>CM056994.1:178168327-179368327 GCA_029891345.1 Dryococelus australis | reverse complement strand
GCCTGAAGACTTTTCGAACATGGACCTTAAAAGAGAATTATCATCTTTCAAGTATCTCACTTCTTGTTTAAGTTCATCAATTTTAGTACAACGTGCCTCAGATAAATTTTTCACTGTAGTATCCATGCTTTCTGCTATTTGTTCAGATGTTACATCACTAAACACAGGATCATCAAGCACAATGTTTATAACTGTATTCTTTTGTCCACTCGTAGAACTAGATTTCTCCATCACTGTATTTTTGCTATTTCGTTTTGGTGATATACCAAACATATTTTGTTCGTCGCTACAATTTATACATTTATATTCCACACTTGAGTCACCAACACACAGATCATGGATGCGCGACCCTCAGGACCCCACACACTTTACAACTTTATGTCTCCCATAAAACGGTTTACCGCATTCTTGACACAGATCGGATCTGGGGGCATATAAAAATCCCGAAAGTCCAAAGGTTCGAGAGTTACTGACACAATTTCCAGTAAATAAACAACTATTTCGCAGGAGTAGAGGTAGCACACACCCTTCCTCAATGAATGCCTGGCCAATAATGATTCTTTATTTTTTATTTATTTATTTATTGTGCCACCCAACAGCAGAACCAATTACTGGGAGGCACATACATAAAGGACATTGGCAATACATTTACATGAACAATACATTACATAGACAAAAAAAAAAATTGACAAAGGAAATCAACTCTAAGGTATATACAAATATGAATATATACATCCCAAGGGGGATGAAGAAACAATCTGGGAAATGCTTAAAGTAAGTTTACACTACTATAATGTTTATATAAATCCTTAAAGGTTATCTTTCTACCACAGAATGGGTCAAAATTTATGACATACTTGTTAAAATTAGCTATACATCTATTTGTAAGATAATGGTCACAACTAAGCCAAACAAAAGTATGAGACGTTCTATGGATATATTGAGGTACTTTTAAACCTACTTTCTTATTAATTGCTAAACAAACAGTATAATTAAGAAATACATTCACTAAAAAAGTGTCTACAATTGAACATTTCTCTTTAAGTGTACAAGTTTGAAATTTAACTAGTTCATTATTATATTTAAAATCCACTTGCTTTGAAAATCTATTGCATAATAATTTTAACACATTCTTTTGAACATTTTATATTCTATTTACATCAGTTGCCGTAACATAATTCCAAATTACAGAGCAGTATTCTAGTCTAGACCTAATTAAAGTTGTACAAACATAACAAAGAATCAAAGGAGGTTGCAGAGAAAGTAATGAATTTAATAAGACCTAATATACGATTCATGTTACTTAATAGACTATCTACATGAACATGAAAAAATAACTTGGAGTCTAATATTACACCTAAATCTCTAACATTATCACCTCTCTGAATTGGAATGTTATTGACATAATACTTGTGAAAAACCATATTTGTTTTTTGTGAAAAAGAAATACAAATAGTTTTTTTAATGTTTAAACACATAGCATTTGTAGAGCATCAATTGTAAATTGCAGTGATGTCATCTTGCAACTTTAAGCAATCTCCGCTGCTCCCAACACACTTATACGTTTTTAAATTGTCGGCATAAAGAAGGGCACTTGCGTGCTTCCTTGTGGCACCCCAGACGAGACTTTATGTAACATAGAGAAGCAATTATCTAATTTGACTACAAAACATCTATTGGCTACGTAGTCAGAAAACCAATTAGTATAGAAATTGCTTAAGCCTAAAAGTTGTAAATTTATATGTGATAATGTGATGTTGACAAGTATCAAGGCTTTCTGAAGATCCAAATAAATGGTATCTACTTGTCTTTTGATAATTTTAAAGTAATGATTATATACAAAATTAACAAGATTGGTGTCTGTTGTTTTGCCTATTTGAAAAGCATGCTGATATTCAGAAACTAAATTATTGGTCGTGAAGGAAAGGTGTTTATAGATGACTTTCTCAAAAACTTTTGATAACCCCCACAGTGGGGATATTGGCCTATAGTTGTTTACCTTTCTTTTATTACCTTTTTTAAAAATAGGCACAACAGCAACACGCTTCCAAGCATTTGGATACAGACCATTAAGCAGACTATGATTTAAAATACAAGTTAATACAGGGGTGAGCATACTGAAGCAACCTTTAATAATAAAATTAGGGATATTGTCCCATCCTGTAGATTTATTACTTTTAAGCCTTTTATAGTCCATAGAAGACAAGTCCCTAACTAATGAATGGAATATCAATAGTGGGATAGCTTGTATGGGCATTGATATGTTCTTGGGGTTTAGATCAAGTGGGAACATTTCCTTGGCGAAATGCTTAGCAAAAATATTCACTAGCAGCTCAGGATCTTGCTCTGTATTTTAACATTTAATACAAGGGGTTCTTTATACCCATTTTTCACGAGTTTAACATAATTCCAGAATCTATTTGGTTCGTTTTTTTATTTTGTTATTAATGCTGGTTTACCAAGATTGTTCCGCAATTTTAATTTTTTCTTTTATAAGTTTTCTTAACTCTAAAAAAAAAAGGAATAATGAGTATCAGATTTCGATTTCTAAAAAAGTCTATGCCAATGCTCTTTCCTTTTGATAAGACTCATAATATCTTTGGAAAACCAGACTGGGTATTTATTTTTGGTGATTTTTGAGTTAGATATGAATAAATTTATTAAAATTTGGAGATTATTGGTTAAGAAATCCACCATTAAATTGATGTTCTCCATTTGAAAAATGGGGGTCCACTCAAAGTTCTTAACAGCTAAATATAGCGATAAATAACCACCCTTCTGATAGTTTCCATATATTTGTTTGCCTAATTTATTTTTATTTAAGTCAAAAGTTACCTCACAACATATGGCAGGATATGTATCTTCCTGGAGCAATGGATTTTTCAACTTTAACATAAAAGTTAGATAACATTAAAAATAACAGTTCTGAGAAAGGCTTAGTAGTATTATACTGTTCTAGATTGAGTAAACTTACACATTGCAGTAAGGTCTGTCCTTTTAATTTATTATAGTAATATGATACATTTTGCATGTGTGAAATATTCCAGTCAATGCCTGGGATATTGAAATCACCTACTAAATTGACCTTATGAGGATAGTTATATAATTTCTGTTCTAAAAGCTTAAAGTAGTTATTAAAGTCTTCCACCAATAATTGAGGAGGAAGATATATATTTCTAACTAAAAGTTTAGTGTAACTATTACTAGTAATTTCGATCCAAATGGATTCTGGAATTTTATACGAAAAATCAAATTTTTCGTCAAACTGAGAAAAGAAGTTTCGGTTTACCACTATTAGCACACCACCATCATGATCATTATAAAAAATAGTACAATAGTCTGGAAAATAATGTGAATTAATACTCGACTCGTTAAACCAAGTCTCAGGTAAGCAGATTAATGGAAAATTAGTGCCGATTAAATTTTGAGAAAACGCAAGAGATTTTGTCCTAAGACCCCTGACATTTTGGTAATACAGATCATAATTCCCTAACTAGTATAAGCAGAGTTAAAAAGCACCTCTGTTAGCCTAAACATTACATTAATTGAATCACAGCTCCTCCAGCTGCGTCCTCTGTATTTATAAGGGAACGCTCACTGTCCGGTACAAATATCTGTTCATTTAGCAATCCGCCATAAAAGGGACTAATTAAACATCCCGAAGGCTAGGAAATCATATTAAAAATGTGGCCAAAATCATCTTCTGCCACAGCTACATAAAAGGATGCATATGAATTATATTTTGTTTTCAGTCTGACCACCTTCAGGTTTGAAACTTTAGTTTTTGCATTTATAAAAGAGACAATGTCATTGTCTTTAACTTCGGGAACGAAACAGGAGACAAACAGTGCCTTCGTACGTGGATGTGTTGTTTTTGGAATTGTTTTAATGCTCACATTATTGCGAACACCCACTCAAACTTGCTTGCGTGGTCTAACTGCTGATGAGCCGCTCGCAGTCGAGGCCTTTGTACCGTGCCGGCTGACAACGGTAAACCCATCATCATCAGTAGCTGGCTGCTTCTGTGAAATGAGCTGATCCATACTTTGTACATCCTTGGAATTTGACCACGTTGCCAACACGGTGTTCTTGCTGTTCTTGTTGCTAGAGCCTATAATGTCCACTTTTTTGCTGACAGCCTCACTATAGGTTTTTTTAAAACTATATTTTGACTGGCCTCTGAAACCTTACTTGGTTCTAAAATTTCCTCGCATGAAGCACAATGCCTATTCTTAGCTGTTTGTAGGCTCTCAAACATTGCACGTAAAAGTAAATTATCTTCTTTAAGGCTTTTTACCTCTAAAGAAAGGTCGTCTATTTTACCACATAAAGCTTGAAACATGGATTTAACTGAAGAGTCCATTGATTTTGCTATTTTTGTGGACATATCAAGCTCCGACGAGGTAGATGACTCGTCGCCCACTGAAATAATTATTTCGGCTGAATTGGAGTTTGATTTACTGTCACTATTTTTCTTCTGAGAAAACCCAAACATGTTCGTATCAATGTTGCACTTGGCACATTGCTTACAAAGGTATTCCTCTTTGTTTGTGGTGCCAGTGCAGTTGCAGTGGAATCTGTTCCCGCACGGGCCGGCGAACTTCACAAACTTTTATTTACCATAGAATGGGTTATAACACAATAAACATAAGTTTACACTCGGAGGCATATAGAACCCCTTAAAATCCAATTTTGGCGGGGTTTCCCTCACTTTAAGAAATGAAAAACCACAAAAGAATCAGAGAGTCACAGGAGCGATCTCACTACACGTCCTCCTCTGACGAGCGCCCGGACAGTAAATATTAATAATAATAACAATAATAATACCTACCATTTATTACTATACTGTAACTAAAGTTACGTGATTTAAAATTACAGCAATCTGACACCATAGCCATAAGCTACTGGTAAAACAAAAATACACTACATTTTTACAAAAAATAATAAAGCAGACCTTCCATCTTGCAACTGTCCATGGTTCTCGAGAATATAGTTTTTGATAAATTTTGACAACTAAAAATTTTACAATAATTTTTTAAGTGTATCTTTTGCATGAAGTTAGTGTTTAATTGTCTATGGCAAGCACCACATGAAAGCTAACTGGAAAAATCTGAGGAAGTGGTTTTGAATTATTCATAATTGAATGTCATAAAAAAACTAATCTAATAACCCTGTTATTCACCTGTGTCTCAAATATAACAAGAATTTTTAATGAAATATTTTTAATCACATCAAAAGGTGTAAAATAAAACTAAAGTCTCCTATGCATGATCTCTGGCATGCTTTATCCCTCAGATGTGAAGCGAATGTATAAAATCTTTGGTTGTCCTAGAGTAAACTCATTTCTTCCACTTACATGGTTGGCGAGTGTAAGATAGTTGTCTAGCAACCAATGTGGCATCTTCGCACCCTTTCTCTCGTAACCAATTGCGTGGGGATAAAGGAACCTAAAGAGAAGGTTTCTTCAGTGTATTCCCTTCCCTCACCTCTTTGTATGTATTTTTTCTTCAATTGTTGGAATTTTTTAACAGTTCCCAAGAATGACCATTTAAAATTGCTATCCTTTTAAAATCTGTACTTATAAAATTAAGGGTGGCTAACACTAACTATTGTATGCTTACAGCATTGAGCATAGCTACACACTGATAAGGGTATATAATGAGAGAGGAATGCTGAAATAAAGCTTCTCTTCATAATGATGGCCTTAATTACCAGGCATGCGGACCAGCCATGACATGGACAAAGTTTGACACGTGAAGCTCTGTGCAGCTTTTATGCATGTTCAACTTCGCCCCATCTGAACACAGTTTCATTTTGCCTGGGCAATTCAGACTAACTTGAAGAGGCTGGACATGCAAGGTTAGACAATATTACAGACACGTCAGTCCAGCTTGTACTGTTCACTAATCTCCAAGCCAGGTGTCACATCTACACCCCCAAAGTGAAATTGTACTGCTGGACCGAGACACAGAACCTGCCGCCCAAGGCCATGTAGTTCTACAGCATGCAGAGGGAGGGCAGCACACATCCTGCATGCACCCTGCAGACACGATAAGGGATTAAGTCTGCTGTATCAGCAATTCTGTGCCACACAGCAGATGATGCCAACAGACAACAGCTGCCAAACTCCGGGGGAGGAGCTAATCTCCTTCTTCACCCCTCGACAACTCCAGTCCAGGAACAAATAAGTATAAATAGCCCTGCAAGAGATGCAAAAGTCAGTCTGTTTCCTCCACTGCTCAGTCTTGGGCTGGAGGAAGCCACCAACGGTTTGCGCTCTTTGGTATGTTGTTCTGATTCCACCACTCTCTTCAGGGCCAGAAAAAGCATAACAGTGATGAGAAACCATCCAGAAGCCTCCTCCTGCACCAGCAGCAGACCCTCCTAGAGCTTCTGGAAGACTGGACCAACGGCTCCTGAAGATTTATACTGCTACTTCCTTACCAACCCTTGGTATTACCCCATTTGGTAATGGTCGTCGACAGTCCCTTCAGGACTCCTGCCTTACAGGATGGTAATGACAAACCTACCCTTCTGGTAGTCATCCTTCTTGGTCCCTTCGGGACAACCGGTCGATAATTAGGGCAGTATAGTAACTCTCTAGCAGATATTATCGCCTTCTCCTTCAGGTTAGAACCAGGTTGCCTTCACCTGGCTGAACGTAGTGTAAACTTCCATGTCAATCCACGTTAATATAGGAGGTAGTACCGGGCCACCGTGTTTTATTCTCCCTGAATACAACATGTGTTTTCTAAGCTATTTTCTGTGTCCTAATATTCTCAGTGTCGCTGTGTCGTTATCCTTATGTAATTTCAGTCTCACAGAGTGAAGCCGGCAGACCAAGTACTTTAAAGCCAAATACCCACACATTAGATGACCACCCGAGCTTTACCCCTAGGTAGAGTTCACTAAAACTCCTCCATTCGGTGTTCGGTCAACCAAACTATTCCATATCCCATCACTGCTCTCTGGGGCCGGGAGGGAGTAGGTTTCAGTTCTGGACGAACTGACCTGTGGATACCAAACCCAAGTGTCCTATCGTTCAGCTTGACCCAACCCACTGCTCTCTACAGGGTCAGACGAAACAAGCACAAGGTATAACTCCTGCCTGTGCGACTGTGGCCCTTGGCACTACACAGTAGGAAATTGCGTCGCCTGCTCCACTTTCGTGAGGCGGTAGTTAGCACCCATTTCCTATGCCATACAACCGGAAGGGCGGTGCAGAGAAAATAAAAAAGGCAGCTTATGCCTCCGAAGCCAGCTTGCCTTGCAATACGCTCCCCCACTTTCACTTTGCAATTCACCTACGCAGGGCAAAGTTCTCACCGCCCACACATCTGAGAGATCTCACCCCTCAGTCCTCCCTCAGCCACTTTTCCCTCCATTGGTCAAGACTTCTGGAAAGCCTCACCCACTGATAGCGGCTATATACCAGGGAGAAGAGCCACCCTTGGGCTTAGCGTGCCCATGATTTAGGGGCCAGCAGTCAAGCCAGAACCAGCCCACCTCGGACACCTGTACCCTCAGCAGCACTGCCCATCCTGAAGATAATACCGGCAACCAGCAGCCTGCACATCAACTGGAGCAGCAGCCTCTGCATAACATCAAGACTCTAGGTAATCGAGTTAACAAGGGCCAACCCGTTCGCAGGGTTGTGACAGTGGCTACTGACTTTGTGCCGACAAGACAGGCAACGAGACCTATATTATATATAGGTTGAGCTCCCATGAAACATTAACTCACCTATTATGTTTCTCGTGATACTGGCATCACAAACCAAAACTGTAAAAATGACCACGACAAAAACCTAATTTCTCAAAAGTCAAGTAACCAAGATTTGTGTTGCACTTAGACCTCAGACGTCATATGTCAAAGTTTGATGTGCGTAGCCCACGCCAATACAACCTCTCCAGTAGGACACGCATCAGGTTTTAATAGGTTTTTGCTTTTCTTTTTCTTTTAAAAATTGTAGTCTACTTATTAATTGTACCAACAAAACCCCTAAATATTATATTGCTGCATGCTAACAAACTAATTTTTTACTGAACATTTAATTCTGACTTCATGAATTTTTATCTACAATTTTTTGTTATCTCTTTTTTATAACTTTTTGAAATTTTGTTATGGTTTCAGAGAATGTTGTTATAAAATAGTTACTGTCGCAAAATGTAGGGTCGCCACACTGGAGGTTTACAGTAAAATTTATTACTTCCACTGGTTCAAAGAGAGATTACATTCATGTACATCAGACGGATGTATTAAGTTTGCCTACATGGTAGACAAACCATATTAGCAAGGAATAGAGTGCTACATCTTATAATGATCACCAAACATAAAAAAATTTCTTCTACCCTGCCAGTTAGCTACTTGATGTTTTGTGTATATCTTGCCAATGAATACACTCTTAACAAGTTTGCAGACATGATATTAATTTACAATAAAGCTCACATTCATCAGGAGTTTTTTCACATTGTGTGAAAACTATCACATATTTTTAACAGAGTTGATCGACAACTGCAGTTATCAGGTACCTTCACAGTCAATACAACCAAATGTAGTGCTCCACGTAGGCACCACATCCCCAACTTTCATGATATACTTCATCTAGCTGGATACTGTCTTGACAAGTATCTAAACCACTGTGCATTCCATGAATGTAGCTAACAGCATCATAGGATATGTTTTGTACCCCCTTTTTACCCAGAAGGTAAGGGCAATGGGTGGTGAGTGGAGTAAAGGTTAGGGTGGCACTAACATTGAGGTCTCGTGACCAGACGAGGGTGAAGTGAGGTAATTACAAAACAGTGCCAGAATGCAAGGGCATGGGAGATGGGAGATTCCAGAGAAAACTTGCCATCCAGCAGCTTTGTCCAAACACTAAAATCCATGAGCAATCTCGCTGGAAATCTAATCCCGTTCGCTGTGGTGGGAGACAAGTAATCTAGCTGCTGGACCACCACAACCCCACAGGCAATGGGTTCAGCCTAATTTGTACAACGTTTATTACCTTTTTTACATGGTTCCTTCACCGTTATGGATCACCACCTCAGTTCATTGCTAATAATTTTCACTGACAAAACTCAAGATACATTTACAGCAGCATACTTCACTTTTTACGTAGCGAATATAATCTGCTTACGAAAAAAAAAAAAAAAAAGAGAGAGAGTATAGATGCACACATAATGTTGCTATATTCCGGCTCCATTCTATTTTTTGCACTTAGTTAAAGGTAGTTCCATTATTTATTTCTGTTTTTAACATCTTGGTTGTGTACTTTTTTCTCTGTGTTGACTGTATTGACATAGAAGTTGTAAGTATGAATATGTGTTTGCCATAGCACTTATCTGCAATATTAAAGGGGGTCCCAGGAACATAATAAATCTTGAGTGTGGTCCCCACCCTTACCTATTATTTTATGCCAAGGGAGGAAAAGTATGCAGTTATAGCATGGGAGAAAGGAAGGAAACCTCAAATGCTGATTTTAACCCTTATTTTTGAGTGCTTCATTGTTAATTACTGCTACAATGGTACCATGATAGTAAAACCTACTCTAGCTACAATGCCACCTCTGTCTTGTTTGAATTGCATCTATGAATTTTTGTGATGGATTTATGTTTGGTAAATATTTTTTCAGTGCAGAATTTTTTCTGTACATTCTGAAGTAATCAGAATGATTTTGCGTGTCAGAAAATAAGTCATTTCTCAATGGTATGAGAAAGTACACCCTCACTCATAACCTACTGATGCCAAATTTTATTATTCTAGCAGCACAAATATTATTATTTTTAGTAATTCTGAATTCTTTTTAATTTCACAAACTTTATTATTCTTTTATGTGTTGGAAGGAACTCAGAAGTAAAGTTTAAAATTCCTTTGTAAAAGATGGTGGTAGCCAATATTTATATTCTGAGAAAACTTCAATCAATTAAAATATACTCACGTTTTAGTATTCAGAGACTAACAAATCTCTTTTGTTAGTGATAATCTCATTAATACATATTCAGTGCCCCCAAGTTTTTCTGGTAACTATGCATTAAGTTCTACTAAGAAACAAAGCACAACTAAGTAAATCTATTTATATGGTGAAATTCTTTGTGTGTCATGTTTCAGTGCATGTCACTTCATGTGTTTTCGTATTAAAGAATATTCTGTTCATAAAGTGAATTAGTCCTAAGCATCTTGACATGTGACAGAAATGTTATGCTCTGAATGTGGGTTTTGTTTCTTGTTACCAACTGTATGGTGAATCTGCTGCTTTTATTGAATCCCACCTAAGTTATAGAAATTGTTACCAATAATTTGTAGAAATAGTAATTTATGCCTGGAGATAAATCTGAATCAACTATTTATTACAGGTACTTTGCTCACAACCATTTATTTGTCATATAAAATAATTCTATTACGTACCAAAAAAATACTACACACACACTTTCTCAAGCTCATTTTTCTCACATCCATTCATTTGTCAGCTTCACACTTGCACAAAATGCACTGCCAGATAATGAAAATAGCACACCAAGGAGAAACCATGTGACAACCATGAAACTAAACAGATAGCAAGAGGATAGGCTGGTATGAAGATCATCCCATTTCGGCACATGTGTATGACCAGACACTATACTAGCGGTATATGGATGAGATCCTACGTCCCCATCTGCTCCCATTACCGGCCGGGATTCCAGGTGCAATATTATAGCAGGATAACACCTCACAGCACACTGCTTCCACTACCGTGCCCTACCTACTCCTCTGACATGTCCCCAATCAAGCAGGTGTTGGATCAGCTGAAAAACCAGCTGCTGCATGGTCTCAAGATCTTGGATTTGGAATACACTATCCAACAATTTTAGGCCCATCTGCCTGATGTCAACAGATTTGCAATTTTGTTTTGTGTACTGCCTATGGAGTCTGCATCAGTTATAAAGGCAAAAATTTGACAGCCAATGTAACATGTAACAAATTAAACTAACAACACTCCATGTATAAAATCCTCTATTAGTTGATATAAGAAATTAAATGTAATATGTTGGCTATTCTGAAAATACTGCCGACACACAAAAAGACCATGGAAAAAATGCTGGAAGGAAAGATTTCTTTGTGATTAATGTAGTTTATTATACATGGTCACAAAACAGTTGTTACTTGGGTAACAAAATCAACAATTTTTTTGTTAAAATAGTAATATATGTTGGTGTTTTAATGAAATGCAGCTCAGTGCAAGTTTATATAGTTCATTCTCACATTCCTGTGTTCATTTTTCACATTGTACAGTATTAATTCAATGAGGCCACAAAACTTGGTACAGTATTCTTAAAATATTTATACATTAATTTTATGCAACATATTTTAAGCCCCCGAGTCTTCTCCGGCCAGTACAAGACAAAAGTTGACAAAAAGATGCGATAATATTTCCACTGCTGTGTGCTGCCACCTCTTAGCAAGCATGCCTCCAGGCCACATCTTGCCAAGAAATGATTTGTTTTGCATGTGTAAAATACAAGCGTACAAATGAATACCCAGAGTTTTATATTTTACACAAGCTGTATATTTTTTATTAAAGTAACTTATTTCTATGGGCAGTGATTTTCCGTATTAATAATTTATACTTTCCCTGTAATCTGCAGACTTTTGTCATAGCTCACTATCTTGTGTTGTGTACATCTGCCACCTTGCCCCTCCTACTACAGCCAACACTTAGCGAAAATAAATCTTATTAAAGGCTGTTCACAATAAAGTGAGCACTTTTGAAATCAACCGTAGAAAAATGTCACTGCCCCTGCCTGTGTATATTTTAATGGATGCGGGTGATATGAGACCAGCAAAGTTGGTGAAGATGGATCAAAAGTAGTTCCATATCTTAACACTGAATAAAAAGTGTTAGGTAACAATTTGGGATAACTTAAATTATTTCTTTTGCTTTCTGTTTTTGTTTTTAACTCATCGAAGTGTAAAAATGAGCAGATTCGTGAAATATTTACTTTTCTAAAAATTTTGCAGTATCACTTGACCGACACATGAATAAAGTGATGAGGCCCACTGCAATGTTCATTTTACATAAGGCGGAAGAAGACACAACGAGCATAAAAGTATATCTAAAGCAGGGCTTTCTAAAGTGCTCATTTTGCAGTGAACAGCCTATACCTGCACATAATTTTGCATGGTAATAATTTTTAAAATAAATTATGTTTATTTTAATGTGACATTGTCAACCAAGGCACATTTGGTCTGTGGTTAAATTATGATTAGCCTCTTTAGATGGGTAAACTTTAACATGCCCTACATTACAGCTTCTCGTTGGCCACCACCACTTAATTGTGAAATACTTTACTACTACAAAAGAAAGTATGCTGTCTGACAGTTTCCCCAAAATTCTAATATTTCCAAGCTTGACATTTATGCTATAACGTAGTAACGTTTTGTGTGATAATCGCAGTTACAGTTTCAAGAATGGTAAACCACATTCATCCTCTGTAATAAATTAAACAGTGTTGCACAGTTATGTTAGATATGTGTCTACTGGAAAGGTCACAACATATATGGCATACATGTTACAGCAGTGTGCAAGTAACTCCTTGGAAAATGGTTTGTGTAAAAAGTAAATTACAAAAAGTATGACCATTATTGAAAACATATTCCATTAGTTATCACCATAAAGCCTTGTTGCATAAAATGGCATTACATAGTCTGCTGCACATACATTGGTGCCTAAATATAAACTTTTTCCTTTTATACTTTTACACTTCCACATTATTATTTCTTTACAAATATTTTATTTTACAAATTCTTCCCTATTTTGAATGTAACCTAGCAGTTTCAGAGACAGAAAAAGTATAAATACCCTAAAATTTAATTAGCATTTATGTACACCAGAAAACCGGCCTGCGGAATATGCGGCCTAAGCCACCATCGGTGAAGCAGGTAATCATATGAAATAGTGTTTGGGAACTCCGGCACGTGCTTGCTTATGCCTATCGGCGCTCCCTGACACATCCCGTCATGCAGTTGCAAACTTAAGACTTAACACATAAGACTTAAGAACTAAGGTTAGAAGGTCCTAACTTCTCATTCACAAGAATAGAATTAACAAGTTGATGTTCGCAAATCTACATGTGAAAAGGCGCACATATCTCTACATCCATAAACCATACTCTTATAAATAATTTTGTACAAAACACTACAACTGAAACTGCGTTTTAAGATACTGCGGTTGGTGAGGGATTACTTAAAATGGCTTAAATGTGTTACACTATATAACACATGCACATTTCACGTTAACTTGTCAGTGCAAGTAAATGAATGACAGCAGGACACTTGCAAGTATGATATAAAGGCTTGGAATGTAGCCTTGCCATGCCCCACACTGATCCAATGCCCAGATAGAATGGAAAGGTTGCTAAAGTAACATCTTTTTTGGCCACGTTTACAACCAAACAGCATAACACGTATAATAGGGTCACATAAAAAAAGGACCACTAGGAATTCTTCCCTCAAATACATCGCTCCAAGCCAATGAAACTGAATACGGAAAACCATAAACTATTGGGTGTAATGAATCAGTTGAAAAAGGCATACTCTTTCTGCACGTTACTGGTTCAAATGGTGATTATCATCTGTACTTCACAGTGTACTGTTAATTCTGTAATACATGTAAAGCGAAAGAAGTGTACGTTTTCACAGTCTTGTGATTAGAAATAAACCTTCAGTGTTAATAAAACACACTGCAAAATAGTTTCTGTGTCACCTATAATCTTGAATCTATGCAAGACAGTCATGAAATCAAACATATGAATGGCCCGTTATACCACAGATTTGGTTATACCACGGGCAATTTATGTACCCCGGCCTCAATAAATAAATAAGTGGACAGGGTGCGGTCAAGTAGGCGTGTGGTCTGTTGGTGAGTGGTCGGGGACGTTGATGGATAAGGCGGAGGGAGCAGGCGTGTGTTCCCTCCCCCTCAAATCACAAGAAAATGTCTTAAATATTTATCAAAATAATGTTTCAAACCAGTTTTTTTCTCTGACAACCAAAGTTTATTTTTGTCATATATGTGGGAAGAAGTTTACCTTTGCTGTTTTCTTATCTCACAAATATATATTTTTAACCACAATTCTCTAACGTGTGCTTAAATATTTGATTGCAAAACTGTTATTTTCAAATGAGACTTAAGATGAATAGAATTGATGAATGCGAAGTAAACTTAAAATTAAAGCCCAGTAATGAACAACCACCACCGCCAGTCTCACAACCATTTTCAACAAAATGCAACAAAGAGGTGTTGATGAAAAATTATGCTAACGTCAAGCTTTCATGACTTCATTTCTCTGTCCATATCATTCTAATGTAAATTATATACCACCACACATTTTTGGCAAGTGTCCCTTCAAATTTCAAGTGAAATGGTTTCGATAATATCCATGGATACATTTTGAAAATGGATCAAAAAGCACAACATGTTTCACCTGGGGAACACCGGTTGAAAAAAAGCTTATTCCGAATTTTCAGAAGTACTCAAATGAGATGACATCTAGTTTAGTAAGTGATTCTAGTTTTTCTAATTGGAGAAAAGCGCAGAAGGATTAGTGGCACACCAAGAATAGTTCACTCCATAAAGATTGTGTTGTTAAATGACTAGCCTCAAGACAACACCAGTTTCTTGCCAGTTGAACAGGCTTATGCAAGACAATAAACGGCTACTTGCACCTCCCTAAAAAATTCTTTTAGTTATGCGCAATACCTCGGTAGTCAGGGGATGGCCTTCAGAGTAGGGTGACCAGACATCCTACTTTTCACAGGACAGTCTTTTTTTTTAAGTGTTGTCTCAGGGGATGCGAAAGTCCAAATAAAGTCATGAAATGTCCTCCTTTAGTGAAGTCTCCTGCATAAAGTCCTGCTTTTTATACATAAATAACAATTGGACATTTATATTATTTATATATTTTACAAAATAACATTGAGGCGTGCTATTCATTAAAATTAAGAATTTTTTCAAAAAATATGAATGCTAAACTGTAGTGCTACTGTGTTAACAATAAAATTGTAACATTTATTCCAATTTATTACATTAGCTTGTATTTACAGCAGTGTCATGCCTGGAAGTTAGTCACATTCCTTTTATTATAAATCACATTTTCTATTACAAAAGTGTCCTGTTTCACACATGAAAAAATCTGGTCACCCTACTTCAGAGAACATACTGAAGAAAAGGGGTAATCTTGTTCAACTAAACAATTTAACAGTTAGTAACGTACATGAATTTGTTGATTTTTTAAAAAGAAAACATTATGCATCTCACTATATTCCATATGAAATGAGCAAAATAATGTCCCACATGATTTTAGGAGATATAGTTTCCAAAGTGAAATCTTGTGGGTTTTTTCTTGATTGTGGATGAATCATATGATGTAAGTTGTAAATAACAGGTTTCAATTAGTTTACGAATAGTGGAAACTTTGCAGCCCCAAGAACTTTTTCTTGGTGCAACAAGTTCAACTACAGGACACGAGCTTTCCAAAATAATAAATTATGTAATCACATGTTTTGGTTTTTTTTTCTGTGATTTAAGGGGTCAGTGTTACAATGGCGTGACTAACAAGAAAGGTAAGTTTAGAGACTTGAAAACAGTTATACAAAAGCAACAGTCCCTAGCCATCTAGGTACACTGCAGGAACCACAGTTTGAATTTGGCACTGCATGATTGTGTTAAGAATTTTCCCCTTCTTCATGATGCTTTACAAACAACTAACGACATCGGAATGTTGCTACAGAAAGGCTCTCTTCTCCAACATTTGTCAAGATGAGGTCCCTGGAGTAAACACTCCTCCTAGACTCTTGTGTCCTACAAGATGGACAGTACTAGTACGTTCCATAACTTGCCTTCTTAATAGTTATTCTTCAGTTTTCGAATTCCGATCAACTTGACTTGTATCCAAACAGAACATTAGGAAGGAAAGCAAGAGGACTTCGTGAGCGTTAGTAAAAGGTTCCATACATTTGGCCTTACTCATCTATTGTCCAATTTTCCACGTTACAGAGAAGTTAAGCTTTCTTCTTCAAAAGCCAACAATGAGGGTCAGTGCTGCACGTGAATCCATCCAACTAGTGATCGAAAATTTAAGAGAAACATGTGAACAGAAGAGAATTTAAAAAAAGTTTTGTTGCAGATATCAAATGATATTGACAAGTATGATCTTTTAGAGCCTCAATTGCATAGAGTGCACAAACTGCCAAAAAATATTACAACAAAATGTGACACGAAACATTGGCCACAAATGGGAATCACCTAAGGATATGTTACAGGCAACTTATTTAGCAGGTTTGGATAGCATTACTGGAGAAATTGAGGGCAGATTTAATCAGGCAGACTTTACTGCTTATAAGAATTTGGAAAGGCTGTAGACTTTAAAAACTGAAAACTGAACAAACGAGATGAAGGGTGAAGCATAAAAAAGGGGCGTGTGCCTATGCAGCACAACACCATCCTCGAATTTTAATTTCCTGGTGGATAAGATGAAGATGCTGCAGCCTGATTCACGATTATTATTTAATAATGTGGACTGTCTTCTACAAAACTTACTGGTAGTGACAATTATATCAGCTACAGTGGTGAGCAATGTTCCTCTTCTGAGAAGAGTATAACTTAAGAAATACAATGAGCCAAGTTCGTCTAAATCATGTATGTATTATGAGTACATAACAAGAACTAGACTACATTGATTTGGACAAAGCAAGCTGTCGAAGTTTTCATAAACACTGAACTTTGCTTTAAAATATTCTGTAAAGTTAGAATGTACTCTATTCCGTTGTTACATACATTACAGTGATTCTTAAATTTATTATTTAGTTCAAATTAAGCCAGTTTGAGTTTTACTGTGTATATTTCATGGGTTTTTTCTAATAGTAGTTCCCATTTCACTCCTACATTTTGGTAGATTTTATATCCGAATTCTAGAGTGTGAGTGCATGATTTTTTATGTACTGGTGTGTGTGTGTACACAATAAGTATTGGCATATGTTTTCTAACATTCCTTATGTAGGACTTCAGAGTCATACTCCAAACTGCATGACTCTAAGGCTAAAAATCTATTATGATAATAGAAATTTGCAAAAAACCAAATTGCGAAATCATAACAGATATAGCAAATAAAATTTGTTTTATTCAGAAGTATAATTTAATCATTTTAAACCATGAAAATCATTACTGGGCAAGACAGAAATACTGGTTTGTCCTCTGTGCCATGACATACATTGCAAAAAACAAAGTTATAATCCAAGGCAACTAATAAAGTTGCCCCCCCCCCCCCCCCCTCCAGCAAGAAAACCTTCCACCGCCGCTGTAATAAACCACATGTTCCCCAAAAATTGTTTAATGTTTGATTTTAATGTGCTCATTAATGTGCCTGCTTTTTTTTAGATGGAAGACCAGAGGTACAGCTCACGAACAAAACCTGCCAACACACAAAAAATCATACACAGTTTACTCAGGTTTCAAGTCTGGAAGCTGCAGACCTGACCTTAGCTATGAAGATCACAACCTATCCTAAGAAATACTATATAAAGTAACAAAATATATGAAAAAGTATCAACAAAAATTTTTTGTAACAATATTTGGTAAAAAAAAAAAAATTGTTATCTAAACTGTCATCAAATCTAATTATAAATGTAAATTCCCCAATGTTCACATATATTACATTTCTGGACCAATCCAGTCTTCACCCAGTGATTCTCACCTGTACTAACCTTTTGTTCAGCCAGAGTGCATATAATTCTATCCAAACCAATACTATTTAAAATTTCCTTCCATAAAAAAAGCTGTCATAACTTATTGGAGTATTTTGAGCATAGTAGACAAAATATTTCACACAAAAATGTTTACCGTTCTCATAAGGTGATTGAAATTTGACTCCTTCTTCAGTGATCTCTGCCAGTGTCAACAGTGACACCATCTGGAACCCTCCAGAGTCAGTCAACAGTGCTCTTTTCCAGTTCATAAAGTTATGCAAACCACCTGCCTTTTTTATCAGTTTGTGACCCTAAATGAATTTGAAACAATAAAATAACTTGTATGAGAAACAGCAAGCATGTTTTTCCACTCTCATGGAAAATTCAGAAACAAATTTGTTTTTAAATACCCAACTACAACTACCATTTCAATACTGTAGTAATTTTAAGAAAAGTTTACACTGTGTGAGTTGCAGAATTTTTGTTGATACATATTAAAAAGAAAATACTAAATGTATGCAAAGGAAATCTACAAGTTACATAAATAATTATGGATCAATGCCCTCAATTTTTAACAGCTGGTAAAAAAATAAACCCTAATCAAACACAAAAATTCTTGTAAAAGAAAATACAGTTTTGCAGCTGAACTGGAACAGAAATTTCAATAGTTTTCAAGAACCATTATAAATTTAAGCTTCTAACATCTTGACCATTTCCTTAAAGATGATGTAAAAATTATGCAAAGAAAAGCTGTTTTTAGTTGTTCCTTCCCTCTATTATTAGCAAATTTGTCTTATTATTCTGTAAGTCAGTCATCAGTGTTCAAAAACTTTGTAGGCCTAAAAAAAATTACTATGAAGTACAACATAAAATAATGTATAAAGTTTTTTCCATAAATAAATATGAAGTACAGAAGGATAACAACAGTTGCAATGCCACATTAATAAGTAAATTAATAAAAATGAAACATTCAAAGCAGGCAACACTTGCTGAAAAACACATCAGTAGTTCGGAATTTGGCTGCACCTTCAAGCATAGGTATATGTAACAATTACTTACAAATTTTGTAGGGTAGAAAAGATGCTGCAACATAATATTGAAAACTGTTCAGATATGGCTTTTAATGATTACAGATGTGCTATTATATTTTTGTATTTGTGGATTGGGGCAGTAGCAATATTGATTTTTTCCCTTAATTTGAAAAACCCTGGAAGCAAAAATAAACTAAAAAAGGAAGGTGCCTGCCAGCAATTGTAACAATCCCTTCATCACCCCCTCCATCTTCAGCCCCTGCATTCCAGGTTGTAATTGCCTGTCTCAGCATTGTACTAGCCATGCATAAAGTATGTGTATGTATATCAGCAGTCAAATGCAGTTATATTATTCTGTGTGAGACTTCTTTTATCATAAGTATTACTAACTTTGATAGTTAAAGTTGTAAGCAGCAATGATTTCATTACACAATTTTGACCAAGGATGATAATATACAACTTCCACAGGACACAAAACTTGCTAGAACTATGGAATAAATGAGAAAGCTTCAAAAAGCCATTGGTTTCAGGGACAGTGTAACAGGCATGATAAAAATTTTAAGGAAATTCATGTTCAAGTGGAAGAAAACAAAAACTACAGGGATGGTTTGACTGAAAAGAGCAATATTAAAGAAAAATGAATAAGATATATAAGGTCAATGGCATACTTTAAAGAAGGACTATACCCAGGACAGAACATCTTAGCCACTTTTCTGCCACTAGTGGATGCCAGTAGCCTATCATGCTTGTGTGTTGTTGCCTAGTTTGCATTATCACAGTGGCAGCAGCAAGTTGAGCATAATTTTTCTCAGATGCACTCATTGTAAAATATTTCATTAAAATTGAGTCACTTTATACAAGATACTAATTTTTTATGAAATTGTTATTTGCAGTATAAAAGAAAATTAGCAAGTTGTCGGGTTAGTAAAATTTTTATTTTAGTTTTTGACCAGTTTTATTTACACCAAGCTAAAAATGTGTGTACATAGAGGACATACAAGTTGAAAGTTTAAATGCATATTTTCAACACTTCCTCTCATTCAAAATTTCCACACCAATTAGCAATCATAATTCTTCAAAACATACTTTGGGTATTGCTTTAATTAAAATGTCTGCAGGCTGCTTCTTACCATTGATGTGTTTGATATACAAGATACCAGCTTCCACTTTTTCTCTCACAAAATGAAATCTCACTTCAATGTGTTAAATATGCTTATGAAACTCTTTATTTCATGCTAATTTTATGGCACTCATATTGTCAATGAACAAAACTGGTACACTATTTACAGTTGAGATCTCTGTAAAAAGGTGTCACAGCCATACTAATTCTTCTGTACCTTCACATGCTGCAAAATACTCAGCCACTGTGGTTGACACAGTAAAACTTTTCTGGTTTTGACTATGCCCTGAAATAGCTCCTCCTTTGAACTTCACTACTACTCCCATTTATGAACACCTTGTTTATGATCCCCTGCATAGTTAGCATCACTCGAGACTTCTAGCAAACCACTTGAGACTCCTGTATGATACAGCAAGCCATGGTCTGGTGTAGATCGAAGGCGTTTCTAAATTTTGTGCTGCAACACTCACTGCATTTGCAAGGTCAGGATGCGTTGCTACCATTAGATACATAAGACTTCCTACAGCTTCACGATAGGGCACATTCTGATTCAGTGGCTCTATACCTGTAACATATTCAGCATCACCTGTTTCTCGAGGAGTTCCTACAGGTTTTATCTCATCCATGTCTAACCTTTTTAGGATCTTCTAAATATATGCCTGTTTGTACTACTTCACCTCCATACCAAGGAAGCAGTCCAAGTGATTTTTTTTTTTGCGAATTTGGTTATCTATGGACCATAATGAAATCAAAACTTCTGGTTCGTCTTTTTCTTTCTTCCTTCCAACTTCCTCATTTTTTCCTCAACTGCTCGTCTCTGTTCTTCAATCCACACTCTATAGGGTTTTGGTCGGTCTTCTGGAAATTTTGTGTTGTCTATCAGTCGCCTGATGTTCTCTCTGTTGTTGAACAATTCTTCCATTATCCCAACTTTCTTCGAAATCTTTCCTGGTATCTACCATCCATCCTGTCGTAAATTTCAATTTTGCAATGTAGTTGAATATTTTTCTTGGTGAATCTATATGCATTCATTCTTTTTAGGTGTCCATAAAATTTCAGTCTTCTTTTTCTCATTGTGCCTGTAATTTTTTCGGTATTCCTATATAGTCTTCATCTTTCCTCTTGATCCAGATATAGTCTGCGTTTTTGAGTGGTACCAAAATTTTTCTCAGGATTTTCCTCTCTCTTACTTCCAGTTCTCACAGTTCTCCTTTCTAGTTCATCGTCAGGCATTCTGATACATAGGTTGCTTCTGATTTGATGACTGTATTATAGTGTCTAATTTTGGCTTGGATGGATAATGCTTTCTTATTGTAGTGGTTTTGTGTTATTCTCTATGCCAATTCCAATTTTCTGACCCTTTCTTAGTTTGTTGTGTTTTCCAGTCCATTTGGTTGGATCCATTCTCCTAGATATTTAAATTCACTGACCCTCTTTATTTGTCCATCTTCTGTTTTCATGTATCTTTCCCTGTTGTGCCTGTATTCTATATATTCCGTCTTTTCATAGGAGATTTCCAGTCCTGTTTTTTTTTTGGCTATTTCGTATAATGTTTCCACCATGGTTTGTGTGTCTGTTCTGTTTTATGTTATTAATGCTACGCCATCGGCAAATGCTAGACATTTCACCTCAAATCTTCCTTTCCTTGTCCTATAGACTTACTGACTCCTTTCACTCTTTTTTCTTCCAAGGCTGTTTCCCATGTCTTCATGATTTTTGTCTTGTACAAGGCTGAAGAGAATTGGTGAGTGTCCGTCCCCTTGTCGAACTCCTGTTTTGATTTTGAATGCTTTGGAGATTTCCCCTAAGAATTTAATTTTGGATGTAGTATCTGTGAGTGTCTGTTCTATTAATCTTCTGGTATTTTGGTCTGTCCCTAACTCATTTAGTGTTAAGAATACAGTCATATGCTTTCTTAAAGTCAATGAAAGTGACTATAGTAATCTTATTCTGGAGTGTTCTGGCCCTTATTATAATTTTCAAGTTGAAGATCTGTTCTGTGCATGATCTTCCTTTCCAAAATCCTGCTTGATATTCTCCTATATGATGTACTGTTTGTTGTTCTACTCTGTTTAATAGTGCCTTAGATAGTATCTTGTATGTCACTGATAGTAAGGAAATACCTCTGTAGTTATTTACGTAAGTTTTGTCTCCTTTTTTGTGGAGTGGGTGAATTAGTGCTTGTTTCCAATCATCTGGAATTTTTCCTGTTTACTAAATTCCGAGAATGACGTTATGTACTTTCTCCACTGCCAGTTTTCCTCCAAATTTCCACATTTCTGCTGTTATCCCGTCTTCTGTGACTTAATATAATATGAAAAGTTTTTCTCATATCGTCCAAAAATATTTTAATAGCTTCACTATCTGTGCCAGCAACAAGCCCATCATCTACACAGTTGACTATAAGCAACATATTGCCATTTTTGTCGCGTATGTACAGACAGAGATCAACTTGACTTTGCACCAGGCACAGTTCCTCCAGAAACAACCAATTTCTTATTCCAACATTGCAGGGATTGTTTCAATCCATATAGGTTGTGGTGCAGACGACAAACATGTTCAGTGCCATCCTCAAATCCTTCTGATTGTTTCAGATGTACTTGAAGGACTAAATTCTATGCTGCTACACTGAGCATCGCTCACTTGTTACAATACAAATGACAGGACTAAAAGTTTCTTCAAAATCAGTGCCTTTCTTTTGGGAACAGCATTTTGCAACCAGTATGGCATTGTACTTGGTGATGCTGCCACCAGCTCTTGTCTTTACAAGCAATAACCAGCCACTGCCAATAACCTTTCCCTCAGGCAGGTCCACCAATCCCCAAACTTGGTTCTCTTTTATGGATTGAATTTCTACTTCCATTACTAATCTCCACTTGGGAGGACCAGATGACTTCATTGATGAACTGTAAGAATCGGGAGTCACTCCTTCAGCAAGAAAAATGTAATCCTTCACACACTGGACTTGACGCCGTAGGGTGAGACAAGAGATGAACAATGACACAAATACTTACTGGTAATTTGGGTGCCAGCAGTGGCTCCCAATCACCGCACTATTGAGACTCAGGGTTCTCAGGGATGCTGTCGGTTGTGTGTGTCCGTCTCACACGAGCATACTTACAAACACGTAGGCAATACTAAACTTTTAATAAACATCACTTGAAAAACATTTAATAAAATATATGTGGCTAGGACACTGTCACAACTGAATAAAAGAGGTAAGATCACTGAGAGACTTGATTTATTTGTTACTATGCATACACATCAACGTGCCAATAAAATTATGATAATATCAGTCATGACTAGCCAATTCTGCTTAGGTGCTCCCCAGCCTGCAATTACTCTAGCGCACGCCTAGATGGATGATCTCAGAGAAGTGCGTGAAAGCACAGCCTTCACAAGGGAAGAGGGCCGACAGTCGCTAGGGCGGAATGACGTTTTTCCCTGAAGACAGGACACTGTGAATTAAAATTAAACCCTTGATACATTAACACGTGTGATTACTCGGTATCACTAACACAAACTCTTTGGGGCTCACCCTCCAGCACGTGGGTGATGTCGTGACGGCCTATACACGAAGCCGGCTGGGACAGGAATAATTGCACTGTACACAAATTACAAAATTACATAAACCCTCAAAGATACATGAAACAAAATGGGACACAAGATGAGTATTCATAATAAACACACACATGTGAAAACAGTTTAGATGGCGCGGACAGCACTGGATGGAAGTTCAAAGCGGACCACGTGATGCAGGTGAAATTGCAATATTTCTGCACAGAAACTGCAAAATAAATTCAGACAAAATATTATTCTTGCTGAGAAAATTATTCTCTTTATAATTGAAGTTGTTACAGGCTTGTAACATGCCTGATGACGGTAAAATCAAACATTAACATGACAGCGTGGTCAAGTACAAAAGCATCAATTTACGTGAAATTACATGGGACCCTGACAAAAATTTAACATAGAACACAATAAAATATTGCACATACGATGTTACATAAATAAGCTCTCAAAATGCAACAATGGCGTGTACAAGTGCTTGGCGTCAGTCGGCCACATGGTTATACACGATGTTGCCATAAAACAATAGAACATAGAAATTACCTTTAAATACATACATAAAAACAAAGCCCTTGCAGAAATTACAATGAAATGCCATATACATAGGTGGATGGCGCCTGATTCAAGTTGCGCAGGTCGCGTGACCTCTCCGACATCTTTCTACTCCTCCTCAATTATGTTAAAAATGCCACAAGGGCGCAATCAATTAATAAATCAGAAGTATAATGCTGGGGAAATGTCTGGCAAAAATGTACGCAAACAAAGGTTGACCGGTAAAGTAAATTGACTATGGAAACCTAAAAGAGTGAACAAAAGTTGTAGTGGGTATGTGACAGTGTCTTACCTCGCCAGCTGTCCTGGACAGACTGTACAGAAACAAGCGTCACATGAACCTACCATGGCCGCCTACAAGGTTCACATAAGCGGAAGTGCTATGCACGCAGAGTAAAATATTTTATTATTTAAAATGAAATGGCAAAAGTTAAATTAAATATCGTTTTACATTTTTATAATTTTCTTATGAATTTTCATATTATTTTAGTGTCTCTTTATGATGGCATTCATGCCGGAATATCAGTGTTCTTAATTTCAGTGCTTTGAATTTTATAACTAAACAATTTCAAATTTGCAACAAACACTTTAAGACATTTTAAGACAATACAATATAACACATTTTACACTGAAAAAAATTATTTATGTGAGAGTTCAGAATTGTTGGCCTCTTTGCGCACGTGCGGGACACGTGCGTGGTGAGCGCAGTCATGGGCTCTAGTGCCGCTGGCTGTTAGCCAGCGTCAGTCTATTACTATTGTTGTTGTTTGTCACTTCCTCTAAATCAGCTATGTCTTCATTACTTGATTTCCTGTCTTCCTCTGCAGCTAATTTTTGTCTTTTTCTAAAAGTGGATTTCCTCCACCCTTTTGGAAAATTATGAGTGCAGCATTTGGCTTGATCTTCTCTTCCTCGAAAGATACGTCTCATGACAGGATGGCCTTGTTTTCCTTTGGGATCCATACTCGACAGTCATCTTTCTCACCGCAGCCACCTACAAAGATTCCAGGAAAACTCTTCTTGTCCCATTTCTGTCTTTATTTTGGGACATGAACCTTGGATTTAGTGCTGAAAATATGGAAATGATCAATCCCAACAGCATCCTGATAAAGCCATAATTCCATAGGTGCTCTTCCTTTGTTCTGTGTAGATCCTGTGAGACCGATATCGTAGAACTCGGTGATTACTGCTTTTGCCCAGAGTTTTAGAGGTAAATTATTTCCATGTCACATATCATTGACCCCAGCACTGGCTTCTATGTTATGCTTCAACACCATTTTTACATGTTTGGGTGTCCTGATGACAGTTTTTCATTCTACTGCTGAAATGAATCTTTGACACATGCCATATTAATATATGCCACCTTTTGTGAATGCACAGCTGTTATGTTTAGCACATACCACCCCTTTGGAGTTTGTCCCATCAAACCTCACCATTCTTATTGAAAGAACATCCATTATTCCTAGATACAAAGATGAACCCTTTTTTCACAATAGGATCTAATGGACAACAGATTTCTCTTCGGTTCTGGCACATAACAGACATTTTTCAGGGGGTTCCTGCATTCTGTGCCATTTACTGTGATTACTACAATTATGTTCCCTTTTCCATAAGCAGTCATGTAATCATTATTTCCAACAAATACTTCCACTGCTCTCATTCACCTGAGTCTGCAAGCCATAGCTCATTACCAACATCTTCATTCATTGAGCAAGATGAAAGTTTTTCCATTAGGTCTCTTTTGAAACATCCTTTTTAAGAGAAGATGAGGGACTGTCTCTTATGTGGGCAATATCTTGCAAAATGTCCAATTTTGTAATATAGGTTTTTTCTATTTTTACAATAAGGGTTACATCCTGTTTTGACTCCTTTTCAGGTAGTCTCATTTCAATTAGGCACAGTCTCTCAGCCAATATATTGACAGTTCTATCAGCTACTATCCTACACAGATTTGAACTCAAAATATGCCACTGGAAGTGTAGACATGACTCTACTTATTAAAAGCAAGCTGGGTGACCTAGTCTTTATTAATAGTTCCAGTTCATGATTCTGGTTCTCGAAGTTCTTTTGCAACTTGTGTGTTGCAATATCTTCCTCTGGATTTTTGTCAAAATTAAAAATATTTCTATTAAATGATCCACATTTTGACCACCTGAAGTCTGTTCATAAATTGATTAACAACCAATTCCATATTTCAAACGAGGTGTGGCATGTAGCTGTTAACTCACAATGACCATTATTAACAAAGCAAGTACATCCTTCTTTTTGTAAGCCTTAATGTTAGACTGATAGAAAATTTGTTTTTGATATTTGGGGTCTAAATTAGAGTTTACTGGTTTCATATCAGTACCATGTACTAGGTCCTAACAGTCATGATGCTTATTACTTCAACTTGGCTTTAACATTTTGGTCAATTCCTTCCATCTAACTTGTCTATATTTGATCTTAAATACATTTTATAAATATTTAAACACAATTTAAGTTTTAATTGCAATCCTTTAACCACAAACTTCCAACTTCACTTCACTTACCAGATTTATTTATCATACATGACCACTCAGAAGCTTCATAAACACAGTTTCTATGTATTACAGACACACTTTATTTTAGCAACAACTGGCCGTATATCCTGATGACATTTTTATTTGCAGTGTTAAATAAAATTAGCAAATTGTGTGGTTAATAAAATCTGCATTTTAATTCTGCCCAATTTTATTTACACCAAAGATAAAGATGAGTGTATATATATGACATACAAGTTGTAAGTTAAAATGCATATTTTCAACAATTTTGCTGAGCAAGTAGGTAGAAACTGTCCCATATATTTCTTACTTGATTTTGCATAAGGAATCACCTCGATAAGTTTGTTGGTCTGATTCCATCCGATTCAGTATATAATGTGATGCTTTTGATATTGAAGTTGACAGCATAATTATCAAGTTGAGTAGTTTTGATTTTTCAGACAGTGATGACTATTGTTTGGGTGAATACAAGTAGAACATCAATGACAGTGGTAGTATGTCTTGAAATAGAAGAATCACAACAGTTATGATAAAGATATTATTGACGAAAATAACTGCAAAAGACAGAGACGTGTTATCATTGTATAATTCACATAACTATTGATTAACCATACTTTAAACAGATAAAACACGTTTTTGCTACACTTCATTAGTACGCAAGGATTGATTCTGCATTATGATGTTGTTGCATGTGAATTTGTCAATTCCTTTTTCACAATTTACAGTGAATGTATGAAACAAAAGTACAACTCACCAGTAACAACCAACAATTCAAACAATGACTTGTCCACTTTTTAGAAGTAAAAAGAATGTACCATTTGAGGTAATATCATGTGTTACATAGTCTCTTGTGCAACCAATCAGGAATCTTAGATGGTGAACTATATTTTTAGTTTGTGGTCTACAACTCTTTCCTCCCACCCTTATGACATGGTGAGTGAGTGAAGAGATTTGGACAGCTTTTAACATTGAGGTCTTTAGAGGAGATGAAAGTGACTGAGGTGAATAAGGAGCAGTGCTGGAATGAAAGGGCGGGGGAAACAGGAGACCCCAGAGAAAACCTGTCGACCAACGGTATTGTCCGGCACAATTCCCACATGCAAAATTGTGACATGGTCTCCCTACTCTTTTTACTAGTGATATGGTTCACAGGCACAGTGAACTGAGCTGGTTCATGCTGAAGAAAGGTGACCCAGAAAAACAACATCATGCAAAGCAGAATTAAACACTGAAAACACTAACAAAGGTAGAGAAATCATCTGATGTAAAACTGGTAACACAGCTTACATTACAATAATACACATTGTTATAAAGAGTAACATAAACTATACATTTTTTAAAACTTACAATTAATAATGCCTTTTATTAATAAATATGTTGTGCATCATGTACAACCATTGTAAACGAGTAAGTGTTTCTAGCCAAAAAAAAAAATATACTTAAATAAAGCTGATTCAGACTATCATCAAAATTATTAGTCCAATTTTACTTCAGCCCTGTTCCCCAGCAACCAAGGATTTTATTTATTACAATATTACAAAGATGTATACTTACTGGTCTGGTACCAAGATGATATGTGTTTCCTAATACTATCTGGCAATCAAGAGTTTCGAGTTGGTCTGGTAATAGTCCTTTCAAAGTTCCCTGTGAAAATACATATAGGTTTTTTGTTAAGATACATTAATGAGGAAACACAACTGGGATCAAAGGTTATAAAATACACATACACATGAAAAGCACTGCATTGTAAGCTATCTACAAAAGCTGCATGATTAAACACCAAAACAAAAAAACATCATGCAAAATTTGTGAATCTTGTCGCAACCATAATCTTCTTAAAATTTTAGCTTGTCGAGAGTTAGCCTTACAAGAAGGGTACCTAATCAAACACACGAGCTGAGTGTGAATTTATTTAGTTCGCCATTATCCACACTGCTTGAGATCTTAGCCTAAGGAGTGAAGTAATAAATAGGCTTACAGTCCAGAACTGCACTAACATTAACCTGGAATAGAGGAGATGTGTGCAGATTAGTTTCTATGTCTAATTATGATGCTGTTTTCAATGTAACTTGTAGGAAAATATGAAAATGATATAATTACGTAAAAAAAAAACATTGTAAAAGCTAATACTAAACCACTACGTACATACTAGCCTAGTAAAACACTCCCAGTAAAGTCAGTGCTTACACAAACAAGATATGCATGTCTCTGTAAATAAACATACTGGAAATACAGGATTTTTATCCTATCACATACAATCCAAGAGAAAAAAAATATTGATAATGATTTTTAGGGTTTTCCTGCCCAGTTTCCTTCCCATTATTTCAGATTTGAAAACCCCTAGTTTCAAGGACGGTTTTAACATGCCTATTAAAATCCTGAAGACTTTTTAAGTTTTTCAGTGGACAAGACTTTCGTACCAAAGGCAATTATATAGGTTATAGAAAAGAATGATAGTAATGTGTATAATTTGCATAATGAACCCTGTATTTAAAGTAAATTGAAATACCTTGCCCCTCCGGGATGTAACTACATTATTTTATTTTTTCAGTCCACTAACTAGTATAAGCTAGTTGAACTCTTATTGACACAGGATAGGACAAAAAAAAAAACCAGGTTAAAAAAACCCAAAAAACCCTGGTTTCTTGGTTTAAACCAGGATTTTTCTTTACACTAGTTATTTCAATTCTTGCCACACTTAAATTAAGAATATTCGATTCAAATATATTTTACTCACCATTTGTAACTGACAACGAAAATAATAAATTTAAATTTAATTTTAAAACCCCCAACTTTTTCATATTTTCAACATTAGAAAGTTAAGTTAATTCACAAAAAAAAAGGTAGTCCAGTTGTCTACTGATGATCACAATGTAAAATATTTTGCACAAATATAACACTAAAATAGCAATAATAATAACAACAGTGACAGTTACATAGTGTATACAAAGGCAGAATAAACTCATCAAATCAAAGAGATCATAAATGTCTAAAACACTTTTTCCCTTCAGTCTTGTGGGTAATCAGTTATTGAAATCAAAATATCAACATATCATTTGTCCTCTTAAAAAAAAAAAATTAGGCTAATTCTTTCCTGTTTGCTATTGTAGTTCACATCACATCAATGTTGGTTGTGGTTGTTCATACTAATTAATCAAGAATAGAAGTTTTTGCACAAAAAACACTGTTTTTGGAGGGCAGCTGTGGGCAAACGGAAGGGAAGGGGGAAAAGCTTTGAAACACTCCTCCCCAAAGTGCCCCCCTCCCCCGGGAGGAGTTACAGGGACACGGGTGGTATATTTTCTATTTTGAAGGCACATTTTTCGACCGATTTTCTCCACATTTAGGGAAGGGTTGTCTTTCTGTGCCCCACACTCTCTCCATGGGCAGTCAGGCCCTTCATACGTCTTACACCTCAGGTCTTAAGTCTTACATATTAAGACTTAAGTTTTAAGCATTAGGTCTTAAGTCGTACTTTAACCATAACTGCTACTGCATGTCGGGATGTGCGAGCTAGCACTGATAGGCACGAGCAAGCAGCACGTCCCGAAGTTCCCAGACGACATTGCACCATAAATACTAATTCATACTGTTAACTGCTTCATCTTCGGTGGCTCAGCCTGCGGTTTCCACGGGCCCGACCACTGGTAAATGCTTTAAACTGAAATACAAGTTGGGATGCTTTCTCTGTGCCTAATTTATAACATCGTTTAGAATGCACCAATCCAAATAATGAAAAGACTCTCTCTAAACTCGCTGAAGAAGCTTCTGCTGTAAGTAACTGTTAAACAGCAAGGAAAACTTTGCCATTAAATTTCTCAATGTCATTCTTCTGACTTCACCACTCATAGGTTGTAAACTGTGATGTCACTTCATTCTCAAAAAGTAAATCTTCAAAAGTCAGCTTTTTGATTGAAATTTAACAATTGATACAGGCAGTGAACTCATAGAGTAACTTGATTTAGCAAAATCAAATGCCATGCATTTTCTTCTTCAGTCAAATCAAGTGATGATTTTTTTTCTTTTGGATCCAGCATGTAAGCTAAAAAAGGAGCAGGTATTAGTGCCATATCATATATATTTTTTTGGAATTTTTGAATGACATTTTTATACTTTGTGGCTTCCATTTTCATTTCAAAATTCTTCCACGCGACCACTGACTCAGAAATAGTGCATATATATTTTTCTGAACATTTTCAAGGGCTATGGCAATAGGCTACAAAATATTAAGCATGTCCTTTACATTCCACTTCAATGTCATGCTAGAAATTTTGTTCTGTACTGCTATATTGATATTGTCACAATGTCCTCACAAATTTGTAACAGAGTTCCCCAACCTTTAAGATATCTCTCAAGGCAATCTACCATTGTATTCCAGCATACTTCAATTGGGAGGATTAATTTTTGAGCACCAGATTGTCTGTAACATGCATTAGCAAAGTGATTGTTTTTGAAATATATTATTAAGCTTAGCATGTGTTCTGTCACATTCTGAATATTAAAGTCATTTGCTAACAAATTTAATATGTGAGCTGAGCTTCCATAAATGATGATATTTAAATCTTCATTATTTTCCAAAAGTTTGCACATTGGCAGCATTATCGGTAACAAGAGAACGAACCTTGCACTTAAAATCCTCCTCACACATTTTTATACTGCTAACAGCCACTTCTGCCAGATAATTGGCAGTGTGAGCATGACCAGATGTGTCAATTGTGTCACTAAATATGCATTATCCTCTTTGGTCGTAACTGTAGCACATATTATTGGTTCATTATGGACATTTGACCATCCATCAAAACCAAGACACACTTTTTCATTTTCCAGAGTAAGGGAACAAGTTTTCTTTTTGTCTTCGTAAATAGTGTCTATTAATGGACCACCAATTTATTTTCTGTTTGGAGGGGTGTAACCTGGGCGAAGCTGTTGCATAAATTTCACAAACTGAGGATGTTCGACACTACAAAAAGAAGTATTTGTTGCAAATATAAAGTCAACTACTTGCTGATCCAAAGACTTTTTCTGCACTGGTGTTAATCGAACTATGTAGGAATATATTGATGTTTTAACTTTTTTCCTTTCGGCATAAGTTATCTTGGTTCATTTCCTTCATTTGATGAAGTCACAAATGATGTAAAATAGGTGGATGTATGAGCTGTGCTTGTGGAAGCTGTAATGCTATCTGAAAAAGAAATGTTTCTCTCATTAATTTACTTCCAAATGACAGAGGGGAAAAAATATTAGAAATGAAGACATTTAACCTATATAATATCTCTGACCTATTTTGGACAGCTTGGTTGCATGTTTTGCCATTGCCACTGTTCAGTGCTAACTGTGTAAAGCTGGGATCACACATGAAAAACTGAGAAAAAATTAAGAATTTAAAATTATGCAGCAAGTGCCAATATCACACACGGGACATAAACTATTCTGTATATTCAGTTCTCGATAAAAACAATAATTTTTAATTCCAACCAATGCAAACTCCTGACACTCCCAACATCTCAGTTTTGTTGATATCACTGCCACAGAAATTTTAGTTCAGATATAAAATAAAACAAAATTGGATAGTTCTAAATTCAAAGTTTTCTACCTATACAACCTGTTTTGCCCATACATGACCCATTGTGAAGTAAAACATAGAAATATTAGCATTCGACTGGTAAGTAAACTGAATGCTTAGTTTTTTATACGTGAACTCAGCTAGACGCTGTGTTGTTAGAGTAGAACTTAACTTTCTGCACCAGAAGTGCACTCAACATGTCAGTTAGTAAATTTGGTTTGTTTCTTGTTGTGTAATGATTACAACAAATTCATTACTGTCTGCAACTTTATAACTGTTGACCTAACCTACAAAATATGAGTGAAGCAGAAGAAACACAGTTCCACACTTTCCATTCACATAACACATGGATACAATGTAAACTGTTTTTGATACACTATGACGTATTAGCCTAAGAATTACAGAACAATATTAAACATCACATCATAAAATATTATTTAAGGCTATCAAAAACATTAATAAAAGTCTAATTTCAATACTGTGATTGCGATGTGACTGCAATTTAAAGCAAAAAGTATGAGCAAGCTTACTAATGATATTATTTGTATGTTACTTGTTTAAAGTTAAGAATGAAAACTTCAGTATCTCCAAAATGTCACAGTTCAATTTTAAATTGAGGAATATGTAGCAAATATAACACAAAGCCATGTTTTCAGTTGTTTAAATAATGAAACAATTTTACACTTGATGGATCTAACCTGCATCATCTTCACCTTGATAACTGAACTTTCACATTTAGATAGGTGATTTTTCATTCTAAGGACTTGACCCTCAAATTCAATGCCACCATATTTACATTTGGCCCTCACACCTCTCCTCGATTTTTTTTTAACTTCTTCAAATGAAAGCCATACAACATCACGCTTTCTGTCACTCATGTTGATCCAGAAAAGTTATAGTAATATCAAATAGAAGTCCAGCACATCTGCACATCTTAATAATTAAGAGATGAGGTTGTAAATTGTTCACTGAAGATTTATTGCTGTTTCTTCCACAATATTGGCATACAAAAACATTCGTCACTTGTGGCAAAAAGAGATGGAATAGCAGCATGCTAAAGTTCACTTGAAAAAAACTTCTCACTTTGAGAATGATTAAACTAAAAATACTGAAGAGAATCATCTTATTTATTTCCAAGTGCCCTAATGAATCATCACACTGGCGGAAAATAAAATTAATTGATCTATGTTAGTCCAGAATTCAGAAAAAGAAGTTAAAGTCGCGAGAGCTGCCGGTGTGAGTTACGATAGTCGCTCGCTGCTCTACACAAGCACTTCTCAACTGCTGTTACTTCTCTTGACTTCTGTTGCATGAGAAAGGTTGCGCTTACTATAGATATCGATTGAAAGTCTCGTCATCTGAACACTGCTAAATCATGGCATCACATGGTGCGGTCATGTCTAAAAACAGCACACAAGCGCGGAAGTGGATTTGAGAATATAGTATTGCATTAATACGGCGGGTCACATCAACCAAATGTGACCACCTGTACTTTCCTTATTTCATCGTGTAGCGCAATATGATGGCTACGTGTCAAGCTTACTAACCCGATGAAAAGGTGCAATGTCATTCTATGACATCTGCTACTACTGTTGAATGACTCAAATAAAATAATAGAATAGGAAAAATGAGAATATATATAAAATACAAACAAATTATTGTTGTAATAATATTCTAAACACTAAATGAGTTACTATCTTTAATAGAAAAAAAAAATTAAATATTACCAGAATGTATCAATTACTATATACTGCAATGTTACTTTACACCCCCTATTTGGGAAAGATTTTGAAGAAACCTGTCCCAAATGGAAACCTACCTGAATGGCAACTGTATGGTGGCTGTACTGCAATTCCATCTCTTACAAGAAAAATTATTTTTTTACATGGTTACACACTCACATACAAAGTTTGTATCATAGTAATCACATTCCATTATCACATAAAGTAAATTAATCAGAACATGTTACAATAACATAGTACACATCACATGTATCCTTCCAAATAATCACAATGTTACATTCACATTCAGTATAAGTAGTTTATTTTCATTTATGGTTAAGATGATTTTGATCCATTACTCAAGACGTAAAGAGGTGAACCCAAGATCTGGCCAAAATACCAAATATATACTGCCTTTCACATCAGGACAATGCTAAAACTCACACAAGGAGCCTCAGACCTGTCCCAACAAAATTAATAATTCTTAGTGCTATGGATGCAAGGGAACCATCATAAAGGGAGAAACACCATGGTATACCTAGCCCATAATACACAAACTCCATTTAATCATTACACTCTTGTATGAACTCAACCTATGTCTTAATTGCTTTTCCTTTTCAAAATTAGTAAGTAAAATACATCGACACATAATAAATTTTTCTTGAGAATGAATTCAGGATACAATTACAAAATGGCCCTTTGCACAATTTAATTTCATTCAATGGGACAAAATAAATTACCATACACCACTACAGTACTTTCAATCATAATAATATTACAAAACACTGTATCTTTCCATTAAATTTATCATTCATAAAAATTTGCAATATATTTGATGCATATGTACAGGTAATTCTGAATCTTTTATCACTTAGAACATGATTGACGATTTCCTGAAAAAATTCCTGGTCTATAATTACTCTAGGTTTATTCTGATTAATATAAATTACACTGAGTTATTTTCACTCTTTCTCATACAAGCAGAACACAATTTCAATACTTTATGATATTGTTAATTACTATTACTGTACCTACCATAAGTAGATGTAAAAGGGGAGTTCTGGCACAGCACATTTTTTGGGGATATTTCTTCTTAAATTGCAACAAAAAAATGCAGTACATTGAATAGGGTTATTTAGTCTAAAAGTACAGGAAAAAGTGAAAAAACTGAAAAATCTGAAATTCAATGAAAACATTGTGAAAATCATGTAAATTAAAGTCAAAATAAAGGTATTTGAAGGTTAAAATTTAAGCTCTAAAAGCTTTTAAAAAAGGAGCTCTCAAAAACAGGCAGTTTTAAACAAAAAAACACAAGATATTTTTTAGCAGTTTTTCAAAGATGTGTGCACACGATTAGACACAAGTAAAATATGCAAAATTATTAAAAAAATCAAGCAAATTTAGGGCAAAAACAAGCAAATCAGATAAAAAGATACAAACTAATAGAATTCATAGATTTTATTCAACAAAAGTAAAACACCAATAAAATTTTTTTAAGTCTCAAATAAAGAAAAATCTGAAGCATAGCCATTACTGATTCCATAATCCCAACCATCACAACAATCCAAACAATAAACATCATCTTTAAAATCAGAAAATTTATTTGATCTTAAATCATTTTTATCAATTTTTAAAACAATTTTGAAATGAACAATGTCCAATTCTTTATCAATGAAAGTTTCTGTTTATATAATTTCATATCCAATATCCCAAACTTCTAAAAGTTCTATAATTTGATCCATTTATAATATAAAAAAATATTTTATATATCTTTCATTAAAAAGTGATACTATGAGAAAATTGTAAATAGAAAAATTATTTTTATTTGATCAAATAATTATCTATATTTCTAAAAATTCGTTAAAATTTTTTAATGTGACCAATCAACTATGAGTCTAAAAAATTGTATAAAAATATCGAAACAATTTCTTGGTTCTGTAAAATTGTTTACATTATCCATTTAATAAAATGAACAATGTATATATATTCAGTAATATTTTCTATCAAATAACCATAAGTTAAATTTTGTTGGCTAATTAAAACAACATTACAATATGTACCAGCTCAACAACTTTTTTAAAATCATTACTAATTTTTATATTTGTTTTATCTTTAATTACTGTTGTTTTTCTATATAGGCAGTCAATAACATATAAAAGTCTTTGTCCCCAAAATTAATAATAATTGATATCGCCATGATAATTTGTACTTGGCTTATAATAAAGTTCATTATTTCTATATACAGTATCTAATTTTGTTAATGAATTTCTAAAATCATTAAAAGCCAGAAACATTCTAATACAAAGATCATTTTCAATATCTAGATTGCAATTTTCTTTTGGAAAAATTTCATTTCTACCATTTTTAACAAAGATATTTCTCACACTACAATGATCAAACATTGAAGCATTCACATATTGCTCAGCCCAATTTTTTCTATTAATTTGGAAACCCACAATTACAAAATCAGGCATGTCAAATTGCAAATTATTAAACTGATCTTTTATATCAAAGTTAAAAACAGTTGTCCCAGCAGGAACTTCATTATCTAAAAATTGCAGATACTTAAAACCAATACGAATTTTAGGACTTTTATATATTTTTTCTTTAATTGCAATTGATGTGTTAGCTTCATATTCAACAATAGGTCACATAATTTCTAATTTCTCAATAACAATTTCACCTGGATCAGCATAAGTTTTATTAACCGAATCATCTGCTTTTTTAGTTTCATAAACAAATAACAATTGTTATCAGACAAATTATGGAAAAAAGTGATTTTATAACCACCTTTCCACTAAAATTCATTATTATCAGAAATAAAACCAAACAAATATCTTAATGGATACATTATGTCATTAATTTTATCACTACAAACAGATTTTACTCCAAATTCATTATCAACACCAGTATAGACTAAATAATTTGTTCATCTGGTGATCTTAGCAAAACATTCATCATTGTTGAAGTTATTCCTGGATTATCAACAGCCTCAATAATATGTCCATGTTTTGAAATTTCTACTCTAGAAAACTGAAATGGAAAAAAATTTGAACAAACATCCATATTATCTAATTTTTCATATTTTGCCGCATCTCCAACTTTATCACTTTTTAGTAGGCGATATTCTATCAAAACATAAGCATCATTTGGAAAAGAAAAGCCATCTCCTATTGGAATATCAAATTCTATTCTATTGTTGTAAACATTTAAATTTTTACTAGTTTGATCAGTTCGGAGAATAGGTTGTCTCTCAAAACTCTCAATGTTTTTATAACTCATTTATAAGTAAAAAATATATATATAAATGAGGGATTCACAGGGAGTTCATCGAGTGAAATTGCTTGACGCAAGACATAAAAATTATAAAAAGAACCATAAGGTAGAATATGGAAACCCCCCCAGGAAAATCTACCATTAATTCCTGCAAAAAATTTGGATTATCAACCAACACCAGAAGAAACATCATTTGAAAAAGAATTATTTGCAGAACAAGAATCTCCTAGTTTGGAAGAGCAAATGGGAATTGTACAACTGAAAAATTTACCACCTATAGCAGATGTTTCTACTATAAATCTTGGAAAACATACTTCTGAAATGATTAATGTTATTAATGAAAAACTTGGTTTACAAGTAGTTGGTCACGATTCTGAAATTGGCGATGCAAAAGAAAAAATAGATGGCAATTTTTAATTTGTCAAAGGAAAAAAAAAATTTAATAGGTCTTATTAATTGTTAACAAAAAGTACCCATGAGTTCTTCGAAGGTAATTTTGATATTGTTGTTGACTTCAAAATTACAAAGATATTATTTTAGCAACCAATTCTACATTTCAAAAATATATTCCTAATAAGAATAGTAATACCAAGTACGTTAAGGTAATTAGTTGAATGTATGAAGAATGTATAAAAAAATTCAGTCAAAATCATTACCAAATATACCACAAAGAAAGGTTTCTCCAAGAACTCCAAAATATGGAGAAGGTATAAAAAAAGTAATAAATTGCCCTAAGAATACATTTCGATGGATGATTTAAAAAAAATTAATCGATAGATTATTAGTTATTCATGGCGAAGAAAATGATGGAAATAATAGCTTTTACAATGAAAAAGTAAGCATAATGAATATGTTATGAAATCAATTTTCTGAATTTGTTATAAATAATCCAAAAGGTATATCATATCTTATAAGAGTTTAAATGTTATTCCGCATTCATTTTGGAATACAGAACACCATGGAAAAGGTGTGATAAACTGGGCATTATACAATTTAAATTTGCCTGAATAACATTTGCCTGGTCATAATTATTGTGGTCCATTTACAAAATTAATAGAAAGACTTGAAAGAGGTGATAAAGGAGTAAATAAATTAGATGAAGCATGCAAATATCATGATATTGCTTATCAAGAGCATAAAAGATTTAGAATCTAGACATGAAGAAGATTAAATTTCACAAAAAGAAGCAAAAGAAATTGTTAGATAAAAATACTCAAATTGGTGAATAAATTGCTTCTACTGCTGTTGCCTGAACTATGTTTACAAAAAGAAAATTAGGATGGGGCTTTAAAATTTATTAAACTATTAATATTTTTTTTTACTTATAAATGAAGATAACAAATATAACCTTTGATATCCCTTACAAGGAATTTAAAAATGTGAGTAAAGATAAATTTTTACAAATGATCAAATTGCAAAAAATTAATAAAAATTGCAAGCGAGCAAAAATTTCAAATTAACTTTAATATTACCAACAGATTAAAAAATGGCTAAACGAAAACCTGGCAATGGCTTACATCATGGAGGAATTATTTCCATTGTACTCGCCGCGTTAGGAGCGGCTGCTGCAATTTATAGTGCTGTTGAACAAACCAGTAAAAATAAAAAATGAATTACAAGAACAACAGAGACATAATTTAGCAATGGAAAATAAATCGGGAAGTGGATTAAATGAGGAAGACCAAAAAAAATTTGAATTTATCACCATTATTCAATATCAATATTGAAAAATATGTAAAAATATTAAATTTAAAAAATTTCAGAAATGTTTATATGATTGACGAACTCCCAAAAAATATGCACAAAAATGAATGTGCTGTGGTTAATTTTGATATTTCAACAAATCCTGGCATTTGTTGGGTTTGCTATTTTAAAGAAAATAATAATGTTTATTATTTTGATTCATTTTGAGGCAACATTCCCACTAATTTAATTAATTATTTCAAAAACAGAAACATTTATTATGATGATCAAATTCAGAAACTTTAATTCAATTATATGTAGACATCTATGATTAATTGTATTACACCATTTTTTCAAGAGAATTTAAGTTTAACGATATAATTTCTATATTATTGAATGACATATTTGGGAAACAATTAATAAAATCTTTAAATTAAAACTTTGATAATATTGCTGAAAATTTTAAAACATATATACATTCAAAATGCAATTGGAGTGTTCTTCTTTACAAAGCGAGTTAAGCACTTGTCAGATTTTACAAAATCATGTGTTTCATTCTTTGGACGAAGAATTGTTAGTATAGGTGAACCTGTAGATAAAAAATGTGTGGTCAATAAAAGATTTTTTGATGTACATATATACAATTATCCATTAAAAAAAGATGTTGATTCAAAATATAAAACTATTGTTTCTGTTCATGCTCTAAAAGAAGATATAAATTTACAATTCAATAACACTATTGCTGATTATATAAAATAAATAAATAATGCAAAATAGACATTAAAAAAAGAAGCAGATTCAAAATATTAAACTATTGTTGCTGAATATGCATTAAAAAATGATGTTGAATCAAAATACAACAGTAGTGTTTCTGCTTTACGAGGGCAAATAAGTAAGTTTTTGTTTACACAACAGAATATTCTTCATAATTGCAGAATTAAAAATATGGCTGATCCGGTAGATGGAAAAGATGCTGTTAATAAATATTTTGATAAAGAAATAGCCGATAAATTACAAAATTTAAACCAATCAGTTTTAAATAATTGTGAGACACTTGTTAACTTAAAAAATTGAAAAATGTAAGGAAGCTACGGGAACTACAATATTAGATTATAGTAAACCATTTGATGTTAACATATTTTCACTTTTAAAAGAAAAAAAACACTTCTCAACTGCTGTTACTTCTCTTGACTTCTGTTGCATGAGAAAGGTTGCGCTTACTATAGATATCGATTGAAAGTCTCGTCATCTGAACACTGCTAAATCATGGCATCACATGGTGCGGTCATGTCTAAAAACAGCACACAAGCGCGGACGTGGATTTGAGAATATAGTATTGCATTAATACGGCGGGTCACATTAGTTAAATTAGTTAAAGAATACAATAACACAAAGCACAGCACTATTGGTATGAAGCCAATTGAAAATAATAATTTAAAAAAATTTATTGCAAACAAATTTTGTGTTTACTACACCAAAATATATAATTTGAGATGATGTTCGTGTGAGAAAACGGAATTTATTTTTAAAAAAGGTTAATCTGCTAATTGTTCATAAGAATGATTTACTATTATTAAAGTTTTAAATTATGATGTACCAACCTACAAAAAAAAAAGATATTAATGGAGAAGAAATGAAAGGTAATTTTTATGAATGGGAAATTATGAAAACCAACTATCTGAATGAATATTTAGTTGAAAAAGTTTTAAAAACTAAAGGTAAACTATTTTTGGAAAATGGTTATGTTTTGATCATTCACAAAACTCTTTGATTAATAAAACAGATGTTTGCGCAGCAGTGTCTGCTTTAGCTAACGTTTTGTAAAATTTAATTTTTTTTTTTTATAATTATCTAATTCAAATGCAAAAACGTAACACACATTGTTTTAACGTTCATTTTAACATCCATTTAAAAGTCCATTTTAACATCAGTTTAAAAGTTCATTTTAACATTTGTGTGCTGTTGTCGTGTTGTCGTTCATTTTAACATAACCATATTTTCAAAAATTTTAAAATTTAAAGAAGTCTTTAATTTTATTTCTATACTGTCCTTTTATTTTTGTACTCAAATATATTGTTATAAAATCATAATCTTCATCCCAGCTTTTTGAACCAATTTCTTTAAATTTCTCGTAAGTCATATCATCTCCAACAAAATCATTAAAAATATGATTTAAATTAGTTTCATCTTGTCTAAATATTCACAAAAATTTTGTATTATCTCCTACCAATTGTTTAGGTATTTATGAATATGTTTGAGCTATTCATCAATATTTTTATGTCTGCCCTGAGTAAAATAATTGTGGATTATGTCTTGATTTTCTAAAATAACATCAACAAATATAACTAGTGAATCTTTTTCACTCGTCTAAAGCAGGCATTTCATCAGTATTATTTTAAAAAGTGAGCCATTTTTCTTTAATTTTTAGTTTTTTCGATGCCTCAACGATATCATTTTGTATCTGAATACATTTAAGTTGGTTTAAACATTTTGAACAACCATACAGTTTATAAAAATTTTACCAACCTGTTTTATAAATAAAATTAATTATCAAATTTGTTTTTCCACAACTTCTCGGGCCAAAAATAATTGCATGTATATTATCAAGCAATAATTCACCTTTTTTTTATGCCACTTCAGAAATAAAAACACCAAAACCCCAGTCACGTTTTTTGCATTTATATGTTAATTTTTTATATAAATAGATAATAAAGTATTTAAGTTGACAAGCAATAGTTCTATTTTAAAGAAAAAACGTTATTATGATATAATAAATAATGAAAACCGATTGCATTAATCAGTTTTCATACAAAATTTTTGAACGCCAAATATAAATAATAATACTATAACAATTTAAAATATGAGTCCTGTTGTTGATAAAAATGAAGTTATAACTATTCCAAGAGGTCAATATGATATTGAATTGTTAAAAGAAACTATTAATTCAATTGATCCATTTTCAACAAATAATATTGAATTAATAGCAGATAATGTAAAAAAAATAAAATAAAAAATAAATTATATATATATATATATATAAACCTAAATTAGATATTAAACTTCATGATTATCTGATATTCTTGGTTTTGAAAGAAAATGAACTATTGAAAAAGACAAAGTTGTTGTAGGCACTAAATAACCAAATTTTAATCCATTTAAAACAATAAATATTCACTGTAATTTAGCACATGGTACGTTCATAAAATATGATCTAATAATTTAGAAACTGATATAGTTGCAAGTCTTCCATCAAAACTATGTTCGGTTTTAGAGATTATATAATTGCATAACCAGTTTTTTTTTAAATTAATAATGAGTGATTTATTCATATTGTTTTAGAAATTAGAGATGAAAATGACAAACTGATTGATTTTGAAGGGGTTAATATTGATGTTGTCTTAGAAACTAACGAAGTTTAAAATATAATTTTGGAATATAATATAAAAATTAATTCAAATTATTCTTTTTGATATCCATATTGTAGTGTATTTTATTTTCTAATATAATGCTTTTGTTATCATAAGGACTTGCTATTTTATTAACTTCGACTGTATATAAATTTCATGTTTTTCGCTCATTAGATTCATTGTTCTATATTGTATTTTATCTTTAAACAAACAATTCTTATAGTCATTAAATGTAATTTGCTTATAAACTACATTTTTTCACACCCTTCGATTATTTATTTTCTTTACCATCAACCTTATAAGCATATATATTTGATCGTAAACCCTGTATATATTTCATGTTTTTCACTCATTAGATTCATTGTTCTATATTGTATTTTCTCTTTACACAAACAATTCTTATGGTCATCAAATGTAATTCGCTTATAAACTACATTTTTTTGCACCTTTTGATTTTTTATTTTCTTTACCGTCAACCTTATAAGCATACATATTTGATCATAAACCAACAAATCCTTTCATTAATTTACCATTACACTCATCTTTCATTTTTCCTAAAACTTTTTTATTTATTTGTGGCATGTTATAAATATTCTCATTTGGATAATCACTTGTATCAAATTTTTCTATCATCGACTTCATATCTTCATAAAAATGTTCTGTTTTTATGTTATAAATATATGAATTGGTAGCTTGATAACATAATTCAATTTTATCACCATATTTTGGTTTTATTATGTAATAATGAAAATTATACATCAATTCTTTTGATATGTCTAAAATTGACATACCCACATAAAGTGGTTTATTACATTTTACATTTGTTTTATTCACATGTATAGCTGCGAGATTTTCATTAAATACAGTACTTATTTTGAAATTTGGTTTTGCTACTAAGTTTTCACATTTTTCAGCATCTAATACTAGCTTTATATCAACTCTGTTTCTAATATTTTCCATACTTTTACCAAACACTGAATTATTCATGAGCTTATAAAAATCTTTTTCAAAATAATTTTTAGCATTAGTTCTCATTGTTGTGTTTAAATCTATATACTTTCTTTAACCAATCGGACTGATCAAACATTAATATTCTGAGTCATTTTTTAACCATTGTTTTAAATTACAATAATGAATTACATATTTTTCTTTTTTATGTAAAGTTGTTAATAATTTAGACTGTTTTTGGAACTACCTTATTTTCAGGACAAAATGGTAGATCTATATGTAAATTATGTAGTTATTGTGGATATTCTAAATCAACTTCTAATATATAACTATACTCAAAATCATTCTCCAAATCTAATATTTTTTTACTGCAGTAATCTAAATCAGATAATGTATAATAAACCCAGTCGAAACCACCATAAGGTAAATATTGTGACATTGCCCAACCATAAAAATTATTAGCATTGAGATGTGCTAAATAATTTGATTCTTCATTAGAGTTAAAATCATCTAAATATTTATTATTTGATTTAACATATCGCTTACAACATTGTGATATTCCACCTCTAATTCCTTTTTCAATCATTAAAATTATATCATAATTGTGTAATAAATCTAATGATTACTTAGTCATTTTTAACATTGCATCGCACGATAAACCTGGTGCTGTAAAATACCATGCAGGATCTAAATCATATGCATTTATAAATGTATTTCTATAATTTTCAAACACATTTGCTAACAATAATACATCACTTATAAATATAAATTGTGACATTCACCAAGATTTTTAATATTAAATTGGTTCCATACACGTTTTGCGTGCTCAAAATCAGTATCAGTTATATCAGTTTCGTATAATTTATTGTAAAATTCACTCTCTGATGAAAGTTCTGTTTCTTCAAATTTTTTAAAATTATCCATACAATCATACGGATAAACACCTTTTTTAATAACAAAGTCTAGATGTTCTTTTGAAAAAAGTTTTTGCATGTGTTTCATTCAATCTTTACTTAAATTAGATGATAAATTATCTAAACTACTAGCCATAATTACAAATGTTATAAACCTCATTTTTAAATTTTCTGTTTGTTACCCCAAAACTAATAAAGTTTTCTTCGTTACTTGCAATTAATTCTATATTATTATCACCATATCCTAGCTTTTTAATAAATAAATATGCATCATATCCAGCTAAATTATGAAAATTAATTGGAATAACATTTGGTAATTTTAATTTTAGATTACAATTATTACAGACTGGATTATTGAATTTTCCACTTATGTGATCATGATGATGCACTTTTTTATTTTCCTCCGTATATTCACATTCGCATACAGTACAGCTTTTTGATTTCCAATATAATATTTCTTCTTCCTTTGTTAGTAAATGCATTGGTTCAGTTTGTGAATATATTTCAACAATTTCTTCTACTTCTCTTTTTATTGAACGTATAAATATTTTATGAGCATTTGGACCTCGATATAATACTGGAAGCTTATAATCACCATAATTAGATACAATATAATAACAAAAACCAGATGCTTCGTGTAATTGATATTTCATTGTGTATGATTTATCATTCAATTTTAAATCAATGTTATTTATTTGTTCATTAGTAAGATTATATCATTCTTTAAGTGATTCTTTATAAAAACCACTATCAACATCATCCTATGTTGAAATTGGATATTTTTGAAATAATTTAAATTTTGATGTTTCTCTTGGATTTGGTTTAGTTGACATTTTCTTTAGAGTTGATTCAAAATCTCAATATATTGTGAATGGAACCTTCATTGTATGTTTGTAATTTTTTTTTGTTTTGCTCTCCTTTTGAGGGTAAAGTTATTTTTACAGCTTCATTTTTCGAGCAATCTTCGGTATGTTTATTTAAATTCTCTTGAGAATAAAAGAATTGCAGACATATAAGTTTTACCATGACTATTATTTTTTTGTGCTGAAACTAACCTTAAATCTTTAATCCAACAATAATGCAGATTTGTATCATTTTCGAAATAAAGTAATTTTATATGTTTTTCCTTTTAATTTTTTGTGAGCTTTAGTGGATATACCATGATATTTTTCATCTTCAATAAAGTATACATTTATAGATATATCAATTTTATTTTCTATTTTTGGTATATCATCAATTTTAATAAGATATTCATATTTATCTATTACTTTATCAATATCAAACACCATGTTTTTATATTTAGATACTCTTTGTGGATCTTTATCTAGTGGAAACAACACAGATTTTATTGTCCAAAGAAAACATTTTCATCATTTTTAACATTTATGCATGCTTTTTAATTATAATCACTTCTGGTAGATCAATATATGATGAGCCTCTTAATGGATTATACTTATTTATTGCTAATTGTATTCCAATTATTTCGTATAAAGCCCATACAGAATATCTTTTTTTGAAATTCAGATAATTGTGTAAGAATTTCTTGTATTATGAATTTATAAATTTTTTCAATATCTCCAGCATTCAATACTGTATAATTGGGTGATTGAAAAGTGAATAATTGTACTTTATTATTTTCTTGCTTATGAAAACTAGCATATAATTTAATACTAGTTTTCACTCCTCTAAATATTTTAAGATTATTGTGTATTATCTCAAATATATTATTTTTTGCTGAAGTCAAAAATGAATAGGCTGTACTAAATCAAAAGTATTTTCAATGTCATATGTTGATATTCTAATTTTAAAAGCTTTATTAACTAAGTATATTTTTGTTGCTGATTCTTCAATTTTTTTTGTTAGCAAAATAATTATTATAAAATGGACAAATTTCTGTAAATTCTTTTTCATCTTTAGGATATAATTAATTGATGTTTGCATCAGCCAAAGTTAAATTTGTAAAATTATTCTGTGTTCATTATATTTGCTTTCTTTTTCTCCCCTTGTCACTAACCAACTGCATGAAAAATGGCATGAGTGCTAATTAGATCATTTTTCCTTAGTCTAGTTGTATATTTTATTTTAAAATATTTAGCAATACGTTTCAAGCACCTCACCCTCTCATTGTTCAACACAGCTGTTATACAAGCCTACATTTTTTATAGTTGTATTTATAAGAGAAAAAATTTATAAATAAAATGTAAAAACAGATATATTTAAAAAATTAGAAAAAGTGCTTAAATTACTGGGAAACCATATTTAACTTCTTGTTATGACAATAATTCTTCATATAATCACTAAAACATTATTTACATGTGATTGAATATTTGTACTTACTATTTTTATTAAGAGAAAATAATTTTATAGATTTATTCTCATTGCACACTTTACATGTTTTTGTTGGATAATTATCATGATTTTCATTTAAATTATCTAATGTTGTATTGTGTAATTTACTATTTTTATGCTTTTTGAGGGATGTATTATAAATATTGTTACGTGCTGCAGCTGGCGCCGACTCCACTGCCCCGCGCCGTAATCAGAGACCCACCTCACCCTCCCCTCTTCTTGTAATGATGTGCTCGTGGCTGTCTGCACCCCTTCTGGGAATTCCGTGAATGCTGACAGCGGCAAGACTTGCTGGCATCACAGATCTCGTCCCGCCTGCTAGAGTTTCCAATACGTTTAGCGATGATGCAAGAATGTTCTGGTGAGACTGGCTGGCACTTCAGCCCTTCGCGATTAATCAGGCAAGTTGGGGAAAATTCTAGGTGGTGGCCTAAGACACTATAATTTCATGTAGCCCTTGAACCCCATGGCTGCAACAACGAAACATGCCAATTGGCATTGTGTACTTCTTTATATATATTGTGACCTATGACTCCAACTTCTATGGCCCTTACAATGAAGACATACCAGTTGACATCGAGTACTTTATACACACATATATATATATATATGACCTACTGCTCCAACTTCGTATGGCCCATCAAAAAGTTTAAAAAATTTGTGAAACTGCTTATTTACGGATGATGACAAATGGCGTGTGGCCACAAGCACCATATCACCTTTGACCATTTGACATCGCTCTCGCTCTGTGTCCTGCTCAGGGGCAAGACAGATGATGCTCGCCACTGCACCAACTGCATTACGTGCACCAGTGCACTTGTGTGTAGTGGGCCGTTCATGCACGAACGGATCGGGAAACTGTTCAGTGTTATAAAGACATGTCGTCCAAGAGTAAACAGCGTGTTACACGTTTACTTCTGTGATTAAGTGTGATCCCCCAAAAGCAGATTCTAATGCATGCCCGAGGAAGTGTTATCTTCTCTTTGCGCCCCTGCATTAATGTGTAATTTATTATTAAGTGTTTGCTCACGTGGTTCATGTGCGCTCATGTAATAACAAACTAAAGTGTTCCTAATTCTTACTTCTATTTATGCAATGTTGTCATGTGTCGTTTTGTTCTACAGGCATAACTTACAAATATCCTTTTTATTAAAATGTGCAGTCAAAAATGCTTGCAGTTCTGGCAGCCACCTTGCCACTCTAGCCAGGTAAAATTAAAAAGTGCGCCTATTAAATTTGAGCTAATTTAATACCACTGTTTTAAAAGGGCTTTCATTCATAATTTATATTTGTAGATTCTTTTAATGAGTGTGTGTTCTGCACGCCAGTCCGGGCATTGACTTAATATTCTGACACTTAGACACTTAGCAACAGTGACCTGAGACTTTCAAGAAGAATATTAACATCACAAAAATTTGTAATAATTAGCCTGATTGTTTTTCTGCCTGCAATCACTTTATCATGTATCTTGTTCCATATTTGTGTTTTGTGAACATTTCCCTACAGATACTGGCGTGAAGATGTCCATTGCTAACGGTATCTCCGCGCCACATCTTTAGTCTGCAACAGCAGACATTACAGCCACAGCGTGCATTACGCCACGGGAGCTTCACCTTTTGTACCAAGGATGTAGTGTTTAATAGTTTAATCTTATAATATCGGAACCTTTTTCTTTTGCTCCTCCCATGTGCTTACCCTCCTCTGCCGACTCGCAACCCCAGAGAATTTTACACTTAATTAACTTAGCATGTTCTGCACTTTTTCATCTGCATTGGCCTCTGGCAGGCCTCATGTGCCAGGCCCGCTTCAGACGCTGGGACTTGCTTTCTGGTAATACAACTCGTTTCTTTGGAATCCGTGTCTTGTTTCTCAATTATTTATTTAATTTCCACCAAGGGAACTGGCCCTCTCCAGTAAGTGTACCACATGGTTAGGTCACCACGTGCAGAACAGAGTAAGTTGTGTAACAGTGACTGTGTCGATACATAAAGACGTGTGCTGCAGGGGGATGCTGCCACAGGCTGATGACCTAACGACCCTGAGAGATGGAGATCCTCGTGCTTTTCCGAGACGTAGAGAAGCTGGCACCCTGGGAAAAACACCAACTATATCCGCACGCATCAGTATGCAAAGATGTCTGTATCTGAATAAGGCACATCCCGCCCCCACAAGCAACCGAGCACATCACACTATTGGTTGAATATTCTTATCCCGCCTACTCCGTCAATGCTTGGCTTTAAACTCCAACACTTGTGATTCTGTAGTTCTAATATTCCCTACATTCCCAGCATCACTTCTTCAAAAATTTCAAAAATTTTGCAATACACAGGTTTACCCATATTCATAAGTTCCATGGGGGTATCGGCTGTTCACGATAAAATGAGCACTTTTGAAAGACCTGCTTAAGATCTACTTGTACACACACTGTGTATTCTTCCACCTTAAATAAAATTTACATTACTATGAAGAACCAAACAAATCTACACATACTATATCCAATAGCTCTCTCGCCAGTACATGACCCATGATCACTTTGCACTTCCTATTGGGTGCCTTTGTTTGTCTGTGCACATATTAAACATGACCCTATTACATTGACTACTGTTTGATGCATGTCCCTAAACCCCCAAAAATTTTATATGTACTTTACTGTTTTGGTAACACCATAATGTCCACATTCACTATGCATATATTCACCAACTTCTTTCCTGAGCTGATCAGGTATGCATAGAATTCATTTCCCCCCAGTGGTGCCTACATTTTGAAACAAATACCCATCCTTGACCATGAATTTCTCCCTAATAATATCTCTACAATCATTTGTTTCCAATTCCTGTACTACTCTCTGGAGCTGAGAATCCTCTGATATTTCCATTTTCAAATGTACTGCAATGTCCCGTAATCCGTATCTACTTGTTTCATCTGTTCTCTCAAAGACTGGATCGGAAACTGCTTAGACTGAGCTGCCTGTATATATGCCCTACCCCTTGAAAGTGCACCCACTACTACCTATGTCTTGCCAGGGACATGTTCGATACTCAGGTTGTACCCTTGTAAAGCTAATATCCACCTTGTGATCCTACCATGTAGTAGTTTACAAGCATTCAGATGGCATAACGCCTTATGATCGGTCAACATGGTTGTGTCCCTGCCATAGATCTACGGACAAAATTTTTCACATGCAAATATAATAATAAGCAATTCCTTTCCAGTGACAGTGTAATTTATTTCCACAGTATTGAGAGCACTACTTGCAAAATTAATAGGGACATATTCACCTTGCTCGTTAACCTGAAATAATATGGCATCTACAGCCTCATCCGAAGCAACACAAGATATAAAGAATTTCCTATCTAACCTGGGATGGTGTAGTATCGCCTCCTTCTCCAATGCTCCTTTCAGGCTGTCCATAGCTTCTTTCTGCTCCGCCCCCCATTCCTATGTATGTCCCTTTTGAAATAATTTTCTCAGAGAGGTACAAATATGACTTAAATAAATTTTCTGAAATAGTTGAAGAATCCTAGTAACCTCGCCAACTGTTTTTGGTTCATTGGGTATGGGTATTCTTGAATAACTTTCACTTTATTTGGATCCACACAAATTCCTTGAATACTAGCTAAATTACCTAAGAAACTTCTCTCTTCCTTCAGAAATTCAGACTTTTTAAGGCTAGCAGTAATTTGGCCCTGACTCAATTTTCTGAGTAATAAATGTAGGATTTGGCAGCGTTCCTCAAAAATTCTTGAAGCAATCAGAAAATCATCAACATAAATTTTAACTAAGTCGAAAACTTCAGGCCCTAGAACTTCTTCGAGTCCCTTAATAACAGCATAAACAGAAACATTTGAACCAAAGGGTAGTCTTTTGAAACAATATGTCTTTCCTTGATGAGGAAAAGCAGTGTAATGACAAAGCCACCAAATCATTTTTTTGAAAAATATCTCCACCCTTCAAATTTCTGTAATAATTCATCCATTAGTTTTGGTGACTCCCTATATGGTACAATGAATTGATTTAACTTTCTTGCATCTAAACACAACCTGACCCCTCTGTTTTCTTTTTAACCACTACCATTGGATTTATCTGGGCCTCTCAATAATGTATGTTTCTATCGTATTCTGCACCTCGTCTTAAGAGCTTAAGCATTTCGATATGGTTTGTGTATGAAATGATTGTGTTCCTTGATTTCTAGGTGGCATTCATACTTATTAAATTTAATCCTGGAGAATTAGCAAATGCTTCAAGTTCATCTTCCAAATTTTTTATTATTGTTTCTTTTTCCTTACTTGTTCCTCCTTGCAAAACAATTTTCCCCATCTCATCCTTCATGAGATAATCTTGTTCAATAAAATTACAACACATGTCAACTTATACTGCATATTTATCCTTCCAAATAAAATGCATTTGACGAGAGTTTTTCAAAAGTTTCTCTTTTCCGAATGGAAGTTTGGTTCCTAACATCTCTACAGAATTCTCTTCATAATTTATAATGTGCTCTCTTAACCAGTCTGCTCCCAATACTACATTGACACTTAGCCCTTTCACCACTAACAAGGCAATCCACATATTCTAATGAGCTATGTTTACTTCCATAATAATCAGTTTTTTTTTACGTATTGATTTCTTACCCCTGTGGTCCCTAAAAATAATGGTAAAATTTGATACTGGCTAAGTTGCTACAATGTGTACATCACTTTTATTTTGGCTATTAAGTAATTTTTCCAATATAGCTGTCACTTTGCTTTCCGAGTTTGCTAACACGTTTAATTCAACTCCAGTATCAGTAATGAATCCTCAAATGTATTGACACTCCCCTTTTTCCTTGTAATAAACCATCACTTGGATTTTCTTCCAATAATATTTCTCCCTTCGACTATAATTCTGAATTTTGTATTGAATCTTCCTTGTCAGAATTTCTGTTGCTATTTGTTGTCGGTACTAAATATTCATCTTTCCCTGTTGTTCTGCGAGGGAGGCATCCGAGGACTAATCCTTCCTCCTTAAGCATTTAAATGCTGCCCTAATGGCTGCCCCTCGTTTTGACTCTGGTCATTTAGCTGCTACTGTTGGTTTTGCCTGCTACTCCTTAAAACTTCTTCATGTTCATTCCTCCTATTGAGTGTTTCCAGTAGGACTACAACCTCTTCTACAGATTTTAGTTCTCATCCCTAACATACAATTTAGTATGTGCCAATTAAAATTATGAATAATATGAGAGATAAATTATTTCTCTGTCATTTTATTATCTAGGTATTTTGACAAGTACAATCTCTGCACAACTTGCCACTGAACCATCCTTATTCCTAAATCTGCCTGTAAATAAATACTGTTACGTGTCGCTGGTAAATGCTGCTGACGTTGGCTTCGCATCCCATGTGAGCGAAGAGGACAGAGATAGCAGTGGCAGCACGAGCAATGGTGGCTGCGTATCAGTTACAAAAAGTGAGCCGACACGACAATCTCTTTAATGGCGCAGTCTGCTGACCCTGGTTGTATTGCTTTCTGTGTTTATCTGAAGAATGGTCTGAATTACTGACCTCGTTCTCTCAGCACAACTCGGGGTGTATTAAACCTTCTAGATGGTAGGACTAACATAATAAATATTGCGACAGGTCTCTGGACCGGGAGTTGGAGTGGGTGAATGAATAAGTGACTGAGTTCTGAGAGATAGAAGACAAGCAGCGGGAGAAGTGACCAGCGGAAGGGAAGTCTACGACTGCGAGTATCATGCAGTGAAGGACAAGGCTGGCAGACAGAACTATTGGACAAGCTGTGTGAGTGAAATACATTATAAATGATGGCAAAATGAGTATGAGTTAATTTACTGTAACCAACAGAGACAATTAAGAAGAACGTTAGAGTTGAAATGGACATTACATATTGCACTCACTGTTAATATAGAGTAAACGTGGAGATAATGAAATGCTGTAAATAATAGCGAAGTGAATAAATTATTAATCAAATTTAGTTTTTTATTTATTTTTAATAAGACCTCCAACCCTCACGAACTCGGATACGCCCCTCAGGCATCTGCATGTAACAATAGTGTAAAAATCATCCTACAAATGAATTCCCCCATATTTTTGTAGAAAAGCAGCCTTGGCGTCAGTTTGTCCATTCTGATTGCTTCCACAATGTCCACTGTGAAGCTCCTGCTTCTAACCTATTCACAAAAAGTTGTACTTGTCCATCTGACCCACCCTAAGTATCCTTTCGCACTTATGTATGAACTGTATGGGATTTGGTTCCCGATCGTCCCCATAAATTTAGTTACTGACCTTTCAAAAGCAGTTATCTCATTAACAAACAAAACAAATTTATCCCCTTGGTGTACAGGGAACTCTCACCTCCGCAGCTGGTTAATTTTCTCCTCACATTGCTGTTTATGTTCCTGTCCAATATTTTTTACTTCCTCTCTAAGTTTTCTAAATGTTGTCCTATTGTCTGGCTAGCCTGTCATTCTCAGTCTTACACTTTTTCTCATTACCTTCCTAACCCTGCATTTATTTCATTTCTTTCGCCTTACAGATTTTCTCATCAGCTCATGAATAGTAAAGAAGTTTGACACTTGTCTAAGATGATCCAGATTCAGTTTAGCATTGGCCCTATTCGGTTTACATAGTACATAACCACATTTTTCCCCTTTAGTGGAACCCTTCACTTTCAGAATAACCTTTTACTCCTGTTGTGCTTTCATCAATATCACCAAAAATGTAAACATTCAGTGTTAACTTTGGCTGTTGCAACAAAACAGCTGATCCTAGCTAAAGCTTTAATTCATTAAGAGACTTTTGTGGTTTAACACCACAAACCTTTTCCTGTGCTGTCTGAATTTTGTTTACTATTTCTTCCAAACATTGGCAATTTTGTATTGCAGTTTCTACTATACTCTGGCAATTTACAATTTCACTGCTAGTGACATTATTTGACAACTATACAATGTTCTTTTCACAATGATTTACCTTGGTTGTACATTTCTCCCTAACATCTGTCAATTTCCCATTTAGGTCAAATTCCTTTTGCAAAAATATCATTATTATTATTTAATCCATTTCGCAAATTGTTTATTGCAGATCTCAAATTATTAAAATATGTTTTGATCTCCGCCTTTTGTTCTGCAACTAACCTTATGAGCAGACTTACTTGATCACTTATTTCTGACTCCTATTTTCTAAAGTTTTTACCCTGACTTACTCAAGCCACAATGCCAAAATTACCTAACCTTTATCAATGTACCAGATAACAATTAGCCTAAATAGAAACAATACATAAATAGTGAATTTGTCAAGAGGAAAACACTGCAAAATTCATAACAGGAGAAAAATATGACATTACAAATTTACAATATTGTTCAAACCTGCAATTTTTTCGACGAAGGAGTTTATTTTTACCTTGGTGTGCAGTTCCTAGTTGACTGAACAGGTGGTGTAGTAACTGAATTTTGATGTCTAATGTTCTCGTTGTCTGGAACTATAATTATTGCTGGATGCTTGGTGTTGACGTAGTTAACACTTGCTTCAACTTGCAGTAAACACGAGTGATGAACTCCGGCATGCAGGCAACTGCTGGGATGACCTTCACACGTGTGAATAATTGATGAGCCGCCATGCCGGCAATATAACAATGTCACAGAGTGTGTTGAAATTTGTGCTGCCACACGGGAGGGTGCCAATTGTAATGTTTCTTGTGCAGAGACTCAATTGGAGTTCACAGTGAACATTAGCACGATCTAGCTCAATTTGAAAGCATGATACTCTGAATTTAATAAAAAAAAGGTTCATTGATAAAAGGAGTGCCAATAGTAAATAAATAAGAGATGAAGTTGTAAATTGTTCAATGAAGATTTACTGCTGTTTCTTCCACAACATCGGCATACAAAAATATTTGTCACTTGTAGGAAAAAAAAAAAAAATAGAATAGCAGCCTGTTAAAGTTCACTAGAAAAAAACTTCTCACTTCGAGAATGACTAAACTAAGAAAACAGGAGAGTATCACTACTTTCGCTCCAAGCGTCCTAACGACTCCTCACACCGGCGGAAAATAAATTTAACAGATTTACGTTAGTCCAGAATTAAGGAAAAAAGTTACTGTCGTGGATGCTGCTGGTGTGAGTTACGTTGGTCGCTCACTGCTCTACACAAGCAGTTCTCCACTGCTGTTACTTCTATTGACTTCTGTTGCATAAGAATGGTTGTGCTTACTCTATATATCAATTGAAAGTTTCATCATCTGAACAATGCCCAATTGTAGCATAACATGGTGCGGCCATGTCTAAAAATAGCACAAAAACGCGGACGTGGCTTTGGAAAGTATTGCATTCATATGGCAGGTCACGTCAGCGAAATGTGACCACTTGTACTTTCCTTTTTTTATCATGTAACGCAATATGATGGCTACATGTCAAGCTTAGTAACCCAATGAAAAAGTGCATTATCATCCTATGACATCTGCTACTACTGCTGAATGAATGACTCAAATAAAATAATAAATTTGGAAAAATGAAAATATATAAAATATAAACAAATTATTATCGCCATGATATTCCTAACACTAAATGAGTTACTATCCTTTATAGAAAAATAAAAAATTAAATATTTCCAGAATGTATCAATTACTATATACTGTAACATTACAACATTCCACGTTAATCTTGTATTTTTTGATTAAGCTCATTATGCCAATAAATATTATTTCTACTTTAAAACCAAGTTGTTGTGGAGTATTCTTGCCCCGCTTATGTGCTTGAGCATTGTATAAAGACTGTGTATGGGTTTCAGTGGCTGGACAAATTCCTCTGTCTATATTTAGTATATGGTAAATTATGTAAAGGCTCTCAAAATGAACAAAATGCCAGAAAAAGCTCTTGTGATGGTGAGCAATATTTCTCTTTATCCAACAGGCAACACTACATGTAGCTCATTGCCTAACTCCCTAAAATAGTTATGAAAGTCAGCCACATGAATAAAATGAGACCTTTAGTTCACCACCTAATATCGCCATTCGCACCATAGTTGGTATCAAGCCAGCAAATAAAAGATGAAACAACTGCACCAATTTTGAACACCTAAACATTGAGCATCATCTTCCTGCACAAAAGTGTGCATGTTTCTAGTGCAGATGTGCCAGGAATAAAAGAGATAACTGTCAAGGATACGAAATGTGACAGCCATGAGTATGTGGTGGCCAGCCTTAAACAGTGTAAACAGTACATGCTGTGTGTTTAGTAAACACCTTGTGGTATGGAGAGCTATCACTAGAGCTTATTGACACTGGGTCCTCACATAATTTAATGTGCAGGATATTTTTACCTATATTCTTACTAGCTTTCAATTAAATGAAATCTTCTTATGACACACTTAAAATCTTGTGTAGCTAATGGGTGTGTGGTTACTTGTGAACAGTGTGTGTAGCATTTCAAAATGTCCCTTCTTTATGGAATTTTAAATTTTGAATAATTCTTAATTTAATAGCAGAAATTATATTTGGCTTAAATTTCTCGAGCTTGGCTCATACTTCATTATATTTACATAAATGTGCCATAATATTTTAATTTTCACTGGAATTACCCATCAATTTGTTATCACACATTTACAAGTTCATATATAGTTTGTTTAGAACCCTTAATTTTTTTGTCACTCCTCCTGGGAATACACAATTTGTTGTGACGGTATACTGACATAATTACTAACATAAGGTGTGCCAATGGCAGCTCGCAGCAGAAACATAGCGGTAAGTGACACACAAAATGGTGGGCACCATGTGCACATGGTCTACAATGACAGCGCATTACATGCATTACACGAATACGAAGATATTTCAGTGAACTGGACAACAGCGATGAGGATCCTGAATACAAACCACATGGCTCATAACTCTGAGGTATGTAAAATATCATGTAAATTGTACAGTCTGTATTTCGTGAACATAATTGTATGTGTATGTACATAACATTATATTCCTGAAGTACGTGTGTTTGCAAGCTATGAACGACAAATACATGCAATATGAATGTTATAATAACAGTAACCACTGTTTTTATTCAGGTAACCTGCAACATGTAATGACAAAACCTGTTGCAGTAACTGGTTTTTGTGATGAAGGGGCAACAAAAGAAACAAAAAAGTCTCGGAAGAGGCTGGGATGCATTTCACTTAGAAAAATGAAGCAAAAGATGCGTAATACAGGTGAGGAATACATATCATGTACATGTAAAACTGTCCAACAAACGTACATATGACCTGACAGTCGCTGTGCAAGTGTTTCGAGAAAGTTTGTCAGGACAATGTGAAACACGCCTGTAAGGATATCTGGGAAATAGGGAATTTTAACATCCAAAATGCATATTTGTTTGGTGCTATGAAATTCAATGCATGGTGGCATAAAACAGCCTGCGAAAAATCACAAAACCAGTGGAATGTTTTCTACTAAATAAAAATAAATGGTAGTGATATCAGGGTGTGCAAAAAAGCTTTTATTGCCTTGCACAGCCTACAGAACAAGCATAAAAGGATAGAGAACAATTAAAAAAGAAAGTTACCTCTGGTGCAAGCACCACCCTCAACATAAGAACATAGGCATTACCAAAATAGGCAGAAAATAATTTTATCCTGGGTTACTCATTGTAGTGTTTTGTCAATATCCATGTGTTTCCCAAATATAAATTCTAAGACAAATGAGAAAACACTTGGGATACTTCAAAATTCAGAACAAGTCCCTGCATGAGAAACAAATTGACACCCTTACACTAAAATTGAAACAAACAAGAAGGCAGACATGACAGTTCTCACTAAAAGAATTAGCTTAGAATTCATTGCCGCAGTTCTGATCTGTGTATAAAGAATATTTTAGTGCGTACCTACAAGATTTTGGTGTTGGAAGAAAAATTACTGAACTTTTACCATTTGGTAATCAAAATTAACTTCATCTATTTTCAGTGACAATGTCTCACTGTCCTAATACCAGAGAAAGGTCAACCCCATGAGTTTGAACTAAATTGTGGATGAGTTCAAAATTCAACATTTTACTTTGCTCAGTTAGCTAGCAAGAAGGGCAATTGGGTTACTGGGTGTATTCATGAATGAAGCACTAGTTAGGTAGAAGCATAATGCATTGCAAAAGTTAACTTGTTCAAAATGTTCGCAAAAATTACATACAGATCAGTTCACACATCGTAAAGAACATTGCACTCACTTGATTTTGTAAACTAAATATGTCAATACCAGCTGATTAAATGTAGAGAATGCCATGTTAACTCTCTCAGCACAGCCAGTCCCAACACATGTACCATCGATGACGCTGACGGCGTGATGCATGTATATTCAGATGAAACAACTATCCATGCAAGAGAGCACATTGAAAAAATACCAAAATATGAGAGCCATTAGAGACACTCAAAGCAATGTACATCAGCGTGAATTACACCACCGAAAAGCAGAAGCAGGCTAGGCGGACATTGCAACCCAGACAAAATGTGCTGAGACAAAAGGGGGGTTATCATGTTGATAGTTTTGATTTGCAGCAGATGCTTCCAGTTTCTAAATTATGTTGTGGGCCACCTTTCTACATGAATAAAGTGTGGTTCTTTAACCTCAATTGAAAAAAGGAAATTGCTGATGCCCTGTCTCATCTTAGAAGTCACAGTTGGGATGTAGCTAATCTAAGAGAAACAATTTAAATACCTCAAATACACATACCACTGATAATCTGAGACACACGTAAGCAGTTTCGTCTAGGCATCTTGAGATTGCTGCAGATGCAGCCCTTAAGCGGCAATGAACCTAGTGAAATTCCGGAAAGCCCTGTAAATTTATCAACTAACACCGCACTGTATCATCCCACTGCTGCACTCTTAACACCATCTGGTGAAACTATGGTTGGACGGTTTGCTGACTTTCTCAGGTTGTGACAGTTGAGCAGTTTCAGCCATCCTCAGGTCACCAAAACAAGCACGCCGCCATCGCACATCCCCGTTGGCAGCTCTCAGTTGCCCGTACATAACCATCGCCTCGGTGTTCGGCAAACATTATTTCCTGTGGCTCCAAAACTCATTTAGCTGTCATTGTGATGTTTCTGTTCCGAAGTCCTTCCCTAAACGTTCCATCCAACATTCTTTTTTCACTAACTTTCTTTTTCAACAGCTCTCCATTCCAAGTTTTGTTTTTCCAGCACTTGACTTTACCGAAGTTTTACATATAGAGGAAGTTGTAATAAAATTTCTAATTTTTCCTTTAGACAAGATAGCTATTATGTTTACTACGGAAACAGTTTTGAAATGACAAACTTATTCAAAATTATTGTTACCCCCTGGAGTGCAAATAGGAATCTGTATCTTATGCAAATTAACTATTATAAGTGCATAAAATGGTATGCAAGATCAGAGCCTTGAATATCAGCAAATATATGTAACATTTCATTACTTCACAGATGCCCCTCCAGATGTAATGACAATTTTCATTAGCTAGAAACATTGAGTTACATCTGCAAAAGGCATAGGACTCATGAATTGTATAAAGTCTGACATCAGGCAAAACATTAACATATGATAATACTCTAATTAAAATTTTGATATCTGACAGCCAAGACAATTCATACGTAGGACACTCAAGACTAAAGTACATGCACATGACCAATTATAAACATTAGTAGCAACCTATAAATTACACTTAGACATAACAAAACTCTTCAATAAGTTACATACAACATTTCATAACAACAAATATATGGGTCACGAGACATTAAACTTTAATAAATACAATTTTTCTCTATTTCAACATCGTCTATAAAATACTCCTTTAATATATATATTTTTTTATGTTTGCAAGTCTTTTTTTAGAAAAATATTTCAGTTTATTCTCAATGCAGCTGAAAAAATGAAATAGTTCAGAGTTCACCTGAATCAGCTGAAGTAAGTGCAATGTCACATGCAGCGATCCCACACGCATAGTCAAAAACAAAATCACCCTCGCGTAAACTCCTTCTGGCAGATGTCAATCTCTGTCATAGTATCATTTCGTAAGTGCCACAGGATGATCCACTGAGTCCGATGCTTCTGCGAACAAACTTATAAGTGCTTAGCATAATTATTATTTTGTGTGTTCACACTGTCTCTTTCCATCACAACACACTCAATTAAAGAGAACCTTTCCTTATGCTAGCAGAAAGTTTATAAACAAATGTATTTTTGGTATGTTTACGATAACACTGTTCGTAGTACACCAGTTGTTCCCCCCCCCCAATAAATTTGAACATGGGAAAAATTTCAGAAGACCTTAGCATCTATAAGGGATGTGACTTTTCCAGAGGAAATGTATCCTCAGACCCTATGCAATGTTGATCCTAACAGATTTCAAAATCATAACTTTAATTTAGACCGTTACCATTTTTTTTTTCAATCTTCTTTAAGGTTATATTATTAGAACGAACAATGTAAATTATATCCACGTGGCATTTTGACATAAAATACAAGTTGTATTATTTTACCTTTTCTCCTTTTGTCACTTATCTTCATCTTTTACCTGTGACAACGCAATAGGCTTCGGCTACTTCTTACAATTAGTATTCATAATTACCTTCTCAGAGACTGAATATGTGAGACGATGCAGTGACTAGTATCCTTTTCTACAGATTAGGCAAGCATATGTAACATGAGACACTAAATACATGGACAATTACAAATGCCTTAACACCCTACGCAAGGCTCTGTGTCTATTTTTCACTGGCAGGATTTACTATTTTGCATATTTCTCACATCCATATCATTATATATATATATATATATATATATATAAACACACAGTCTAGCCAGAAATAAACATACTGTGTGGCGTACTATTATTTAGTTATCTATTTCAACAGGCTTCTGTATCTGTGGAGTATATTACGATTTTAGTTGAGTGATATTATACTTGCCTGCAGGATTCCTTTACAAATCGGCAAGTTCGTAACAATTGTGTTTTATTATGTTCACTACTCTAAATGGGCCTTCAAATAGAAGAAACAGCTTATTCGTAATTCCCAATAGTTGCTTGATGTAGTACCAGATCATTGAGCTTAAATCGGTTCAACTTGCTGGTCTTGTAATGTCGTTTTCGACTTTCAGCAGCTCTAAATAACAGTCTTCATACCAAATCAATTAATTCACTGTGGACCTTCTCCGGATCATCTTTGGCTGAATACACAGTTTGGGTATGGTGTTCAACCCTTCCACAAAACTCACCATTCACTCCCTGTAAGAACTTCTACTAGGAGCTTCCTGAACTGTTCCTTGCATCTTCCGATATTTTAGGTGGTGAGACTGCAGGAACTAACGGGTTCAAACCTTCATTCCTCTGGAAATATCCCTATAGAGAATTGGTGGTTGAGTTTGTCACTGGAAAATAAGCATTTGAAAAGGACGATGGCGGTACATTAGAACTTCAGGTGTACTGCCACGTCAGTACTACATGAGAACTTCGAAAATGTTCACCTTGTGATGGCCGGAAATTATGTTGCCACATATTATTCGTTTCCGAAGGCAAGTTCATAGCCGTTGCGGGTACCATGTTACTGCTGGTCAGAGAATCCGGTTGATTTATTATCCTATTGCTCGTGTTGGCAGGTAAAACATAGATGTCCCCATTCGGGTGTACATACGCGTTTGATTGAGGAGAAATGGATGTATTTGTTATATCGTGATTTCTTCCTTGATTCCTTCTACGATAATCTGGGGAGAATGTCTTTCCTCACTTGCGATTATCGTAACAAAACTGTCTGCCCCCTGTACTAAAATTCAGAGAGTTATCGTAATCCTGATATATTCCTAACATGTTAACTCTAGGATTACGGTACCCTTCAGATGAAACTTGGTTATGTGAACTAGATTTTTGTCTGGTTCCAGAATACAGTGGAGGCGGTCGAGGCTGTGAAGTTTATCAAAGTCTTGTGCCACAACAGTTCTTTGACATTCATTCTGGTCAATTTTTAAAATTTGTATACGAAATTCGTAAAATTACGATCAGCCCATCGATCTTGAAATCTAGCCAGAAGTTGTGAAATGATTATTTCAACTAATTCTTTATCGCTCATTGGGGCGGTTAAGTGTCGCGTCCTCTCAAACACTTCTCCAAAATGTTGCTCTTAACGTTTTTTCTTTCTTTTGATCGTATTTTTCTAGATAGAGTCTAGCACTTAAATCTCCTTGTACCTATTACTCCAGTATGCTTTCAAGAAAATTTCTTTAAATTGTTTGATAGTGTTTATTCCATTCTTCTCTATCTCCCACCAATAGAAGACAGTGGATTTTAAGCTTAACCCTAAGTACACCAGTACTTCACGTTCACTGAGGCCAAACAATCTACCGTACTCTTTCAATTTCTTTAAGGAAATTACTGGATTTTCGTTTCCACAACTGGAGAAAGTCGGCAAACCCTCCAACCATAGTTCACTGGATGGTGTAAGAGTGCAGCAGTGGGATGAGACAGTGCGGTGTTAGTTGACAAATTTACAGGGTTTTCCAGAATTTCACTAGGTTCATTGCAGACTGCAGATGCGTGTCTCAGATTATCAGCGGTATGTGTATTTGAGGTATTTAAATTGTTAACACGAAACTGATTTAGTTTTGCTTCGATTTCTCCTAGCCTAGTTCTTGGCTTGTACTATCAAAATTACACTTAAATACTACACATTCAGAAGCAGTTTTGTTAAGCTTAGCATCAATATGTTGATCAAAACTGATTAATTGATGATCAACATTTTCCATAATACCACTATCAGTATTAGAGATTGTAACAGGAGCTCTCTCCTCAACAACTGTAATTCTGTGACCTAAGTTAACAATCTGTCCCTCCAAGCATGTTTTAGTTTTCTCAATGTTCTGTGGAAATTCATGTTTCATAGATGTCACTCTGGCTTTTACATTATCAATTTTATGCTGCACTACCGCAAACCTTCTTTTCTTCTATGGTTTCCTTACTCTGTGTGAATTATATATCTATCTGTGACTCAAATTGTGTTTAATTTTCCTGTACGACTTCTACCTGCGATGCCTGGGCTGTGTGCTCTTCAGTCAGCTTAGTTACCTCAATACTTAATGTGGATAACATTTGTTGAGTTTCCACTACCTTGTTACCGAGAGTAACTAAATTCTGGGTAACGCCCGACAAATGTTGTTCTAATCCTTCCAGTCTACAATTCTAATTCTATTCATCAATTTTCTTCTTTTGCGTGTCTAGTTTTTCCTCCAGTTTCTCGAACTCGGTGCTCATCTGCATAGTAGTGGCCAGTAAATTTGCATTAGTTGAATCAATTTGGAGTAAATTTGCATTAGCTGCATCGATTCTCTCGCCTAAGCTTGCCTCTAATTTGGTATTATTTGGATCCAATTGTGCCTTCAAATCTGCCTTATATTCTGTAAAATTTTTGTTTATCATTCGCATCATATTAGCTAACATAGCCATTAGGTCATTCTGGCTATTCATGTCAATATGACTACTAATCGCCACTTCCGCGACCGGAGTATCAAATATTTCATGTAAAAATTCTCTCATCTCACGACTGTGTTCATAACCATCTTCACCAGTGACACTGGACCTAGCACTTACTATGGGTGATCCCTCTAAGCTAACGGTATCGGATTTGTCATCAGTCATTTCGCTTTCGGTGGTTCGTCGCAACACTTCTTGAGAAATATGGGTCTCTACTGAAACGATTACTCATTCCCAATTTCTCGGTGTCTCAATATCCATGGACTTATTTCTATTAAAATCACCAACAAAATGTATTTCTTTATGTACCACACCTACAAATGGTTTAGTTATTTTGAAGAAAATATATCACTCTCTCTTTTCGAGCCCCACGTTGGGCACCATCTGTGCAAGATGTGTGTTCTGTACTTATTATTGGGTCTAAATATATTCAAAATTAAATATATAAGATATGTGTGTGATGTGTGCCATGAGAGAAATTGTTAACCATTTTGAGGTAAGTGTGTCAGAGGAATGTTAAACTTCATTAATTAACCAGGCATACACTGGACACTGCAATCACAACTATATATCACTACAATAAAAATATTCATTAAACAAGCATCTACACTACACAGAAAAAGCGACACAAATAAGCATATACAATGCAATTTTAATGAAGATATTTAAATAAACCAATCATCACACATGGTTCTCTTAACAAAAAACTGATACACCAAAATTATGTTAATGAAGAATAGAAAAGACCTAAACAAACATTTGAAATTAAAGGAAAACACAAAAAAACCAGCTCTCAGCATAATCAAATTATAACTTGGCCCTACCAACACTGGATACAATATCACGACCTCAAGAACTTAATTAGGTAATTTTTCATCTTGTTGCCTCAGTTTCATAAAAAAATTACAATTTAAATGAGTTGTGCTAGCTGTATGTCGGAGGCACTCGGGACATCTAGTTGTTCACAGCGAGATTCAACAAAAAATAAAACTTTCATTTTCAAGTTCTCGAGCACTGTATCCATGTAAGGACGGCTTCATTAATTGATATACAATTAAACTTGCAGAAAATAATTATACTGTAGAAGCAAATTTACTCTGATGCTGGCTTACTTCATTCATCTAGGGGGCGATGCAGGAATCCCAGTTTTTTTGGAACCTTGGATTCAGAGTACCTCGAGCAGTTTCAGCAGTCCTCGGGTCACCAAAACAAGCACGCTGCCGTAGCACATCCCCATTGGCAGCTCTCGGTTCCCCGTACATCACCATCTCCTCGATGTTCATGTAAAATCATTTCCTGTAGCTCCAAAACTCATTTAGCTGTCATTGTGATATTTTTGTTCCGAAGTCCTTCCTTAAATGTTCCATCCAACATTCTTTTTTCAATAACTTTCTTTTTCAACAGCTCTCACATCCCAAGTTTTGTTTTTCCAGCCCTTGTCTTTACCGAAGTATTACATATAGAGGAAGTGGTAATAAAACTTTCAATTTTTCCTTTAAAAAAGATAGCTATTACATTTACTATGGAAACAGTTTTGAAATGACAAAATTATTTGAAATTATAGTTACCACCTGGAGTGTAAATAGGAATCTGTATCTCATGCAAATTAACTATTATAAGTGCATAAAATGGTATGCACGATCAGAGCTTTGAATGTCAGCAAACACATGTAACATTTCATAATTTACATCTTAATACTGTTATGTTACTTATTGGTATTTTACATAAATTGTGTTTACTAGTATAGTTTCATTCATTTACTTGAAAATGTTGAGAAATCACTAGAGTAAGAGTGTGTTATTTTTAATTGTTATGAAAATGATTAGCAGTTTGCTAATTTTAGCTTTTTCTTTGCATACCAAGTTATTGTCCACATGTAACATTTAATGATAAAAAAATTATGGTCCGACGGAGTTTCGAGCTCACACCCAAAATTGATGTTTAACTCACGGGCCCAAACCACTTAACTAAAGGCTGTTCATGATAGTGAGCACTTAAGAAATTAACCTTAGAAAAAAGTCACTGCCTTGCATGCATATATATTTTAATGGGCGCACTGAGTGACATTTGATCAGTAAAGTTGGTAACAATGGATGGAAAGTAGTTCTATATTGTAAATCTTGGGTAATAATTTGTTATAACTTTAAATTATTTCTTTCACTTAGTTTTTTTTATTCAATGAAATGTAAAAATGAACAGATTTGTTAAATATTTACTTTCATATTGATTTCACAGTTTCATTTGACCGACACATGAATAAGTTGATGAGGCACATAACAACGTTAATATTACGTAAGGCGGAGGAATACACAATGTGTATAAAAGTAGATCTTAAGCAGGGCTTTCAAAAATGCTAATTTTACTGTGAACAACCTATACCAGTTGAAACACCAGTATTATGTTTATAAACTGTAGTAACGAGAACCACTTGAATAAAATTTTCACTGTTTATGTGACGTTTTAAATATTTTAAATAGTTTTAAACAGTAATTAAAAGTAGTTTTCACCAATAATATTCACCATTGTCGTATTTTTAGTCTATTTGAAAGTGTTTCAACCTCACGGATATATACTCAAGACGGAGTCATCCTTTTCAGTTTCTTCATCAACTCCTTTCAAGTAGTAGTCACCAGGAGCGCCATATGCTCTGAAACTGTATTTTAATCAGCCAGGAACGATTCGTGGTATGGTATAAATAGCACCCCTCAAATGGCACAACAGAGCAAAGATGTATGTTAAGTTTCCTGTTTTGTACATCTCAGGACTCGCCAGGCAGTGTATGGTCTACTTCATCTATTGAACATGGCAGACCATACTCAGCCACTCCAAATGTAAATACTTGTACACTTGATGCTTACTGTGTTCTACCAAATATCGTGGACCATATATAAACGAGATGTTGGTTTTCCTCAACTGATACAACTGTTGGTTTCCACAGAATTTAAATTGTCACATGCAACCCAGGAATCGTTGGCAGGTCCTTTTGTCACATCTGCAATTCAAAGAACATAATCTGCTGCTCAGAGTTTAACACACTTTTTTGAGACAACAACAGAAACAATTGACATTGGTGGTGATGCTGAACATCATGATTATGCACAGACATACACACCAATTTACAATGTATTACATAAATAGTACATATTATCTAACCAAACAATTTGTCCAATGGGCCTAATTATGTTGGCTACATAATATATAACCACATTTTGCAATACTGCCAGTCTTTCTTTAGAAGAAACAGCCTGTCTCTAATTCATATCCTCTTTTTATATGTCACATTTTATTAGAGTGTACAATTCGTTGAAGCTATTTGTTGTCATGTGATAATATATTTTAAATAGTTCATTTACTAATTCAGGAAACAGAATATTAACTTCTCCTTGTTCTTCTCGTGTTGTGTTAATCAGATGCACCCAGCACTTCCACTTTTAAGATGCCTCTAATGTCCACAACAGAAATGCTTCTTCTTAGGAAGAGGAACTATTGAGCAACATGTTTCAAGTACAACGATTGCTACAAAATGCAACCCAGTAATGTTGACATTTCTTGTGTTTTTTAAGAACTCGAACATTGATAGTTGGTTGAACGCAGACTACCCGACTACCCTCTGTCTGCACGGTTCCTATAGGTGGACTCACAACCATCTGTCGCATCTGTCAGGTGGTCACATGATCTTCGACCAATCACAGGGTGGTAAAATTCCAGAATAGGGGCTTTTTAAAAAAAAAGTAAAAAATAATACCTGGATATGTTAGATGATATGATTACTAGGAATTTTCAAGGGGCTTTAAGCACTTTTCTGTAAAAAAAATATATAATGTGATGGAGAGGAGGGTTATGAAGGGTGCTGTTTATGCTATAAAACGTGTATAATTTACGTAGAATATATTAATATCTGGTTGAATAATTGTATTACTTGTAAGAATACAGTTTGAAACAAATCTTTAATGTATAAAACGTTGTTTACAGGGCGCTGAGGTTAAACAGGTAAACAACACATCAAATAGCATCATAACATCATGTAATTCACTTTAATTACTCGAGGATTACCTAATCTGTATTCACGAGACAATAGTACTATATAACGTAGTACTAGTAGAATTATTATTCATATGGTAGATAATTTAAACCCACGATCACAGATGGTGCTGTATGACGCTATGTTGCAATAGAATAGACAGTGACAATAATGGACAAGAGACAGGATGACATCACAGCTGGAATTGTGGGATATTGCTGGTCGTTACAGTAGCAACTCTTTTCGTAGGTTTGGGATTTACAAGTGCTTAAACGCGTGTTTTATTGCAATTCATGTTATTTGATGTGTTAAATCTAATAATTGTGCAAAATTACGAGTCTGTTTGTGCTAATACAGCATTGCAAAACTGAAATAAAATATCTGTGCGGTGATTAGTGCCTGTGTAGTGGTGTTGAATTGATTGACGTCTCATACTACCGTTTGAATCAATGAGTTTTAAAACAAATTTAATGTAACGTTTATTTAATCACAAAAATAAGTTAATTTCACAAACAACATAATCATACAATTTACCTACATTGACAATAATACCAATACAAGCTGCAAATACAATAGTTGGGAGGGCCATGAAGATCAGGGAAATTGTGAGACAAAAACAAGTGAAAAGTATGAACATAATGTAATATTTATTCACGAAAATACATTAAATTGCAAAAAGACTTAATCGAACATGACCTAAATTGACAATTTTACTATTACAAGCTACAAATACGATAGTAAGGAGGGCTATGAAAATCAGGGATATTGTGAGGTAAAAAAAAACACACATACGCGTGCGCGCACACACATATATATATATATATTCATGATAGAATTTTACCCCTCAATTTCCCTCCAGTTCACTGCCCACCCCACTATCGTATTTCTAAATTGTATTGGTAACAGTGTCAATTTAGGTAATGTTCAGTTCAATCTTTTTGCAACTAAACATGTTTTCATGATACAATAATATTACAAATAACACGAAAATACGTTAAATTGCAAAAAAAAAAAAAAAAAAAAAAAAACAACACTATTTTCCAGGGCAAATGGGCTACGCATGAAAATAATTTCTGGGGACATTTCCAAGCTTCACTGCTTTGTGACGCTTTGTGTCACTACCTAAAGAAGAAAGCCGGCGAGCCAGAGTTCCAGTACTAGAATGGGAGTAAATCCCCAAAACAGTGATTCAAGGCATGATGGAAATTTTGTTTTTAGTGGTGAAGTGAAGCATCACGCATCAGCAAAGCTTGGACTCCCCACAAATGATTGTCATGTGTGGCCCATTTGCACTCAGAAATAATGTGTGTGTTTTGCAATTTAACATATTTTGGTGCTATTCTTAAAATTATTGAAATTTTGTATCATAAAACCATGTTGAAATGCAAAAAGTGAACTGGACATTACCTAAACTGGCAATGTTACCAATACACTTAAGAAATACGATACTGGAGAGCACTATGAACCGGAGGGAAATTGAGTGGTAACATTTTAGCAGGAAAACATAGCCCTCCCCACTATCATATTTGTAGCTCGTATTGTAATATTGTCAATTTAGAGAACTTTTGGTTAGTTCTTGTTGCAATTTAAGGTATTTTAATGAATAAATATTACATTATTTACATATTTTTCACTCGTTTTATCCCCAAAATTTTCCTGATCTTCATTGCCCTCCCCACTATAAATTTTGGTGTTTCTGTAGGTCAAATGTTAATGCCCTAGTAAAATTGTGTTCTGTATAATTAGTAGAGTGGAATAATACCAATTGCTGAGCTTTTTTTTCTCCATTTGATCAAAAAAGCCCCTATTGTGAAATTTTAGCAATTTAAGAATTTAAAATGTGAACAATAAATCAGCAAGTATAAATTTTTAAAACTTAAAAAAATTATTTCCCCAAGATGTTTCTCTCTTGAAAATGTATTTTCAACCAAAATATACATTATACGGCAGAGAGATCGCTAAAATTTTGTCCGGCAACAGATTGTTGCGAGTCTCTTTCAACCGACGGACTAAAATACAGATGGATGACTGAGTGACGGGCGGGAGACTGACACGTGCGACAGATGGTTCTGAGCAGAATAACAAACCATCCGTTCCATCCATCAGACGCCATCCGTCCATCCATCAAATGTATCTCAAACATTAACTTTACACGGACTGACAGATGATCCACCGCCTTGTAATATCGTTCCTTAAAAATGGCTGTCGGAAAAGTCACATATTTTTCTTTTTTTTCTAAATAAACAACGCAGTGAAGTTGTTTAAAAGATTTCTCTTGCAAGATAACCCGGAGGTATACACATAGAAAAATATTTCTAGTGAGAAATTTACTACAGTAGTGAAATCCGCACAAACATTTGTTTTGTAAGGTTATGTTTACGTTTTTTCTCCCGTAAGCGGTCCGACACAAGAAAGTCTCCACTTGGTTCAAGATGATTTTTCAAGGAGCAATACGATTATAATAACCAATGGGTAATTATCATTTTAACAAATTTAAATAAAAAAAACTATCATACCTGTGTCCCGACCGGCATGAATACCGGTGTGTCGACGTGATTATGAGGAAGAATCATCTGACTTGTACGAGCCTTGCTTGTTTTGCATTTCGCCAATATTTTAAAAGACAATGCTTTACTTTTTACGTTTGAAACGGACATCTCCAATTACAATAGAAACTATTTCAAGAAGTGCAACAGCTCACGTCACAAAATGTTCCAACTTTCCTTAAAGCGACTGGCTTTACACCCATAGACTATACGGCCAGTGAATGTGACAAAAATCATATAAATCTCCATGCTGGATTTCCATCGACACAATGAAAGTAATACTTCATCCAAAGACAAACGAGTATTATTGACGTCAACACGACGTAAATCTCGGGAGCAAAGGAATTTCTGAATAGAAATTAATAACAAATTTTGTCGCGTCGCGGACGCGGTAAGCGTCACTAAACGAGTGAAAAAGTCTTGTTGCAAGTGTGGAAAACAAGAGGATGTTCACAGGATAGGGAACAACAGGTTTATTATTTGTTCAGGCTTAATCCAAGCAAAGATCAACCACTCTGCCGACATACCTCTATTATAATGAAAACTTTTGATACCCATTAAAACAATTACAAATTTGGGAGCTAAACTAAAGTGAGTGTGGGTGTGTGTATACACACCCACACACATACATATAAATTATAATGTGTGCAATCTCACAGATTTACGCAAAAAATGCTTGCATCTTAATTTTTGTTATGTTACCTGGCCATTTTGCTGTAGTTGACGAAAGTGTAAATGCCAAAAGCTATGGAAAACATAGTGGGGGTGACTGAATCAGCCGTGTCTGATCAAGTTTAAAAACAGAACATGTTTTCGCGGTTACACAACCAAAACAGTATGAAACCAATGGAAATTCTAACATCACCAAACATGGCACTTAAAATGTATGATATTTAATTATAATAGCCTCAAACATTTATCACCATTTAAATTTTATTATTTTTATGAAACCTACAATATTACAGTAATGGCATAATATATGTATATTTCTACATTCAACACCAAACTTGAGTTAATTCAACAAGTGTAGGAATTACCGCAAAATTCAGTAATATTTAATACTCTGCTTGTTGATTTCGACGTAGCCAATAGGAGCGCAGCAGAGAAGAGAAGTCGTTCGAAACAAGTTGTGAAAACTGTTCACTTTTAATGAGAAACAACTGCGATCGGAACTCGTTTGAAGGTAATGTAACCTTTTCAATAGCTGAACTTGTTTTAAGTTAAGTATTTCTGCATTCCGTGTAACCGCTGCCTCAGTTATTTAAGCACTCTTAACAAAAGCCATCGTAAACTGTCCCGCCATTTTCGTTTCAATCAAAACATTGTCAGCTGATACTTATTTTCAAGTTGATACCGTGGATGAGCCGTGATAAGTTTTTGATTATTAATATACTGTTATGAGTGATCGTTAACAGCTGTGTAAAAACTGGCATTGCTGGTGTGTGCGTGATTTAATATATTTGATGTGCATTAGACATTTATTCGTTTTAACCAAGTTAATTATTATTCGCATCCACATATTTATGACAACACTGTACCTCTGACCGAGGTGTCTGAAACACAGTCGTGTATCATGATTGGTCACAGTCCCAAAAAAAATACTAAGCCCAGTCTGAAAAATATTCTCTCAACAACATATAACCTTGGTGATCAAAACATTGCATTAAATGATGTGGGCATAGTACTGATGGGGGTGAACAAAAACATAACATAACAAAAACACTTTTCGTTGCAAAATCTGGTAGGAAAATGGTGGTACTGACTTTTAAATAGAAACGTGCAACAGTGTTTTGTACTTGTGTGTGTGTGTTCACATGCAAAAATGACTTTGGCTAAGGTATCACTCCGCGTGGAGTGTTTGTTTACACTAGGGCCTTGCCCATTTACTTGACGCTACACTGCCTGCTCACTTGTACCTGCTCTGCACCCGCACTTCCCTGTTGCGCCGCACTGCACTTGTACTACATGGTGATCAATTGAAGAGTGCACTTGCATGTAGCATTGTCGAGGCATGGTTGGCTGGACAAATTGAAGCTCCCCGGAGAAATGCTATTCCCCCGGGGAGTAGAGGTGGCATACTGGTCGGCTATATGAAAAGAATATTCAGGGTGCTTTAGAGTCTATTGCCATTAATGCCCAGATACAAGTTGTTGAGGACTACCCGGAGTGCACTGGAAAATGCCAAAGCATAACACATACCTGCCACCTCTAATGGATGCTTCGCCCCGACTGACTCTCCCGCCTGACTCAGGGGCTCGCAGCGTCTTGCCATCGCACCGAAACAGGACTACTTTTGACATGACTTGCATTATTGACCCTTACTATTATAAATGAGTTAATAAACATATTATAAATAACACATATAACCCTGATACGTAGATACTGGTGAAATGAGATGGAAAAAATACTATGTGAAAAATGAAAAAAAAAAAAAAAAAAAATAACACACGACCATGCAAATACTACAAATAAAACAATACACACAAAAGAAACCATAAACATTTTAATCAGAGCAAAGAATAAAGTCTTTAGTTAGGCCTTAACTCGCAAATACAGTATAATCGGCATATGATTTCTCCTTCTGTGGCATCTCTCTTCCCTCATGGCAACCAACAGCTGCACTTCGTAGGCTTGACCTGCACTTTCTCTGCACCTAGTCGCTCCGGCGTCCGGGCGCACACTCGACCCATCAGTAGAGTGTGCAGCTCTGCCGAAGTGACAAAGCACGTTATGGCCAGACAAACGGTCTTAAGGGTGGAGGCACACAGCACACATCACAACTTAAGATGGTAGGCCTAATTGTCCCACCATCATATCTAAATATATTAAAATAAGTATTCAAACATTAAAATCTCTTTTCAGTTGTAAATTACAAATTCAATAATCATTATTTTGCTGTAATAAGTATGAAATATGCTAAAATTGAAAACAGGTCAATTTTATTACTTACTAGCGAAGCTAAACTTCCCAAGTGTGAGAGAGAGAAATAAAGGGAGAGTGACAAGCCTCGCTCAGCCAACAGTTGTTTCCTTGCTCGATAAACCAAACACCGAGCCACAACGCCCTATGCATGGTATTTTGCGCTGTTATTTTAAACCGTTAAAATGAAACATGTTGCCATCGGGGCTACCTAAATATTTAAATATTTCATTAGGCACTGTCTAATTTTCAAATAACATACTAAAAAACTATGTTAAAATAGTATTTTAACAGTTAACTATTTATTACCGGTCATTGTCAACATATAGCTGCTCTCATTGGCCAACGGCCAATAGGGTGTCCCTGGAGTCGCCATCTTGTGGTTGCGGCTTTTCAAGGTTCGTCGTGTTTGCCAACAGTGATGCCAAGAATGGTATCATGTGTTACCATTACAAGTTGCCAGATGCCAGCCCCTGGCATAGACTTGTCACTAAAACACAGATCTTGCTCAGCATTTATGGGTGCCAGTCACACAATTGCAACACTTTACTCATAGAACACTGATGTTACTCTGCAAGACGGTGCAAGTTCCATAAAGACAAAGAGCTCTCTCCCCTCTCTCTCTCTCTCTCTCTCTCTCTCTCTATCTCTCTCTCTCTCTCTCTCTCTATCTATCTATCTATCTCTCTCTCTATATATATATATATATACACATACACACACACTCTCTCACCTTAGGGAGCTGTACCCAAAGTTAAGACAATAAAAAAAAAAGGGAACTGTATTCTCACATTATATTATTCCCTTTCATGTGCAACAACTTACTTGGCACATGTTTCTAAGTTCAAACAGATCTAATACTCAGGTCCGTCAGTAACCAAAACTTCAATTTGGCATGAAGCAAATTAACTTAATTTCCATTATATTCTAAGAAAAAATGAAGTTGCCCCCTCAGCAATAAGAATTGAATAAAAGGTTCCTGTACATTACATCTATTTATAAGCTAAATGATTATTGCCTAAAACTTGTTGTACCGAGGATTCTTACAAAGCAACGGAACGAATGATCTCCTTACTTACTCTGGTGGCAGAGACACTGTGAGCATGGTGCCGGCCAGCCCTCAAGATGGCCGGACTGTGCTCAGAAAGCGCGACTTTAGCATCACTTTTATTAACATATACACTTCTCTTAATTAAAATGCACATAAAATGCTATAAACGTAAACTAACATGTTTGTGAATTAAAAATCTCTACATAATACCTTTTCATTTCTTCGTGCAAACAGATCTACTCACAGGAGCGTTGCACTTTGAATCCATAGATATGCTGGTCCATAAAAGAATGTCCTGTGACAATGCACATTGCATTCCTTGAGGTGCAGTATGAGATGCACTGAAAGCTAAAAGGTGCTATGTACAACTTAAATTTTTACAACTACAAAGAGGACACTTCTAACCTCTCTTCCATGCAGACAGAAACTAATACCTAAACGGGGTATGCTAATCCCTAACCTAATTATCTTAACACATGCTGCACATTATCTATGTTTCAGTCACGTGGCTCATTGAAGCGATGTACACTTGACATACTAAAATCACTGCTACACGGGCAGCTCACTCATTACCTACAATTGCTGTTGCACCCAATGGCCCCGGCTTCATTTGGGAAGCAGTTAGTATCCATTTTGTCATTTACAGCAAGAGTTACCTCTTGCTGTATATCAACAAAACTGCCATTGTGAGATATGCAATTTAGGTCACCAAAGAAAAGTAAAGATGTTAATGTTGGCAGCCCATACAAACACACTCTGGCGCTTGTTCAATTCGCCATTTATGGTGCACTATGTGGCAGATTGGCTACATAGTGTAAACTGCCAGAGAATCGCAAGTGAACAGTGCGTTCATGTCAAATGCCCCCCTCTCCTGTGGTTATTTGGCATGCAGCCTCCCACGTACTCCACCACACTGTTAGGCGCAGCAGGTTGTTAACAATTTGCATTGTGGTCTGGGCTATAGTTGGTATGGCCTGTGCTGCTGCTTATTGTCTTGCCTCTCTCGTGCCGGTGCTGGACCCACCTGCTGGTCCTGTTGGTTTTTCTGTTGCCTGTGTCGAGTCCCAGACTAGGTGAATGTGTGTGGTCGGCACCCACCACATCTTACACATGCTGTAGTGACCTTTCGGTGTAGCCACACAGAACGGCGATGCAGGGTCAACTCCCTCTCTGATGATGACTCGTCACCTCCGCTGCAGCTGTCGATGCTGCTGCCGTCGCTGCTGCAGCTGCTGTTGCCGAGGCCCATCCTGTTGCCACTCCTGTTTCTGTTGCTGCAGCCCCTGCTGCTGTTGCTGCTTCTCGGCAGGTGAACTTCGGCTACTGGAGATGAGAGAGGAGGTGATGGCCCAGACAATTCGTCGTTCAAGCCGGTTACACTTCCCCCGTCTCTTGTACCATAATCCCTCATTGCTTCTTCTGCTGCTTCTTGTGGCTGTGATGTTATCTAGACCTTTTGGTCCGGAACTCCATCGGTGAGGGGAATCAACCCCATTGGTGGCTCCAACGAATGGTTTTCGGCAGAAACATCCAGCCCTGACCTCTTTGGTCACTCCTTCCATATGCAGCAGGCAGTTTCTCTTTGCTCTTCTGCCGAGCTCATTGTCGCATGCTCTGCTCCATTTTGGTGCGAATCTCGTGGAATACTTTTTCGTGCTGCGCGACAGTTCGCTGACATACATTCACTGTTCCACCATTATCCGACGGGGTGCACGAGTTGTTGCTGGTACCCATGTGCTGATGTGCCTCTCCTAAGAATTGTGGGTGGCCTCTAACAGAAACTCTCTGCAGGCTCATCTTGCCTCTGTGTTTTCGGGCTCTCCTGCCCCTTCTGTTACTGGAAACTCTCGTCCTTATAGAATTCCTGCAAGTGTCTGGCCTGTGGCTTCATTCAAACATCGCTTGATCGTGAAAAGTGCAGCCAGCAGATGTGTTACCCATGAAGCGTGGTCTTCCCCCTCACGGAGATGCAATTGGGTTATCAAGTCCTGGTTGTGCCTCTCAGTGGTGTTGGCTCTCAGATGTTATATCGCAGTTGTTTGTGGCATAGGTCCCGCACAAAGATGACCTCTATACTGGCTCCCATTATCAGTCAGCAAGTGCTTTGGGTAGCAAGGGTAAAATTTTGACTCCAATGTCCTTGCTATTGTGTGGGCTTGCACACTGGAGATTCGATAGGCCTCTATCCAGAGTGAGAAAGAGTCACTCACTACAAGGATAAATCGCTTTCCTCTAGACATGTGGGAATATGGTCCCATCAGGTCTAGGGAGACTGTCTGGAATGGTTCCCTGCACATCCTGGGTTGCTGTTGGGTTACCCCATCCGCTCTACTGCTCTTGAATCTGTTGCACTTCAGACACTCCTTTATATACCTCCTCATATCTCTCATTGCACCAGGCCAGTAGATATGTTGCATCAGATTTATGGTGGTCTGTGCCGCTCCTGAGTGACCTACTATTTCACTGTTATATGCTTGTTACGATACTTGGTTGTACACCTCCTTTGGGATACACAGGCACCATGGTGCCTCCAGTTGCTTCGGGCTCATCTCGATGCTGGCCTCCTGTATTCGACACCATTAGTTGTTGCTTCTTGCTAACTCTTCCCTCTTTGCCTGCGAAAATTCGCATCTTTGCTGACTTTCGCTCAAGATCTCCTTTACTTCATCAATGGCGTAGTTCTACTTCCATGACGCTGCATCCTGCTGTCGCGGTTTCATCCGAATTTGCTGGTCTGTTTGTAGGTGGTCGTAGGTCTTCACACTCTGCATTGTCAATTGCTGTAGCTGCACCTGGTGCTCTAGACAGGTGATCTGCCAGCTGGTTTTAAGCACCCGGGACATGTTGCATCTCTAAAACGAATGCCTGGAGCAACATCGCCCATCATGCAGTTTGCATCTGGCTTCACGCATCGTGTGGAGCCAGAGCAAGCACCAGTTGTCCATCCTTAGAGTAATTGTTGATACACTAAGTAGACTTGGCCATTGTTTCACTGCCCACACTACTGCCACCCTCTCCATTGTAGCATGCTTTGGTAGTGCCGATTTTAGCACTTACATACTCGATGATCCATTTCTCTTGTTCATCGCCTAGCTGGAGCAACACGACTCCCAACCATTTTTCGCTAGTATATGTCTGCAGATAGATATGTATCGTGGGATCGTGCTGAGCCAAGTTGGTGCATTGTCGGAAACTGTGCTTCAGTTCTTCAAAACTCTGCTCATGCTGTGCTGTCCATTCAAATTTTTTGGTTCATCGACAGTATGTCTGTAAGTTGTATGGTGATTGTTGCGAAGTCATGTACATATTCCCTGAGCCAGTTCACAATACGAAGAATTTGCAAAGTTCCTTGCAGGTGCATGGCGGTTCGTACTGCTCGATAAGTGCGAATTGTTCCTGCGAAGTTGTCCTGCCAGTCTCTTCCACCAAATGCCCGAGAAATTGTATGCATGGCTTACCAATGTGGCACTTCCTGTTCGCACATGTAAGCTTATATATGGCAGGCACTCCAAGAATAGCGAAAGATGTTTCATGTACTGTTCCCAGTTCTCCAACTAGATGATCACATCGTCCATGTATGTGAGTATGAATTTAACCACATACCAATCGAGGACCTGGACCATCATCTGTTGGAAGATGGCCGGTACACATTTCAGCCCGAATGGCATGGCACAGAACTCGAAACACCACCCATCAGGGGTGGTGAATGCGGTATTGTAATGATCTTCCGGTCTGATAGGAACTTTCCAATACTCACTACATAGGTCAAGAGTAATGACCTTCACTTTCCCCAATATGTGTAGTGCATCTTCCACACTGATGTAATGTGGGCGTGCGTTCAGAGTTCTGAAATCAACACAAAAGTGCCACATTCCATTTTTCTTCGGCGCAAGCGTTATTGCGCTGTTGTACTTGCTGCAGATAGGTTCGATGACCCCCTCTGCCAGCATTCCCTTCACTTGCTCCTCTATAACTGCTTATTGTTGCAGTTGATAGCTGTGGGGACCTGCGAACAGTGGTCTGTCATGCTCGAGTGGTATACTGTGCTTTGCTATGGTCATTCTCCTGAGTATATGTGTGGCTGCAAAAATGTCTCTCCTTTCATCCAGGATCTTCTGTAGTATGTGCTGGTACCCTTCCGGTACCTCATGATCGAGCTCATCTAGTCTCACTGCAGGTGCACTGCTGTTCTTGTGCAGTATTAGCTTGTAAACCATTCTGTGTTCTTTCTGTCCAAAATGTATCCTGCGGGTGGCTGGTTCCACGACTGTATCCGGCTGTCAGACAAGGATTACCAAGAATGGTATCCTCCCACAGGTACTCTGCTACTAAGGACGTGGTGGTGGTCTCAACATCGCGGATGCGGATGGTGACAGCTATCTCACATACTGTGTGCCCTGTATGGTGTTGGGTAGCCAGATGCACGACTTGCTTATTATGCTTCAAACCTCTTTCATCCACGAACTCGGCTCTCACAAAGTTGTGTGATGCTGTGGTGTCGACCAGTGCCAAGCACTTCCTCTCATTCAGTAGGACAGAAATTCATCATCCTATGCATTGCCTCCTCGAATTGCTGCAGGATCATTTGCTGTGGCATCTTCGCCCCTTGCCTGCTCCTTTTGAATGTTGATGTTGTTCTCTCTTGCTTTATTTTACTTGTTTGTGGGGTGGTAAACATCCAGCTTATCCACCCCACTGCCAAGTTTCCCATCTGTTCTTTTATTCCCCTTATCTTGACCACAATCCTCTGCTTCAGGGTTGGGCACACACTGTACCAGTGCTTTGATTGGCCTCCAGGGCAGAACTTGCATTTTGAAATTTGCTCTGATCCTCTTCTCAATCCTAGCAGCCCATGCCCCCTCTAACCAGATGCAGCAAGTGTGGTACCAGAATCTCGGCCACACTATACATCCCTGAGAGGTTGGGACCAGTTACCATTCCTGTACCGATTCCAATTTGCCGGTTGCCATTGTTGCGCCTGAGAGGGTTCTGGCCCTCGATGAAAGGTAGTACCTTGTGGTGCTCGCTGGCTATACCCTACGTATGTGTTTTATGGTATGTGCGTACACACATTACATTAATTCTTGCAAAATATTAAACTGTGTGTTTAATAACACATGCACACAAAATATAAATATGGCTACAATAAACTCTTTCAAAAATGTAACATAACTGACCCTTTACAAAGAAAATGAAATGGTACACTGTAAAAATATTTGCATATGCTTCTGACTGTAATTAAAAAATATTTGCACACTTCTACACACAATTAATATTTCAAACTTCCAATTTACAGTTGTCAATCTAAAGAAAATGTTTGTAATGGTCTCGTTCACGAGTCCCTGTAGTGAAATTCTAAATGTTGTTTCAAATGGGTAAACTGACATGTTGTTAGTTTGCTCTGTGTGCATTCATGCCACACATTTATTTATTTGTTGTGTGTTGTTGCTCTCTTGTTTAGAAATGTATTGCCACTGTTATTTTTACTGTGCCAGTATTGACTATTCTGTGAAAATTGATTGTTAATTTTCAATTTCATTTTCATATTACAGTGCTACACATGTCCATTTGATGCCTGCAAATATTCTACTCACAAATGATTACTTAAAAAGTTTCTTGAAATGTAACTGTGGTATTTTAAGCACGTGTGTGCATGCTGCTTGCTTTGAATTTTGCTCATATGTTTCGGGGCGTTTTACAGGTAACAAAGACAAACAAATCCTATTGCCAGTTACGTGTTTCTTAGACATTTTAATATTCCATGGAATTTTTGCAGTGCAAAACATATTACAAAATCATACATAATTTTAACAAGTTCAGCAGATACACTCAGGGTTTTTACGCCCATGAACTGACTGTTAAGTTTCTTCATTGGGTATTTGGGTGGGGGGGGAAGAGGTTTTTCCCTGCTCAAGATAATCAATTTTTCAACAGAAAATTTCAATGCTTAATTAGCCCATGAGTTGGACAAAGACATTTAGATGTAGGAAAAATGGCTTTTCCACTCCATTTTCGTGAGAAAAAAACCCACTAGTTGGGCCCCATTTATGATGTGGGTGGACTCTCATGGGAGGTGTTGAAGGTGGCCTCGCTCTGTTTCTTATCCAAGCCAGGGGCAAGTTGATATGTCCGGGCACCAAGCTCAGTCGAGCTGTTGCTTTTCTGGGGTCATGGGCCGACAGGGTGTCCCTAGAGTTGCCATCTTGCGGTTGCTACTTTCGATGGTTCGTCATGTTTGCCAACACTGGTGCTAAGAACGGTATCATGTGGTACCGTTGCAAGTTTCCATATGTCGGCCCCAGGCACACACTTGTTAATAAAACACAGATCTTACTCGGAATTTATGGGCGCTGGTCCCGTAATTGCCACACTTTACTCATTGAACACTGGAGCTACTCTGCAATTATTATTGCCTTTCATGTACATGAACATACTTTGCACATATTCCTAAGTTGAAACTGATGTAACACTTAGATCCATCAGTAACCAAAACTGCAATTTGACATGAAGCTAGTGAACTTAATTTGTGTTACATTCTAAGAAAATGTGCAGTTGCCCCCTCTGCTCTGAGAATAGAATAAAAAGTTCCTGTAAATTATGTCTGGCAGGAGGATTCACACACCCTCTTGCTGTCCAATGGGAGTCGGAAACTGGCACGATGCAGTGGGACCAGCCTGTAATGGGTGTAAGGTGTGGGCTTCCCTGTTGTTTCGCTGTGGGGTAGGGATGGGCAACCAGCCTGTAATGGGTGTAAGGTGTGGGGGTGAAACTATGGAGCACTGGGAATTGGGCGAAGGACCAGCCTGCAATGGGTGTAAGGTTTCATCTGGTGGAGTTAGTGTTGACTACTGGAAGCACTGCTCCTCTCTGCTCTGTTCGGGAGCGCCGTAGTTCCACTTGTTAAGTCCTGGTTGAAATATGGTTAACTATGGGGAACCTATTCCTAGTCTATCCCTGTCTCTGCCGATATTGCTGGGATGCTTAAGACCTGTTGGGAGCTTTGTTGACTGAAAAGGAAGCTTACTCTCTCTGTCTGCTCTGGAGGTCATGGCTGGTGACCGGTGGCACTGGAGAACAGCTGATCTGAGAAGTGTCGGAGCTACTGCCAACTCTAGTAATGGATTTAAAGCTGAAGTGTGAACCAGAAAGGGCATGTGAAGCATCTCTTATAGCCTCTCCTAGCCCAAGGGAACCCACTACATCCTTGTGGTACCGCTGGGTAACTCTGTCTAGAGGCTAGCAAATGTGGGAAAATTCCTGGGAGGTCCCTATGACATGTTTACTAAAAGTGGTAACTGTCACCTATGATAAGCTTGAATCATGGACTACCATGATGGTGGTTCTAGGTGGTGGGCCGATCGACTCGTTTATGGTCAGGGTGGCCCAAAAACTGATTCTCAATATGAAGAAATTGAAGAAATGGAAATGGACCATTATTGGGACAGGGTATTAGACCTCCGAGGTGAAGAACCCCTGAGAAAAGGAAGGAGTACCATGGGCTGACTTTGTTTTCCCTTTAGAGGTTTCCTTAACTAGAGGGGGTGGGAGAAGCTATCCTGAAGAAATGCAGGGTTTAAACTAGGATTAGATACCCTATTATTCTATATATTAATTATCAGCCAGGGTAGTATAAGTTATGTTCTTTAAACCTAAAGAATTTGGTGGTGTTCAGGGAACGGCTGGTTCAGGGAAACAGCCCCTGTTTCCCTGAACCAATCTCACTCCCTCTGGTGCATGGAGGTCAGATTGAGGAAGGACTCATGCTGGCAGTGGGGAGTTCCAAGGCTATATGCCCAGGTATCCGAGATCGTAGTAAATGGATCTCCCGAACACAGGAGAAATACAGGCCAAATAAGAATTTTATTCATTAGATTATTTTTCTTTACAATAAGTTTTAATGCCTCTCATTTCATAATATTAAGTGCAATATTAACTTAAAAAATCATTCATGCTTACACACATTCGACATAAATCAATCATCTTCATAACATACTTTATTTTCCAACAATTGTTCATTACTTAAAATTTTCTTGACGTCCATTTTTATCTTGCACAATTCTAATTGGCTAGACCATCATACATCAAATAAATTTTATAACCAGTACAATTTTCAAATGTTTGATTAAAACTGAAGCCGTCCAACTTTATCAGACAAATATGATGACATTTATAAAGTTTCGATGGTGTCATAATTGTCCAACTTTATGTGACCAAATTTATTGGAAGAAGTTTGATGGAAAAATTTAACTGTGTGACACGGACGTAATGCTAGGATAAGTTTGAATTTCTGAAATGCATTGCAATTCTTGGTAGAACATCGTAATCTTCTGATCCCACCCATGATTCATTTTATTCCACAGTTGAAGGTGATCCACAAGTGTTCAAATTTCCTAACGATATTGAAAGACACGTGTGATTATAACAATATTTCTGCTGCAGTTTTAGGAAGTTCAATGTATGTATGCCAGAAGTGCTGCAAGTACTCAGTAGCACCAACATCGTGGTTCGAAGTGATACGGTATTTGTGCTGACTAAATTGGTGGACATGGAGATGGCCAAAAAAAATTAGCAACTCCTCAATAACATTGCTGTTGACACTCTCGTGTACTCCTAACATCATGGTGGTGGCAATGTTAAGTTGGTCACATTAATAATAACAAGTGAAGTATTATCTTCTTAGTGTTGTCGGAATTATTTGTTTGAATTAAATATTTTTAATTTCCTTTATTTTAGTATAGTTGATTGTGGGTACCGCTGTTGTGTATTTTCTTGAGTAAAATGTAATATTTATCGGCACATATGTACGACTTCGTAAAACTGTGGTTTCAGGAAACGTGTACATTGTTGATTTTATGGAACGATTCTGCAAATAAATAATTTAATGCTAGTGACGAACAAATGTGATTTTAGTGAAGTACACTTGTAAGTATTTCCATAGTAGAACATGTTTTCAAAGGGTTGCGAATATTACAGACAGTGCTATAAAAAGCTGCACTTTCAACACTTGTATTGTGTAAATATTATTCGTTTATTTAGGGCTGGTTTCATCATGCGAGATAATGATAGTCTAGTGAGATTGACATAAAATTTCTCGATTATCTGTATTTCGTGTTTCACCATGTACATTAATATCGATTTTCTCTAAATACAGCGATAAAATATTAACCCGCCGGTTTTGGTGGTTTAAGTCACACTATCTGGATTAAACTGTAAAACATAAACAAATATTTTGAGAAGGTGACGAAAGGGCAAAGTTATTTCATCGAGAATAAAGAGAAAAAATAGCTCAGGCAATGTACAATTTAATTTTTGAAGAGGAAAGTGATGATGGGGATTTTGTTTGTCGTCCCCGGTGTTTACATTAAAGAATTAATTATTTTGAACTTTATGATGAAGAGGTTAAAAAAAGTACACTTTCGCCTTACTTAAAACACATAATTGTCAAACAGACTATATTGTTTTATTAGTTTCCTTTACGGCAAATATACTGCATTAACAATAGGTATAAATGTAAAATAAAAAGTTGCTTTTGTAGGCTTAACTCAAATATTGAATGTGACTAGCACCAGTAGGGATTTTAATTGAAAAGGTTTTTGAATATACTCAAAAAACAGATGTGAACTAAACAACAACAGATAACACATTAGTTACTTGGTTATATCTTTAGTTTTAGGATCTGCAAAGTTAAGAGCTCTGTTTGAAGCTTCTCCTGTTTATTTCTTCCTTGTTCGTGTTGTAAATTTAGTAAACTTTTTTGGTAACTCAATTAATTCAATTTTTGCTCTATGCCGGACACTTACTTCAGCTTTTTTGCTTGAGTGCATTGCTGGTCGTCGTTTACTAGTTCAGGGAGATGTTGCCATACTGTTTTTCACATGGTTGGTAGAGACTGTCCTCCCAACATCGGACACAATCGAGGCATAGTCACCTGAAGTTTTTGTAAGGTTACTCATCTGAACCATGTTAATGGCAACTGAGTCTCTACTGGAATGTCATTCTGCTGGCTTTACTGGCGACAGTATACAACAGTGAGCTTGGGTGTCTATTTTGAGGGCAGAACACACTGGACCCCTTAGCATGGACACGTTCGTCTACATAGGTTTTTCATGAACTTTTTTTTCATCCCACACCGCCGTCAAGTGGTCATCTGTCCTGTAATGATAATGAGACAAAATTAATCGCGATCGTTTGCCACTGTTTCTCTTAATTTTGTTGTCACAGCATAAGTTCGTTTATTTTCAATGATATTGAAATCTTCTGTAATTAATTTTAACAAGATGTATTTTTACTGGGAAGAAAAATTTTGGCTTCACTGTTTCTTACGACCACAATGCCCTCCTGAGTTGCCATACTTTCTCAAAATGATTTCTCTGTACCAACTCAAAGCAAAATCTCTACATTTTTCCAAGATAAAATCAAGTTAATGGTCAGAATATCGAGATAATATTAACGAGATGTTTTTTTATGGCGATTAAACGTGGCGAACATGCTCAAAATTATCGAGATTAAAATCGAAGTTAAACCTCTCAGGGCCAGCTTCACCAACAAAGATTACATTTTCTGAATATCGATATAATTTTATCCAGATGAGAGGTTTAACTTCGATTTTAATATCGATAATGTTCAGCGTGTTTCACCACATTTAATCTCAGTAAAGAATATCTCGTTACAAATATCTCGATATTAAGGCATAATCGCGATTTCCTCTATGTAAACATTAGAGATTTTGCATTGAGCTGGTACAGAAAAATCATTTTGAGAAAATGTGGCATGTCGGGAAGGCATTGTGGTCCCAAGGAAACAGCAAAATCGAACTTTTTCATTCCATGAAAAACACAATTTGTTAGAATTAATTTCAGAACATTTCAATAACATGGAAAATAAACGAACTGATGCTATGACACAACAAAATAAAGCGAAACAGTGGCGAACGATTGCGAATATTTTCAATTGTACATATTGTGATCACTATATGACAGCAGACAACTTGAAGGTGGTGTGGGATAACCTATAAAATCATATGCGAAAAACCTATGTGGACGAACGTGTCCAGAGCAGTGCAGTGTCTTCTGCCCTCAGAATAGCCACCCATGATCACTGTATACTGCCACTAGTAAAACCAGTGGAATGTCATTCCAGTAGAGACTCATCAGTTGTCATAAACACAGCTTAGATGAGTAACCCTGCAAATGCTTCAGATAACTATGCCTCGACTGGGTCCGATGGTTGGAGGACAGTCTCTGCTAGCCATGTGAGAAACCGTATGGCAACATCTTCCTGGTCCAGTAAACGACGACCAGCAATGCACTCGAACAAAGAAAGGCTGAAGTAAGTGCCCGGCATATAGCAAAAATTGAATGAACAAAAAGTTTGTTATAGAAAATTAGGAAATGAAAGAGATTCGTCAACTAAAGTTACAACAGGAACAAGAAAGAACTAAACAGGAGATGCTTCAAACAGGGCTCTTAACTTTGCAGATCCTAAAACTAAAGACAGAACTAAGTAACTAATGTGTTATATGTTGTGGTTTAGTTCACAACGTCTGTTTTTGAGTATAGTCACAGACATTTTCAATTAAAAACACTTCTGGTGTTTGTCACATTCTTGATATGAATTAGGCCTACAAAAGTAACTGGTTTATTTTTCATGTATACCTAATGTTAATGCAGAATATTTGTAAAGGAAAATAATAAAATGATATAGTCTGTTTAACATTCGTGTGTTTGACATAAGGCGAAAGTGCACTTTAACCTCTACATCATATATTTAAAAATAATTTATTCTTTCATTTAAACATCGTGGACAACAAACAATAAAATCCTCGTCATCACTTTCCTCTTCAAAAATTAAATGTTACATTGCCTGAGCCATTTTTTCTTTATTCTCGATGAAATAACTTTGCTCTCTCATCACTTTTCCAAAATACGTGTTTATGTTTTACAGTTTAATCCCGATATTGTGACCTAAAACGCCTAAATCGGCGGTTAAAAATTTTATCGAGATATTCAGAGAAAATCGAGATCAATGTGTGTGGTGAAACACAAATGACAAATTATCGATATATTTTGCCAGTTAATCTCGATAAACTATCATTATCTCGCATGGTGAAACCGGCCCTCATCTGGATAAAATTATCTCGATATTCCGAAAAGTTTATCTTTGTTGTTGAAACTGGCCCTTACCTGTATCGTGAATTCAACGATAGTAAGGTTAACAGCGGACAAAGTGTGTGTGTTTGTGTGTGTCGTTGCATCTGTAGGAATTCGAACAGCGACATATATATATATATATATATATATATATATATATATATATATTATATATATTATATATATATATATATAGTGTTTGGTTTTTTCAATGAAGTCGAAATTTTCGAAGTTAAAATAATTTGAATGTTATTTCCATACAAGGAAAAATAATGCTATTGAATCCTACATGATTAGTTAAAACAATACAGAACTCTGAGATGTCTGTCATCGACGTCCACCCCACGGAGTATGCAAAAATGCTACTGCTTGCTGACTTGGTGCCAAGCCCCCTGATTTGCCAGGCTCTGGCGGACTTATGTAAAAAAAACACGTATTTTACAAAAATGTTAAATGGTAAATGAAACGTGTGGTGATTACATGATGTCGCTGTGATGAGACATACATAAAACCCTTTATTACATCTAATAAAATTACATATGTGAAAATAAAAATGAAACTTTATACTTATTGTTTTGATGATGTTGTTTGCCATGTACTTAATGCATAAACTGAAATTATTTGTATGTATTCAGCTTCCCACAATTTAACAAAATACTCTGGAAACCTTTGTATAGGATCCAAAGATGAAACGGGTGACGCCTCTGGCATTGTTTCAAAACTTTCAGTATCAAACACATGCAAAAGTGTATCGGCTACTACTAATAAAATAATTCCAATCAAATTTATTATCTATATGTGCACACAGGAACAGGATCTTTAATATACAATACTTAACACTAACACAACACACTCCTAAAATAAAAATACAAAAAATAGTATTAGAATTTCTGCATGGCAGAGTTACTGAAAAAGGCTTCTTCGCCTTGTGTCCAGACTTAACCTCAATCTACCTGGTTGGTATTGACTATGCTACTGGACTTTACTGGATTCTTCTGCCAAATATATTTATATTTATGTACAATGACATGCGCTAAAATTTGCACACATAATAAATTTCTCTACATTTAATTATGCTCTATACAGCCATTCCAATCTGTGTGTATCATGTGCATGTAAGGAATTATGGTTGTGTGCGCAGAGAACTTTAGTGTCACTGGGCATGTAAAATGTAAACAAGTACTCTAAAATTATACAGTGTATGGCAAAACTCTTAATAACCTAGCAACATATTATAAAAATACACATAAGCTATTTTACCAAAAATAGATAATAAATTGATAAACAAACCTTCCTATCACATGACACGCTATGCTGGGTCATGTGACACACAAACACTGAAATGTTACGCAAGCCACTCAATAAAATATAATATAAAAACATGTGGCACTGACTAAATATGATAACATAGCACTGAACCAAAACAAAAAAATGTGGCATGGCATATAAACAAAAACACTAACATTCTAAAAATGTCCTTGAAAATATTTTACACTAAACACAAGTCACACACTGATGTATTGCCCTGACACACTTAACAAACACGGAGAATACTGGCTTCAGCTCCTAGCTACTCACGTGTGGTAATGAAGGGGTTGGTTCTGCTGGTGCGTGTGATATGTGGAACAGCCCAAGAGCAAGGGCACGTGGCACACGTCAGTACATAGAACTATATCGCGATGTTTTATTTGTTTTAAGTGAATTATTGTTCTACAAATTTTACTGAATAATATTCAAGTACATATAATATTGTTTTAATTTCCCAAGAAAACTATTGTACTTAGTTCTATCCATTGGGCGTATTTTCAGACTACATTTACTGGCGAAGACTGTTCGATTGTTATTTTGTTTAGAAAATTAGGACAGCTTATGATATTCTGAATGGCTTTTTCATTTTTGCCTTGTGTTTGCTCAGAGGGATAAGCATTAATTTCATTTTCTTTCTAAAACATTACTATATCTTCAATTCAATAATTTCATTTTGTAGCAACAACCAAGGTGCCACACACTAACCTCCTAAGGTTCAATGGAGTATAGATTGTGGGCGAGTAAACTGTTTAGAAAACGTGCTCCACATTGACAGTGAGACACCGAGTACTTAAGAGCCACCCAAGGTGTCACCCCCGCCCAGTCTCCCATGGACGATCACAGCTACTTCAAGAAGTCAGTCTGTATATTACTTGTCGGAGTCGACTACAAAGCAGAGGGCAACACCATATTCCAGACCTAGAGGAACTCTAGGCCATACTGCAGTCTATGGTGAGCATAAACCCGCATAGCAGTTTGGTGCCCGCGCTATATTTCGAGTCCCCATCATTCAAATAATATAAACATATAACCTGGCAAGGTTAAGAATTTTTTTTAGAAGTTTTGCATATAGACTAATTCGTACTAATTGTAATCATTGAGAATGTATATTGTAAAACAAATATTGTGGTTAACAGTTGTCACAAATGTGTAAGATTTTGCTACTATAAAAGCTGTGTCTAAATAAATTCTAGTCTTCCATCATCTTAGAGTTATGTACCCCCTGAGCAGTGCCCTCCTAGGATAAAGGTTGAGTTAAACAGTAATCGAATTGAGTTGAACTTAGTGTAACGAAAAGACTAGTGCCTAGGACAGTGGGAGGTAGGACTGTTACACTGGTGGAGGCACCTCTCAATTCCAACTTGCACTTAGGCGAGCAGGCTCTATGCACACAGATATTTTCTATTGTGTTTGGGTTAGGTAATATTATGCAGTGAGAAAGAAATGTGGCTGTGTTTCATGCTACCCACATCGCGCGAAGGTGTAATTACTTGCTATTCTTTAATGTGCATTTCAATCACCCTAATGTTCTGTGTAATTTATGTAAAATTAGATTTTTATTCACAAAGGGCTACAATATTTGTTTTATTATATAAAGTACTCATCACTTATTTGTATTAGTGCCAGCAACCAAACAGCTCTCAATCCTGGCTAGTCCAAGGCACGCACGGTAAGCCATAGTGTGGCAGGTCAGTACACCATGTGCATGCAGCAGCTTGCATAGGAGACCTTGCCAGACCAGCAGTTGATGTCACATTGCACTTCCCGCTCCCCTTTAGTATTGCATCGCCATGACTACAGAACACACGTCTACCAGACACAATATAAGGAAATTGGTTCAGACACTGTTAGTAGATTTAAGTGATGCTAAATATGCAGTTCAATTACACTAGCAGTTAAGAACCCAATTAACCTGTGATAGCACAGAAAACATTACACCTCTTGAACACACTTCCCAATACCAACACTTATCAAAAGTTAACCAGCCTGGTACAAGCTATAATCTCAGACAACGGCCATGCCAGATGTTTTAATCAACACAGACACATCTCATTTCCATTCCTGCAACGAACACTGACAACACCATAAATCCACCTGCAAAACTACAAACCACAACATCACCAGTAAACATTGCACTCCCAGAAACACACCACATCCCCACTTTCACAGGAGAGAATAATGAGAATGTGGAGGAATTTTGAGATACTTTTAACGCAGTCAGTGAGTTAAACAATTGGATAGACCTTGAGAAACAATGATGGCTAAAGTTCTACCTCAAAGGTACTGCTAAGAGGACTTACAAAAACCTTTATTAAACCAGTGCCCAGGAAATCTCTTTGCAACATATGACAGACAGACTATTGCAAGCATTCACACAAATCGACACAACAGACAATTACAAACAACTCTTAAACTTCACAAAATAACAGCCAGGAGAGAGTGCTCAGGCTCACATTGAGATTTTCACTTTTTATAAGAGTAGGTGGACACCACAATTGCCTGAGTCAGAATTCGTCTCAATAATTTGGGACTCTCTGTTACCACCCCTTGCCAACAAACTAGTGCCATTGAAGAACATAACACTAAACCAGCTGCTACACAACATTAAAAATACTAAGCTTGGTATGTACAGATACTCACAAAACATTGAACAGCCCACAGAAAACCCACAACACATTAAACTTCATGAGGAGATTGCTATTTTGAAAGAACAGTCGGACACGCTCAAGAACAATTACAAACACTCAGTGCAACATGTTCAAACACATACATTTCCACCCCCAACCACTACCCACAGAAACACATACGTTAAGCCCAGGTACAACTGCCCCACAGAAATTGAAAGGACACAGAGAATGGAGACATACAGACATGCAGAATCCTATAAACACAGCACACACCATCAGGCAGACCCCTTCAGTGTCCAACCGAGAAGTTACGGACATGTACAGAGGAAAGTTTGCTCAGAACACTACAAGGAAAATCGTGTCTTCCTCACACAGGTACAGCAGGTCCGAGTCCTCGATGCCTGTTGGCCTATTTTCAATAAAGTTGTGCCCCAGTGTTCATATGCAGACATTGCTAAATTTAATTCCTGTAGTAACTTGCCTTTTACACATAAACACCACCCAGTTCAAAGAAATGTCTTTGCACCTACAGAAAATAGAGTTCAACATGCCATACTGAGAATAGATTTAATGCCACCGGCGAAGCAGACTACATTAGCAGAATGTATGCAAACCGCAAGCGAGGGCAGGAAATTCAGTTCGATCAGGTGAAGTTTCGTCACGAGCAGCAGCATGCGTGCAGCAGGCCCTGTGTGAAATTCACAAGAGCATCAGTTCTCCCCACCCCCGCCAACCACCCCACCAACGTGCGATCCAGGCCGACATTGACAAACCGATGCAACCCTGAGACCGACATTGTGACATTTCCACACCTCACCAACTCGCCACCGTCAAGCAGAAAGTTGCCGAGTTACTCAATCTCATGCAGGACACACGTGCATTATGCTTGTATGTGGGAAATTAAAGCCGTAATTGCAATCTATGTCCCCACCAAATGTTTGAGTTTGCAACAGATATCAGTAACCGATTTTGCAGTTTCAAAACCAAATATGGCCTGATGCTGAAAACTGTTTTTGTAGAGCAGCCATCGCGAAATCGGACAATTGACAATGACACTTGTTTTCTAAACACCAGGAGCGAGGCTAGCAATGATGACACATTGTTGAAAATCCAACTGAGCAGAGCTGCGCCTCAGTCTAGTACACAAAAACAAGTGCTCGCCACACCTAATTTGAATTGTCATCTTGTATGAATGCGGACTGCGACACCATGCGCCTTTGTTACAATTCGAGGGAAAAATTATTATGCAATATTAGATAATGGATGCCCGCATCGCTAGTATAGTCATAATTAATCAATACCTTTATCCTCTAAAAAAAGAAATAACATTAGTTGGAGCAACATCAGTTTTAACTCCTCCAAACTGTGGAACAATTATTAAATTATGTATTCATGGCAGCACTTACCAACAAAGTTTTTTAGTAGTCAAAAATCTTAAACAAGATTTAATTTTAGATGTCGACTTTATCAAAAGGTCAATTTAAGATACAATATGTTATTCATCCATTCACATGATGCAAAGAAAATCATGGATATTCCTTTGTATTCAGACATCTGTGACACTAAAGATAATAACTCTATCGAGCATTATTGTAAAGTTTTAGATACTTTTGAATCTGGCCATTTGCGACTGCCACATATAAATAAAAACTTATCCCCTCATCAAAACCGGGATGTCACTAACATTATTGATAAATACCACAACAGAATTGCCAATACCATTTTAGAACTGACCAAAGCTAAAAACTTTGAAATAAAATTATATTAAACTACAGACTAACATATTGTGAGGAGGCCTTACAGGATTAGTCTGAAGATACGTGATGAACTTTTGGTATAGATAAATGACATGGTAAAGGCTGGCATTGTCGAGGAAGCGGATTCTCCGTATTCTGCGTCGAATTTCGTCATGTCTAAGAAAAATAGCGGTTTATGTTTTCTTACAGACATCCGTCAACTCAATCAGTATTTGACAAGGATGCAGTACCCTCTACCTCGTACAGAGGATATTTTTAATGCTCCTCAAAATTCTCGTTATATAACAAGTTTAGACTTATTTTCTGGATTTTATAACATATCTGTTAGGAAGCAAGATCGATACAAATTGGCATTCACAATCGATGGAGTAGTGTTATCAAATATAAAAGAATGCCAATGGGGTTGAGTACCTCCCCCTAGTACTTCCAAATGTTCATCAATACTCTATTAGGACCATTATGTGGGACAGCGGAGATTGCTTATATTGATATTTTCATCTTAGGTAATATGTTCGAGGAACATAATTCTAATATCAACAAGGTTTTTCAAATTTACATATGTTTGATGTAAAAGTCAACACAAAGAAATGGACCTTTGTTGAACAAATTATGAAAGTACTAGGTCACATAATCAGCCCTAACTGCATTTCTACAGCTCCTGACAATGTCTGCACTATAGAACAAATGACTCCTCTACTAAATTAAAGTCACTTTGTAATTTCCTCGGCATGACATCGTACCTGCATAGATACATAATAATTATGCAAGCATAGCACAGCCGCTTATCTACCTGACTAAGAATGGTATAACATATAAATAGGAGGATGTTCATCAGCAGGCATACTTAATTTAAAAAGAGCTACTTTACAGGGGCCTGTTTGCAGAAGTTTGACGAGGACAGGGACATTATATTAGATTGGCTTGCAATGCGAGTAATGACGCAGTCGGCGGAGGACCCCTACAGGAAGACCCACAATTTAAACAGTGCTACGTAATTGCTTTTGCATCAAAACAGCTATCAATTCAGGAATCGTGCTGGAATGCTACAGAGAGAGAGAGAGAGAGAGAGAGAGAGAGAGAGAGAGAGAGAGAGAGAGAGAGCTTGGGGCTACAGGATACCTTTGTAACCATTTCCACCAGTATTTATATGGTAGGTGGTTTGAGATTGAGACCGTTCATGTGAGCTTGAGATATCTGCGTTCTATGGCAGAGCATAACATTAGAATACAGAAAATGGCGATAGCACTCAGTGAGTATGACTTTGAAGCACACATTGTGAAAGGAAAGTTAAATACCCTCCCAGATACCTTTATCAGAATTATTACTGACCCTCAAGTACAGACACACACAGTGACTATCAACAAAAATTATTACGCAGTTAAGAGAGAAATGATGATGTGCAGATCACTATACGAACCTTTTGCAGAAGCCATCTTACAGAACACCCACAAAGCAGACGAAATTAAGAAACATTTCGTTGGATACACTATAAACCATTGGGATGATATTAAGAATTACTTCAAATCACAGTACCAATCCCAGGATTAAAAAATAGTTGCCAAGGCTTTGGCGAATGGAGACATCTTTCCTATGCACGCAATATGAAAAATTATCACAACCTTACATCAAGTGAATGTTTGACAATTAAGGAAAACATTACCCCTCTTCTACAAACAACATATATTGATCCTGTATTAAAATGTCAGATACTTACTGTTAATAAATCAGATAAGCCACATATTGACAATTACAATTTTCATTTATGCCCCATTACTGTTAACACATCACTATTTGTAGGCCAATACAGTTGTAACCATCACATCAAACTACTTAAACTAGCATTGCTTAATCCACATCAGGCCGACACCAAGTACGGTCGATAGAGCCATCGATATGAGATTGCAGCAAAAGGTGAAATATTAAAAATATTAACACGCCTCAGAATCCCTCCAAGTTAACTCCTGTTCTGCAAGTATATGTCAATGAAATTATTCAGGGGCTATCATAATGTGCTATTCGGTGGAGGTCATTTTGGTACCCTTGATAAAATTAAGCACTCAATCTACTAGGATAACATGAATGCCAACATTAAGAAATATGTAAAGTCATGTCCTATTTGTTAAAAAAAACTAAGGCTATTAATTCTAAACCAATGGGTCACATGATTTCTATACCGCCCAGTCACTTTTGAAGACTTGGGCTCTGGATGCGAAAGGGTCCCTCCCCACCACCATGCACAAAAATAGATCTTGTTACGACATAGTATTCTACTCGGTATGTTGTTGCTAAGACTGCACTTTCAATTAATGCCACCACTTGTGCGGACTTTATTAAACAGATTGTTCTGCAATTCGGTTACCCCGAGCAAATTGTAACTGATAGAGGCACAAGTTTTCAAAACGAATTAATTAGTAATCTTTTGAAAGCTCTAGGAATAAAGAAATGAACAACTACAGCCTATAATCCTAGGTGTAACGGGCGTGTAGAAGCTTCAAATAGTATCATTGGAGAACAACTCACAGCTTGTGCAAACACTGATCAAGTAAACTTGGATTTGTACTTAGAGTTCATGTCTTTCAACTATAATACTAGTATTATTACTATGACTAAATTTTTCTCTATTATACTTATTACACGAAGTAGAGGATGCCCTATCGGCACAAGTAGTAGCAGGACAACAATCCCAGTGAAACGGCTAAAGTAAACTTACTTCAGGCGCAAGAACAGCAAAAAACTCAATTTGACCGTTCTCATAGAAAGAACACGTTGCATGTCAACGATTATGTGTTGGTTCGAAATAGAGGCAGGCAGAAAGCGCTCACGAACAGATATTGAGAACCTTACTGAGTAACTGACGCTCTAGGAGAATCTACTATCCATATTGAAACAAATAAAACAGGACCTCATAAATGCGAAAAAATTGTGTACTAGACATACTAAAGTTGCCTTTATGCACTCAGCCAGTGTCATACTGATGTTAATTATTGTTATTTTCTATGTGTAGTGCTTATATATGTTATAAACTGTGTTACAGTACATGTAGTTAACAATCTGAGCACATCAACGTGTCGTGAAATGAAGTTAGTGCAGTTCACAATGCCGCCAGGGGGCCTGTTCTCACTGCAACTGGGACATGCTGACGAAACCCAAACTCAGCACATGTTTAACGCAGCAGGAATCAGCTAGTGCGAGGTGCTCACGTAACATTCCTGTCTGTTGCTGCATCTCTGAGCCTCTGCGAAACGACCAGGGGTCGTGGAGAAGGGGAACATGGCTGCCAACCCCTTCCCTGGTGCTGCACTGCTCGAGCAGCCCTGATGTGCTGTTTTCGTCGCCAGGTGCTGTTGGTAGCAGTGCGAGGCGATAGTACACCCTGCGCATGCGCCAGTCATCGTCATGGCAACCTGTATCCATGGTCATGCCCACGAGGACGAGTGTGGCACATTCCCCGCCGCCTCGCCTACAGAGCAGCCAGGGTCGCGGTTGTGCTCTGTTTACTCTTCTCAGCCGTTCTGACGGTGCCTGCCACCTTTAGGACACATTCTGGGATCTATTATTCCCCAGCAGACGTCGATTTTGTGTACAAGCAGATTATCCCTCTTATTTACAAAGTTACATTACAAATTCCCACAATGCCTGAAGCCATTGACCAATATTTACATGTTGTGTGTGCTGACAGGAATTCTTCGTCATGTGCCTATGTAAAACTTTTATACAGTTATTTATAGGCAGTGGAAAATGGTATACTGAGAGAATACCACAATGACGTCAGCCCACATTTTAGAGGCAAATGCGGCATCCATGTAATTGGGACATACCTTTCTGATACTGCTACATGCTAACTAATAAATACTTACATGTCTTACTCCAAAAGATTCCATGTTAGACCAACAGATCAACACCCTTGCAAGCAACATTCATATTACAAACAAAGCCCTCAACATATGTTTTAAGGTCATCAATGAGATTCAGCATAAAGTTGAAGCAAAAGTCAATTCCCTCTCAGAAGCCACCAATGGCATGTCTAATATTCTGAAATCTCTAAAGTCAGCCATAGGTAAATTTTATATGACTGAGACACAATATAACTTGTTAGTCACAAGTATTCTGCAACTACTGAATAATTTAGTAATTGAAAATTCCAACCAGTCTTTTATTCACTCATGCCAGTTACACAGATTACCACTTAGTGCAGTAAACAAGTCACAGTTGTCACATGATTTGAGTAAATTAAATGTCCAACTTTTCAAATTGAATTTGACACTGAGCATTACAACTTCAGATATTTTTAAATACTATTCACTTGATCTGACAGAATGCTCATTCTTCCAAAATGTTCTTGTGATCAAATTACAAGTGCCTGTTATAAGAGCTCATGCTTCGTGGAAAGTTTACAATTTAAAACCAGTCTCCTACTGCTTTGGCAACAAATCATGCACACTTCAACTCCCATCTCCTACAATTGCGATTGACTTCAAAGGAAACATTGTTAAGGCAATCTCTCACTCATCAGACATGCCACAGGATGGTATATTCAACCCCGCGGAATCACTAATGTGTGATAGTTTCAAATATGCAAAAGCCGCAGTTCTATTGTCAGATGCAAAATCATAGTTTTCTGAATGCAAATTTCACTGCTCCAATGATTTATCATTTTCTATTATGCGGCTATTTCAGCATCAACGTGTATTAACTAATTCTCCTGCAGGCACAATGTTAGAGTGTGTCAACAAGTCACTGTACGTTAATGTTACTAATCATAACATAGGAGCAGTAGAACTACATGTGCCATGCGGTTGTCAGGTTGTCACACCTGACCACGTTATTGTTGTGGCCATGCATCTCTGCGATATATGTGCGCCAACCATTCCACTCTAACAGACTGTAATATCTGTTCAATGGCTCACAGAGCAGTCATTCCATTTACGACATCTTTCCCTCCAAGATGGCACAAATTATAATATAATTTCTGAACATGACACTGACTGGCACATTAATCACACAGAGTTGCCAGTACTTCCAGACCTCGCTCCAGTTTCTTCAGGTGGTAAGTTCAGGGGAACAAAACTGTTTTCCATATTGGATCCCACCCATTATGACTCCATATCGTTTGGCATTATTGTTTTGCTTGTGTTTGCAGTGATCACATTTTACATAAAGATGGTCAAACTTTCTATCTTGTTGGCACAGGAAAATCCACCCCAGTTACCTTACTTTTGCAGAACAATGTATACGAATGGTTGGCACATATTTAGTCTGTACATGAACAGAAATATGTAACTTTAGAATGTGTTAACTTGCATTTACAAGGGTACCAACCCACAACTCCAATGATAATTGAGCAATAACAACTCCTAGAGATGGAGATATCCTTACAGTATGAGGCTTAACTACAAAATCAATGTAATCCTACATGATTACTTATCAGAATTACAAGTTTTTTTGTAGTTTGAGACGAATGCCTGCAGCATTATTTGCTAATTGCATATTTTTTATTACTTTTGCAGTAGCAAACAATTTTTATTATGTTATGTTATTTCATAGTTAATAAGTTTTCCCTATAACAATGCGTTCTAGTGCAGTTTTATGCATGATATTATTAATCACTTACTGATATCTTTCTCTACAGTAGAAAGAAACTTCGTATTTTCTTCATATTTTTTTTTAATGGCGCGAGAAGACTGCCTTCTTACACTATTATTACAAGTATTAGAGTATTTATTATCAGCATATTTTTCCTTATTCCATATTTAATTGGGCGCCACCTTTCATCTTCAATCATAATTTATAATTGCCAAGCATTCAGAGGATGATGTTAAGTATATAGTAATGAAAGCTAACTGCAAAGTCAATATAGTTCTATGTAATTTATTATCAGACCTACAGGTCCTTAAATATTGTTAACGTGTATATTAGTAATTTTGAACGAAGTGCCACATGGTGTAGTAAATTATTGCTACAATTTATTATCTTACAATTGCAAACAATTTTGTGTTATTGTTATTGTATGTTTTATCATAGTTACTCAGTATTGCAGTTCACAATGCTGACTCAAAATGCAGTGTTACCTACGAAGTTATTGATTCCTTAATGTTAATTTAATATCATTATAGCAAAGAGAAACTTGGTAATTTCTTTATTCATGCCATGGAGTAACAAGACTAGTGTCTTCTACAATTTTCTTAGTAATAGAGAATTCTTTTTGTTTTTCTCTACCTTCATTTCTCACAGGTATATACTATAATGTTCCACTGTTGTATGTTAGATTGTGAATATAATTCCTTTACCAAAACAACCACTTAGTTTATAAGCAAATTGTTAACTATATACATATATATATATATATATATATATATATATATATATATATATATATATATATATATATATATATATATATATATATATATATATATATATATCATTGTGTCAAATATTGGTAAAGCACTCATAAGGAGATTACCTGAACTGTTCTTAAAAAACATTATTTTATTACTGCAGAAAGTTTCAGTGACAACCTCACTAAATTTGAATATATATTGTAACAAGGACCATTTTCCAAAGAACTCTAAATGGTGTTACAGTGAACAAAAGCACTTACACAGAGCATAAATGCGTGTGTTGACAGACACTTCATCAAATTACAGTGCATCTCACATGTGAACATTTAACATGAACTTCGACAATATGAATAGTGATATGAACTCTACACGATTTTTCAACGAATTTTTTTGCCTTACCACCAGAGGCGCTTATACACATAACCTTATGAATACCTTTGTGAAACTGTATTTTACTTTTAGATTTTATTAGTTTAGGTCTTAAGTGCTAAATTATAAAAAGCTTGTTTGTATAACAACCAAAATGCAGGTTAGCATTCACGATATGGTGAAACGTACAAATGTAATTGTACTTAATTTCCAAGAATGTGTTTCTGTATATGTTTAATGTGTACTTATTCTGTGTATTTATAACCACATGGGTATTATAGCACTAGAATCTGAATCACTTCACATTGAAAAATCACAGCTCATGCCACAGTCCAGCCGAAAGTGCCACATCAGTATTGTGCTGGCTGCTAATGCCAACTGTAGATTCATTATTTCATATACACCTTGTAGCACTATTGCCAACATGTTTTTGTGTTCCTGTTATATTTAACATCACTTTTACGTTCTGTTTAATTACAAATATCGCATATTAGCAAGTAATGTTAAGCATTAATGTTTCAGCCTATAGGCATGTTCACTTGCAATGAAGTATATTTCCTAAGTATATTATTCCCCTGGCACATTATCGAGCATCTTACCCCCTAGCGTGCACACTTCAAACTTCCTTCTCTCCATGTCCAACTGCCTAGATCTTGGGGTTTTATTAACATAATTATTAAATGTGGCATTGGACATACATCCCTCTCCCTTGTGGTCTCGTTATACAACATGCATAGATGTTGTTCAGTAATTTCTCAAAATATATTCGGGTGCCAAATTATTTTAATTTTATAAGTTCTAATGTATGTACATTCAAACTCGTATTACTGCAATTCATTTTGCCTTGCTACTTCTGTAAAAACTTCAAACTATTCCTTCAGAGAATAAAACAGTTATAACTCCTTGTACAACTGTGAATCAAATTTAGCCTTGCGTAACCAATGCTGAATTTCAATACTATCGCGTATGCCACCATCCATCTACGTTTGTGCTACCCGGTCTCTCCAGTACTATTACACTCTCCCATCGAAGATTCTTATTACTCTGACTACTACCACTACTGTTGCAGCTGGAACAGCTGGCCTTTGGAGCAGGGGGGGGGGGGTGGTGTGTAGTGGCAACCAAGGTTCCACACACAAACCTCCTAAGGTTCAATGGAGTATAGATTGTGAGCGAGTAAACTGTTTACAAAACATGCTCCACATTGCCAGTGAGACACCGAGTATTTAAGGGCCGCCCAAGGCGTCATCCCCATCCAGTCTCCCTTGAACGAGCACCACTACTTCAAGATGTCAGTCAGTATATTACTTGTCAGAGTCGACTACGAAGCAGAGGGTAACACCATATTCCAGACCTAGAGGAACTCTAGGCCATACTGCAGTTAGATTATATATGGTGAGCATAAACCCGCATAGCAGTTAGGCACAATGCTATATAGCGAGTCCCTGTCACCCAAATAACATAAATGTATAATCTGTCAAGGTTAGGCATTTCATTTAGAAGACTTGCATATAGAATAATTGGTACTAATTGTAATCTTTGAGATCTTATATTGTGTAACAAATATTGTGGTTAACTGTTATTACAAATGTGTAAGATTTTGCTACAATAAAAGCTGTGTGTTAATGAATTATAGACTCCCATCAATCTTAGAGTTATGCACCCCCTGATGAGTCCCCTCCTAGGATGAAGGTTGAGTTAAACAGTAATTAAATTGAGTTGAACTTAGAGTAACGAACAGACGAGTGCCTAGGAAAGTGGAAGGTAGGACTGTTATAATTTGATCTTAAGCCTTTGTTAAATGTCTCAATTTACACTTTACAACAGTAAACAACAACTGAATCAATTTCTAAACAATTTAATTATTAAAAAGTTTATTTCCGGCAAATAAATATATTTAACACTGCTTATAAATTCACATAACCTATATTCAACAAATTTGTGTGCTTCTCATATCTCGGATCGAGAATTCTAATGTCCAAATTCGGCATTTCGAAATGAAGTGCAGTTCGATCTCCAGTATCTCCAGTTAAGCTCTGAAATCGAATGGTGCATTAGTTTCCACTATCGATCTTTGATCCGATCTCGGATCGAGTTTCGAACCACTATGGTGCAACTGGCATTTCTTAGTGCGAAATATACAACAATCGCAGTTCCATTAAACTCACCAAAATGTCAAATGGGACACACATCAAGTGATATTGCAACAGAGGTTCGAAATTCCGAACCGTCACGGACGGTGGCTACAGAAGAACTGTATGTATTACATCGAGCTCTTATTTTGAGCTTTAAAATATAACAGGTCGCAGTTAAATAGCCATCATACGAAAAATCGTCAGTGCACGCCAAAACGAATGAAAAGCTATGAATTCAGATACTGGCTACCTTGAAGAGACAATCTAGGGAACCACATTTGTCTAACGATGGTTTTAAGGTGGGTTTATGATTGACTTAAAAGAATAATGCCAGGTTGTACCAACATCTTCCTTAATCCAAGATCAAATGATCCTAGTTGTGAACCAGGATTCAGTTTGAACTTGGTTCTATTGTAAAAGTGTTGCACCAAAGGAATTGCACGATTCTGGACCTCATATTCGTTGATCTCGGTTCTAAATTGAGAGATAAAAATTAAGTATGAGACAAATTTTGCTATTGTTTTGTAATAAATTATGTCATGAACATAGGAGTAGTTTTCACTACAGAAGTTCTGACTACTTGTTATGGTATTATAATCAGTGTGTTTTCCTAATATACTCTATCAAGTCCCACCAATTGTTAATGATTTAAATTTACGGAGAGAAAATATGGATGAACCTGCATGTGGTTCTAAACTTAATATATTTACAGAAAAGCAGACAAGAGTAACAGTTGACTTGATAGATAACAAATTGAATGACATTGAATATAAAAAAACTGACCTGTTTTATTCGAAACAGAAAGTCGCACATTTTGTATCCAACCACGACCGGAAGACCAAATAAAATGCAAAGTTTCCCCCTGTGAATCCAACCCACCTACAAAGAGCTGATTTTTACCTGAAGTTTCCCTTTGCATATCCAGGTGACGAAATCTGCAGGACCGAAAAAGACGGGATCGAGTATCCAAACCAGAAGGGGTGAAATTGTAGCTATGCCCCAATCGTTACAACCTGTGTATCCAACCGAGTCGGGAGGAAATTTTGACCTACACCCAATTATTCCTATGGTATATCCAAACCAAAAATGGAATATATGGTAAAAAGATTAATTTGTTTCCCATTGTATATCCAGGTGCCAAAAGTAAACTATTGCTAAAAATCCCCTATTGCTTATCCAAAATTAAAAATGTTATGCCCACTTTCATCTCCATTAGAATACACACAATATGTAATGCATTATTTTTCGATTTTAAGGAGAATAATTATTAATAATAACTTTTTTATTTTTTACCCATTTAGTTTATAATGTTTCATATATATGCCATCACTAAAGAGAGTAATAAAACTGTGGACCTTTAAAAATTCTATCTTTTATATATTTAACCATTAAGTTTATATCAATTCATGTAAACACCACCACTAAACGGGTGTACTAAAACTGCAAAAATTAAAAAATTCAATATTTGTTTATATATTTAAAAATTCAGTTTTTAATGTTTCATATATACGCTATCACTAAAGAGAATTCCAAAAAGGTGAACTTTTAAAATTCAATTTCTTAATATAACAATTTAGTTTTTAATATTTTGTATATACACCATCACTAAAGAGTGTACCCAAATGGCGAACTTTTTAAAACAAATTTTTTAAATATTTAACAATTTAATGTACAATGTTTTATATACAAGATCACATTTCTTAATTTTACCTCAACATCGAAACTGGCAGGTCCAAATTCCACAAAAGCAGCAGTGGATCCAATTGCATCTTTCGCCGCCGCCGGCCGGACCAGTCATGACAGACATGACTGCCCTATGCCCTCTCCAGATCGCGAATGTATGCTTTTCAAACCACTACAAACAACAACTGACTCACACTTTTTTTTAAACGGAAATACACATATCATTCACCCTTTAATTTTAAACTGAAAGAAACGTCTTATCATTTGCGCTTTAATTTTAAGCTGAAACAAACAACATGTAATTCGCACTTTTTTAAAAACTGACACTAACAGCAACTCAGTCTCATTCGTAACTGTAAATTAAAATACTCAGCCAGTCACCCGCGCTTCAATTTCAAACTTCAACAAACAGCATGCCATTCACACTTCAATTTTAAATTGAAACAAATACCATGTCACTTGCACTTCAATTTTAACCTGAATCAAACAGCACTCCATTTACACTTTACTTTTAAACTAAAACCCACACAATGTTATTCGCACTTTAATTTTAAACTGAAACAAACAAGAAGTCATTCACACTTTAATTTTAAACTGTTCCAAACCGCAGGTCACTTGCATTTTGTAACAACAGCAACAGCAACTCAGCTTCACTTGTGCCTGTAAAAAAAAAACAGCAATGACAAAAACGATACCTGTTGAAAGTAGAATAGTCTCCGCCACCGTCCCCTCTGCGCCTATTCCTGTGGTGTATGTCGGCAGCATGAATCAGCAAAGAATGCAGTCGTTCCCTGTACAAATATTCTTCTTCCAGACATACTCTGCCAGGCAGCTGACCCACGATTTTTTCTGTTGGCCGAAGCAGGGGATGTTTTACCTCACCGAGCACCAGCTCCGCTCGATGTTTTACGTGTGCACCCTCAATGTCTCGGCCCTCTTCATATTTAGCATGTTTCGAGTGTTGACCACTCCGCTCTTTTCGTTGCACATAATCCCTCCTGTGATTCACTTGCATGTGGTGGTAGGCATAAATGTCCAAGTTGCTGTAACCTCTCCAACAGTCTGAAATTATCGTTGTGCCCGGCGCGATCCACTCGCGAATGATCTTGGTCAGAGTCGCCGCGTTTCTATTTTCCACCGGCACCAGGAAGAATTTCGTAGTGTCGTCCCTCTGCACTACCCCCAAAACCCACTGACCATGAACTTTGCATCCTTTGCGGTTCTTGCGCTTACCCAGTTTCGACTCATCGATCTCGACCTCTTTGCCCGGCCCTCCTATGTTTTTCTTGTATGTGAGCATCCAGTCTATACACACTTAGTGGCAGAAACTTGATGAGGTGACAACTGTCTTCCCCGAGAACAAAAATTTGTTCACTATAGTCTGCTGTCGTGGGTACTTGATCAGGCACCACAGTAAATACAGTTTGTCGATCTTGCCCGGCGAAAAGTTTGGATCTCTCACGATACTGCCCTGTCTTGCCGAAACTTTTAAGCTACATTTAGTTCCGTCCTCCATTTGACATCGGTACCAGTAAAACAAGCCCCGGTTGCCCACAAGTTTCACTTCGCCGCCCCCACATTTTTCGCATGGTATTACTGACTTGAGGATGTTGTGCTCGACAAGAAACGTGTTTACGTCAGGCAAGAAATGATTACTTGCCTGGCATTCAACATTGCGATTTTACATTCCAAGCACACCATCGTGCAATTCACAAGAGAAAATTGTAACTTTTCGAGAAAATTTTTGCTTTTGATAAGCTATATGGAATAATAGGCGCCGAACTTGCATACACTATACGGAATTTGGTCGGATATGAGACATGTTACTGAACTACAAAGGAAAGAGTTTGAACAGATACTCTATAGAAAACTCGGGCTGTTGCTGTGGTTTCCCCATAAGAGTACACAATACGGAACAATTACCTATGCAGATATTCGGTGGTCTTATGTTACACTAGGGAAGTATCTTAATTCTCTGGATCGTGGAGTTCCTTCTTCTATTCCCCTTCTTTTTTGTCTCCTCAAGCCAAAAATACTTCGCGCCTTTTTCCGCCACCCAATCATCACACTTGGTCTATTCCCACTCCATATTTGAAGCATGACCTCTTTCCCGCCCGTCCCACTCTTGTCTTTTTTTTTAACCTAGTCCCTCACATAATCACCACTCTTGTCATTTTTTCAAAATTATATTTGGAGTGTGACCTTCTTCCCACTTACCCTTCTTCATCTTCCTCTTCCAACAACACCACATGTGATGTCAGCGTCATCACAACAGCCCACTTCGAGTTCCGACACTTCTAACTCGCGTAATTAATTTCTTCTCATTGCAGTGTAACAATATCACTACTTTCGGCACCATTACGTGCAAGTGATTTATTATGTTTGTCATCGATTTCGAAGGTGGACAAAAAAAAAGGATAGTGTATTTGGTGTAGATCACGATATGGCGAGTACATGTAAGTAACTGTGCATTATTTCATCAGTAGGTACATTTAAGTATTCATACATTATTTGATCAAACTCCTTACTTGTTATTGTGTGTAAAACAATGTCTACTAAAATTAAATTTTTAGTGCCAGGATTATACGAATCTTCGCTAATTACAGACAATAAATTCATAGCTACAGTTTTTCCAAACAAACTGTTTCCTTTCAGAAAATTATCGGATAAAGATGTACAGCGACTACCAAATGACGGTTCTTTACGAACCAGTAAAGTGATATATTCCGTGTGTGGAAATTTCTGTATATCCGAGTTTCATTTCTCATTTATATCGAAATGTTCTAAAAACTAAAATTTAATGCAATGCATACGATTGGCGCAAAGATTTATTGCAGTCTGCATATTAAGTAAAACATTTGATGGAAAAGTACTTGTCGAAATACTCATTTCCCTTGAAAATTTTCATAATCTGCTATTTTTAGGTAGTTTACTGGTGCGAATAATATTGGAAATTTACGACGAGGCGGAATTTTACAAATATGTGAAATGTGTATTTTTCGTAGGCGCTTCTTTATTCAGTTTGCAAAATTTCAAAAATATTTTCGACTATTCATTTTTATGTTTGCTGGGAGAATATACAACCAAGTCCAAATACAATTTATTTTCCATCTTCGGACAGGATCACTTCGTGTTTCCAATTACATTTCTTCGACTATGGTGATGGGATGGTATCCATATGAGATTCGTGTTTGAATATTTCTCTAAAAACTAGAAACACACTTCAAATAAACGACCACTCTTCACTCGGCCACACTTTTTTACTAAACAGCAAGTTTATAAAAAATAATATTACAGATTTAATTAAGCGAGATGTATGTATGAAGATCAATTCAATAGTTAGACACAGCAACCCAAAGAAGAAAATAGCTCCTACTATCGACATTATCTTGAATGATTTTTATAAATTTTACACTTTGAAGGAGCCAGTCGATTCAAATGCAGCAAAAAAAAAAAACGATAAATTGAGCAAGGAATACAATTAACTGTTGGATATTCGAGAATATAAACTTTCTAACGTCAATATCATTTTCGCGTACAACGTAAAAACGTTCATAAAAATTGTCAAAATCAACTTGTTTCTATTGGACGGTATAATACTACGAAGCTTTGTTGAAACTCAACCAGAAACTCAAAATCGATCCCCTCGTATTTATTGTGCGTGTGTTTCCTTTCTTAATTGGTTGTTTGTTATTAGTTACGTGACTCCTCGTACACATTACCATTTACGATATTGCGCGACGGTAACGAGTGTAGTCACTCAGTCTATTAATGAGATTGACTGCTGGGTTTGTATTTTTCTATTAAGAGAATGCATTGTTTCTATCTTTGCTTCTACACCACGATTTATAACAAACGTCATATCATTTTATAAGCAGTAAGATTCTGTATGACAGTAAATTATTTTATACATACTTTTATAGCTGAATAAATTCAATTATGCAACATTTAATTACAATAAGATATAAAGATACGGCAAAAACAATTAAAAGGTTTAAGAATGGTAGAAAGAAGACATATCACACCCGCTTTATGTATGGTATCAACTAATCAAGGCTATGTGGGGCCGAGTTGTTAGTCTGTTCGCCTTCCACTAAGGCGATCTCAGTCAATCCCTAGCCGGGTCACTCTGGATTTTAACATGTAGGAATCGTGCCTAATAATGCATTGTTTTTTTTTTTGGAGGGATTTTCTCGGTATTTCTCATTTCCCATGCACTTTCGTTCTTACACTGCTTTATATTCACCTCAACCACCCTCATCGGCTCACAGTACCTCACCGTTAAGAGCCGCCCAAATCTCTTCACTCACTCTGGTTCATATATCATATTTTAATTCTGGCTGTGTTATTAGTCTACTGTATTAATAATCGCACGTTATATATTTTTTGTGCACATATATGTGTAGGCACTTGTGGATTTTGGGTCGGGTAGGGGCGGAGTGGGGGCTCTGGCAGTGGCAGTTCTACACTGAATGATGCGATCTCGTTTAGTGTGTCTGCCCCCTCCCTCTTTCCCAACCAGGGCCTCTGGATATCTTACGATTAACTTGGCGGCAAACTGAACCTCAGTGTGCCTGGCCTTGAAATGACTTGATTCTTTACAGCCCACTCTCCACCCCCCTCGCTGCTCCTACAATCAGCAAAAGTCACTTAGAACTTGTGGTGGGGCGAGACTTTACTTCAAATGATGTGATCCAGCGTCATGCTTCTCCCCACCCCCACCCCCTCCTGTATCCATCCTAGGCACTTGGAACATCGTTAAAATTTGATGGTGCCCTAACCATGCATTCTGAAGAAGGTAGACAAATAAACTTTCAATATATCTACAGTATATATGTGGGTTTTAGATCTACTTACATAGAAAAAATTTCTTATGTGCCAATATTTCAAATGCCTAAAAAAAATCAGCAAAGTAAAGTATAAATAAATTAAATTTAGACTGTTATCTTAAAGGAGTTCCATTCTAGCGGACCAGTATTTCGGATAACATTACACGGGAAAATTATCTGTGGGGATAAGACAGAAAAATATCCAGCTATAACAAACAAATACTGAGATTGCCTTCACTTTTGAAATAAAAACACAGGCTTTACTAATGTGTTGAAAAAATACATTCCAGTTAAATCAGGACCAGTGATAGACATTTTACAATAAAAATTTACGAAGACAACCGACTAAGAAACGAACCAAAATTTACTCAGTCACACAAAAATAAACTTACTATTTGGCATATCTATCTCAGAAAAACTTTGGCTGTTTTCATACGCGGGGTGTTACCTCAAGTTATCAATCACGTACAAATCTCACAATTCGGTTAACTTATACATTAAATATGCATCCGTAAACTGTATTACTGTATTTTATTGACACAACTACTACACCCATGTACAAAATAATTTGCAAAGTATCACGTGTTTACAGAATAACGCGAATTATGCACTGTACAACAAGTGACTCAGTTATGGTACGGTGATTTATATTGCAAATGGTTCTACCCACACACATATATGAGTGTCGCGCCCCCTTTCCTATTTGACAGTTGTTTGGATATATTGTCCTTTACCACTACAGATTTCAAGTACTCACAGTATTATGACCACATATATGTCCTAGGTGTAAGATGCATATAAGAAATTCTTTATAAATTATACAATTTTTTTCAAGTAGTAGTGTAAATAAAATAGGTAAACTCTTAGACACGAGCCCATAGGCTGAACCATTCAAACAACTATTATTATAACTATCTTAATCACATATGGAGATCAGAATGTAACAGTGCGTAGTATCATGCTGTAAATCATGGCCATATTAACGAGTTTTATTTGTCTAAGATGTAAAAAAGTTTTTTTTTCATAAATAAATTATTTATTTATTTACATACTACATCGATTATAAAATCAAAATGCTGGATTTGTGACAAATATTGAAAAATAAAAAAGTTTACAGGAATCTTGTGATATGGCAGCTAATTTTTGTTGGTATATACTGTATCAAATTTGAAGAATTTTTTTTTTGTTTTTATGATTTTCGTTTTTTTTACTTCACAAAGTATAAAAGAGTCGGTCCTTTTCTACGAGGCATAAAAAGGGATGATTATTCTAATGTTAATGCATCACCAGTGATGAATGGTACCTCTAAACTTTTGGTTGTTCCTTGAAAATTTAACTAGCAAGTATAAAAAACCCATTTCATGGATTAATACCTTTGTAAAAATCGTCTACGAGTGAAACATGGCCTTCCGGCTATAGGAAATTAGGGTTCATATTTTAGAGACGTGTTGAGTAGTAATGAAATGTGTTTATGGGCGCAAAAAATTCCGTGTGCGAATCTCGAGGACAAGTTACTTACCCATGTACATTCGTAAAATTCCGAACTGAAAGCTGTGGAAAAACGACAAATTTTACATCGGCAAAGTAAACTCTTTCAAAAGAACAAGAACTTGTTAAAACAACATTGATTACATGGCTCGGCAAGAATGAGGGCGAGTTAGCTACACTTAAATACATAACGTTAAATGGTCCAGCAGGGAGTGGTAAATCTACATTATTACACATTTTTCTTGAAGAGAAAAGTACAGTTTTTTACATGACCTCACAACACATTCTATTGCGAATAAACTGTCGACAGATGAAACTAGCAAATGGGTTGACATTATCAAGTTTCCTAATTTGGTCGACTAAATTCAGTTATTATGAATGTTTGAAATTCATGCAGCTCTTGCCATTGAATGATTTTGACAACATATCCACATTGGTACAAGAATTGAGCAAGTCTTGCGATATCGGATACAACACTGCTTCGTTTTTTTGTGGAATGTAACAGCGATCATTCAATTCCATACAAAGCGCTCATCGTTTTGTTTCTTGATGAATACAGTATGATCAGCGCCTGTTTAGCAAAACTTATAGTTGAAATTTTCCAAAATGCGAAGCACTAGTAAACTGCTGATTGTATTTCGCAGCGATCAGTATCAGCTAAAACCATTTATGACGAATAAAACCTAACGAGATATTGCTTATTCGTGAATTATGTTGTGATAATTTTTTACTAAACACACAGTTTAGGAACATGGATTCGAAATACCAGGAATCTCTGACGACTTTAAAAACCGCTCTGAACTGAAAGGAATTATTTTTACGTCATTTTGGCATACACAATCATAACATGAGTTGTTTGACTCTGGATTTTGAATATCTGGTGGAGTGGTTGGCGACTGTGTTTGAGCCGAAAATCATAACTGGTTCACACATGGTACTCAATGCAAAAGGGATTTTGAACTAGGCGCAGGATAATTTAGTAAAGTCTCCTGGATTTATTATTTTTTCTTTTACTAACATTGAAGTCCACTACTTCAATTTAAATGTGTCAATTGCTGTTCTCACTCAAATAAAAAAAGTCCTAAAGTAATGTAGCAGCTGGCTTGACTTGGATGCAACGTGTAAACAAAATATTTTCAAGAATCGTTCTCGGTTCACTCCGATTTTCTTTCCAAACGACAAAAAAAATTAATGACCGAAAAGAATGAAAACCACTGATCATTGGTGTTCCCTACCACAGCTTAATTCACAGTCATGGAGTATGCATCGGTGAAGTTTTATATTATTTGAAATGCATCAGAGACAAAATACTCATGTGTGATGAGGAAAAAAACAACCTGTTTTTGATACCAAAATGTTTCTTCATAATGAATCTCTATACTATAGATAAATTTACTTTCAACACGCATGTGAAGCTACTAAAAATGGTAAATTCTAGTTATATCGTTCCCCGCTTCAAATGTCGTATGGAAATACCATTCAGAGTAGCATAGGAGTGACCACTGATAATGACATTTATGTGAGTTTCACGGGATGTACACTAGGAGAAATTTACATAGTTTTATCCAGAACAAACAAGAATAAATTGAAATTTATTCAAGTGTAAATACTTTTTTTAATATAAAAAAATGAACTATTTACATAAACGAATAAATTTCTTTTTCCCTAACATAGTATGATTTCCTGTCTCCAGCCATTCTATCCTACTTTCCCAACGTTTACGTATTACCATAGTTACTCTTCACTATTTAAAACATATTTACATGCTGTATTTGTATATAAGGTAATGAATAGAAAACAGCAGATATATTTGTGGACCATCATAGGATCAATGTTATTAATTGGAATTTCAGGGTTTGTTCTATGGAAATTTAAAAATAAATCAAACGCTCGGTGAATACACAATACCTCTTTCAGAGGTGCTACTAATTCAGGAGCTGCAACTGCTGGTAATTAAATAAATGAAATTTGATAAGAAATCATTTACACCATGAAAAATATATTATACCTTGTTATTTTATCTTTGCGATTATAGAATTTTTAAAGTCTAAAGCATGGAGAAAATTAAATAAAAACATGACAAGTACTTAATTTATGGAATCAGTTGAATTCATAAAACTAGATCCACAGTTATACCTGGATTTTTTTACATTTCAGAGTTATCATAGATAATAAATATTTTTACGATTCCATATTGAGATTAAAAGGTGTAAATATATCCATTAAATACTGAATGTTATAAACTCGCTATTGAAGTAAAAAATAAAATTTCGCAATTAGCATACTGGTTAATTTTTTTTTATATTTGAGGTAGTATACTAGCCAACAAAATTGCTTGGGCCCATACGTCACTCGCGAAAATTATAACAAAATGTCGAGAGATGAACAACAGTCAGAAAATGAAAATATTAAACAGTTGACAAATTTACTATACATAGATAATTCCCTATTGTCCCATATTGAGCAGTTTAGAAAAAAAAGTCGGTTCTAAACGACATAGTTATGAAAAGATATTCAGTCATGTGAAAAAAAAAAACATTGCTTTTCAACTTACTGCAAAGACCTATTAGCTGATGTAGATACCTTGTGGGAGGGTGTTTCAAAGATGATCAATCTCCAAAAAATATGCAAACCTGTGTCACCTCTTGTCGATACCTTGAGTTATTCTCAAATTTTAGAAATACTCTTTGTATTCCTCACTTACCTGTTGGTAAAATACGACGAAAACACCATTCAAACATCGGTGTGGCAAGTATATTAATGGTTTGCCCACGATCAAGTTCAATCCGAGCTTGTTCGTCATGACTCCCGATGGACAGCTTTATAACCGACAATCGCTTTATGAAATTTTGAGTTTTTTTTTACTATAGTTTGCTAACATATAAATAAGAGCTATGAATAAAGGAAATAATCAACTCTATGTGGGATTGGGTCTACTCATAGTTATTTGAATTATCGCAATTCCACTCAGTATATACATTCGGAAAAAGAACACGACAATTTTGACACCTATATAAAAGAATTAGACGAGGAGGGTGATGAGGTGGAAAGGAAAAACAACATCTCCACTACTACGACCGCATCTCTCGAAAATGAATTTACTACCGAAACCGACGATTTTACAGATACCAATGAATCTAGTTTAATAGACGAAAAACTATCATCTATATGGTCATCAAACTTTAAGACAAGAGAAGCGAGTGTAATTCGTTTTAAAACGGCCAAAAGATACACTCTGAATATTCCCAGAGGTGTATTTAAGACTCGGTTGATATTTAAGAATTTGAAAAGACTGAGTTTTGGAGTATTTAATAGAATTTCCAATCTTATGGACGAACATTTGCAATCTATATTCATGGCTTGTCTAAACGATAATGAAGGTGGCCAAGTTATAGGTTCGTTGGACATGAACGAAATAAAATTACAAAACTTTACTTTATAAACTGCTGATTTTTAAACAATTTTGCACTGAATGATTTTTTCAAAATTGAATCGAACTAGTTTACGGGTCCGATAATAAACGAATTGTGATTGTATCTCCCGAGGCATCCAGAAACCTCAAAGTTTTTTCAATCATTCAATATTTGGTAACTTCTATAAACGAAAACTAACTCCGATTACCCAACTGCTGAGGTCAACAGTGATGTCTGTCAGGGTACGAGATGGGGGTGCCATGGTGTGGTGGTGGATATAGTAGTAAATTTTATATGGCGATAAAAGGTTCCAGGAAAATCTGGGGAATTTTGGATGTAGTTACCCGAGCGCCAAGCATCACTAGCATGATGCCATGCTCTGGTAGCGTATTCTCTTGTAGTTTCAGGGTCGTTCGGCCAATGTGATATACTTCTTGATGTGTTGGTACTCCTCGTTGAACAATACTTACTGATGACAGTAATTAAGTGGTTTGTGTCATACGCCGTGGCATTATAGGGCTAGCGACATGCCCACAGTTACACTTGAAAACAGTACAATTAAATAAAATAGAAACACAGCATACACACTTGGTACAATTTGATACAGCTAACACTCTTGTGGGAAGTAGGGCCCCCGCTCTTAAGAGTCCGTAGCACTTAAAATGTAATAATGCTGTTCTTTTATATGTTTCTTTACATGGTGTCTCTGAGCATGCTGTAATTAACACCTAATTACACTTTTTCTGAGTTTGCAGTATCTACTTCCTCAAACATATGCACGCAGGCGAATGTGGTTGCTCTGCTCCTTACACTGCACTTGTGCTCTCTTCACGAGTGCTTAAAGACTATGTTCACTTCACTCATGGAGTAGCATGTCCTGGTTGTGTTGTGGCGCACTACTGCACCAGGGCGCACCAGCGCCCGGTAGAGTGCTGATTCCTGCAGCGGTCACCGGTGACAGTGGGTAAACTGGCTTGGGGGAAGCTGTCATCAAACGCCCCCTACCCCTTTCATGGTGGTTTGAAGCTGCCCAGTCCTCGCAGCAGGAGTACCTCCTATGCTCCCTGCGAAGAGGACATACTGGCAGCCTGATGATCTTCTTCTGCTGCTGCTGCAGGAGAATCTGCACCCTCTGGAGCACTGTAGTAATACCGCACATGTGCAGTCCCACGGTAGCTTTCTTCTTCGGCCTGGACCTCCTGAGAAGCAGCGGACAGGCCAACCTGCTACTTTCGCAATCGCCTTCACTACTTGCATCTTCCCTCCTCCTGCTGTCATGCCATTGCTGACACTGGTTGCGATCCGGTAGCATTTCCCTGGCATATCGATCTTGTGTCACGATCTCCAGGTTATCTCCTCTTGCCGTGCAGGTGCTTGGCATTTCTGTGGAAAGGGTCATTGTCTCCTGATGGTGATATTGGGGTTTCCTCCTATCATCTAGGCTGCACGATCGTGCTTGACGGCGTTGCACCATCGGATTCTGTGATGTGGGTCACTGGGCTTACCCCACCAACTCGGATGCATCTGGTAACACCGGATCCCTTCCGTCCTCTTCCGATATACCTCTACGAAGTGCCTCACCATCTTCTCCTGCCGGGACTTCGCCAGGGAGCTCGTCAGAGCCGTCGCCATTGTAGGGCTCCTGGTCGTCAATCTCCTCCTGCTGTTCTCCTGCTCCTACGTGCTTGCTATTTACAATGCGAGTTTCTTCTCTACTCCTCTCACCATCTCGTCATCCATGGCGGATGTGACGACCTGGTTACGTGCGATGCTGGTTTGATTCTGACCCCTTGTGAACCCTGTGCTGTTCGGTGACAGAATCTCATTGGCATCCGGTGGTCTTGCCTCCTTCTGAGTTCTGGGACCACTTTCCCCTCCACTTGCATCTTGCATGTGCTCGTCTGGAGCTTGGCTGTCCGGGCCATTTTCTCCCTTGTGTTTGTTCCTCTCTGGGACGTCTTTGGTGGCTGCTCGAATGTCGTCACTGAGTATTCGTACCATCTTCAGCCCAATTCTGATCAAATATGTTGTTGGTCCTAGCACTTGCATGATGCTGTGCGGACCTGTCCACCTTGGTGCTAGTCCGGCACAGAATTTTTTCTTGGCAGCAGATTGCGGACAGCCCTTTGTGTAGACAATTTATCTGGGTATCAAAGCAACGGGTGGTCTGTTGTTTTGCTACAACTATCAGGTTGCATACCATTCCTGCTGGTTCCTTTGTTTGTGGCATTGGTGTCTGCGCCTATCATCCCTTGCGCCACTGGTCTCTGTTTCGCTACTGTCTTTGGCATGCGGACAGTTTCTCTCACTGGGCAGTTGATTATTTGTCCCTAGCAACACTTGCATTGGTGATTTACCTGTGGCAGCATTTACTCTGCGACGAAGCATGAGGTGTGTGGCAGGCAGGTGATCGGCCCAGCTGTTGTGGTACTCGCCCACACAGAGACGGAGTTGGTCCTTCAATTCCTGGTTGTGGCTCTCCGTGGAGTTCGCACAGGGGTGGTAAACCACAGTCTATAAATGTCGCACTCCCCAGCTCGTGCAGAGTTCGCACCATTTCATCTCAGTGATTTGAGTGCCGTTATCTGTGAGAACTTATTTAGGATAACCCCAATGTGTGTAAAATTCATTTTTCATTATTTTAGCAATCTGTCCTGTGCTTGCACTGTTGATTGCATATGCCTAAACCCATCTTGAAAAACTGTCTGTGATTACTAGTATAAACTGTTTACCCCTAGCAAATTTGGGGTAAGGTCCCATTAGGTCTAGGCAGATTGTTTCAAACAGTTTCTGTAGCCACCTTGGTTGTTGTTGTTGACACCTGTCTGTTCTATGTGACTTGAACAAATTAAAATTAGCACATTTTCTTATGCCATTACATATACAATATTTTAGATCTGGCCAAAAGAAATGTGCTAGAATATTTTTCACAGTCTGTTCCGCCCCTGGGTGTCCGGCCATTGTGCTTGCATCTGTGTGTGTAAAAACTCGTTCTCTACATTCCATGGGAACATACAGACTTCACATGTTTTTTTCATGTGGTGAGCACGTTTCCACATGTCCTTCTATCACTTGCCATTCTTATACGTGCTGCATTGCACACTTGTTTCGCATATCCTGGGAAAACGTGCAGTTTTCATGCACCATTACATTGACATTGTATAAGTCAGCTACGAGTGTGTCGTTTTCTACAATATTAATCCTGCATACTATTGCCTCCATGAGTGGTGCTTGCATTACAGGTGGTAAAACATCTTCCCATTCTACTATGTCAGTTACCGTTACCTGTGTGTTCGGAGATCGGGATAACATATCCGCCAGCTTGTTGCTCTTCTCTGGCACATGCTCTATGTTGAAGTCGTAAGCTTGTAGCAATAATGCCCACCAGGGTAATTTACTTCTTGCTTCCTTCATATTACTTAGCCACACTAAGCAGCGGTTCTTTGTCCTCATCATAAATCTACAGTATTCTAAGTATTGTCTGTACTTCTTTACGGCCAAAATTATCGCAAGACACTCTCTGTCAATCATGTCATAGCGACACTCGATAACTTACAACACATTGAAATTGGTATCTTTCAATACCAATAGAGGCTCACACACACACCAGTCCTCATCCAGATTCTGCACAGCTGAAAGCCGAAATGAGCAAACTCAAGCAGGAAATCATGCAGCTCTCCCTACAAAAAGTCGAACCTTAAACCAACCCTCAACATAATAGGCATCCATACCAACCCCAACAACATCGTCAGTATCTGTTGTAATATCCCAGACAGTCCTATTACATGCCCACCTCAATCGCTCCACTTCCTATGTCAAGACTCCTCACAAAATGGGGTATAGAGACTTTCGTTAGCATCCACATTACTCACATAACTATTCCTCAGGCTTTTGACAATACCACTCACTTTCAATCCCCAACAAATACCACGCTGCACTACCTCAGGGGTAATTCATTCCCAACACAGCCACACCTGTACAACACCGCCCAACAGCCACGCTATCTGTCAAAAAATTCTCCATGAGGGAGCATGCAAGAAATGTAATACACATATTATAACTACAGCAATAAAGCATTCTATAGGGAAAGTGGGCGGGCGGGAGAAAACAGTAAAGCATAAAGGTTTCTACACAAATGCTGCATCGGATTTGAGGTAGCTAACCTAGGAAAAGGTTTGCTTACTGTGTGGAATGAAGCAGCTTCTAGCATGGATGTGCAGGGATTTCTATGAGATGGGGGACAGTGGCTTTTTGATATAAGTACTCTTGTTTGAATCTTCAATAATGTCTGATATAATATTAAATTGATTTTTTAATCAGCTTACTTGGTGTGCAGAGAGAAAAAGTCCGGCGCTTCCACCAGTAAAACACTCTCCCTTCCTCCTGTTCATAGAATGCACTTTCTGGTTCTATCACAGCTACTCAACTTCACTTTAAAGGGTGATAAGGGGGTGCTAGGGGATTGACTCACTGGTAGCTGAATAAGTAAGAGATTATAAAAATATGTATCTAATAGAAGAACAATTACTAGATTCACTTTTGTACAACAATTATTATATCTCAGAAGACATATACTTAACACTGGAGAATAAGCTCATGTTTATAACACTGAACTACAATATGGTTGAACACTAACAATTATGATGCAGCTAATCTTTGTCCTTGCCAATTATAATTATTACAGTGGGGAGTGTGGATGATGACTCAATACCAGCATTGGTCCCTACCACTACATGAATTATGCTCACCCTTAAATTCTGGACAGTTGGCCTCGGAACCCCTCTGGGCAGTAGTAGGTTGGTGCCCTCATCTTCAGCCTCAATCACACATAGGTACCATAAATGTTTAACACCTTTACCCTGAGTAGGTTCATGCAGAAGAAATACTTTGGTATACACACACATTATGCTAGAAAGTGTCTGAATACCATGTACCACTTCACAGTAGTCTGCCCCCACTTTCCTGAAACTGTGGGCAGCAGCTGGTGCAGCATTGGCAAGAACTGAACATTGAGGGTGTGTCGCAGTTGAAGTATTACATGAACAATTGTTAACTTCAGTAAAACAATGCGAAACAACACAGTGTTTGGGGATTACTATTATAAAATAATAACATTCCAAAATTTATGTTTTCTATTTAATAATGTCCTTACTTCTAATTATTTTGTTTCAGATTTTGTTAAAAATTACTTTGAATGCTTTCAAAAGGAAAAATCAAAATTTGTGTAAACTGAATCCTCTTAAATTTTATTTCAAAGTTCGGCTGTCGTCGCTGTAATGCTAACTAACAAGTGCACATTTAAACTGTGAAAAATCTGGAAACATTCCTTCTCTCAACCATTTCACTACACACAGATGCTCTGGAACTATGCTCAACAGTATTGCACGTAGCAACTTATGCATCTCTGGGTACACTTTGGGTGAAAACTGTTGTTTTACAATTTGTGCTAATATTTAATTGATGTAGTTTTAGTCACTCGGCCAATATTATGCACTCAGGAATATTTAGTCACCCATATGATTACAAAGTCTCTTGAAAGAAAATATTATATGACAAAAACAACTTATCCCTAGCAATTCAACTTTATTTAATTTAGTAAATTATTCTAGGGGTTAGCTGGGTACACCAATCCCAGTATTACTATATGACATTCAGGGTGGCTTTCATACTCTACATACATATTTCACTTTTACAAGCTGCCCAGTCCTCTTCTTTCTATGCCTGGCGCTAAACTGCATTTTATTTGACAACATTTAACAACTCTCATCACACTAAACCTATTTTATTGCAGTTAAACAACAACTTTGTGGAGCACACCTCTTGTGCTTCCACACTTGTTAAACCAGAACTCTGAGACAGCGATTACCGGTAAAATCAGCAACAATCTTTCAAAATTCGTGGCATATCTACCCAACAAATAACAGAAAGACTTCCGTAATGGGTCTTACTGACATTTGGGTTGCACATACACACACGTCTTTGGAACTCCAGAAAACCGCTGATTTGCATGCCGTTTCTGTGACATTTGTCTATAAGTGTAACGTCAGTGACGTCACACATCACAACATCTCTGCCATCAAAAATGCAGATTTAATGTTATGAACATATGGCCAGGTGTAAAATTACATTTAAAACTTTGTTTTATACATTAATTAAAAATAAATAAATATGTCATAAATATTACGTGATTATAAAAAACAATTAAAATTCGCTGCCAAAATATTCTAATGTACAACAGACAATTTAAACCCTTCAAAATTGTCATTACTAAAAATAACATCAAGAAAGATACACAAAAATGTAAATATTGAATTTTCCCACTCCTGGGGATACCATTGTTAACATAACATCACATCTTACATAGATAAATGTGCCGAAATGTAAGGTGTTTTCAACTATTACAAAACAACAAGAAATATTTAAAACTAGATAAAATAATGAAAAATACATTCTAAACACACAGTAACGCCATATAAACATCTTAAATTTGTGAACAAATTATAAACACAAATAAACAATATATGAAAAAACATAAATAAACATGTAAAATAATCTGAAATGCTTGAGATTTTCGCCTCACCTTTTGGCGTTAATGACCTTTAGCACTTTGTTCAAGTCACATGGAACAACCACTTAAGTTTACTTATGCACTCCACCTGTGGAATCTGTCCTTCATGTCTCAAAACATATGTGCACTGACTGAAATTTGAAAACATATATAGTACATGAGCACTTAAAAAAAACATACACTTGAAAAGGGATTTACATAATGCAGTACACTTGCAAAATAACATGCACAATGACCTTCAAAATATTTACAAATATACACATCACATTAATTCTGAAAAATTCAACAACAGATGAAACACTTTATTAAATCAGAATATATCACATATTTACACATCTCTGTATACCTGAATTTAGGCTGTTCTTTCCTTAGTTCCTGGTGTTTGTAAACACTCACCTTCATTTGTCTATTTTACCTTCATTTTCTCTGTGCGACTACTGTGCACGTGCTGTCACTGCCCACCTACCTCCCGCATGCTGTCATCATAGCAACCGGTCGGCTCAATTGACAGGAACAAGTGGTGGTTTTAAGGGGAGCGGAGGGTGCGTCCACCCCCCTAAGAACCAGTAAGGATGAGTTTCGTTAGTGCATTTCATAAGGAAAATGTACAAAGTTAAAACATTATGTTTATACACATAAAAATTGGGAAACAAGTCACCATATATGTGTATGCACATACACAAATGTGATACATATAAACATGTTTAATATACAGGTTTATACATATGATCAGATATTTAGTCCTATATTCATTATTTGGCGTTGACATTATGTCTGGGAATTCTGAATATAAATGCTCTGTTACGGAGTTCAGCCATAAAATAGTAACACTAAAGTACATAAACTCCTAAAAATACGCATGGGCACAAATGTGAATGCATACATTAAGAATTCGCTCTAAATCTTTTAAACACAATTGATAGCACAACCATACATATTCTGCATTTAAATATTTCAATGATATTGAAATTGTCATTAACTATTTACAGCTGAGACTATCTCCCTTTGTTCTATTCATTGATTTATTGCTGACTTAGCATGTAAGAAATAAACTTAAAAGTTCTTCTTAAAACATTTTGCTATTTACTATATCCTGTGTTACATACATAATAATAAATTCCTATATTCTAAAGTATATCTCTGTCACATTCACATTGGTGAAAATTCACTGTGGATTAATTTAAGTGTTTATTTTATTTGGTTTAGATCCCTTTTTATAAGTTTTTTTTTTGTCATTTACCAGTATAAATTTTAAGCGATAGTATTTGTGCTCAATATTTATATTGAAAATGATGATAATGCGCTTAACATTTAAACATTTTTTGTTTATAAGACATTTGTAATCAGATTGGTCAACATTATTCATGAGATTAAACATTAGCTAAGTAAGTTAAAATAAAACTCATTCTTCTTCCTCATATTGTGGTTTATAGTTTTTACGATACAATTAATTATAATACTGTGCAGTGAGAAATGTTAAGAGTGTTAATAATAAAATCGCAGCAAAGTTTTTTCAGTTTCTATGTTTTGATGCCTCTTTTCTTTGAATTGTATTGCACTGTGATTTGTGATTGGAACTGCAATTTAAGTTATTAACAACATTTTAATGACTACATGGAATGAGAAAAAATCATTAAAAATGTTGGCAGTTACACTCCATCTTAAAGTTTGCCTTATTTCAGAAACTTTTTCCTTATATAATAAGTATTGCCGATAACCACACACAAGTAACCAGGCAAATGCAATTTATCTACGACAGGATGAAATGTAATTAGAATTATTATCTCCAAAGTTTGGTGCATCACAAGACCACCGCACCCCCTAAGATGAATGCTTAAATCTGCCACTGACAGGAAGAGTATACAAGATATAGGGACCTCAATGCAAAATTGTAGATCGCATTACGCAGTCTGTTTATATGATTAAGCATTAAAACAAAAACCATAGTACGCTTTTTTAAAACGAACACGCTGCAAGACGAAAATAATGGTTTCGTTATTGCAAGTACGTTATATCACAAGTTAAAAAATTAAATCCGCTGCACATTACAGGCTATGTAGTTTAATGGTTAAAAAGTCAAGCAGCAAACTTTGTTACTATGAAACCATTAAAACAGTCACTGGTGTTATAACTGTATTTCTTATAGAAAGGGTGTTATGTGTCAGGATGTAAACAAAATATTTGCAGAGTAATGAGTGACGTGTTGGACGGTGTGCGCACAACTTGAGGAGAACAGGGAAGTAGGGCAGGCTGGCATAGTTGCCACATCTGTCATAGTGATAGTACCGAACGAGCGGGTCTTGAGCAATTATCCTCGCACTCGTCTGTAATCCCAGCTATGCTACAAGAATTTAATGGCCACGTCCGAGTATTGAAGTTCTATGTGCATTTATCAGACAAACAATACACAATTGGAAAAGCAAAACATAGAAATAACAACCATTATGTAGCAAAAGGAAGTCTTTAAAAAAGAAAATGCTGCATGTGCGTGCAGCTAAATTTGCCAGTCATTGTCCATTTCATTTAAGTGGGGTAAAATCTGACAGACAATGTTACCAACCTACACATTATGTAAACAGGTAATGCTCTTGTTCGTAAAGTATTATATCAGCTGATGAACAGCTGCAGGATCTGTGTTTGTTAAGTTGGCTATTTTGATGATGGGTTTGAAAGAAAATAGGGTGATTGTTCCGTATTGCATATCTAAATCGCTCGAAAACCATTGTATTACGTATCGAATGGTAGAAATTCGAGACAAAAAACTGCCAATTACGTATCCAACCACGACCGGGAAAAAGCCCAAATAAAATATAAAGTTTCCCCCTGCGTATCCAGCACACCTCGAAAAAGTTGGTTTTTACCAAAAGTTTCCCTTTGTGTATCCAAGTGACAAAACGCGCAGTACCGAAAAGTACGACATTGTATATCCAAGCTGGAAGGGGGGAAATTGGTGCCACACCCCACTTGTTTAGAAATGCGTATTCAACCGAGTCGGTGAGAAATTTCTACCTACACCCAATTATTTCCTATAGCATAATCAAACAAAAAACGGAATATAGGGTAAAACACCCCATTTGTTTCCCGAGGCATATCCAGGTGCCAAAAGTAACTATTGCTAAAAGTTTCCTGTCACATATCCAAAAATTTAATTTTTTTCGCTTTTTTTCTCTTCCCTGTTTAAATAAACGCGATTGGCAATGATAATTTTGATTTATTTTAAAGAGAATATTTAATAATTATTATCATTTTTACAATAATTTTTACCATTTATTATATAAATATTCACATGTATACAATCACTATAGGCCTACCAAAATTATGTAGCATTGAAATTCATTTTTTATAATTTTCACCATTTATTATATAAAGATTCATATGTACGCAATAACTAAATGTGTACGGTAAAACAATGTACATTTAAAAATTCAACTTTTGAAATCAATTTAACTATATAGTTTTTTATGTTTTTTATATATGCAATCACTTTTTTTTTTTTTTTTTAATAAATTACCTCAACACTCGAAAATGGCAGGTCCAAAGTCTGCGAAAGCAACACCATATGCAATTGCATCTGCCGCCGGCCGAACCGGCCACGACTGACATGACCGTGCTATGCCTTTTCGGAATCGCGGATGAATGTAATTTAAAAAAAAAAATCAATTTACCTCAATAATTGAAACTGGCAGAACCAAGTTTTGAGGATGCAACCTATGCAAGTACACCCGTCGTCGCCTGGTGGACCCATCACGATATACTAGACTATTTTGGGCTTTTTTCCAGATCGCGAATGAATGTTTACACAAACAACACGTCAATCAAGCATGATTTTTTTTTTACTGAAAGAAACAGCAAGTAATTCAAACTTTTTTTTTAACCAAACCAAACAGCTACACTGTCTCATTCGCACCTGTAAGTTAATTCAAACAGCAACTCAATTAAACATTAATTTAAACTTGAATCAAACAACAACTCAATTAAACATACATTTTAACTTGAATCAAACAGCAACTTAATTAAACATAAATTTTAAATTATATCAAACAGCTAATCAAAAAAACCAATAATTTAAATTTGAATCAAACAGCAACTCAATAGAACATTAATCTAAACTTGAATCAAACAACAACTCAATTAAACTTTAATTTTTAACTGAAACAAATAGCAAGTCATTCAAACTTTTTTTTAACCAAAACAGCTTTACTGTCTCACTCGCACATGTAAATTAAATCAAACAGCAACTCAATTAAACATTAATTTAAATTGAAAAAACAGCAAGTCAATTACACTTTAAACTGAAACAAACAGCACGTCAATCACACTCCAATTTTAAACTGCAATGGCAACAGCAACTCAATTAACTTTTTTAAAACTGCAACTGCAACAGCAACTCAATCTTGCTCGTGCCTTCAATTTAAAAACAACCATAACAAACAGATACCTGTCGAAATTAGGATAGCCTTCGCCGCCATCTTCTATCCACCGATTTCGATGGTGCATGTCGGCGGCATGAATCAACAAAGCGTGGGGTTTTTCTCCGTACCGATGATTCTTTTTCCAGACGTACTCGGCCAGGTAGCCAACCCAAGATTTTTTCTGTCGGCCAAAGCAGGGAATGCTGTATTGCACAAAACACCAACTTCGCTCGATGTTTTGAGTGTGCACCCTCAACGTCTCACCTCTCTTATTTCTTAGCGTGTTTCGAGTGTTTACCATTCTGCTCTTTTCGCTGCACACAAATTCCCGCCCGAGATTCACCTGCATTTGACGGTATCCGTGAATGTTCAAGTTGCTGTAACCGTGCCAGCAGTCTGAAATTATCGCTGTGCCCGGAATGATTCACTCGTGATTAATTTTGTTCAGGGTCGCCACGTTCCTCTTTTCCACTGGCACTAGGAAGAATTTCGTCGTATCGTCCCTCTGCACTCAGCCGAAAACCCACTTGTCGTGACCTTTACGTCTACATCCTTTGTGGTTCTTACGTTTGCACAATTTCGACTCGTCAATCTCAATCCCTTTGCCCGGTTCCCCAGATATGTTTCCTGTACATCAACACCCAGTCTATGCCCACTTGGCGGCAGAAACTCGACCAGGCGACGATAATCTTTCTCAAGCACAAAAGTTCGTTTACGATAGTCTGCTGTCGAGGGTATTTGATCAGGCACCAGAGTAAACACAACTCGGCTATCTTACCCGCAGACAAGTTTGAATCTCCAACGAAACTGCCCTGTCTCGCCGACACTTTAAAGTTACATTTAGTACCATCCTCCATTCGCCGTCGGCACCAGTAAAACAAGCCCCTGTTTTCCACCAATTTCACTTCGCCTTCCCCACATTTTTCGCACCACATCGTCTATTTGAGAATGGCGTGCTCGATGAGAAACGTGTTTATGTCTGGCGAGGAATGAATAACTTGCCTGGCATTAGACATTGTGATTTTACATCCTGCGAACACCATCTTGTGATTCGCGAGAGAAAATTTGTAAAAAAAATTGCTTGGAGACGCGATACAGAACAATAGTTACCGAATTTGGATACACTAAATGGAACTTGGCTGGATACGCAATACAGCACTAGACTACAAAATAAACAATTGGGTTGGATACTTTATACTACACACTGAATGTTGGTATGGTTTTCCCATTACGATACGCAATACGGAACAATTACCTAAGCAGTTCTGCGATGGTCTTATGTAATACAGAGGAAGACTCATAACTGTCTGGACCACTGGGTTCATTATCCTACTTCTCCTTCCATCATCTCACGCTTGGTTTATTTCATCACCATAATTGGAGAGTGACCTCCTTCCTTCTCTCCCCACTTGTTTTTTTTACCTATTTCCTCACCCAATCAGCAAGCTTGGTTTATTTCATTACCATATTTTGACTGTGACCTCCATCCCTCTTTCCCTATTTTTAAAAAAACCTAATGCCTCACCCAATCGGCATGCTTGTCCCCTCTTCGCAATTACCCTTCTCCAATTTCCCCCCTTCCATCGTCATCACACATGATATAACATCATCACTCACTTAGTTTATTTCTTCTCATTGCGGTGAGAACAACATTATTACTTTCTGCACCGTTACATACAAAGAATTTATTATATTTGTCATCGAACTAGAAGGTAGAAAAAATGATTATGTTTTTGTGCAGATCACGATTTGGCAACTACATGTAAGTATCCATGCATTATTTCATAAGTAGGCTCATGTATGTATTTATACATATTTCATTTTTAAAATTCATTTCTCGGGATGGTGTGTGTTTGTGTAAAACAATGTCTAGTAAAATTATATTTCTAGTGCTGGGATTATACGGATCTTCGCTAGTTGTAGACAATAAATTTAAAACTACAATTTTTTCAACCAAATTGTTTCCTTTCAGAAAAATATCGGATAAAGATTTACAGCGTCTACCAAATGACGATTCTTTACGAACCGGTAAAGTGTTATATTCCGTGTGTGGAAATTTCTCTATATCAGAGTTTCATTTCTCATTTATATCGAAATGTTCTAAAAACTAAAATTTAAGGCAATGCATATGATTGGCGCAAAGATTTATTGCAGTCTGCATATTAAGTAAAACATTCGATGGAAAAGTACTTGTCGAAATACTCATTTCCCTTGAAAATTTTCATAATCTGCTATTCTTTAAGTGGTTTACTGGTGCGAATAATATTGGAAATTTACGACGAGGCGGAATTTTACAAATATGTGAAATGTGTATTTTCATAGGCGCTCCTTTATTCAGTTTGCAAAATTTCAAAAATATTTTCGACGATTCACTTTTACGCTTGCTGGGAGAATATACAACTAAGTCCAAATACAATTTATTTCCCAAAGATCAATTACTAGCGCTCTATAGGCAATTTAGAAAGAATTTCGTGTTGTTATTACCTTACGAATTTTTTACAACTACTCTGATAAATCACGAGTCGTCAACGACAGTAAACAAATATCACTGGATGGCTGAAAGATTTTATAATTGCACTAAATGAGGAATATTCGGTTGTTATGTACTCATTACAAATTCGTATTATGCTACAATCACCGATATCGAAATGAATTGCATGGCTAACAATTCCCTGCCGCTAGATGCGAGATGGCCCGCCATTCGTGTTTCCAATTTAATTTTTTCTACTATGGCGACGCGACAGTCTCCATACGAGATTCGTATTTGAATATCTCTCTAAAAACTAGGAACACTCTTCAAATAAACGACCACTCTGCACTCGGCCACACTTTTTTGCTCCACAGCTAGTTTATAAAAAAATTCTTACAAATTTAACTATGCGAGATGTATATATAAGATCAATTAAGTAATTGGACACAGCAACCCAAATCGCTCCTACTATTGACATTGCCTTGAATGATTTTTATATATTTTACATTTTGAAGGAACGAGTCGATTCAAACACAACAAGTAAAATATACGATAATTTGAGCGATGAATACATTAAACTGTTGGATATTCGAGAATATAATCATTCAAACGTCAATATCATTTTCATGTACGATGTAAAAACGTTTATAAAATTTGTCAAAATCAACTTGTTTCTTCTCGATGGTATAATCAACTACGAAGCTCTGTTGAAACTCAACCCGAAACTCAAAATTGACTTCATTTTATCCATAGTTCATGATCTAAACAATTCTACGAAACGTTTTTACAACATGTTTAAAATTCTTCCAAAATGGATGGGCGTACATTCGGCGATAATCTACCAACAAAACCAAATTTTTTCGAGTTACCTGACGAATAAATCATCGAAAATGATTGAAGATTTTACTCGGATGTATTCAGACTCGAGGAAAACCCCAATCAAGTAAACATGGTTTCCCTGGTCAAATTAATTTTCCGATTCTATGTGACTGAATTTGATCAGGCAAGCTCGCTATGCATATATTGTTTGTACTAGCGATGGGTTCCTGCCTAGCATTCGAGCTTGCCGAACATACATGCATATAGGTGCAATAGACGCGAGTCTCGAAACACAAAATACGCCGGGATAGGAAGATGTTCTGTGCAATTTGTTGTTCAAGTTTTTGAAAAACGTCTTCAAACCCGAAGCCGTCTTTGAGCATTACATTTCACCTCTGCTCGGACACGACGACAGTGAAGCGTCCACACTAAACGTACACAAATTCTTTACCAATGCTGCAATGACGTTTACTGGAAACTATTCGGACCTCGGGCCAAAGAGTCAATTACAACAGACCAAGTACACGGCTTGTGCACAAATCTGTTTGATAGAAACATAAATTATTTACCTCTCCTAATCGAAGCCGATAACAAAAACTTACTATTTGACGATTCCAATCAATGAATGTCCCTGTTCATTTTCTGTGGTTAAAACGACCGATGCCAGAAGCTGGAAATCATCTACGATTATTTCCTCGTCTTTCATCTTCGAACGATGAGCGCAAAAAAATTAAAACCCCAGAGTCCATAAATCTAATGAGATCGGTGTTTGAATATATTCTAAATGATAATCTACATAGTTATACGTTTATGCAAGACTTTTTTACAATAATTCGCGAGCACGACTCTATAGTGGAGGTAATCATAGAACAATTAAAGGGAAACGAACAGTTTACGGAAACAATTTCGAAAGATTTTAATGTCTAACGGTAATTTGCTCGGTATCATAACAGGTCAACTTAAAACCAAATATATATAATAAGTTTTAAATTTTTTTAACGAGTGACAATCTTTTGGAGATTTTTGCAGCAATTTGGGTTTGAATCTCGATACCAATATTAACCAGCAGAAAAAAATTTTGGGAATGAAATTGTGTACTCTGGTTGGTTGTTGAAAATATTTTGCGAGGGAGGAGGGAGGGTAGGTTGGTGACGTCATGTCGACCGCGAAGCACTCTTGTAAACTGTCGCCAAAACTAAACAAACTAAATGATAATTGGATAAATGAGAAAAATACACATAACAAAGTAGCAATTTATTTCGGTAAAAAAATACACACTTTTTTATTTAAATTGGTGAAATTTTTTAAATCATTTTCATCAACTCGTGTTTATTACTCGATAAATTACATTGTTATTTGTATTCGTGTTGGCAATTTGCATGTTCACTCGACAAACATCTGTCGGGACGTACTCCTTACATACCATAATGTGCCTAAGTTGATCACAATATGTAATGTGCTATTTTCTTTCGTGTCGTTCCATAGTTTCAATTACTACAGCTCAATTTTCCGAATCCCGAGGACTCGCGCAATCTATATATGTATAACCAAATGGTAATTCTTTCTTTCGGTCAAATTTAATGTGCATGGTTTCGATAATTTGCCAATCAAAATTATAATAATATAATTCTTCCCATTTGACAGTTTTCTAATATGTTTCACATTTGGTGTTGCAGGGAATGTTAAAATGCTGAATATGTGTCATCACTGGACATTTACAATATGTAAAGTGTTCAGATCCATTGCAGTGTTGTACATGATTTCCCGACTCGTGAGTACAGTATGCGTTTATGCAACACCGATAATAATTCGGAACCCCACAAGGTAGTTCTGAAGCCAATTCGCGATGAACCTGATTCCCACCATACATTACAATGTTTTGATCGAAAGGTTTGGTTGAAATACTGATCAAGTTGTGGGCTTCGTCGTTCCAACGTATTGCAAACACCATGGTTACTGTATTACTGACTAATCGCATAATGTCTGCCATTAAATATATAGGAATTGTTGCAAAAAACGTTTTTTGTAACCATTGGGGTTTAGGAGGGGGGAGGGGGTCCTCTTAGTTTTATTTTTAAGGGGGAAATAAATCACCTTCCAAATAAATTGAATTTGTTAAGGGGTCACGAAATCCCCCCCCCCCCCCCTTAAAAAAAGTATATTTTGAAAGTGGTTTAATATCCCTTTTGTTATAAACAATGTATTACTTGTATTTTTTTGTTTTTGTTTGTTAAGATAAATATATATATAGTGGTCTGTAAACATTCGTTTAGTTGGTCTGTTTTAACCATTCAGTGCAATGTCGTTGGCGATTCGCATAATTTCTGCCAGCATATAAGTAGGAATCGTTGTAAAATATATTTTTTTTGTAACTAGGGAAAGCGGGGGAATTGTCTAAATTTTATTTTAATCCTTTACTACATAATGTATCACATATGTGATGTCATAAAACCTAGTCGGTTTATAAAAAGGGGGGACTGAATCACCTTTTAAATAAACAGCATTTTTTAAGGGGGGACTTCCGGTCACCTCTTAAAAAATTCGGACGATTTGGAAGATGATTCTATCCCCCCTTTTTTATACAATGTATTTTTTTTACATCTTACATAATGATAGTTTATTGTCATTTTCTACCATATTTTTTAATATTTCAATTACTAAGTCTTTGTAATCAGAATTCAGTAATTTGATGAAATTGTATTTGGATACATATTCAATGTTGCATCGTCTCAATTCGTTTTTTTAGATGATCGGCCTCGTGGATGCTGTTTGGTACATAGTTGGAGAACATTTTTTCCTGAATTTTTGGATTTTTAAATATAGTTTTCAACCGTTCAATGCAATGCCATTGACGATTCGCATAAAGTCTGCCAGCATATAAGTAGGTATATTGGAAATTTTCGTAGACATGTAGGTAACCATCGCAAAAATCTTATAGAGCACGACTTCTGACGAAAAACCCACATATACATTGTTTATGTGAATAATGTTTAGTAATTTCGAGTAAAACCTTTCGGGATTAATGCTTGCATCTATTAGAGCCAATTCGTACAATTTCTGAAGAAATTCCAATTGAAATGATTTGTTTTACACTTTTGTTTTTAGTTTGACGAGTTCGTGCAAAGTTTGTTTGTTTCGCTGGACTTGATTTAGAAAGGTATCAATTTCCAAATTTGTAAACTCGTCTTTAATAAAATATTTTTTCGTAAATTCGTGAGAGTACAAGTTGTTTAAGGCGAAACCTATAGACTCGTTCATACCGTCCAGTCTTTTCATCACCCTTTTGTAATATTCAATTTCCAAAAAAATTGACGAAATATCAGTCTTTCGACTGTGGCCTACCATCTTTGCGAGTTTTTCAACACTGTCCGTCCTTATTTTATCCATATATATTTGTCATTTACCTTAGTTATAAATTAAATATTTTTCTCAGAGGGTTTTGCTTCTTAGAAATAATTACGTTGTTTGTTTTTTTCTTGTATGACAATCTCGGAATCATTATCAGATAAAATAAGGGTACCATCCTCCACATTGCCACTCTCATCACTTTCGTCGTAGGGGGGAGCCGAAGGATTTATGATTACCGTTTCCAGCAAGACTCGGCCACCGCCACAAAACTAAAACAACATGCCATTCTCGTCGACAGAATCCTTGAAGTGGCCAAAAGTCGAGTGTAGGCATAACAAGCTATCGTATTTCTTATAGTCGAAGTGTATAAACATATTATTTATGAGTAAAATCTGCATCAAAGGATCCATATTGTTTTGTTTTCCCATTGCGAAAAACACAGCGCTCTTAAAGAGAGGAATCACCGTGTCTCGAGCCACGTCCATCGTGAGTTGTTTGGCAATATTTTGATCTATCGTAAAGCAGAATTCAAAATCCATTTCGACTTGTCGATAATGTTTATTAGGGTAAAATATATAATGTAGTCATTTTTGTATAAATTGAATAACTTTACCGAAATATCATCAAATGCAAAAGACAGCATATCGTGTTTCGCACTAGTAAAATTAAAATTTACGTACATGTTTCGCGAAAGCTCTTTCCATTTAAATTTGTCAACAGACTTTGCATTACAATCGAAACATAAATTGACAGAGGGATGGGTTACAAAGTTATTTCTGAAACCAAAATAAATATATATTTTATGGCTGGAATTATATACGGTTGTCGGCGACGACTGAAATGATGGAGATGGCAATGGTGGTGGAGAGTGATTAGATATCTCTAGAAGTTTTACAAAATGTTCATGTTTGGGTGCATTAAAAAACTTTTCAGTTATTAACACCAACGACACGACTATAATAATCAATAATATTAGCTGTAAAAGAAATAAATACATATTATTATGGAATATAGAAATAAAAAAATTATAATTTATTTTTATTAGTAATTGTTACTGTATTAACAGTCCTATTATTGAAATAAACAGTCTTGAAACAGAATGAAATGCCTGGAGGGGACAAAGGTACCTGTAATGGTATCTGCATAAACCCTCCAGGCAGCATCATAGTTGGTGCGAGAGGCGCCGTTCCCATTACATGCGCTCCAGCAGAGGGTGGTGGTGCCGATGGTGCCGATGGTACCGAAGATGCCACATGTGCCGACGGTGCCGATGGTTCCAAAGGTGCCGACGGTTCCGAAGGTGCCGACGGCGGCGATGGTGCCGAAGGTGGATTCCTTCTTTTAACAGGCCTCATCCTCCTCCTTCTCTGAGAAGTAGATGATATCCTTGATGTTGAAGGAGATGACATCCTTATCATCGAAGGAGACGGTATCGTTTATGTCGAAGGTGATGAGATCTTCGGCGTGAAAGATGACCTCTTCCATATTAAAGAGCATGACATCGGCGTTGAAGAGGATGGCCTCTTCAGTGTCAAAGGAGATGGCCTCTTTGGCGTCGACGTGCATGACATCCTCTGCATTGAAGAAGATGGCGTCTTCGGCATCAAGGGCGTTGATGTCTTCGAAGTTGAAGATGCCACATTTCTTCAAAGTCGAAAGCATTTGCCTCTTCAACATTGAAGGTATTCGCCCCTTCGATGGTCTCTCCGTCACCGATTTTGATGGCCTCCTCGATGTAGACGGTGGCATCTTTGGCACCAAAGATTGGCATATCGGCCACTGGTAACCACTACACACAATGCACAGTCGGTTGGCTTTCGGCTGATGGTTGATGTTGTTTGTCACAACGTTCACTTCTTATATACTCTGGTTTCGACTGGAACACTTAGAAAGAAAATACTCCGGCTCTTACAAGGACACTAGGAGAAAAACCTACTCTGGCTCCTACTCAGGACACTAGGATAAAAAATAAAAGTCAGGGTGTAGAGGGGTGGGGGGAAACGTGACGGGAACCTCCTTTTTGCATCATAAAAAAATTATTTCTACCCCGAGATAATTCTCACATAATAACGAGGCCAATATGAGTAATGTATTTCAGTAGCCTCACCGGCCCATGTACTAACACTAGTCATGACTTTGAGCGAGCGAGAGCATATCAGATACACCGATGAGAAAAAAAAAGAAACATGAATATACGAGGGGTGAAGTAAAAAAGAAATAACTCACTTATAGAATAATCCCTCTCCACTACACTGAAATACGAAATAGAAAATTTACTCGGTGCGTATATAAACACCACGCACTTTGGTGGTGGTGTATATATAGTCAGTGTGTTAGGGATAGCAAGTATAGGACTGTAAAGATAGCTGTCGCTAATTTTTTATATTTGCAAGAATTGCTAAGGTTGTTGGAGCGAATAAGGTAGAGTTAGACGGGTTATTTGAACGAATGGGGGATAAATTTATTAATGTTTAGGGTAGGTTTTTGATGCACTGTAGTACAAAAAAGGAAATACAATTACTATTGGAAAAATATACAGAAGCGAAGGAAGAATTGGAAAAAATGCTAGAGGTTCAAAATATGATAGGGAAGGTGTTGGTTAAGGAGTATAAAGAGTTTCGGGAAGAATGGCCCAAATATAAAACTTCACGAAAAAAAATAGTAAAAAAATTACGAAAACATTGCCAGTGTAATATTACACTAAAGAGTAAATTTTGTAAAAAAAAAAAAAAAGTGAAAAGTCTGCTTTCCTTAGAAGCAAAAGAAAGGCTTAAGGGTAAAATTATTATTTTTGTATAGTGTTTTTTTGTTTGATTTTAGGGTAAAACAGATTGTAACTTTTTTTTTGTTTACAGCATGTCCACCAACCAATGCTGGGAATGAAGGTGAGGGGATTGAAATGCCAACCCCCACAGAGGCAGTGGCTATGGCGGCAGCCATTGGAGTATAGACTTCGGTTCCTCCAACAGCCTCTTCATCCCCAGTAGGAGTTCCAACACCAGCAGGAGTTCCAACCCCAGCAACTCCAACCACCAGAGCCACAGCAGCCTGAAGTCCCAAAATGCACCATATGCAATATAAGGGCGATCGCATGGGCACACAAATGTTTTGCATGTATCCAGACTTCTCTAATTTCCATTCAACAGCGGCAGTTCCCACCACACTCCCCACACCCCAAATTCCAACCACATCCCCAACCATGGCTCTTAACAAAATTTGAGGCATGCAGGGGTTTTGCTGGAGGCAAAGTGGTGTGGGAAAATTAATGTTTCCATTGTTTTTACTCACAAAGTGTAGATGATTTTTTCAAAGCAAAGCCGTACACAAGAATGAGATATTGCGGGGTGGGTGGCTGGAGTCCTGATAAGTGGAAATTTGAAAAGTCTGAGGTTTATTGATTATATATAAATACTTCATGATTTTTATATATTTAGAATTTTTTATATTAAATTTTTTTTTTATAAATATTTATATTATTTTTTTAAATAAATTTTATTTGTTCTAAAAATAAATGTTTTATTTTTATTTTTTACATTACCTTCATGAATCATCTGTCTCTTTGAAGTTGAATAAATTGTTTAAACTCATTCAACCAAACTGAATTTAAGAAAATATTTGGTGAGCAATATAAAGTGTGCAGTTTGTTGGAACAGCCAAATACATTGTCAAAAGCTCGTATCAAATGAAGTTCGAAATAACAAGAATGTTCCTATATTTTGGCTGTATCCTTTTCTCCAATATTTTCTATCTGAGCTTGAAAAATGCGACTGCAAATCGCATTCATTGTTAGTCAATTTGGAGAATGATTATTTGTCCCATTGAATCTGAATTTATGGTAACGTGAACACATTGAAAGTCACTTGCATTTGGCAAAGTGTGTGCACGGTTACTCTTTATTGAACATGCCAAATTATGAGCTGGTCGTTTGACAACATGCCTTGTGCTGCACGACATAGCAGTTTTTATTTTTACAGAAATTGTAAACTCAGTTTTTATATTTCCCGCATAAATATCGAGTAAGTGAAAGAATACACTTCTCCAGCTAGCGGCATATACTTCTACAGCAAGAGTAACAAAAGTAGGTCTGAAAAACAGAGTATCGAAGTTTTCCAATTTAGGCACAAAGTATACATAGGCAAACATTTTTTCACTGATGTACTCTTTAAACTGGTTGTATATGTAGTCTCCCGATTGGAGTAGGCTATCAACAAAATGGACTAATCTCAGTAGTGATGTAGAGTATTCGTTTAAAGATAGGGCATTAGGTGGTATTTAAACTTTGACTGATCCTCGAATAGAGTTGCGATTACATTCGTATACAAACACATTGTGTAATTTCAATTTCGTGAATAGAGGAGTGCCACCCTTGTTCCTTGTCATTCCTATCGAATGATATGCGTGTTCCATCATGGTTTGATTGGAATCATAAATCAAGGAGCAGTTGTGCGATGACACACGAATAACATGTTTGTACTTGCACATCAGTAAAAGCAAATGTTGGTCGCCAATTTATTTTTTCTGCAAAGGAAACACGATTTATGATTTTTTTTTTTTTTTTTTTTTTAGTTTACAACTAGGTATATAAAGAGTTGCTGTACCATCCACTGTCTTATTGTGAAAGTAGCAGTTGCTGTAGCAAGATTAGTTGATCTTTCGAGTTAATTTTAAAAGTGCGAGAGGACGACAGTTCCTTGACGTATAGATAGACTTCGAGTGTGGTGTTTGGGAACTTGACTCGAAAATATTTAAACTTTAACAGAATGTACTTATTGCTATAAAGATAAGTATCAAATTCCTTTTCAAAATATTTGTCAGAGTCTTTGTCATCGTCATTTTTGCGAGTGTAAATGCATTCCAAGAGACTGTTGCCAAAATACGTGTAAAACCATTCAAAATACGTCTAAAATATGCAGTCATGGGTCGTTTTTAGATATTTTTGAATATTTACAATACTCAGGTCATTGTAAAACGTATTTGTTAGCAATGACTAAAGGTTCTTATATAACAAAATTTTTAGCCCTCCACGATCTTTAAATCTACAAAATAAAATATTTGTATTGAGATCTTTCCTTTACAACAATCAGATAAATGTGGTGGGCGTCGATGTCAAAACGATGAAGAGGCATCAAGAAATCTTAACTTACCCCCTCTCAATATACTTTCTAGTTGCTGAAAACATGAAATACGAAATGTGCCAACTGTTGATTGAGTTATATGAACTGTATATAGATTCAATCGTAGACACGACAGTCTCTCTGGAAACAAATTCAAACTCGTTGCTGGAAATTTTGACACAAAATGCGGCAAGCACTTTGCACGTTTCATATCATTTGGGTAAAAATCGAATTTTTCACCATGAGTAACTTGAACACAGTCTACAAATTTCTTGTGGAAAATAATTGTGAAAAAAATACTACTTTACCATCGAGTCGACTGATGTGCATTTCATGTTGCAAATGGAGTTGTGCTTCGATACTGTAACTTCAGAGGGGATATAGCAAAATTCATCCATCAAACTTAATCAACTTGCAAAACTAAAGTTTTGCAGACCGAAACATGGAGTCGGTAATCTCATGGTGGAAAATATATTTCGTGCCAATGGTGTGTACTCAGTCACCGAGCCTGAGCATCTGATCCTGGACACGTCTTACGATTACACTCATCTGTATAAGTACATTCATGCATGTCGTGAGCTTCGACATCGAGACTGGTGTCGATAATTTGGAAGACTTGCCCCTGGACAGTCTCGCTCCAGAAAAACTGCTCATATTTGCACTCTATTGTGAGTATCTGGATGTCGAATTTCGTACCTAAAATGTCGCGACATGCCCGATGATTTCGATGTGGAAATGCGGAAGAAATACGAAAGACTACACGCGAAATGCATTTGGATCCAAGGTTTTTCACACGAAGAAGATCTCATTAATAATTTTCTCCTGTGATATAGTCAGGGATACTTTCTGAAAATGCTAACGGGATACCAAAATTACCCACATTATTTCGTCGGCCACAACAAAATCGAATATGATTTGAAATTCCTATTGACTCTCTTGCGGGTTATCAATATGCAACACGAAATAAAAGCATGTATAACCCTCGGAAAATTAGCCACAGCTCAGCTCATTCGTTTTCACCACGATGGTGTCATATTTGATACATTGACAATCTTGAGAAAAAAATGCATTGGCGAGTTAGAATTTGTCATTGGGGAACCTGTCTACAAACTATCTAAGCCAAAAGTGTAGGAAAATCAATTTGAACTCTGTGCATATGCAAATTTATTATATTCTTGATGACACTATCACAGACAATGACTTTCGTCACGATACTATGAGAATTTCTTTTTCACATGGAGCCCTACAACAAAGAAAAGTTTGATGCAGTGAACACTCAATACACAAACATGCAAGTGTGCCACACTGAGTACATTGGTGGTAGCGTTTGGTGTAAACTTACAGGTGAAACAAACGCAGATGTTATAATTTTCTATTGCATGGAGCAGGCTTACATCGAGAGGGATTGCATGGCCGTAGTCGGACTTTACAACAAATTTAATTAGGCAATTTTCACCAACCAATTTGCCAATCTCTTTAACTATGGTCTCGAAGACATTTCGATGAAAGCCATTTATCGCTGAATTGCGAACGCATTCCTGTATCATGCACTATCCTTTGGTATGTTACTGGGATACAAGAGCAATGATTCCGTTTTACTGGCCTTGCTCGATCTGAAATGTTTGTCACTCAATGAAAGAATGTCTGCGATGGATGTTAGACCAATTTACTCCAAACCAAAGTTCAAGTACACGAAAAAAGAATATCCCAGAGCCACGGTGTTTGCAAACCATGGTCTTTTTGGAATCTTATTCAATATGACATCAATATTTTCTACCCATACATCATCAACAAACCACTTTCCAGATCGACCATCGGTTGTTGCTGCGCAAAAGCACTGAATCTAGTGTTTGAAAATGCTTTCGATGAAATGCTGAGGAATGAAGTAATTGCTGTGTACATGACAGAAGACGAAAACCAAAATTATTCTGAATACATGAACCTGATGTATTCCGGCCAGCCTATCGGGAAAACGATACTTCCATCATGGAGCTAGAGTTGTTGGCTGGCGACACTCCCATTCTGATTTGTTTACTCTCACATGCCATAACTCCATTCGCTATAAACTTTATAATCTTTACTCGACCGTAGGGAAACTGTAAAGAAGGAAATTAAATCTCTAAAGTCTGAAATGGAAAAAAAAAAAGAGGAGTCTCCCAAGAATGGATTCAAGACATGAATCTTGGTGTTGGATGCGAAGCAACTTTCGTTTAAAATTACGATCAACTCGACCTACGGGCTTTTTGGCACTCCAGATTTCAAGTTTGTCAGCATTCCCGTAGTCATAGGCCCTATGTTGTTTGCATGCAAACTTCTCATACATTTATGTAGAATTACACTCGTGCTGTATCTACTGCATGCAATTCGCGATCACAAAGAAACAATAAACAACCTGATGGAAGAGGAGTTCATGCAGTTGGTATATTTCATTCGCCAAGATGCCTACAATACCTACTCTAATATGGAAGCAAATAAAGAACTGATTGTGTACGTCGAGACGAAACTCCATGCAGTTGTGTGGAAAATTCTGTGAGATTAGCGAAATGATATTTGATGCAGATAACGATGGGTATCAATTTACAAATATTTTGAAATTGGACAGTAACAGGTTTATCGAACTCATAAACAAGGAAATGAACATAATTAATGGAAGGGGTAGTGTTCTCGAAGGCACTGAGATACCTGCATTTATTTCACTAGTGAAGAAAAAATACTTACATTTGACAAAACTGATTGACTACATTGTATTATGCATTAATCCAAACCAAGATGTGTTGAAAGTTTGTTGTATTGTTTATAAAGGTTACAAGCGCAATGCATCGTGTTTCGTGAAACGAATCTACAACTATGTGGCTGCACTTACCTTCTTCTTTGCGAATATGACCAAAGTAACCAACTGTTATAAATTGGAAAAATTCCTCAATTTTGAAAATTTATTGTTTGCCATTTACAACTACCTCCATTTGATATTCTGTACAAAAATGTAAAGTTGGTTAGGCTCAAAAACTCATCTGCACGTCAAAGGTACACTGATGGCCTCGGTTCTTCCTACATTGGCCATAAGAAAACAGTGATCTTGTACGATTCCAAAGACTGTCAGGCAGATCGATACTTGACTTTGGAAAAGTATTCCAAATTACCACAGAGACAAAAAATAAACAATGGGCCACAGCCCGAAATATATCAGATTCATTATGTTAATTATCTATACAATTTACGTAAAAGTCATACATGCAATTCTGAATGCAACCATGCCCAAGGCTTTCATAAAAACATACACAAAAACAGCCAATGAATTGTTTAAAAAATGCATTTGGATATTGCAAATGGGAGATTTCCAAAAGAATTTAGTAAATGTGTAATTTACGACAAATGATATATAGATGATATGAAAATAAATTGTAAAAAAATACAAATTAAAACTATTTTTTTTTAATTTGTTTAATTTGATTTTATAAAGATAATATTCATATGAGGTTATTTTCAAAAGTACAATACTACATCTGGTTCGACTTGACCACCTTTTAGACAAACCCATATCTACTACACGGTTGATAATTCATTTTGAGTAACTCCTCTGTGAAGGTTCCATTCGCATGAGTTTTTTTTCAATTCCATAACAAAAAACATATATGTCAAAAACCTCACCATTGTTGGGCATATTCATTGTTTCACTAATAGATGTGTCAGATGCACAATTTATGGGTGTGTTGGTTGTGTTTACTGCATTATTCCCAACCTCATTGTTAAACACATTGACTACATTGTCCATAGCTTCATCATTGATTATTGTATCGACTGCAGTTTCACCAACCTCATCATTGGTTGCTGTATCGACTGCAGTGTACCAACATGGTCGTTGATTAATGTATCGACTGCAGTGTCACCAACCGCACCATTCATTGATGTATTGACTGCACTGTCACCAATCTCATACTTGATTGATGTATGGACTGTAGTGTCACCAACCCTGCTGTTGAGAAATGTGTTGACAGCGTTGTCCACTATCTCATCATTGACAGACATGGGAAAATAGACAGTGTTGTCATTCATCATTCCACGTTTCATGGCTGTGTTGTTCACAACCCCACACCCCACCACATCCTCCATCCCCATCGCGGTCGAATGTGTCTCTCCCTGTTCTTTAGACTGAATGAATTTCATCAGATTAAAGTACCACAGTGTTGGTTCATGAACACAACCATTCTGTTTTGCATTATTTTGCCTTCTTCCACTCTCTTATATAGGAATCCCATAAAGACTTTACCAGTCTACTAATGGTGTATTTGTCTACATCATGTTCTCTATACTCGACGCTAAATGCAATAATTTTCGTAAACCCTTATACCATGGATTTGCACATTTATTCACCTGTTTATCTCTGTTTCAAAGAGCTTCATGTTTTTCATATATGTGAATAAACTCTTTTACATAGTCTTTACTAGCATACCATTTTTAATCCATACTTCCAGACTCATTAGACTGTGCTGACTCTTTGAAGTTCGAGGCATGAATGCCTCGGGAACTGTGGTAGCGTTAACAACAATACACAGTCTATTATCTATTAAACCTGGCATCATAGGCACTTTTTTCATACTTTTCTAACCCACTTCTCTCTATATGTTATATTTTTTATTGTTTTTGTTTTACTTTTTTATCAATGGATACCCATATAGCTTCTTGTAAGTTAATAAATAAACTTTTCAAGTCATGAACTACAACAGGGTGGATGTAGAGGCCCTGTGGGTGGAATGGAAAGATTATTACGCCTCATTCGATACATGTATGAAATTGGCAAGTCGACATAGGGGTCATTCTCATATTAACCAACTATATACACCACAATTGGCTAAATTTTACGAAAAAAGAAACCTTTTAGCTTATAACATTGTAATTGCCAATCACATTAAAAATTTGCCATCGTCATTCACAATGCAATACATACGTGACAATAACATTTTCATTGTCATTTTAAATTTTGATAGTATTTCTTTGTATGGTGAGAAAATCATGTCAAAATCGAATTCAGGGGATGCAAATTACAATTCAGAAGATCAAATCTGGCAAACGACACCAGATTTGTTTGTGCCAGAAGACTCAACCGATGAGGTGCTATGGCGAGATTGTGAACCCGTTTACACAATTAAAAAATTATTGGCAACGTATTCCAATCAATTTAACATTCTGAATCTGTTCAAACATGACGAAAACCAAACAAAAGAGTTAAAAAAAGTTGCTGCCGAGTTGAAGAGCTTGCTAAAATAAATTTTTAAAAGTCACAGCTTGTGGTGATTTTTCAATTTCTAACACACTCCCAGCTATAAATATGTGGACCGTTTCAGTAGCCGGCATAACAAAGCGTGCAGTGGAGAGAAAAGGATGGTACCAGCAAGATAAAAGATGTTCTTTGCAGCAGTTTTACTGTTTTGCTCAACAAACATATATGCGAAGAAATTGCCATTTTGTTTGCCGACATCATCTACAGCAGAAGATTCATCCACAGTGAAGGCAATTGATGATCTTTCATTTTTGGTGCAGCAGATGCAGGTCATCAAAGAAGAATTGGTTTGTACAAAGAGCAGAGAGGATATTTCGGATCTGGTAAATTCCTATGGCAAGGGTAAAAATCTATTTTCAATGGATGATGAAAGTGTATTTCCTTTGCCATACTTTTTCTGCCTCTTAACTGAAAAGTTTTTTAACCATGGGCATCATATCAATCTTATTACCAATATTTGCTATTCTGTGGAAAAGTCTCGAACACAAGACAATAAGCAGACGTGTGCCAATTTGACAGAAGGAAAAGACATTCTCATAAACATGTATAGAGGAAGAATATTAAATAAAAACACTATGTATTATTTTGAAAAGAAATGTTATTGTAAATTGTAGTGTATTGTATATGGCAATATAACCAAAATAAATGTAACTTTCAATGCATTTCTATATTTGTTTTGGTATATAAAACCCCAAATTAAAATATGGAAGTTTCGCATCATTAAATGTATCAAATTTGCTGATGACATTATACTATTTTATAACTTGGTTGAACATGTGCTGTATTACACATAAATATGTGTTAATTTCATTTGAACCAAGTTGAAATAAATTTGCATGCACACCAGTAAGAGAGAGCACACATATCTTTGGTTGTTTCATACCTGAAAATTTTTTTAAATAAAAATTTTGCTGTTTTTTTCTGCAAGTTATTTACAAACAAGCATTTTCCTCTGCTCTTTATAATAAACAGATTATGAAATAAGTGGTGAACAACAAACTAGACACGGTTGTGTTTCTTGTGGATTGTATTTAAATCAAAATATAATTTTTTACACAAATATTTTCAGGAAAAAGTGTTTTTGTTGTAAACCTAGAATTATTTACAGTTTAGCACTACCTATTAGGTGATTTATGAACTACATTGCAGGAAGTATTTAAAAAAAATTATAAATTATGATATTTAATTTCATTATAAACAACTGTAATAATCTAATAAATTCCTCACATTAGCCATTTTATCCTGCTGCTGAGATAGTTCACAAATTAAAACAAAATTTTAATTGGTATATTAAAAATTGTTTTCTGAAATATATTTTTATGTTTGTATATTAACTAAAGGCACACAGTCTCAAAAAACAATCGGTTTCAAACACCAGACACGTTTTTTATAGTAAAGCTGAGCAACAAAGGTCTTAAAGGGTTTCCTTTTTGTTTCGAGTTTCTTAGCGAATATAGTGATGTCAAACAAACACTATAATGTGCTTAGAATATCTTCTTTAATTAGTAAACGAAAATTCGAGTAATAACGAATAATTTTGTCGAAACGAAACAAAACAAATAACAGAATAAATCCACCCACCGCTCCTTGCCATGCTGCACGCTGAAAACTGAAAAAGTGCATGTCATGTGATTGCCAGAAACGAGTGTAAATTTGTCAACTCATTGGTAAATATAAGTATTTAAAGAACCGAATAATGTTAACAAGCAGGCACAACCTGACATTTTGCATAGTAATGGTTATTTACTTCACAGATGCCTAGTTAAATTATTGTCATTTGTCACCTTTGTTATTGTGAGATTATTGAGAAATCTTTAAAAATATGTAGACATTTTTATAAAACATATTACATTATGAAGAGTAAATTCGTTAGTTCTACTCAATTTAAAACAAGTTTGGTTATTGGAAAATGATTCTTAAAGAAGAAAATAGAAACATAAGTTTTCATTATTACAACTTGTTGTTTGCCATGAGATAGCTCTAGGTATTCAATCACAAATTATTAAATAAGTTGAATTATATTTTTCTATTTACTTTTAAACAGAGTATATATATATATTTACAATAATTTGTTTACTGTATTTGTTGCTGTTTACAAAAACATCCCATCTTTTTGATAGTTAATCTACAATTGATTGTAAATTAATAAATACAAAATGCTATTTAATTTAGTGTTATATATAATCAACTCTATAAATTAAATATAATGCAAACGGTAATATACCCCTGTTGTTATTCAGACAATGAAGGGACTTACTAACCTGCCACTATATGTTGTATCATATATATTATATACATTATATATAATATATTTTTATATATTGTATAAACTATATATACTATTTAATATTTAAAGTACTAAAAATATATCAGATATATTTACTACTTTTATTATTACACTTGCCTTATTCCTTTTGCTGTGGAGAGGAGGAAGGTTAATGTTTCTCTGTCCAGCTCTTAGAATCGACTGAAATCTTTTTCCAGATTTCTTTATCATATAGGCAAAATTTGAAGAGGGGAATGGAAGGGAAATGAGGTGCTCCAATCTGATTGGTTGTCCAACTTAGGAGTGGGGGGAATTTAACTTAATTTATCTCACATGGAGTGGAGAACATTGTTACGTCTATATAAGTCTGTTTAGCCATGTTCATGACTGGAAGTAATTTATGTCTGGTAATTATAGTTTTAGCAGTTATTGGTAAGTCGATCGACTTGTTTGAGTACATGAACCTTGTGGGCATACATCCCATGTTACAAAACACTTCGAAGCAGCTGGCATTGAATGAGTCCAACTTGTCGATGCATACTCCATGTTGAATTAGCCATACAAAATCATGGATGCAAATCCAACATACGTGTGATCCAAGTACTATTTGAGTAACAAGTCCTCAATGTGAACAGAAAGGTGAACTCGTGAATTTTCACGAAATTATTGCAGTAAATTAGGACGGTCCTTTGCGTAATTCATGCACACGGGCTGGCCAACATGATCGATAACAAGTTGTTTCATATTATCATAAATTTCGAAGCAATTTGACATAAATATCGAAAGATAGATATTTCCTCATAGGAATTGTGAAAAACCCATATGCAACAACCACAAAAAGATGATGAACGCATTACATATGAATCCATCCTCGAAGTCGGTCAGCTCGATAGACAATTCAACTTGCCCTTCATCACCAAACTTCAAGTTATGCACCACAAATCCGAAATTATACTCATTGTGCGGCTCGTTTCCATCACTCATTGTGGGCATTGAACATGACAATGGCAATATTCGAAAACTGGTTTGGGATGGTCTGTCTGTGACCATGCAGCATCTATTGGCAAATAAGCTGTAGCCTTTTTTTTCCAGTTTGTTTGGCATTATCTTTGGCAATGAGTTGTTTTTGTTTAACATGCAAAAATTTCTCGATCGTTGCATAAAAAAAATCATAGATTGCGAAATGTTGAACAGTATGGTTTTTCTTTCATTGTCATCGACAAGTTCCATACCATGATCATGTTCATCGTCTGAGTCTCCTTCTCTACCACCAAACCCACTTTTGTTTCTTATGCTATTATTTAACAAATCACAAAACTGAAGAATGTTTTTCGAGTCGACAATAAGGTTGGCCAAACCAAGTAGTTTCGGCATGTGTTGTCCGAAAATGGAATGTATAGTATAAATAGAGTAAGTTGTATCAGGTTCACCACGTATATCTGATTTAAAATATACATGAAGCACACAAACATATTGAAGGTAATCGCCAATTTGGTGGCACTAATAAAGTTTTCTAAGAGTGTTTGAGGCCATTTGTTGTTTAGAGTCAAATCATTGAACGTAACCACAGAATTTTCATCGATGTAGTCGAGGGGTTTTAAATAAAGTTCGATTGATGCATACTGCTTTGCCACCATGTTTGAAAATATTGGGCAGAGTAATCTCACCATCAACTTGTTGTATTGCAACCATGATAAGAAATGTGGCAATTTAGGGTAGATGTCAAAACACAGGTCTTTTACATGAGGGAAATGGACCAGGGTGATTATTGGTTTTGGAATGTCGTAGCGGTGCTTGATAGCCACCAGACATGTTAGGGAAGGTAAAGCTGTTTCAAATACATTTAGTAATGGGTTAAACGCATACCCATCACGAAAGACTTGGTAACCTAGATGGTTGAGAACCACCTTATATTATTGTATTTCGAGACTAAAAGACTATTTGCTTTCACAAAGGATCAAAAACTTTCCATTGCCAAACAACACCAAATTGGCACACTGCCTAGTCCATAAAATGTCCAAAAAGATGAAATTAGTCATCTTACAAGCTGTCACTGATGACAATTTCTTTTTTTTATTCGAGGACGAATCCCCATTATCACCACCACAGCCTCGACCATTGGATTTGCCAAAGATGACATATTTGTACATGTTTAACATGTTTTTCCAGTCGAGACGTCGTTCACATAAAGACGAGGGCAGTAAGCAAAGAAATTCAGTCTTGTGGAATCCCATGTACAAGTGATTGATTACATTTTCGTGGGTGCACCAATTGCTCAAGATGATCTTTGCGTACCGGTTCGGGTTGAAAAACTTGAACACACATCCAATCAACTTTATTAAATTTTTACTGTCGACATAGCGAATGAGTAATGTCATCATGCTTGTCACATAACTGCGATTCACCATTACTGATAAAACAAAGATGAACCAGTAAACATATCCTATGATGCATGTCCACATAACTGTTTATGTAGAGGATAGTCTTCATCTCTGTCATATTCATATTCATCACCATATTCCTCGTCTCTATTTTATTTAGAACCATTTTTGGAATATTTATGTTTATGTTGATCTTGCTATGGCCATTGTTGATTATCCAAAATCCACTTGTTCCACCATGCATTTACTTTAACAATGACGTTTATATTTTTAATTTCGATATAATTTTGCTTTGCAATTGTAGAAAGTGTAGGCCACATAAAAAAGATCGTATCTTCAGCCAACAAACCATCTATGAGTGCATGCTTGAAATTTTCCTTGTAATGATCAAAATCAATGTCAGGTTGTCGTTTTGCTTCTTCAAAACAATCAATCACATACAATTTATTTTACTAAAGGAGTAAAATTCACAATCATAAAAAGCAACCTGATGTTTGGCACATCCTAATGCATGCTCAGAAAAGATGACGTATGAAATGTCCAGTTTTTCCATGTTAAACAAAGTGTTCACCAACTGATTGGTCTCAAACTGAAGATTTGTCTAGATCATGCTGACTTTATACAATTTGTATATCTCAGTAATTACACTCTCATTGTCACTTCCACTTAGACTTTTAATTTTGTGAGTAATTTCTCCATCAACACACATAATGAAATACACAGCGACATATTCAAATCCAAACCGGTACTCGGGCGATACGATGGATGACATTACCCATCCTTCCTCGCAATAACCACCAATGTCGTTTCCCATTCGCACCCGGCAGTCATTTACCGCAATCGATTCCTCGTCATTTCGCTTTTGCCTGATTTCCTGATCGATGAACGTGTATCGTCTGATGCATTCATCAGTCTGATCGAGTTTTAAAGAAAAAAACTTCTCACAATGAACTGCAAGTTATGGAAACTATGTTTCACCCTCCTAGAAGGGATCGTAAAAGGGAACAAAAGACACGAGCTCATCCTTTAGACTCCATATATTTATGGGACTTAGTTTTTTGAAATGATCATATGTGCTCAGCCGTACGGAACGTCATCTCAGACGGTGGGCAAGGAACACTATGCCAGATTGTCCAACACAAACTTGAATGCGAATCCCTCATTCGATTGCAAGTAGATGAGAGAAAGATGGCAAAAAATACATGTGCACTAACAAAATCCATCATTATGGGTAGAATTGGGGCTAATGTGTCACCAGAAAATACCCCTTGACATAAAATGGGAACATAGCTGCAGTAACGTTCTCGACAAACTCAATCACACGATCGCACAAAACGAGGTTTTCTTTGCACTAGTCGAAATTGTGTTCCTTGTCGATGTCAAAGTCCAAGACTATGCGTTGGTAATTTAAACTTTCTTTTTACACAACCAGCCCAAAATCGTACTCTGCTCTACATTTTTTTTCCCCGACCAATGAGCAAATATCCACTTTAACAAAATATCGTAACCAAAGGGCAAAATTTCCTGCGGGATGATTTTACCGAGTTCACTGGATCTGACAATGGAGATGATTTAGTTTCGATCATATTTTGTGTCATACCGGCCGATAAGTTGCATTATTATGCGATCCAGATTCGCATCGACAGTTACTAGGCGAATTTCCTCAATCCACTTAATAATTTTCTCCATATGTTCCTGCTGCATGTCCATTTCACTCGACTCAATAATCCTTTTCGCCAAATAAGATGTTTATCAGAATACTTACAAACAAGAACGAGACAAAAATGTTGATTGAAGCGGTATACAGGAAAAAAATTTGGACCATATTCTTTTGCCACAAATTAAGAATACAAATGGTCGAGATTTCGAGATTATTCCGCAAGTATTCATTGGTCTCGTCCGACATCATCGACTTGTTGTGTTTGACTGGAAGAAAAGCAATTTATTTTTCGTCTTATAAAAATGTGACGCTGGTAAAAAAAAAACTTTTTTAAGCGTTTTTTTTTTCAAAAGGTGGGGGAGGAAATGAAACAACAATGTGCCATGAAAAAAGGAGTTTTTTTTTATTTATTTCAAATACAATCGTGATTACAATTGTCATATATGGATATTACATTACTACATATTAAGCAGCTGAGAAATGAACCTTTTCCAAAATAATACAATCCGAGCGATGATAAATTATCTCTATTATCCTGAGTCATTTGTCGCCCATTCTCATCGTTTCGTTTACGCATTTCAAATATAAATCTCATAAGCGATTCATCTCGGTGTTCTTTTCCAAAACAGTCTTTTCGCATTATCCTGCCAAAAATAAAATAACCCCAGTCTTTTTTCGTACATTAATCCTTGTAATTGTAACCAATCGATTTTGATTGAAGTTTGTAAATAACTTTTTACATATTTATACAAGGTTGATTTTGTCCATGGTTGCAAAAAATCCAGACTTGTTTCCTTAAACGAAATTTTCAGGAATAAAATGTAAATATACATGCTTAACTGTTTGAAAAACAACACTTTTGTATATTTTGATAATCTCGCCCAGTTTCTTGTGTCTCGAATGTTGCTCACATTTACCAAAATCACCACTGCTATCATCCCCCTCGCCACCCTTGTCGTCGTTGTTTTCAAATACTCTCCGCCAAGTGGTTTCGTTTACCGAAATAAGAGTTGTTTGTATTTCCTCTCCCCCCAATATGAGTAATTTTAACTGCCGATACTCGAGCGTTAGCACAACTATCACCACAGGAGTATTATATATATGTGAAATATTTTTATCATCTTCGATGTTCGACTGAATTAATACCATTATATAATCTAGCAGGAAGTTATTTTCTGTGAGTATTTTAAGCATTGATTTTTTGTTTCTGTATCCATCGAAAGACATGGAACACAGGATAAAAAATCCAATTTTTCGAGTAAACTCTGATGAAGATTGGCGTAGTTATAATTTCTATTGTGATTATTGTCGCTGGGCGACATTAAATGCAAACCATATCCACATCAAAGGCGATTTCGAACCTCTACATCCCCAATGCATTTAGGAAGTCATTAAAGTTTCGTCATATTCAGGTATGGTCACATCGAAGGCCGACCACTTGTTGAGAACGACCATCACCATAGAGATATTTTTTCACACGTCGTTTGGATGGCGAACGTATTTATCATTAATTATGTTTAAAATTCCCATCGATGTTATTTTTTTTCCGTTTATTATGCAACGAAAGTAAAAAACATTCAGTTGCCAATAAAAACATTTCATCGGAATCTTCAAAGTGTTGCAATAAGAAAGCAGTGTTACATATCGTGTATAATGCAGAAAAAATCAAAATGGTTTTTGGCGATGTCAAAAGCTCTTTGGCAAACTCGGGTTTTAGAAATGACGAAAAAAAGTAACTCCATAAATTATGAGGTTGGTGTTTTTGTCTTATAAAAAACTTGTTATTTTTTTCGCACTCTCATATATATAGGCATAGGAAATCACAGAGCAGTCATTCGTGCAGTTGCAGTGACTACGAGAAGTTTCTAAGTGATAACTACCTTGACTATTACCAACGACGAGGTAGCATTTCAACAAGAATGAACATGGAGCTGAGCCTAAAGAGCATCAACTACAGTTTTTGAATGGTAAACTTGAAGCTGAACCCATACAACACTCTTGAAGAGACGACTGGAGACATAATCAACATGGCGTTCAACATGGAATACTGATGGTGACACTGGTGATGAAGAACGAGAGGTACAATCGACTAATGTAGATGTAAATGATGAACAAAAGTCTTATATAAAATAAGAGAAATATTTGATATAAAAAAAACAAGACTTTGATATAAAGGAAGCGCAAAAATTTAGTTTAAAAAGGAAAAGACAAAGTAGTACCAACAGTAGTGATGGGTGTTCAGGGTCTTCAAGCAACTTTAGTGAAGAGGACAAAAAACCTACTCTGAGTAAAAAAAAGCCGGAAGAAAAACGTAAGCTGTTGGAAAATATTAATCTAGCTTGTGTTTTAGTTGTTGATATTAAATTTGGCAGATATCGTGGGAAAAAATATCCATTGGAGTGTGGATATGCTACACAACGAGGGTCAAACATTTTGTATATATCTAAACTAATTCCATACATAAACTTGGTAAAGAGTATGTCTTACAATCTCGAACAAAATCGTAATTTGTACACGAAAGAGCATGGAATACCCTGGGAAATTAACGAAAAAACCAAACACAAAACAGTTCGTTCAATTTTGAAGGAAGCTTGGATTAAATTTATAATGGTAGCAAATGAAGAGCAAACTAGATATTTACGAAAAAAACAAGAGAGTGCCCAGGAAGAAAATAATTATTTGCCACATGATTGGTTTAAACAGACTTGGAAAAATTTGCCAATACCATTCTAAAATATATACATATATATCTAGTGCCTGTGCTCAACCCATAGTTCGGTTGATTTGGGATCTAAGTACTAAATATGAGAAAAGGGTAATGGAAGATTGCAATAAATAATTTTTTTTTCTGTGCGTAAGCAAACATGTATATTTAAAGAAAACACAAAAACTCATTTTGTATCGAGATAGACATTGAACAAACACAATCACCCCAAGAGTGGGCGAGTACTATGACGACATGAGCTTCGTGAAGAAGCTACCATAGAAGATTTGTCATAGCCAAAATTTCTCGAAAAATTCAGTCAAGCAACAACTTTCAACGAAATTCCACAATTAAACTACATCGTAATATCATCTACGGATTAAGTGGATTTGGAATTGGATAAAACAATGGTCATCGACATTCAATTTGTCGCTTATGCTGGAGAAAACCTTCCCCTAGAATTTGGATGTCCTAAGAAAAAGGGCATATGCATGGCTCATGTTCAAAGAGAAGTTTCATTATCACACCTACGTACAAGTATGTTGGGTGATTTTGGGCAAAATTTGTACCTCTATCAGAAAATGCACGGCATACCTTGGAATATTCCACATAACGAACATCATCAGATGATGAACATTGAAACAATTCGCAAAATCGTAAACGAAAGTTGGATCCGACACATCGTCGTGAGAGGTGCTCAAAAAATACACTTTCTGGTGCTGTTGGGAGTGCCTGTCCAGAAACTCGCAATAGATATGCGGAAATTTGCCATCGAATGTGACACCTGCGGTTTTCATAATACAAGTGCATATCAACAAAGATGTTCTCTGTCAAACGTAGATTTTATTTTAGGCTATCTTGTCAGAAAATTTAAGTCTTGCTATAACAACTCTTGTGTAAAAAGGGAATAATTGTATTATGTTAATAAATCTGTTTTGTTATATATATATATATATATATATATATGTAAATAAATATTTTTTCTGTCATAAATGAATCAATGTATTTGTAAAATATATATTTACAAAATAAATAACTAAATGAAATAAATTAATTTTTTTCATTATAAGATATACCCCCTTAATTAGAAAAATGAATGGTTATTCAGCTCATTTATACATTACAAATTCTAGCCATTAGAAAAAAATTTCATATTACAATTATTTTAAAATTGTACAGTGTTTGTACGAATCTAATAATTGTAATTTAAGATTTGTTACAACGACCCACGTAAATTACTTCCACCAATATTTATGGATTTACCCACTTTTAGTACAGTTATATTCAATATGGTGATTCGCAAAGTGGCCAACTTGTTTTATGTCGAACTGAGTTTATCAACTCGTTTAAAACTTGAAAACGATGACAAGGGGGTTATGTTGGTGTTTAATCCTGCGGAAAAAAAAAAAATTTATGAAAATTATGTTAAAATACTTTTTACATATGTCGAATTTTCGCAAATATTTATGAAGAATTTTCTATTTGCATCACAATCTCATCCCAGACCCCCAACTCCACCCCGATCATCACCCAGATGCTCACAATCGCAAGATTCCAATCAAACACATACACTGGGACCGAAGATCACCTTTCTCCATACTCTCGCACCTCGCCCACAATCCCCTCATCATCATCGTGTCTCGACAACAAATGTATTCGAGTTTATTCCACAAACTCGCACTGACGAGTAGTCGAATCACGGTGATGACGATGATGCCTGCCTGGTTGATGACGAAACCAGAAGGGACAAGTGTAATTGCTTACCGTCTGAAGGTTTAGATAAAGAAGAGAGGGTTGGATTACCTTTAATCGATCGTCAAATACCACCCCGTTCAAAAACCATCAACGACAACTCTGAAAATCATTTACGCCAACCATTCAAACACAATCGTATGGTTGTATCAATCAAACAAAAATTCAGAGAGGAATACCAATAAAGTAGACGATAACGTCGTCGAATTTCGCTCAGCGACGTTGACAGTTACCACAGCGATGAGATGTCTACATCTCCCGAAGTAAAAACACCTAAAATTAATGGTGGTGATGATCAGGTGATGGCGGCATCTGACAATCAAAACGTTCCCAAAATCGGCGACGAACATGAGGAAAATCGCATTCTCAACAATATATGTGGTTAAGATGTCAACTTTGTCTTCTTCCGCCGCTGGGCCCGTATCTACTCTAGGTGCGAGTATTTATCGGGGTTTGCAGGATTTGTCAATTATGCCAAATGGTAAGATGGACATGACGACATATTTCCCGATACTTTAGTCACCCAACTGGGTTATCCAGAAAAAAAGGAGTTTAGGATTTCCGCTGATAATTTATTTCTCGAAGCTTAAAATAGGAGACCGGGTGTATATGGAAAATATTTAAAGTTTTTGAAACTCAACCTATATCCCGACCAAAATAATAGAGTTTTTGAAGAGATTCAAGAAAACATTTTGAATCCACTAAGCTCTGAACAATATTTACAAGAACTAAATTTGTTGTGTAATGTGTACACAAAACAGGGCAATTTCTATCAAACATCCATGATAAATACAAGTACGCGCTCGAAATTTGCATTTCGGGTAATATTATCGAACATTTAGTAAATAAATAATAAAAAAAACACACACACCCACACAGACACACACGCACACACATACATACATATATATATATATTAACTTTATCATGCTAAAACAAAGGAGACGAAGACGACGTAGCTGTAGCAAGTGTAGATCTCCGAGTCCTTTGCATAGAAGATCATCGTCGCCCATTCTACGTCAACAGAGGAGACGAAGTGCTAATTTGAGTAAAAAATTACACAAGTTTAAAAAACATAAAGTGGGTCAAGTAGCTGATGTATAAAGTATTTACTACATACACGTAAAATAATTTAAGCAAATAGAGCAAAATTAATAATAATAAAATACTTCAATCAATTTTTTTATTTTTTTATTTACAATCAAACACACACACACACACATACACATATATATATATATATACACACACACACACACACACACTCATTGTTACCAATTTGAATAAACATTTCATTTTCTGTAAATTCGGTGTTTTTAATCAAGAAGTAATTCTTGAGAAGAAATTTCAAGTGTGCGCTCAATGCATTCTTGACACGGCCGTACTTGTTTCGAGACGATGAATTATACTCTAAATGCAGCAGTTCCTCGCAGTTGGGATGATTCTTTCGAAGAAAGTTGAATTGCCTTTTCAAATTTATTTTTTTTGTATGCAAATTACATAGTATAGAAAATCAAAATTGTCTTCATTCAATTTCAACACCAAGAAATTTGGTTTCAAACTGTTGCTTATTTTTTCTGTACTTTCTTTGGTGTTATAGGCGATGACAGCCTCTTTTGCAGCTCGAGTCAATAATTGTCACTTCATAACTTCCATTTCGTTTGGTCTTTCTCCGAGTTGTTTTGTCAAATACTCAATGTGATTCTGAAACATGTGCTGTTTACCTTCGCGAATGCACGGGAGAATGTGTTCGTAAATAAAATCTTGAAAATTTTCCGCAAAGGGCATTTTGGAATACATAATCAGTCTGTAAATACCCGGTTCATTGATGAAGATGGCATGGGGCTGCTGATTGACAATTACAACTGAAGTTGCATTTGTTGCCAGTTCGTTGAAAGTTCTACTATATTTCTCTTTCACATTTTTCGTAATAGCTTCCCTGTTATTTTCGTATCCAAATAACCCGGCAACGGTTTTTGTTTTAAACCATATATTATTTTTTCTATCCAAAAGATAAACAATTTTGTAGTTGTTGTACAAGAAGTTATGATTTTTCAAATCCAATAACTTATCCATTTTTTTTAGTTCTCGTTGGCAAGAGCATTTTACAGATGCAATATTTATAGCGAGTTCTCGCATTCTGATCTCTGTTTGAAATGTAGCCGCATATATGTTGGCCTACCCACCCCCTCCTTTTTTTTTTGCACTCGGAATATATATATATAACTTTTTTTTTTAACGTATAAATTGAAATAATGTTGTGCACATCAATGCTCGTAAATTTATCGTGCTTTGTCAGATAATACATCACGCTATCTTCTCTTTTACTGCCGCATAAACCCAGCACGTGACCTAATTCGTGAATGAGTACATGTTGGTAAAGAAGATAGGACCATTTATTATCTTTGTCAAAACATATGCTTTTGTAGGGAGGTAGGGATGCTTGTGCAATATTGGACCTTCGTCATCGAATGGGTCTCCATCTCCATGGTCGCGGCTGGCGAATTGAATAATGCTGACACTGGAATCGTTTCTATTCGCATACATACAGATTTCAGTTTCAAATTGCATATTTAACACTTGGAAAATTGATTGTGTGCTTTTCAAAATTGTTTGTTTATTGAGATATGAGGGTATTGTGGAAAATAATATTCGAAATTTTATAGGAAATTCATTTTCGCTTGATTTGTAAATTTCTGGTATAAAGTATCGTATCTCTGTGGGAAAATTAGTTAAAACTACGATGACCCTGGTTATGCATAGTAATAATTAAAAAAATATAAATACATGCATCTTATGAATTATTATTATTGTTGATATTTTGAATTTCATGAAAGTTTGTCAGGAAATTAACATGGGTTAGTGGGAAACATCTCGGTATGTGTGGATGAAATTCGAAAACACCCAATATTATATCAGCCCTGCATTTACAATCGTTTAATTTAAAACTGGACGTTGTCAGATCGTTCATGACGATTCCATCCTTGTAGGCGTACGGAGCCTGAGTCCCGTCATCGTTCCACATGAGTAGGTAAGTCGAGATACACGCTCATTCAATTTCTAAAGGATTGGTGCGGAACAATGCCTGTGCGTCGGGAAGAGGTTGTGGGTGATAGTGGGGTTATTGTTGTTGTTTACATTGTTGTTACTGCGGCAGATGTTGCTTTTTTTCGTGGCGTGCATTTGTTTTTATCGCAATCGAAATTCAACTTTCATAACTCACATAAAACTTGACAATCTAACAAATCGATACAGCGAAAAGGTAGTCATAGACAATCGACCATTTTGTTAAACATGCCATTATTTGTAAATTTTTAATGAACGATTCGATCGCCATAGTTTTCGGGAATCATCCAATGCGTTGCATGTATGCGAAGCGTAGCCATGGCAAGGAAAATGCAAACACAAGAAATTTAAATAAATTTGTTTATTCAACCTCCCCCCCCCCCAATTGGTCAAACAAGTCATTTTCCGCCAAATAGGCTAAATATAGCGGAAATTTATCCCTATGTGTTTTTCGAATATTATTATTTTAGTCTTTTTCGAAAAGCTCGATTTCAGTTTTAATTTCGCCCGATTCCATTTCTACCCCGTCGATTCATTAGGTCCTTTGAGAATGGTTTCCATTTCGCCCAATTCCTCCAACACAGCCTCATCTAAAGTTCTTTCTTCAAGTGATTGCTATGCTACTATTTTCTCGCAATCGATTTCGGTTTCGGATTCGCTTTCACTGGAATATATTTCGACTGGTGTGGTTGTTGGCTTTTCAATTTCCAAGAATGTAGTTCCGGGCTAGGTTCTGTAGGAATTCAGTTCCACCAGTACCATTGTGGATTCATCAGCAGTATTCACAAGTTCAATTTATGTTCTGTTTTCACGGTAATTTAAATCAGTTGATGTTATAACTGGTTCATCAGAAAGAATGACTTCGGTTTCAGGCTCATTTAATTCGCTAATTTCGAGCAGCTCATTCTCATCGACATAGTCTTCACGGTGAACAATGGCCGATACTGTGACTTTGTTAAAATTCTCCCAATCATTATCTATGTTGTGTAACATGCACTCGTCTTTGCTATCGTAATCACCATCATCTTTACCATTATTACCATCATTTGCGTCTATTGCGGCCGTGTTCGGATCGAGCAGATCCAACACTTGGTTGTTTTCTGCGTGAAACTCGTATCTAGTTTTGTCACCTTCGACCACCCATATAGTAGCAGCATTTTTCGAAACTTCGAAATAATCATTAGGGTTGATTATCTCGTCCAATAATCTCAATTTTCCACATCGTCAAAAGTTTCGTCAATATTCTTTAAACCTTGTATAAACACTTTGGGAATGGATTTTGTAAAGTTATAAAAGATAAACACATAAATGAGCAAATTATTCGAAATGTCGTTAATTAAGTAGACATATCCTCCTCCACGATGAAGTTTTATAAGTGTTAGTCGAAACAAGGTTTCTGTCCTTGGAAAATTATATAGAAATCGAGTCACTGCCAAAATAAACCATTTTATTATGAATGGGCTTTTATCCCAATCGTCGAGTACCATCTGGTCTCAAATTTTACGCAAGAGAACAAAGACAAAATCTATAAACGAGTTTGATTAATTACCTCTTTTAAAATCACATATATTTCATGTGGCTTTTTACATTGAATATATAATTTTTTTGTCGATTTTGGTATGTATAGACTATTGAATATTTCTCCATCTTGCTTATGACGCAAAAGTTTATTATGAATATCTGTGGAGTTGGAATCATCGTTTAAGGTAGAATTTTTTTTGAGAATACAAAATATTATCAATATATTTGTTTATTTTTTCTTTATTTAGGGTCATGATTAGGCCTTATATACAAAAAACGTACAAAATTATGTATAAAACACACTTTACAAACGTATATTCTTTTAAAATAAAATATATTTAAAAATACACACATTTTCCATCACACAAAGCCCACATCGTGAGAAGCGATACATCGTGAGAAGAGTACCGAGTCAACTGTATCCTTCACCTCTAGAAAATTTGGTATCAGTTTTTGAGGTCGTGGATCGATTTGGTGAATAGGTATGGCAGAAATTGACTGCTCAAAATCTTGTATTTTTCCACACTTAAAATGCAGATATGTTTGTAATTCCTCAGCATTTTTTGCACTATACTCAACGCACACTTGTAAGTTACCTATCCTTTATACAAGCATATTCTATGCACATGAAAAATCGAATTTCGGATAACTTATTCTGTCTCGTCACTGAAACAAGTTAGCTTAAATGGAGGTCCAAAAATGGAGTGTTTTATGCGATTCGTTTCAATGTCGAAAATAGCCGACACCTTTATGTAAAATGTTTGAAGAATTTCAAAACCTTGAAAGTCGACTATGCAAATCGAGTGAACTTCATAATCTACTATAGGAACAGGTACATTGATGGCAGCAGTTGCAGCATCACCATCTTAATACTCTCGCCGTCTGCTGATTTCTGTCGAATCACAATCATCACCCTCTCGCCATCCACCGATCTCCATCGAGGAATTTGGCCGAGACCATCTCTCTGTCTCTGGTGTATGCGAAGACAAATCATATACTTTGAGACACTGAGCATTGTATCCATAAATAAAACATTGACAGAAGGTGGTGGGCACATGCTCAATGTTCATCAATCAACGTTGACATGATGCTCTTCTCGACGACAAAAATTGATTGATACGGTTCGATGCGTTCCTGCCATCGAGTTGCCAATAAGAAAATTTTAAAATTTTTTTTTTTAAACTTATATGTGAGTTGGTTGAGTAAAATTTGTTGAAGGTTGGTATCGTTCAGCATTTGTTTATTCACGTAATTCAATGTGGTAATTTTTTTACCATGCCCAAGTTCATTTTGAGCTAATCTCGGATCGACCACACTTGCACACACCAAATATTATTTCACCAGCCTTGAAACAACACTCCCCTTTCGGGCCTCACTCCTGTTATTTTTTGTACAAGGTAATGTAAATCAACGGAGTTTTTCATATCGGGTGACAAAGAGTCTATTCAAGTTTTTGTCAATAGAACGTGATGGATGATTCACAAATGCGTTCAGCATATGCATAAACTGAGAAGGAATAGTCATTATTGTTGTTTTTGTTTTAATTTCAGTTTTTTCACTTTCAATCAGTTTAACTTGACTCAGCGTCAAGGACAAGATTTCCTTTTTTCGTCTACCCATCTTGTACAGGAAATAAATTAAAAGCATAAATTCCACTTCCAATGAGTAGGGAGCATCCTAGTCATTTAGAAACTAGGAAAGCACATTTTCTGCATAGATGTGTATTTTTTTGCGTATTACCTGGCAAGACTTTCGGATTTTGGTTCATTTGTAGATTGCTATTCTTTTTTCCTTCGATGGTGATGGGACTTCCGTCGCTTAAATACAAAATCTGCACATCATAGTGGTTCAGTTTAGCTGCTCGCCGATAAGCTGAAGTCATCATGGATATTTTAAAGTTTTTTTTGGTAGGAGGGATCTAGACGTTTCAGTTCGCTCACCAACATGTTAAAAACAGAGGTGCAGTATGCTCGAGTTTTTGGTAAATACCCGAAAATAAAATATGAAACTATACCTAGGAAATCTGCTAAAGTACCGCCATTTTTCATTAAATTCATGTACTTTAAATGGGACCTGATGCATCGTTCGTGTCCTCTTTCGTGAGTCTTGATAAAAATCAATGGATTTGAATTGATCAACATTCTTATCATACAGTGATTGTAAAGGAATACATTTTTATCAGTTGATGAACAATGTTTTCGGGTAGACTATTATAGTATCGTTTAGAGAGTAGATGAATTATTTTCACCAGCACGAAATGTTTCTCTGACCAAATGTAGCCTAGTATTGTTAGAGATGTAATAAAATTGGCATGTATTCGATCGATATCTCTAATTTTATCGTAATCTACGAAATATACACATTTATTCAGTTCTTTGTTCAACGAAAATGTCGTACCTACTGGTAAATTATTTTTGTTTTTAATTTTTGTTGATTGTGATACATTTGTTTACTTGATTTGGAACGAACTCCATAATTTTCCCAAAGAGTTGGTAACTGCCGATGAATGTACGGCGTCTGTATACGAATGACACATGAACCTGTGGAACATGTTGAAATTATTCATCAGTTGTTGTATAGTTTCTTCGTACGTGGGTTTCCCCACCAATACAGATAAAATGTAGTCTTTATTAACATCGTCATCATCATCCGAATCGCCATTGCAAATATCAGGTTCGTTTGAAACACCACAGTTTAAAAACTGATTAAAAAAATCAGACACCCCTTTATACCAGTCGTGGGTTTTCATTTGGAGCAGTATATCCTTGATTACCATATTTTTCTTTGCATTTCCACTCGTTGCAAAACTGCAAGCCTTTTTATAGCGGGAATATGAGACGAGAGAAGAGGAGGTTTTACCCAATTTCAAGACTTTGTGTGTGATGTTCATATTTTCACAGATATTCCGATATTGGGCCGATTATTTATCCTTGCATCGGCCGCATTGTATTTCACAATGAGTTTCGGGATGCACAAATCTTGCGAGTCGGCTGAAAAGTCCACGTAGAGGAGATTGAATCCCGTATTTAAAATCGAATACATTAGTGCTAGCAGGAACAGATGTATGTAGTTGGTCTTATTCGTCAAAATGTCGACAGTGATATTTTGAATGTTGTTGAGCGATTCGTCCACAATGGCGTTTCGTTGAAAATACTGCTGCTGCAACATGGACAATCCAAATTCTTGCAGATTAAATATATTATAGGAATTAAAATTTACTGTATCTCTTCAAGGATGTCGTTGGACCATTTGGATTTTACAATTCTGCTCGAAAATGTAGTCTCGGGACGAAGATGTGTCGAGTGAATGGTGAATTGAGATTTTTGGTTGGATGAGAGCGAAGCAAGTGAGAGAACTAGGAAATAATTGCACAACCCCATCCACATCAATGTTCAACTCTAAATTCTTGTCCTACAAATAAGGCACGATTACAAATCCGCTTTTTATATACCATTCAACTAAGATGTAAGATTTTACACAAGCTTTTATTATACTCGAGAAATATTTTTTTATAATTGTCGAAAAATGGTTACAGATGCTGTTTAGAATGTTTTACGGATCGGTGCGTAAGAAACCATCCCATAAATTAGTCGCCGAGGCCTTTGGAGAATTGTATATGATTGAAATTATCCTAGTCAAAACATTGTATGTTTCCACCGCATCGTTTTCTCGTTTCATATTCAAACACTCTTCGGGGTGCATCTTGCGTAAAACCAAACGAAGTGTTCAAAGTCGGAAAATCGATGGACGTGAATGAAGCTGCATTGACGAAGGTTGCCATATTTTTTATTACTAATAGATAGATTTTGCTTGCTATTCGGGATAATCTATACATTTTTTTTTTCATATGTTAGTCGTTCACATATAATTATATTGGTCAATATTTTCAAAATGGTAAGGTATATCAATATTAATAAGACTTGAACATTAACAAATGTTTCCTTTTCCATTTCACAACATCTTATGAGTCAAGGGATAAGAAATAAAAGGGTTAATGGAAACAGTAATCACTTTTCTTAATTTTATAATTTTAAGCAACACGATTAATAAAACTATACAAAATATATACGATGTAAAAAAAAGTGTCGATTTGTTACAGACTATGCAACAAATGCTTGAAATTTTTAATAATTTGGTAAACAATTTGAATAATTTCGAAATTAGACAAACTCATTTCAATTGAATTATGTAGCTGCAAATTATCGCATTAATTTCATAGATTCGCTCGTAAATGGTAATGGTGACAAACTGAAAAAAAAAAAAAAACGACTCGAAAAAACAACGGTAATAGTAAATACATTACCGGGCTTCGGGGAAGCCATTGATATTTTATTATCCACACCCTTCTCCCAACAATCGTATGTGGGATCTTTAGATCAAGCTATAAATACGATGCTAACAAGCAAATTAATATCTCGTCTCCTTGGTATGGCACGAGCAAATTTCGGTTCACGAGTGAAAATGTGTTTGATGAGAAACTTGTTGGTTTGATGAACAAGTACAAAGAGTTCAAACATGAGAACCAAGAAGGTGAATAATTGAAAAAAATAAGGAAAGGACACCTAAAATTGTTTTTAACACTTGTTTATTTATTTGATAATATACAAACAACATAATGCAGTTGACTTTTAGCAAAATATTTCTTTTTTTTTTTTTTCAAATGCGATAGTAGACTCCTTGTCTGCATTCACATTAATTTTATTTATATTTTGGCGAGCCCCCAGATCCTGCTATGCTAACGTGAGAACCATCACAGTTCTGTGTGCCCTCTGGCATGTTTGTTAGTAGCTAGGACGGTTGGAGAATGGGATGCATCTCAGGGCAAGCCCTTTATACATTAGGTCGGGTTTAATTAATAAAATGGCGCATGGATCGCGGCTATAGCAGGGTTGTCTGGTGCCATGGCCGCAATTGTAGCCATGGACACACCCCGAAAGAAGAAGGGTCTAGTAGGGGGCATAGAAAACTAGGCAAAGCGGAGAGGGCCTGGAGAAAACTATGCGACAGTCGCGGAGGAAAAAATTAATTCCTTTTATTGGATTAGGACTGGAGAAAGTAGGGTAGTGTTAGTTCGCTAAGATAGACTTTGTGAGTTTGATGAAGGGTGAAATTAAATGATTCTGGTGCAGTTTTGATAACCAGGGCCGCTCTATGCCGCCCTGGTGGTGGGAGGCCAGAACCGAGCCACCCACCCGATAGAAGTCTGCTATCGCCCTGTTACACAGAAAAAAAGTGTAAGAATGTTACAGTAAAGAGATGGAAAAGAGAGATTTTAAGTAGGGGTAATGTGCTCATCACCTTGCTCGTGACCTCGCTTGCAGTTGTGTGTAGTGTGTGTAGTAAGGTGTGGGTTTGTGAGGATTGGTGGGCGATGAGTGCGTGAGAGCAATTATGAGCTCGGGCTGGGAGCGCGAGTTTGGTTGACGTGCTGGTGCGTTCTGATTGGCTGGCACCTGATTGGCCGATTGGGCTATGGTGGGGGAGCATTTCAGCTCGCGCAGGACTGGGCGATCTCTGCCACTGCTGCAGCTTGCTTTTCGGCATTTTACGCTTTTTTTGGGACGTTTTCTTTGATTGTGACTTAGGTTTCTGTCCCCGCCTCACATTATGGTTACGGGGAATGGACTGATTTTCTAGGGCCGTAAAAGCCATTTCGTCCTGTTGCCATGCATACCTGTTGTACACAGGTACAGGAGCTGCCTGCTGTTGTTGCGACCACGAGAGCATAAACACATTACCATTGTGATTTTGCATAATGGGCTGCTTTGGGCGTGCTTGTTGTGACCCAACTGGGACTGGAACAGGGGCAGGCATTTTTTGCCAGGCAGCCATTTGCTGGTTTTGTTTAATAGCCTGTCTTGACTGCTGTTGGCGGGTTTGACGAATTTCCGCTGCAAGTCGGCTCCACTTTGCATTTTTGTAAGTCCTGTAGCTGCAGTAATTCGCACAGTGATTTTACCCGCAGTCTACACATTTCACTTGTGTGCGATCGTCCACAATCGTGCAGTCTTTTGTTAAAAAATGGCACTGCAGTACCGATACCTCGGCGCTGCATTGCAGCCTGCTGCCACATGATTGAAGTGCTGGCAGTGGGAACATTGTATGTGCCCTGTTGGGTTATTAAAATCCACAACTTTAATGAGGAAGGCTGCGAAGTGTTGCAGTTTCATGTATGGTTCGATGTTTGTACCATGCGGTAATTCAATGGCCAGTTTGTTAATCACTCGCCTGTTGCGATCTGTGATAAACCAGGCCCTCTGGACTGGAATTCCCATTCGCGCGAATTCCTCTTGTAAGAATTCCATCGGAGTATCTGCCTGGATGCGGCAGAAAACCATTTTCACTGGGATTTCGCATTGCTTGCGCAGTAAGCTATGCTGATAGCCTAGGTGCTTGGTAATTCGGACAGTATTTGTGCAATCCTGTATCGTGCTGGTGTGCACTCGAATACTGTCTCATCCAGGGCAGAGAGGACTCCTCGACATCGTCATGTGTGCATCAAGCTGTATTTTCAGTTGTGGGTACGCATTTTCTTTTGTAAGATAAATCGTGAACGGTTTTATCTGGATTTTCGGGGTGGCCTGTGGCTGTGCCACGTTTTGCGATGTACCAGGGGTGCTTGTTTGGCCGGCTGGCAGCTGATCGTTGCCATGTGAGGGTGTGTTCTCATATACATGTCCGCATTACTGTCTTTTACACTCGCTGTTTTCTTAAGGAGCCACTGGAGCTTGAAGTGTGGGTAGCTGTGCATTAATATCAGCTTATTCTTGAATAGCAGCTTGTTGCTGCTGTGTATCCATATGTACTGTGTTTTTGCTAGCCACGAGGCTATTTTGCGAGGTCACGAGCTGTGGGTTTCCTAGAAATGTGTCCTCCATTGTACATGTGTCCCTACTCCTAAATGTTGTTTGGTGTGAATTTTCGCCCAAGACCACACCTACTGACCTCTCCCCTCTACCAGAGACAAGGCTAGGGAGGGATGGGTGACTAGTGTTTGTTTACCTCAAGTAGAAAATTTTATTTATGTTTTCTAAAAGGGGAAAATTTAGTGGTACAGTTATTCCTTTCAAAGTAGACTTAAAAAGGCACTTACCTGCAGCAGTTGCTAGTGTTTCAGCTCAGAAAGGTACTGAGAACACCTCTTTTCGTCGGAGCTCTTCGTCAAGACGTCCTTCTCCGACGAGACTGCAGCTGGAACTCCACAATTTTTTTCTAATTACCCTATAACTAAGTGTTAAATGAAAGCCCGGGGATAGGGTGGGAATGTATTGCATCTCATGGCTAGACCCCTTACGCCTACAAGGATAGGAAATCATGAAAGGAGAAATGCATCACGACAGAGAAGGATTGGGCAGGCATGGCCTGCGATTGGAGCCATGACTACCTCCCTAAGTGCACCTATAGTTAAGCTAATATTAGAAGAGAATGGGAAAAACCGGCATAGGCACCGTAAAAACCCAGTCGACAGGATAGAATTCAAAATATCCATGCATTATATTCAGAAATGCTACGGGAGACAGAGTGTGTGTGTAACATGCTCGAGTTAGTTGAGATAAAAGCTAGTAGAGAGAGAGGGGACAGGAACTTTATTTCCTTTCGCCTTGGCAATTGGAGGGAGACACTGACATGGCTTGTAACAAGAGAGGTACTTGCACACCTCTCTGGTGGTGGAAGTGGCGCTATTGGGTGACTTCCCTCCGATTCTCCAGCAGAACCTGAAATTTTTTTAGAAAATAATGTGAGTTGCCAGTAAGCGTCGGCGTTAGCAAGCGTTGAGCCAACACTTATGGGTTTTTAGATGTCCAAAAAGAGATGGTACAACCTGCGAAAAGAAAGGGGTTAAGTTATTATTCTAATACAAAAAAAACCTAAGAATCTTATTGTAAAATATGTCCTCGGGGACATATGTATTAAATTTAATACTGCGCTACCTCGCAGTGGCCAATCTCTGTAGCCATAGGTTGTAACAGAGCATATTTCGGCAGTATGCTGTAAATGCACGGAGCTTAGCAATATTTGTAGGGTGTTGGGGGGGGGAGGATAAACTGACTTATAGCTACGGGGAGGTCTCTCACCAATCGAAGCATCGAACCACACGACACTTCAAATATCTACCTTTCGGCAGAGGTGGCCTTGAAATCAGCTGCAGCGCAGGGTCAAGAATGCTAGCAACTGTCTTGTATGAGAGGTTAAGTCTGTGTTAACTTAAAATATTTAAATATATTTAAAGGATGTATAGTTAATTAAGCTAGTGTAAGCTGTCCCTTCGGGGTTGCTCATTTAGTTTACCTTACATAAATATAACATAGAGTTAGGAGGCGGGGCATGTGGTATTATAATTAGCTTAGCGGTGTGTTACACGCAGGGCTAAGGGCACTTATGGGCTAAGAGCGACTTCGGTCGTTTATAGCGCTGTGTTTCATCTATGCTATACTCCCCAAGGACAGTAATTGATGAATTGACATGGTCTTAAATTAACTGGTAAAATTATTGGGTCTGATTTATAATTACGTCTTGCAGCAATTCTAGTTGAAGTTCTGCGTGCAGGCATCTATTAGGGACATAGCGTGATGCTTCTGCTGCCATACTAAGGCATTTATTCTGCACCACTTGTGAATTGAGATCTGTTTGTGCGCAGTAGGCTCAAGCAGGAGCTGCATAAATATTAATGGGTCGAATCATAGTTTGATATAATTGAATACCATTTTCATGCGACAAACAAGAATGGTACTTAGTAGTGGATATAAGGCTTTCATATGAGCATCAGCAATATTTCGCTTAGACTCCACATGTTTCCGCCATGTCAGCCTTTATCAATTGTGAGGCCAAGGTATTTTACCCTCGTCTTTAAAAGGAATACTCCCCCCGAAGAGAGTAAGTTGGTGATTAGGGGGGATGTTGTGGCACGTGAAGACTAGCGCTTCGCATTTACCCATGTTTATTTTGATTCTCCACAGGCGAAAATATGTTTCTAGCTCATTGAGCTTTGCCTGGGCATGCTAAATGGCAAGATCAGCCCGGAGGGACCGAGTGTAGATGACAGTGTCATCTGCATAAATTCCTAAATTGATATGCCAATTAGGGGGATATGGAATATCGTGGGTATATATATTATAAAGGACTGGTCCTAGGATACTGCCCTGGGGGACTCCTGATGGCCTAATACTGGTTTTTGAGATATTGCTTCATCAATGGACTCAGAGAAGGAACTTTTATCAAGATAGGATGCCAGAAGCTTGATATAGCAATCTGGGAAATTATTTTGGTATAATTTATAAAGAAGCCCTGCGTGAAAAACCCTGTCAAAAGTTTTTTCCATGTCTAGGAATACTACAACTATATATTGGTGCGAATTGAAGGTATTAGTTACATGTTTAGACAAACGGACTACTGATGTACAGTAGAATGATTTTTTCCTAAAGCCAAATTGTTCATTAGGAAACAAATTAATATCGTGAATATAAGTGTTTAGGCGGTGCAATAAAACTCATTCATGAATTTTAGAGAACGAGCTAAGCAGGCTGATTGGGCAGTAGTTTTGTAACTGAGTTGGGTCTTTGCCCTGTTTGGGAAAAACAATTACTGAGGCACATTTCCAGGGAGTAGGGAAGTGGGCAAGAGTAAAACTTGCATTAATGCACTCCACTATCGCCTCAAACATACTGTCAGGCAGCTGCTTGAGCACTATAGCCTGCAGGGAGTCGAACACAGGAACTTTTCGGGGTTTCATATAATTAATAATACGCTTAACTTCCTCCGTGTGCATGGGGTCTGGTTCAATCACCGTGGGCTGTCTCAGACGCACTCGGAGGTCCCCATAAATACAGGCCACAAAAGCTGGATCAACAGGATGTATGTTGGGTTGGAAAACCTGCTTTAACTGATTGGCCATAGCCTCAGCCTTCTGCTGAGGCGTATAGACCACTCCTGCATTGCCTTGAAGAGGCGGGATTGGATCGCACTTTTTTATAAATGCTTTAGTCATGTGCCACAGACTATTATCCTGGGAACATAAAAGGGACAATTTATTATTCCACATTTCAGCCTGCCAAGCAGTGATTTCAATATCAATACGCTCTCTAATATTATTTATCTGGGCTACTAATTGCCGAGATCTAGTGCGGGAATAGAGCCTGCGCAGCCTATTTTTGCGCGAGATAAGCTCCCTGATTTGATCAGGAAGCTTATCTGTACTAGTCTTCAGTGTTTTCTCCGGGACAAACTTGTTAATTCATGTCTGAATTATATCTGTGACGTGTTCGACAGCAGAGCCTAATTCGTCGGGAGTACTAATTTGAGCAGGGAGGTTAATTTAATCGTCCAGATAATCCCTAAAGCCCGGCAAGTTCGCATCCTTATAATATTTAATTTTACAAATGGGTGTATTGTCTGTGTCGATTTCATCGAAAGACAAGCGGACAAGGTATCCATTCACATTTATGGAAATTGGTCCCATATATATTAAATTGTGCCTGGGGGGGTGCAGGGAGGGGGAAGTGAAATACTGCAACTTGATTGGTTGTTGAAATTAGGAGTGGGGGAAATCATCAACCAATCAGAGAACACCACACTCCCGTCCCTTTCCCTACTTTCAATTTGCCTATATGGTGGATAAATCTGAAGAAAAAAAAGTCAGTCGACGGGTTCCGTGGTAGTCAGCGAGGGGAGAGGATCTGCAGCAAACATCAGTTTTCTGCTGCGAGTAGTTCTTAGAACTACTCGATTTCAGTGATAGCTCGTGCGATTAGTTCTTCTTATAACTACTGTATAATTTGAAGTTAAGTTCCCTTATTTTCGTTAGGTTTTTAAATTAAAAAAATAAAGTTTTATTTGTTTTAGGAAAAACAGAGCGCCAGTCGCCCCCTAACTTCCTGGTCTTTTCTCCGGTATAGGGGAGAGGATATGAGGAACGGGCTTGATGGTGCACACCAGCCAACACAGAGAGGCACGCTGTAGGCACGCTTACCAGTCTGTGACCTGCGAAAATGTCCAGTACCGATGCTGCCATGGAGACGCAACTCCCAGCGAACCCAGCTAACATAATTGCTAATGATGTCGCATTGCAAGATGAAAGCAAGCACATGAAAGGTACGCACAATGTACAACCCCATCAGGGCACACAACCACCCCCTAAGGGCTTGCAGCAGCCCTCAATGGGCCAAAATTCCCTGCAATTAAGCCAGCAGCAGCCAAAAAATCTGCAAATAAAGCCATTTTCTGTGTACCTGACAAATACATACATATACCCCTCCCTCAAGCGAAAAAGTCGATGAATCGATGTCACTTTCATGGAGTGCTGTCTGTGTCTTGGCGGATACACTGCACATTCACAATAGTTCAATGACAGATTTTGCTACAGCTGTCCTTATCATCAAGGAAATGGGGTACCAACAGAGCGTGCTCCGACAGGCCGATCAAATACCAGTGAAGCTTGTATTCTGCTGGTTTCAAGCAGATACGGAAATGGAATTCCTACACAAAGAATTCCAGCGCCTCGGAATGTCAGTCCAGAGGGCCTTGTTCAGCTACGTTAGCAACAGGCGCCCAATAAACAAATTGGCGATCGAACTGTCTCATAGTATTAATACAGCACCATATCTCGCCTTCAGGTGATTTGCAGGTTTTCAGATCCGAGTGGAAGAGTGCCACAATACCACTGGACCCGCACAATGTTCCCTCTGTCAGCGGTTCAATCATGTGGCAACAAGATGCAATGCCACACCAAGATGCAGGTACTGCGGTGACCCACACCTAACAAAAGATTGCCAAATTGTTGAGGACAGAACACAAGCAAAATATGTGGGCCACGGCCTAAATCACTGCGTAAACTATCGAGGATGCCAAACCTATTAAACTGCGAAATGGAGCCGCCTTGCCCCTGAAACAAGGCAAGCTCGTCAGTAACAGTTACAAGCTGCAATTCGCGAGAATAACCTCGCAGTAGCCTAGCAACAGTCTGCCACAGTCTGGCAGCAACCAGCCCAGAGCCATGCCCCCTCAGGGCCTCTGCAAACACATGTCCAACCACCACGAAATACGTTTATGCCCTCGTGGGTGCAACACCAGCAGCCAGCATTTGTACCTGTGTATAATAAGTACGCCTGGCTGTAAGACGAGAAGGCTTTCTCTGCCCTGGCAAACCAACCCATTCCCCGCAACCTTAATGCGAGGCAGAGCAAGAAAAATCAAGCTAAACCCAAGAAATTATCACAAAAACAGCGCAAAATTGCCGAAAACCAAGCTATCACAGAAGCCTCAAGCTCGCAGCTTGTGGCCGCCACTCCAGCTCCCCCCTCCTCAGCCCGGCCGGCCAATCAGGGGCCAGTCAATTAGAGATCACCTCAGCCTCAACAAACCTCGCATCCTCAGGCCAAGCTTGCCACAACCACATCACAGGCCATGGAGGTCGCATCGGAGCCTGTCGCTCTGACGTGCCAACCTGGGGCAGCCCTCCCCCTTCCCCCTTCTCCATGACACAAAACGAAATTATGGCTGCAATTAACCAAACCTTCACCAATGAAGCACATTTCAGTAAATACCCTGACCTGGCACAAGTGCTGCAGCCTCTCTGTGCCATGATAGCCATCTGGATGACTAATATGTCGATCCAAGACCAAATAACCGCGATCATTGGCTCGTCCATTCAGCTGGTCAAGAATTTTGACCATGCCAGTAAACCCATTTAATGAAGCTAATTTTAATCCACCCGAAAACCCGCCCACACCCCATTCTCTACTAGAATCCACGCAACCTTAACTAAAAAAAGGACGAATTTATAGATTATTTATCTAGATATAAAATTAAGATCACTGCAATAAATCAGACATATTTTACACATAAATCTCGCTTTTCTGTTCCAGGCTATGCCGTATATCGAGAGGAAAAGGAGGAGGTGTGGCAATTTTTGTTCACAGCTCTATCGCACACCACGAAATTAACTTGCCAGACTTCCCAGTTTTAGAAGCAGTAAGCATTGAATTAAAATTAGGCCAGCAATGCACTAAACTCTTAGCAATATATATCCCCCTCCAGGGTGCTCGTTAACACAAACAGACCTGGACATGTTATAACAGACCTGTTATAATACAGGCCACACTTTCATCGTCCTTGACTACATAAATGCCAAACATCCCAACTGAAATTCTCGAAATAGAATAGCAAATGTGATGCTCTTATAAAGGCACCAAGCGAATAGAAATGATCAAGTTATGGCCCCAACTGAGCCTACCTATAACCCACCAAATATACCAAATATAAACCAACATCTTGATATTTTAGATATTGCTCTAATTGTTTACAACTGGGATGGACCTAAGAGTCGAACATGATCTCTCCTCCGATTATTACCCAGTTCACATTGATTTGACAATATTTCCACAGAAGCAAATTCCCCGAGAAAAATTAAAAATTATTCAAAGGCCGAATGGCCGAGTTTCACGAATTTCATAACAGAACATTTGCAGCAGATAAATAATGATTCCCTAGCAACAACACAGGATGTTGACGAAGCTATAACCGTCCTTACAAGCACAATATAGGAAGGTGTGGCTGAATGTGTTCCAGAAAAGACACAACATGACACTAACAACAATTGAACCCTGCTTCTGACCAATACTCGTAGCTCATCATTAAGTAACAACAAACTTATATTACACAATATATTTGAAGCTCGTGCGATATTGAACGATATGTATAAATAAAAAATATTCGAAATAAATACAAGCATTGTTAAGAAAAGTGTTTAACAACTGCAAAAGAGTGGAGCGCAAAATTGTGCTAACAAAACATGTAATTCTGATAGCTTTGTCAAGTTCCAGGAAACCATTTTTTTGTTTGAGCAGGGGCTCACCCAGCTCTCTCCGATTTACAGCATGCGATTGGCTGAAAAGGGCCGAGACCCTGAAGTCCTCCCTCCCTCCTGTAGTGCCCTTAATCCATTGTTACAGTCATCTCTCTCTACTAGCTCTACCCACTTCGGGGCAAAGAATCTGCCGCCCCACTACTCGACATTTCCAAAAACATTTCTCTTGTGACAAGAGTCTCGTCCATCTCAAAAACATTTGCTGCAGAATGACCTCTGTATTCATATGCAGTATTATTTACTGAGTAGCAGATAAGTAGAGGTATGCATTCTGAGATTTTATTAGGATGGCTGTGCCCCACAGACCTACCTCAGCAGCCACCACTGGTTGTACCATGCTCAATACCCTCTGATGAACTTAAGGCATGTCTCAAATCATCAGTTTTATGGCGACACATACAGAAATTGACTGTGAAGACCAATATGCATGTGCAAGTACAACATGATGCATATGCTGAATGTTTTGCAAAACAATTGTTGGATATTGGGAAAGGGAAAATGGCAATCGATGAATCCACACAATGTATCACATTGCCAACAAACTTCTGTAAAATCACAGCAAACACAGACAAATTGATTCACAAAGTTTTCCCAAATACACACAGAATTACAAAAGTCATTAGTGGTGCAGTGAATGTGCTATATTAGCAGCCAAAAACAACAATGTCAATGTCATCAATTTCAGCATTCATAACAAAATATCAGGCGAAGTAAAAATGTATAAGTCCATCATACTGTAATGAATCAAGTCGAAGTTGTCAATTATCCAACTGAATTCTTGAATTCACATGATTTGCCAGGCATGCCACCGCATGTATTAACATGAAAAATTGGGGTGCCTATCATTTTTCTCAAAAATATCAATCCACCACGACTTTGCAATGGAGCCAGGTTTTCAGGGAAAAAGATGATAAACAAATCATCGAAGATACAATTTTAAAAGGTAAATATAAGGAGAAAACGTACTGTTGCCATGCATTCCAATGATTCCAACAGATATGCCATTCGAGTTCTAACCTTTTGCAGTTTCTGATGCGACTCGCATTTGCAATGACCATCAACAAGGCACAGGGACAAATGCTTCAGAAGTTGGTCCATGACAGAGAAATCCGGAAAAAAAGATGCCAGTCGTTGGCGAGAACTGGAAAGAGACACATCAACCTTCCTCCATTCAAAAGTAAAAGCAATAAGGCAAATAAATTAATAATTAAAGTAAATATACTATGTAATATGTATATATATTATATGGCATATTTATTAATTTACTCACATTTTTTTGTTCTTACTTTATTTCTCTTCTGTTCTGGAGAGGGGGAAGGTTGATGTTACTCTGTCCAGCTCTTGCTGTCGACTGATGTCTTTTTCCAGATTTTTCTGCCATATAGGCAAACTGAAAGGAGGCGAAAGGAGGGTAAATGAAATGGTGCAACATGATTGGTCGTTGAAATTATTAGGGAGGGGGGAATTCAAGTTCATTTATTTCGCAAGGAATGGAGGACAGTGTTAAGTTTATACAAGTCTGTTTAGTTCGGAGGAAACTTGCAAATGTTTGTCTGGTCCTTATACAAGTAATTAATATTCAAAATTCATCTTGTAAATGTGAAGTGATAATAATGTAACTTTGGACGAGTTGTGTTACATTTAATTAGTTCTGCGAGACTTTACCAGTGTGTGTTGTAAACAACATTCCTTCCCCCCACACCAAACCGACATTCAACAACCATTCAGTGTTCTCTATTTCATCTTCCCTCCCTTCCTGTCTTCAAAGTTTGCCTATATGGAAGAGAAATTTGGAAAAAAGACTTTGGTCGATGGTGAGAGATGGACAGAGAGACATCAACTCTTCTCTTTCGAGAGCAAAAGGAATAAGGCAAATATAATTATAATAGTAAATATACTATACACTATATAGTATAGATATAATAAGGTATATTTATTAATTTCCTTACCTTTTATGTTATTTCTTTATGTCTCTTCTGTTCTGGAGAGGAGGAAGGGTGATTTTACTCTGTCCAGCTCTTGCCATCGACTGACATCTTTTTTTTCAGATTTCTCTGTCATATAGGCAATCTGATGGATTGTTGGGGGGGGGGGGGAAGAAATGCTGCAACTTGATTAGTTGTTGAAATTTGGAGGGGGGATTTACCTTCAATTCATTTTTCTCGCAAGGAGTGGAGGACAGTGTAAAGTTTATACAAATCTGCTTAGTTTGGAGAAAACTTGCAACTGTGTGTGCCTGGTCCTTATACAAGTAATTAGTGTTCAAAATTAGTCTTGTAAATGTGAAGTGAATAATAATGTAAGTTTGGACAATTTATGTTACCCTTGATTATATCTGCAAGACTTTACCAGAGTGTATTGAAATTAGTCAGGTTGGTTGTGAAGGGATGGGGGAATGAGAAAAAAAGGAGGGCTTATCGCTGATGACACACACTGACAAAATTTAGTGGAATCAAACAATAAAAGGTGTCTTTTTCATCAATATTTTTTTAATTTAAAGTACATGTTTATTTGTTTATTTTTAATGCAAAATATTTTTGTAACAAATGTCAAATTTCATTCGTCATTGTCATCTCCTTCAAGGCCATCATTATCATTGTAGATTGTACCAACATTCCCATCATAACAAATTCTGATTTTGCTGCAACCATCATCTTTGTTGGCATTATCGCCATAACAACCAAGTCACTTTGTAAAAAATGATTATTGTAGAGCACTCGAATGTTTTCTCTACTTATAAAAAACCAAGACATTATCAGAAAAAAATATTTTTTTTGTTACTGCAAAACAAAAAAAAAACTAAACTATAAATACCAAAACTCAGAGTCTTACTGTACCCAGTTCGAATAGCCTGTTGATGATATGCACTGCCTAATACTGCATGGGGGTTATATCATCAATAAGTAATCAATTTTGCATATGTTGGCATTTAGTATTTTTAACAGATTCGAGGGTGTGAGGTTTATAGTTTTTTTTTCTCAAACCTTTGTCCCTCGCATTTATAATCAATCCCCACTACTCGAGTCATGTATGTTTTATTGAATTTTTCTTTTGAGAGTAGAATTGCTAGTTTCCCATATTATTTCACCATCATTGTGTTGTAGGGTAAAATTAGCAAATATCGAACATCTCCCATCTCAGTCCATTTAATACAACATCGTCCAAATGGATAATTGTGTATAAATTCTATCAAATCTCGAAATATTATAATTTTGTATTCTTCTTGTCATGTATTCAATCAATATCATTGAAAATGATCGCCGTGGTTTTTCGTGTTCGCGATGGATGTTTTAGTGTCGCAGATGTTGAAAAAAAATCTATTAATGGCTTTGGATGGTTGGCTACTTAAATGTTCACACGACTTTCTTTACCTTTGGGAAAACCATAAACATCAACTATATTTTACGTGATTATTGCAGGTCTAAAAACAAATTTCATGGGGAAATTACCTACTTGGTCAACTATTTGGAACCATTTCTTAAACTGGAGTTGAGCTGTTACGGAAACATAACTCAATTGATAAACATCCAAATTGCTTTCGATGCAGATTCATCAAGGTCACTTATAAAAGGACTGGCTATCGCCCCAGATATTACATTCATGGCCAATGCCATGGGATATGAAGAGGGTAACAATGCCAATACCAGATGCTTTTATTCAACCCTATCAATTCGAATCACGGGTCATTTCACAAAACTATGTGAGTGAATGAGTCTATTCAGAGGGAATGAGAAGGGAAAGAAGAGGCAACCTCAACTTTGCCTCACCTGGTTCTTGAGACTATCTTGAGAATGCCTCAACTTTGCCTCAAGCTTATTAGTAAAATGAAAAAGTAAGGCATAATCTTGAGGCATAGTTGAGGCAATTTTCAAGTTTGCCTCAAGATCATGTCAACATTTTTGTTTCACTACCCTCAACTTTGCATCATGTGCCTTTTTTACTTGTTTAAAAAATTTTGTTTGAAAATTTTTTTAGAGTCTCGAGAAAGTCTCACTTGATGGATGAAAAAAAAATTAATATAAAACGACAAATTAAGTACATAAGCCTTTTTTATTGGGCGAAATATGCATACAATAAAAATAAGAATAAATAATTAATAAATTGAGTATATAAGTCTTTGTTTCTCAAGTTAAACCCACACACACACAATAAAATGAAGTACTTAGTGTCGGACATTACCCTGGAACAAGCAAAAAAACAAAACTTAGCACAAAAATAATTAGGTGTATCCTCAATTCGAAAAATCGTGCTTTAGTCGAGGTGCAAAACAATATTGGTATTTACACCGTACAAATAAATTTCCATACATTTACCGTCAGTCTAATCGCAGGGCCATGGAACAATTAAAAATAAATTTCTATGATCTATTCTGTTTTGTTATTCCCGACTTGAAAATGCACTCGAAGGAATTAATTTCCAAGTTTAAAAACATTCTGGACTCGGCGAAATTGACGAATCGGTCATCCTGTTCAAGATTATTGGGAATCACCAGTACATTTCGAAAAAAATTTACATTCCATTTTGGATTTGTTTGATTCCCTGATTGCAGTGTTTCCAGAATCCCCTGGAAAATGGTACTGCGATTTAATAGATCGGATAAGGACGTGGCAGTACAGTCAAATTTATGCCAACAGGAAGACAATATATACATTAATTCTTGTTAGAATCATGCAAGTTCGGGGAGTCGTACACGGTTGACAAACAAGCTACTTACGCCTTGGACAAGCAAATTTTTCGCTCTGTCACGCGAACATTTGTCGAGATTCAGAAGTTTTTCGCCATTCCATTTTGTAATGGGTCGATAAAGACAATGTTGCAAGGTAGCAGGAGCCAGATGCGCTGGAATCTACTGTCACTATGATTAAAATATTTGTGCAGTTTTACAAGCCGATCTACAACCAAATGAGATCATTGTTATTCACACATGGATGGCATCGCCAGGCATCGACCTGAACGTCTCTTGCATCGTCTTCTTTGACCTGACCAATATCGTGGATGGACAAAAGGAGAAATTCATCAATCTGGGGTGGGATAGTCATTTTACTCAAATGAGATCTAGTGATACATCCCGCCTCGATCATCGTCAACGATCGAGTGACTTTGGTAACCACAGATTTACTGTTGGTCTCACAGTTGATCCTGAAGAAGCAGAATGCCGACATCGATGGAAATACGGAATTGTTGTACGTGGTTCCGGATGCGGTCAACATAAAGTAAGCTATAATCGACATGTCTCCCATTTACAGTATTTACATTCCTTTTAATAAACTGAGGTTGAAATTTACCAAAACTCATATTTTGTACACGCATAAGCGAAGCTTATCCAAAACTCATGAGTTTCACCAATTATACAAATTGTTTCGCAACATTTACACCCTGAAATGGTTCGATGACGAGACGAATCGCGAAGAATTGGACAAACTGATTGTCGATGTGCTTCAAGTTTACAACTAGGCCGCATCAATGGCGGATGTTTCGGAGAAAATTTCTGTCTCTTGGTTTATTTCCAGTATGGATCGAGGAAAATAAACAATTTTTTTAGCAAGTTGAATTAGCAAACTTACAAGTTGGCAAATGGCATCATTAGTGATTCTCACGACGAATCGCTCCCATTTCTCTTCTCGTTAAAATCACAATGTTTATTGGACGGAAATTTAATTCGCATTGTTTTGAGCGGCACCAAAGGTAACATTCTTTGCTACCTGGGACTCATGGATAAATTGGTTTTGCTCGACAGTACGCTCGAATTTAAAGATGCAATCAATTCCTCGAAACACTCCTTAAACGAAATCGCAGCCGAAATCGATAAAGAAATGTACCAAATGGGTATAAATGGGCACATGGTTTCCCAACTCTGTCATAATTCGTTTATGTTGGCCTTTGAATGGAATGGTTTAACTTTGAGAGATGATGGTTTGTATTAAATGGAAACCAAATTGTAAATAAATCAAAGACTTAGTTATTTCCATGGTTATGAGTCGCCGAATCATTCATGTATTACTTTGTGCATACTTTGTGAATTATTTTCATTTATATAAGGATACTCACCGAAAAAAGGTGGGCAGAATAGAGAGAGGAGGAAAATAATTATAGTTAATTTCGAGTATGCTTTTCACAAACATGGGCAAGGGCCCTCCAGTGCCGTGCAAACAGCATTTATGGGATTGTGAATGGTGTGTTTCGCAGAGATGGGTATCGTGGAATATATATGTTCGAGGTATCCCGAATATAAATTGTTTGAATCGCGGTTGGAAACGTACGAGTTTTGGTCCAAGGCGATGAAACAATGACCAAAACAACTTTTCCAAGCTGATTTCTTTTACACGGGGGACAACGTATGGTTATATGCTTTTATTGTGTTTGGCGATATTATCACTGGAAGGAAGAAGATGTTCCTTGGATACAACATGTTTATAATTACTCGATGATTGAATGCATATATGTCAACTTGATAAAGGATAACATATCTTATTATGACTGAAAATTTCGATGATGTTAAATATGTTTGTAAAATCGACATCACAGATGATGTTGATGGTGCCATATCTCAACATTTGCAAAACAACAAAGAACAACATGCCTATCCTGAATACAATATGTGTGATGCAGAATAAAAACATTGAAAATAAAACAATGGTCTCCATCTCTAGTTCAAGACCCGAAACGGCTAAGTAATGAAGGGTTCTTTTACTCAGGTTTCGGTGATCGAGTGACTTTTTTTCATTGTGGTAAAAACATTATACATTGGGTGGAAATAATACGATGGATTAAGCAAAAAGAGAACATGGAGATGAGAAATTCTGCAAACAACGATTTGGAGAAATGCATGAGCAGTAGCGATAATGAAGATGAAAAACAAAATCCATTTTTATGCAAGATTTGTTACCAAAGAGAATTGAAGGTTGTTTTTCTGCCTTGTGGTCATTTAATTCCATGTATCGAACGTCTATTTACAAATTACAAATGTGCAATTTGTCGTAAAAAAAAACCATTGTTGTAAGTAAAATATTCATATTGTATATATATATAAAAGCAATATTTTTTATTATACATTTTTGTCAATTCATTAAATACATTTTTTTTTACAAACACAACTTCTTCATCAAACAGGGAATCAAATCAAGCAAACAAGAAATTTTGATTAGTAATGAAGTTTTCCAAGCTGAAACCATTGGCGAATTCAAAAGTGTTTCTTCTCTTAATCAATTCCTTCGTAAATGGAATGTCCGTGGTGGTATACCATTTCATTTCGACTGTGCAACACAAAATGGAAAATGAATGCAGGAACATTTTGTGTATGTGAAGTAAATATTCAGCACAAAGTTGTAAGATGGGCAACACATTTTGTTTGAACATATGAGGGTCGGCGCGTTGGCCGTTGAAATCGTATAACAACTCATACACAAACTGCGAGTATGGAGAGCAGTCTAGAAACACTTTACTTTTCTTCAGCGTTTGTACATAGCACATTAGTCCGTTTTCCAAGTGGAAGGTATACATCGATTGACATAGGCTATTCTCATTCTTGTTCTTGTATGGGGGATATTCCGTCAGAAACTGGAGAAAATCAACCGATCGAGTAGATACTGTAGTCTTCCCCACACCCGAAGTGCCTTCGAGAAAAACAACTTGTTTTGTCAGGCAAAATCTCACAAAGTGATAAACATAAAGCTACTGCAAGTCAAACAAAAGACCATTGTGATGATTGTCGACATCATTTCATTTCCAAATTTGAAATGTTCTTAGAGATATAGAATTAGTTATTCCAAACAGCTGATGCATAATCCAATCAAACAGATTTGAGACAGTACTTCTCTTCGCCAAACAATACGTGTTAGGGTTTGAATAATCGAACCTAAATTGATTGTCAGTCCTGCTATGATGATGAAAATATTGTTGAGGTATTCATCGCGTAAAAATCCATTGCTGAAATGCCATCATTATCGAAGTAATCAGCCACATGATATATGATGCAGTGAAACAGTTTTCGAGAACATTTTCTCTTTCCGACATGGTTGACGATGATCTTCTGATGAGTTGGAGGATATATATATATATATATATACACACATAAGTGTTTAAAAAAAACGAAAACGAAAAAAAGAACCCTCTACAAAATAAAACAAAGTATTATATTAAGGGATTTCTTGTCATTTTCTCAGTCTCAAATCAATGTTCTGTGAGTGAAGAGCATGCAATGTAAGGGAATTAATTTCGCAGGAAAGAACATATTAATGTTCAGAGTTCCTCATGGTCACTTACTGAAAAGACAATTAAATTTGAGGATAAAAATTCTATTAAACAAGGGTGAATTGGAACATTGCATTTTATTAAAATTAATTGGTGATCAAGTTCCGATCGGTTATATTCTGATTTATTCCACCAAGCTTTTCTTTGTCCACAATTTTCGAAAAGGATATGAGTATAATGTAAATTTCTAAACGGCATATTTACTGGCAAGGAAAGGTTCGAACATTACCGAAACTGAATTTGAGATTGAATTTTACGACTTTATGAATCACTGTCTCCCTAATGTGTTAATGTCCAAGGGATTGGATCCGATCTTGATGAAATAATTACTCATGCTGTTGACGACCATGTACGAAAACTTGGAAGAGAAAATACGGCAGAATTTACAGGCGAAACAGGTCGAAGAGGGGACGATCCGATCGTGCGAAGCTACAATTGATGGATGTGTTCGATTCTTGACGCATCCACCACAAACCCCACGAGATTTGGATGAAATCGCCAACAAGTTTGAAAACATGGATGAAAACTGGGTTGGGATGATCAATCAGTATTACTTACTGTCTGACGTTGACCCGAGTTCGTCTCTAAACATCATCGTCGCCAATTACTTGGAGCCGAGACAACAGGGAGCACTCAACATTAAACATTCAAATATGATAATTTTTGGAAACACTAACAGAGTTGAACTTTTTGTCCGAACGACCGACGATTTGGTTTTCACACACAATGCAATGTACGTAAATGCAACTGCTTCGTACATGTGTTTCAATACTGAGTGTATATGCAACGACATGTTTGACAAATCTCTCCATCGTCAATATGTGAAGGTCCACGAGTTTGACTCGAAACGTCCTTTGAGTTCGGTGTCTACATTGATTTATGTACACCACAACTGCAATTATTTGTTACTCGAAAAGATGTCCGAGACGCGAAAAAAAGATGAGGCCAACGAGATATCCGTCGATGAATCGGAAAAGACGAGGACCGTAAACAGGTTGAGATTTGTGCGGCGTAATGTATAATTATAAACACGGCACTGTTAAGGACGTGTATGTTGTCATTTCGGAAAATGCATTAGTGGACATTTTTCGAAATATTCAACTTCAGTTCTCTGTTGTCGCAACCACTTTCTTCAGCGACCAATCTATTTTATATGTTCATTTTTACATACTGCTTTTTCTCGAGTCGAGATTGTACAATATCCTACACAAATTGCTGAAAATCCCATGCATGTGGCCCGATCCGAAATTGGTCTGGGCCAAACGACCACAGGCTCAGTTGACATACACAAGCAACACAAAACTCTTGTATTCGCACAAAGATTTGTACTTGTACAATCACCTAGCTTAACTGTTTGTGCAAAATTACAAGATTATTCCCCTTCCAGAAGATTTACACGAAGAGACATTTTGCATCATCACCTATATCAGATTGTTGAAAACATACAAATCTTATGAAATTACAAAAAAAAAAAAAAAAAAAAACTTATTTATTTCATATATCTTCGAAAATTTCAGGGCCTCTGGTGAACGTCATCAGCGAAAGTGGAATTAAATCCATGGTAGATGAGAGTATAACCAATCGAGAGATTCAGATGAACAAATGCATCGGGTTTGGCCACTATTAAACACACCTATTTTCAGCGGAATCCAAGCCGAACATTGCACCATGGAAATTTAGTAATGAATATGTGTATGTAAGATCGTTAAAAAAAATTATTGTAAAAAAATACCTTGTAATTTATTCCTATTCATGATAACCAACTGTGCCTTTCATTACCTTTATTGCCCAAATCCAATAATACAGAACTTTATGAGTTTTCCATTTTAAATCAGAAAAATTCAACACTTTTTAATACACTGATAGAGGGAAGTGAGGAAAGTGACTATAAAAACGATTTATTGGGGCGAGATGCGGATACAAACTCGTACAATTCCATTTATCATGAAAATGTTTCAATTGCTAGCATGAAACCAAGTGTTGGTGATACAACTGAAGATGTTGTAACTGAAGGAACTGCCAGAATTGTTACTCGAAACGAGACTAGAGTTAATGGAATTATCGGAAAAATTTAAGATATTATGAAAACAACTACACCGACAATAAAAGAAACAGATTCAGATGCAGATTATGTTTCCCTGTGGTTTAACGACAGCTCTGGTCCTTATATGTTGTCGAAAATGGAGAACATAAAAAGACGGTCGAAAAAATTGTAGAAAAATTTCAAGAGGCAAATTGTGAAGCAAGGAATAAAACCTCTCTCTTTTGATCGCATAAAAAATGAAGCTATTGTTAATAGAGTTTGTTTGGTTATTTGGGGCATAATACTAGGTTTGTGTATGGTTTGTGTAAGGAGAAAAATGTCTCAATTTGGTTAACAATCACCTTTGTAAATATAGTATTAAACAAACACAGATGGGTCTATATATTATTAAAAAAATTTATTTACATATAAATTACAAAGGAATACACATATATAAATAGATTACAGAAAATATATTTTTTTTCACATTTGTTCCATATCTTTCAGATTTATACACAATGCAGCAAGCTCAAACTTTTAATACTACAATTTACTGCTGTATAGATAATGAAAAATGGCTAATACTGTTGTTATTTCATCCTGGCATTGACATAGCGTTTAGTTTCTAAACCGGCTGGGTCCATAATTCTATGATTCAAAAACTTGCCATTTTTGTTCTGGAGTAGCAGGAAGGGAAATCTTTGTTTTAGTTCAATCTTCTGGTCGACACGTTCCAAACTTTCTTCTTCCATGGTCAGAAGAGTGTATTGGTACATGTTGTATGTGATCAAATACCATGAATTGAAACTTCCCCCACTGTGATTTTTGCGAACAATCTTTTTCAAAAAATTGCGATCTATCATGAAAAAGGCATATTTTCTCAAGTGTTCGTTTCCAACTAACGGAATTTGAGAGCTCAACTTTAACTCATCGACATCGTTCAAATTGACGAGGTTAATTTTTGAACCAAGTAGGTTAAACATAAAGGTATTTCGCCAACAGTCCGATAAAGTTGGTAATTTCATCATCTTCGGATCGATAATTACTCGCATTCACCTTTATTTGATCGTTTCAATAAAACTTGAAGTAGTTGCCATCAATTTCACCCATCATTGAAACAAACTTTACTTTGGAATTATCCACAAAAATGCACAGTAGACACGTATTGTCGATATTTCATAGCTAGTTTCCCCTCTGGTTGTTGGTTGATTGGTGCTTGAATAAATGGTTCAATGTCTTGAGCTTCTTCATCATCGTCACAACATTCGTAATTTTTTTCGCTTAAATAATTTGTGTTCTTCCTCCATGAGATTAGTAAAAGTATTAGCGCTATTGTCGAGTTGAATTTGCTGAGGTTCGGGTTGCTGCTGTTGCTGTTTAGTAGTTTTACTAGGGGTATCCATTGTGCCGAGTTTCTTCTGAGCGACTGGTAAAGTAAAAAACAATTCACTTTCTCTTTTATAGCTGCCATCTCGAGGAAAATTTTTTTAAATTTTTTCTATTTATTTATTTCAATATTTTTGGTTCCTTTTATTTTTTAATTATTCATTTCAATATTTTTTGTTCTTTTCATTTTTGTTTCAATATTCTTTCTAAAGCCAATGGAATATAGGTATTAGTCGTGAGTAAAATTGCACATTCACATGACTTTTTTGCAGGGTCCTTAATCATGTCGAAAGAGCAAGGTATTTTTAATTGCTTGCACCAAGAATTATTGGTATTTAGGTTTATGCACGGGCGTGCTATACTGAATGCATATTTTGCTCCCTGTACGGTCGAGTCACTTCCAGCCCATTTCGAAATGCATTTCATACATGGAAGTTTGGGGTCGGGATTCAAGTTTAAAATTTGCGGGCCACATTCACAATTACTGGTGGAGTAATCGGGCATCACGTTTTCTGGTGCATTGAATATCACCGAAGTGTATTTATTTAGCATGCACTCGAACTAAGATCCATTATTCAACGGAATCAATCGGTTTTTTAAGTGTCTGATTGTTCAGCGCACACAATCTGGTAATCATCATCATCATCCAACTTTTCGTCTACATCCTCTATCCTAAACATGCTGGGTACCATATCGGTGTATGTTGTATTCTTCGCTCTATCTTCTATCGATCAATTAAAACCAAAAATCAGGTTGGAACTGATCCCTCCAAACAAGTGCGGATGGCACAGAAGGCAAATGTATTTGTCATCCACATAAATTATTTAACCCAGATGGGGATTACAAGCGGCTGCTTCCGAAGGCCAATAGGTACCTCGATACATGTGATTGATGATTGTTTCGGTTGAAAAAAACTTGTATTTTAATTCACCATTGTTGTTGTTACAAATCGAGGTGCAAGATACCGACTCGTTTTTCTTGCCTAGGTAATGGCCGAATTGGCATTTATTTTGTAGAAACAACTTGTCACCATTTTAGCCATCATCTGCACACACATTCTCCTTCAACACGATGGTCGGTAGTTTTTCGAAACCAGTCAACCCGTGTATGTAATTCATATCAGATTCTAGGTTTTTTTTTTCTTCGAGAAATTGGTTCGCCTTTACACCAACAATATGCGAATGGAAACTTGAACAATGAATAGTACAAAAGCAAATAAAAAAATATGAATACCGATTTATCTTTTCTTTGCATAATTTTGTAAAAAGCTTATGATTGTATTATCGGTTTTTTCTCTAATTCCAAACATTTTCCCTTTTCAAATGGAAGTTCTTTTGCCAATTGTCTGATTTCACCCTCCAATCATTGGCGATCGTTTATCGATTCCTCTGTCGACATGTTGTTGCTAGTTTTGTCAACAGTTGGGAAATCTGGTGCACTACTCACTATTTAAAATCATTTCCAGTCGATAATAGCGATTACATAATCACATTATAATATATAATATTCCATGATAGCTCGATGTAGGTAAACTCTTTGATTCTATGAGTTGCCTGTAATTCGCTCATTCATCTACAGGAACATGTCTCCGCAAGACATCGCAAGTATATTTGTATTCCAAAATTTTCCGCATCCATATATATATATATATATATATATATCGAGAGAGAGAGAGAGAGAGAGAGAGAGAGCGAGAGAGAATGGGTTGAATTAAAATGAAAGTAACTATAGTTTTTTTTTTAATCTTTATTTTATTTTATAAAATACATACACTTTTTTATTCATTTTGATTTCAACAAATACTCTTGCATTTCGGCCGGTGACAAGTGATGCTGCTTGGGAAAGGAAAATGACATCCAGATGGGTTCTTCTCGATGGGCAGCAGGATTCACTTTGATGGTTTATGTCAGTGTAGGTGATGGTGATCATGGCAGTGGTGAAGATTAAGAAGATTTAAATCCCGAGGTGCCTCGCCATGTATTGTAAATTTCATCATCATTTTCATCTGTCAGAACAAACCATACTATCATGTGTGGCATTATGAGTAGTTGAGCTATACGAGATCCTTTCTCGGCTTTGAATGTCGAATTTCCTCGATTTTTCAGCTTCACAAAGATATCTCCTCTGAAGTCTGAATCTATAATTTCATTATAGGTGCATATATGTTGGTTGAATGGCATCCCCAAACGACTCATAACAAAACCGAAATAGCCTTTGGGTATTCTACACGCCAGGCTGACATCGACATTGGCCACTTGGACTGGTTGAATTTCAATGTCATGAATCACCTTCAAGCCACTTCTTCACTACAGTGGACCAGCTGATGTTTAAACTGTGCAGGAACAATGGGCGCCATGGTGTGAGACAAGTTGCTTCTACACCGACAATTTATACATATTCGCCAAAACAAAAAAATATGTATTTTTTACAATGCTTTTATTTTGCCAAAGCAGGAAGGGGGTAATGGAAATCCCCCTTTTTGTTTACTTATATAAAAATTCTCTATTTTTACTCTTGATCAATGTAATGATTGGGACAGATCTTTAATTTTCTTGATGGACGATAAAGTTGTTGAAAATATCCATAAATTTTGTTTTGGCCTCATTCCATGTGAGAATGTATTTCAAACCAGATTCGTCGTAAAACTCATACAGGGTTACGTCGTCGATATTACCCCGAGACTGGTATATGGAAATTAGTTTGCATAAATTTAGCAAGTAATTGTCCATGTCGGGTGCTTTCTCTCTTTTTTTAAAAAAGCATATTTATATACTCTATTCGAGTTGAGATTCGCCAGCATCATCATTACCATACATCTTCATCTTTTTACTTTGCAATTGATGGAAACATACCATTAACATCATTGCAAAAAGTGTTTTGATTGCATCCTGAACATCGGGATAGTTGAAAATCTCAAGCAATTTCATTAAAGGTTCATATGGTAAATCAGACATAAATTCATTACATGATTCATGTAGGGAAGCGGGTTTGGGTCATTGTTAAATCTATCGATAAATTTTTCCATTCTGCCCTTTTCGATATTGGAAAGCATAATTTTCACCAATTGAAAAATTTCGGGCTCGCAGAGCTTTTCGAAAAGCTCCTCTTGCACACGATTTCAGACAGAATCATAATTCTTGTACAAGTATGCAAATATAAAATGAAATGATCGAGATACAACATTTATAACCCCGGGTATCTTTGGTATTTGTTTTACTTCTTATATATTTGAATATGTATATCGAAATATTTACTAACACAATTAACCCTTTGTTATGAGTAATAAATTGTTACTAAAATATTTGAGGTAAAAGAATAAATTTAAAAAATCTTTTTTGTGTACAATTTTTATTCAGTATTTATAGATTTTTCTTTTAATGTCTCCTTTTTATTGACAATGTTAATTGGATTTTCATCTACAAAGTATTTTTCGTGCAAGTTTACAAAGATCTTAGTCAAAAATACGATTTATTTTCAACAAGGTTCGTACATAGTCAAAGATATCAAATTAATTGTTATTTTCATTGTATCCGTGCAATTGAAAAGCCAACATCCACTAGACATACTCTTTCACAGATAGCCACAATACTCTGTTACCCTCGAAATCATTTCGTAAAAACATTTGCAGGATGGTGTAGACGTTCAATTTGTTGGCTCGACAAATTGGTAATTCCAAGTTGGTTTTTTTTCACCATTATTAATGACATCCATGAGATTGTGACTGTCGTTATTTCCAGTCTCATTGCCATTGTTTTAAGGATCTTTATTGTAATTTTTTAGAATGTCTATTAAAGGAATTTGGGACTGATTTTTCCACCCGACCGTAGACGTTTGCTGTCAAAACAAAAGTTCTCCACGGGTCTCACCTTGTTGGTAAACATGACGAAAATGTGATATTTCCAACAAGTACCAATATTGTACAAGTACAGATCTAATCCTTTAAAGTCGAGTGAGCATTCGCCGCACGGAACACTGTGTGTTCTCTCGATGAATTCACAACAGGTGACAAATAGCAAACTTTCCTATTTTTCATTACATCCTCATGGAATCTGCAGTAATTCAATCAGCCTAGATTCGATATTTTTATACCGATATTTACAGGACATTTAATATGTGTGTTTTAGTGATTCGATGACGAAAAGACCGCTTTGTTCGAGTGTCTTCACTTTTGATAATTTCATGGCTTGGTTTTTATTTTTGGTAATTGCATAATTTACATATGAGTGTGCTGGTTTCAATATTTTCTCTCCTTTTAGTTTGAGCGGCGACATTTACCTACTGATGATTTCACTTGATGTGTAATCTATAGGAATTTTTGGAGTCAGCAACTGTTTGACCAATTTCGAATCGATGGCTTTGCGTTTACTCAAGTGCTCTGATGTGTTCAACACGATCGATCCATCTGCGAGAACGGTCGAATAATCATCCTGGTTTTCTAGATTTTCTGTTTTACTTGATTTTTTTTTCTCAATGGAACTGCAACTTTCAAAGTATTTTCCTTTTGAGTTTGCAGGAACTATTTTCCTCACTGCTATGATGGGGCTCGATGGAATCTTCTGGTGATGCTGGTTGGGTTATTGATGGCAACAACCACTCATCTTTTTTTACAGGATGTTTTCATTTGTAATTAAATTTTGATTGTTTTACGGATTCACCAATGACAGCGGTTGGAACTTGATTCGCTTTCGCTGTTTTCTCTGTAGTAGCCTCTGTAAACAATGTTGGCTCAGTCATCTCTGATGCAGTTGCCATCGTATCTTTCGATGTGGCAATCTTTACAATTTTCAGAAACAGGTTTCGTAGCTAACTCAAACATTGGTCCAATTTAACGACTTTCTGTTCTATGTTATCGAGATCCATTTCTGACAGATAACAAATCATTAGAGTTTATCATTGCATGTTTTCATATATACAAGTATGCTTTGAAGAAAAATATATGTATTTTTCAATTTTTTGTTTTCACTTTTTTTGCCTCTTCACAGAAAGGAAGATGTTTTATCATTACATTTTATGTACAAATTGTTGTGTATGTCTCTGGTGGGAATGCCATCATGATTGGTCGGAAACTTGGCCAATTCTCGATGGGGCATGGAATTGGCAGGTGTCCTTTCGACGAGATGGATATTTAAGTAAAGAAATTGGAGTTTTGTCATAAAGATGAGTAAATAAATTGCATTTTTGCTTGGTCGATTTTCAAATAGGGCATTTACCAAGTCCTCTTAGAGACAGGGTAGATTAAGGTAGTACTCAAATTCCCTGTTTGAGCACAAATATGAAATCTGGGGCAGAACAGAGTAATCATCCCTCAACTCATAATTTGCAGTTTTATTGATGTGTTGGTAAAAAAGTTTCAACATTTCGATGCTAATTCATTCCACATTGTGCATGCTGTCGTCAAAGGGAACAATCATGATTATGGATTTTCGTATCTTGGAAATTAACTCTATCGAATCGAAATAGTAGTGGGTGGCATATGGCGTGAAACACCTGTACAAGACACCAGAATAGTAAAACGAACTCTTGTATAGTATCAGGGTATGAGATGTGTATGGAGAGAGTACAATTTCCATGTTTTATTCATCAATGTAATTACACAAGAAATAATGCTCTCTGTGCAAATGTGGCTCGAGTTTCACAAAATTGGAATTGACAAACACAACGTACAAGTAATTGTCGAAAATGGTATCGAGGGGAAGGATATCGAAGAATTTTGTAATTGCAAAGGAATTCTCTTTGTATATCTTCCGAAAAGTTGGCAAACTACTTGCTTTTGTCTTTGTCATTTTTATTGATGCATAAATTTGTATACATACAAAGCATGGTCTTGTTTCAAAAATGTATATATTTAAGGAATTACAAAAAAAACATTCCTATGTAAAAACTATTTGTGATACAGGAATGTTGAATGTGAACCAATTATTGTTTTATTACATCGCCATCAAACATGCAGAGAATAAATTTCACAACTTGGTTGTATGTTTTGGACCTTGGCACTACATAGGAGTGGATGATTTCGAAGAATGTTTAAAAATAATGGATGCAAAACATATTTTAAATTACTGGTATTATGATAATAAAGTTATGGTGTTCCAGAGAGAATCAGAGCACTCCAATAAACTGGTAAAAGTACTCGACATTTTCTTCAAAACCAAAGGCATAATAATTGGCTACAAAAACAAAATTCATAAATTACTTTGAATTACACAGATTGTTTCTCCATGGAAAAACCCAAGCCTGCCACTACAGAACTTGTACTTGCAGCTGCAATTAAACTTTTATCATCACTATGACCTTTAAAAACGTTTTACTGAGCTATATTTCTGAGCCGATCATGATAATACCAAAACCTACCTCACAAGCAGTTGGGATCTTGGATGATAAGAGAAACTCGCACAAAATGTAAATAATGTTTTTGGTCCAATCATAAGAGATTCGTTCCCCACATGTCATAGAATATTGCCACAATAGCTCTTGAAAGCAAACAAAATTACTCTCCTTTCGAGTGCAATTGAAGAAATTGTTTATACCACAATGATACCAATCAGTATATGAGGTAATGATTGACAAAAAAAAGTAATATTTTTTATAAAAATGGATAAGTTTCAGGATAACTCTCTTGTGTGTATTGTAAACAACATTACACCTCTCCCCCCACTCCTACTTTCAAAAATCATTCACATTGCAGTATTTCACCTCTCTTACACTCCTTTCAGTTTGGACTATACGGCCAAGAAATCTGGAAAAAGACATCAGTTGAAAGTGAGAGCTGAACGTGGAAACACCACTCCTCCTTCCAGAGCAGAAAAGGAATACAGAGTAAGTATAGTAATATAACATAATATAATAACTAAACACTATTACATATACCTTATAAAATATTATAATAAATAACTTACTTTTTTGTTCTTACCAAATTCCCCTTCTGCTCTGATAGGTGGAGTGATGTGTCTACATTCAGCTCACGGCCTGATCTGATATCTTTTTCCTGGATTTCGCTTCCATATAAGCTTAACTGAAATTAGGTGAAGGGAGGGGAAGTAAAATTCAGCAATGTGTTTGATTGTTGAAAGTAGGAGTAGGGGAAATGAATGTCGATCGTGAAGCCCTCTGGCAAAATCTCACAGAACTTGTTCCACAATATTTCGCCTAATTATAAATAGGTCTTATTAGTTACATAACATCTCGCCCAAATACTCTATGGATTTTATTAGTTCCACAATATTTCGCCTAGTTATTGGTAGGTTTTATTTGTTTTCACAACAATCAAGAAATAGTATTTTTTTTGGGATTCTATTAATTTTTATACAAAATATTAATTTTATTTGATAGTTAATGTAAATATTTGAATATTAAAGGTGTAATGTTTTGGATAAGGGACTTCACCCATAATGTTCATTTATAGTAATTTCATTGGTTTTAGTTGTTGGTTTGTAGTGAAGGAGTTAGTTAGTGGAGAGAGAAGGGGGTTAGATTAACTCTGTTATAAATTTTAAAATTGAATTTTAAAGAGAACCTTTGTGGGGAAAAAACTTACAATGTCCAGTTAAAAAAAAACTACATTATTATGTTTGGTTCGTAGTGATGGTGTTAGTTGGTGGATAAATGAGGTGAAGGGGGGGGGGTCAAGGAGAGTTGGACAAACTTTTTATTATAAATATAAAATATTAATTTTGCAATTATATCAATTTTGGGGGCACCAAATAGAATTTTTTGAACAGGGACAATTTTGACACTCCCTTCAAAATTCAACTATGTTATTTTTTTTTACTTTTGGTTTAACAACTCTGAAATTATATCAGGTGGTTTATACAAAAAAAGGAAAGTTGCTTATACACAAATAAAAACTGTATTTACAAAAAAAATATTTTTTATAATATGGAATTAACCAAAGTATTTTTTTAATGATATTTTTTGTTCAATCATTCGAATTATATTGTTGATAACTATATGATTTGAAATTCCTTTTTTATATCAATTGAATGATTGTGTCTATAACATCATACACTTTGAAAATTCCAGCATCCGGATCGAATCTGATGAACATGCAATTTAGCTGTTTCTCAATGTGTTTTAGCCTTTCGATTTCGTACTCAGCATTTCTGTCCCTATGATTATGTTCGTCACATTCGACTGCGATTTTGTAAGCCAGAAAGTATAAATTAATTCGATAATCATTGATGGCGTATTGCAACTTGTAGTCCAGATGTCTGAAACAGCTTACAATTATGCTGATGAAATCTCTTTCCTTTGTTCTCAAAATGAGGTTCAGTTTCAAGTCAAATTCCTTGATAACTTTCCTTAGCAAGTATTTCATATGTAGGTTTTCTCGAATTTTTTATCAATAATTTAAATCCCTTTTTATTGGTGAACATCATAAGTGGTTGCCAGTTGGAGAGGGTTTCAACAGTGGGTGCAATTCGCTTCAAATTTACCCAATTTGTTTTTCATTTATGAATGACATTAATGGTGATTGCATCATTTGGTCATTAATATCCAAGAGATGATGCTATATCATTCCCTTTGAACCAAAATTGTTCATTACCATTACCATTGATGAACATGAAAATCCAAAAGTAAAAATTCTGGTTTATCAACAACTGAAGAGTCAGCTTAATCAACGACATTGTAAGTGAAATGATGTTCAGTTTCTTATATATAGATAAAAAATAATATTAGCTGATTTTTTGTGATTCTATTTATTCTATAATTAATAAAACAATGTTATTAATAATTAATATAAATTATTGGATTTGTGATGGCGGGTTTTTTTGTAACCACCAAAATTGAATTTTGTCATTGTACCAATTTTCCGGACACCAAAGTTAATCTTGGAATAAGCCCTTTTTGGATTGAAGGTGTAAATGGTGAAGGATGTCAAAAATGCCTTTCAAATTCGACCATGTTCTCATCCATTTGTTTTTTTTTTTTTACATGGTTTAAAATTTCTTCACGTGAGTATTTATATCCAATAAAATATGCTATAACTTTTCCTTTTGGACATAATTTGTTCGATTCCATTATGGTCGATCAGCACGAACATCCAACATTAGAAACTTTGGAAGTTTGACAATGGGAAAGATCGTTTGACCAACAACATTTTGAGTGAAATTATATTCAGTTGCTCATATATGTATGAGCAACTGAATATACATATAGGTGAATATATATATATATATATATATATATATATATATATATATATATATATATATATATATATATATATATATATATATATATAGGTGTGTACAGAAATATTAACATTGTATAAATTGAAATCCCTTTGGTCTATCAATTGAACAATAGTTTTTATATCATCATGCACATTGAAATTCTCAGCATCTGGATCGAATTTGATAAATGTGCAATTTAGCTTTTTCTCGATGTGTTTTCGTCATTCGATTCATATTGAATGTTTCTGTAATTGTGATTACATTCGTCACATTCAACTGCAATTTTGTAATCCAAAAAGTACAAATCTATTCGATAATTATTGATTGTATATTGTAATTTGTTAAGATATTTGAAAGAATTCGAAATTATGCTGATGTAACCTTGTTCCTTTGTTCTCCAAACTAGATTCAGTTTCAAATCGTATTCTTTGATCAGTTTTAGTAGCAGGTATTTCGATGTGGGCATTCTCGAAATTTGCATCAATAAATTCAATCCTTTTTTATTGATGAGCATCGTATGTTGTTGCCTATTAGAGGGGGTTTCACTGGTGAGGGACAATCCCTTCAAATTTGCCCACATTCTTTTCCACTTTGGTTTTTCACCAAATTTAAAATTGCATTATATGGTTTTTTATATCCAAGAAATGAAGTTATATATTTCGCTTTGAACCACAATATCTTATTACAGCTATAATCGATGACCATGAAAATCCAAAAGTCAAAATTCTTTGTAAAAACAGTGGCTTTTTATCAGTTGGTATTTTTCAACTATTTTAGAATACAGATATTTTTAAAATTATTTGTATCAAAGTAGAATTCTTGAATTTTCTTCAATTTCTCTCTCTCTCTCTCTCGCATGTAGTATTAGTCATATTAAATTATCTTTTATGCTTTTTTTTATTCATGAACAAATAACCCTTAATTCCGAATTCTTGAGCAATTTGCATTAATTCTGAATCTTTCAAGTCTTCTAAATTCTTTTGATTTTTTCTATAATAAATTTATAATTAACTACTTTTTCCACCAAAGCATCTCAGTTTAGATTATAGCTTTTTTTTATATTTTTAGTACTTTTCCAAGATCTTTTAATTTTTTAATTTAATGCTTCAATTTCAATTTTTTTCTAAGTTATTGTTTTTACATCTGGATGGTAAGTTTTAACTTTGTCGATCCTCTCTATAAGTTCTTGTTTTCTTTTACAGGAATATATTCTGGTATTTAATTGTTTTGACATTTCCTTCAATTAAATAAATTTTTTATAATATAAAGTTCTGTATTCTGGGCATTATATATCATGAGTTCATATTCGTTCAAATATAGAATCCAACTCTTTTCCAAATGTTTTGTTATTCCCCATGATTTATTTTTTTAAAGTATAATCTTTTGAGCCATTTTCACAATACCTGTTAAATCCCACAATAATTTTTTCTTGGTAATTCGACAACCAAAGAGCTCTCCTGTCCAATGATGTTGCAGTTGTAATGGTTTTATCAAAAGCCCAACAGCTTATATATACACAAAAATATATAAATAATTGACTTTTAACTGGTACCCTGTAATTGGTACCCTTTTAAAATTCACCTTTTATAAATTTTTTAAATTGAAAATCAGAGTTGAATACTAATTTGAATACCATTACCATAATATGACAATTATGTGGTGAAAGGATAAGAGAATGCAAACAAAGAAAGCTTATTTGATAGGCTTAAGTGTTATTTTTACAGTTTTGGGATTGATTATGGCCTACTTTGATAATTTGACAAACATAAGAGTAATATCTGGTTTTGTTTTTATAGGTGTGGGAAATTTATGTAACCAATTACTATTTTCGAGCAAATGGGGAAAAAAAAATTATTTACAAACAAAATATAAAAATATTATATTTACAAAAAAAAAATTGTGAAATAATTATATAATATAGTTAAACAATGTGATTTTTTTTGGCAGTCATCTTCAATTTCGTTGCAGGGAATTTCTCCATCTCGTCACTCCAAAACATTCAAACATTTCTTCATTTGGCCCACAGATGCAGAGATTTGACCTGCAGCAATTCAGTCGAACCATCTTTTATATTTTTAACCTGCACCATACACTGAATGTAAAGTCTTTGATACACTTTATTTCAATTTTGTTGTTGTTTTTGGCAGTCTTCCCATTTTGCCAGTACATTATTGCAAAACACAAACACAATAGTATCCAATTTCTGTCTGCACATATAAATCCACGAATATGTCTCCAAAAATTATAATGGCCTGCATTCCCACATATAGCTACCAGAGTCTTACATGATAGGCATTTATAAGTTTTTTGCAAATCCACAATTTCGAGATAGTGATCGCATTTACATAACTTTTTTTCCATTGTATTTGATGTGAACCCGCAACTAATATTATATATTTGTTGTAATGGCTCCTAATCAATTGAAATACTTCCCTTTAAATTTCATCATAGGGAATTTCGCCATCTTGCCATGCCAATTGGTGAATATTTTCCTTCAGTCAATAGTTTGTCTTTTTATTTACATCATCCAATACTTTCCACGGATAGGGAGATTTGTTATCATGGAAACCTTGCAGATTACAAAACATGTTGTATGCTGATAAAGTGCTGGCTCGAAAGTGAGTGATTTGTTTTGGCCAATGCCATTGTATATATACCTGCCGTGGTCGTGATTTGTTTTTGTTTTTACAATACCTCAGTGGATGTTTTGCATAGCTGATTGAAAAAAAAAGACTCATTGAAAAAAAAATGACATCATTATTCATTGTTTTTTCCAACATGAATGACATACATGAAAAATATTCCAATGTTACTGTTAATAATACTGTGGACGACTGGGAATCATTTTGCAAGACCTAGACAAAGGTTAACTCCATAGAATCTAAATTTTATGATAGCGAAACACTGCCCAGTAAATTTTCTAATCATGAACTTTCTACGACATTGGGTCATCAGTGTAAATAACCACGAATGGTGTCCTGGTACTCACGAAGTTGCCGATATTTTAGTCGATTCTTCCGACGTGTATTGTGATGTAGTGTAAATTAAGGAATTTTGCAAGTTTTGCACATATCAGTACTTTAAAAATTTTTTTGAACAACATAGGGTTTTTAATATTTTCACCAGCAACTACGAATTCATAGTGGGTTATTATTGGGATACTTCATCGTTAGTTTTGGCCACATGTTGTCTCTTTTTATTTTTATTACACATTCGTTTTTATTTATCATGGTTTGTTGTAGTCTGTTATTTTCATTGATGTTTCTCTTGATATGAAAAAAAATGTTATAATTACCAAATGCATACACATGTAATAAAATAAAATATTGGGTGTGAAACCATGAATATATAAGTTCTATTCCCGCCCAGATGGAGCATAACAGAATGGACACTCGAGTTCAAAAAAATGTTTATTCTCACTACAAGAAGAACTGGATGTGTAGAAGCAACTCGAATAGAAACATTGGTGAATACATGGAGTTGATTACAAGGATATTGCATACTTGGACATTGTCATTACATCTGATGGCTCATCAAGAAGCATTTTTAATTAATCTGTTGCCCGATTATGGAAAAAATGTGACATTGATGGGCGAACGAGTTAACTGATAGATTCGTGCCAAGCATCTACCAGATCGCATCAATCGTTAACGAATGAGTTAAAATTGATCAATTTAATTTTTTTAAAAATCTTTTGTGTTTCATATGTAATAGTATTATTTAACATCGACCAGTATGTCGTAACCACCCATATTCAAATTATGCACCAAATCATCTATTAAAATATATGGGCTCATCGTTACTGGAAGTTCTTGGCGAATGATAGATACAGATTTCATTATTCTATGCAGCCCATACAAAACTTTTGCAAATTTATTGGCTTATGGAAACTGTTCGATAAAATTTTCATGTGCACAACATTGCATGCCATCCACAGCATCAGTTTAAAGTCTTTTACCAAAGTTGCTATGAAATTATTGGCTCTGTGAAATTTGTTTTTACATTCATCTTTTAAAGTGCTGTCTAAATCGATGAATCTGTTGCCTTGTGCTCGCCTTTTCTTTGTGAATTCTCTTTTATTTGCTCTCTTATCGGCCAGTTCGCGATTGTCTTTGTCTCTACTGACAATTCTCTGATTGCGAAATCCTTTTCTCAAACCACCATAATTGGAATTGCCAACCACATCGGAATCTTCACCATTGCTTCTGATTTGTAAAGCAGAGGGAAACATGTCTCTTATATTTTACAGGAAATAACAAATATGGAAATACGAAGATTATTCACACAAAAAAGAATGTCCAAAGTATTATCGATCGATCTGCAAATATCAAAATTGTGGTCATTGGATAATAATGATAAAATTTTTGCACACATTTTGCTCGGATTGTTGAACAATGTCAAAACCGTGAGAAATGACCATATGTGTGTATCCGGACACTTGTGTTACCTGATGTTTGCGTAGGTGATAGTGAATTTCAGCCAAACGAGCATGTTTATCAATGACGATCATGTTTTTCCCCTCCATTTCTCTAAATGAATTTCATGTGCATGGAAACTGTTCGGTTGTTTGAATGTAGGTACAATCAGTTGGAATTTAACTGGAGCGAGACACTTGCCTTCGTTCAACTTCAACATATCACAAAAAATATTTTTGGCTACAGTGTACCATACCTCGAATGACATTTATACATCCCCATGATCATCAACTGACGATCATCGAATTTTCACGGAACTTGTGGTGCTAGTGGCACTCGGTTTATGCGAAAATGTCTGGTTTTACAGAGATTATGTACCTTTTTCTAGAGTGAATGTTGTTCGATTCTTTGATGACTTTGACCGATAATTAGAAAAATAAATAAAATGCTGGGTAAAAAAATCTTCACTCAATATCGAGATTTGAATGATGTGCTAATCGGTACAACACCTTCTATTCAAACTTACACATCCAATTGCAAAATTTTATACATGATGGATAAACGCATGAATGAAATTGTATGGAAATTGTTTATTTTGAAAAGGTTTGATACATATCTCAAATATATATTTAATATTATCTAGATTAGTCGATCTGATTATTTCCATCAATTCGTCGTGGTTCATATACGTGGATGAATTTGGCAAAATGGTCCAATTACTATCGGAACTGGAAGCCATTGAGCCTGAACTACAAAATCGAATTTTAGTAAATACTTTTAACAATAGCTTTGATTATTTCTACATTATTGCATGAGTGGTTATTTTGACGATTTTATTTGTGTTGAAGCAGCCGATATTGGCTGGTATAGTTCAAATACATTGGCTTTGAAAGTAATCCTTTGAGTATAATTTTTTGTTCCCAAAGAGAGAGTGTGTGTGAAAGAGAAAGAAATGATTTGATGGATTCCTACTCGATTAGCACCATAGTTCAAGCTGTATTATCGCTTGTAATATTGGTGGTGTATTTGTTTTTACTACATGGGAAAACTCCTAAATTCGATCCTGTGAAATTGTGTAAAGATTTGCTTAGATTGAACCACAGTCAAAAATGAAAAACTTAAATATGCCACTTTGTGTGAAACAAATACGTATTGCGAGTACAAAGTTTTTGCGATGGGCACAGAGAATGTAGAAAGCATGAAAATCGAGGTGAATTTTATCGGCGTATAGGACAAAACACCTCACAACCAGGGATGGAATTTCAAGAAACAAATATGGTTCAAACGTAGTCACACGCAAACACTTTCACCGAAACTCATCAAAGTCGGGATGGATTATAAAATCCAGCTACATGGTGATTTAAATCCCTAAAACTTTGTGTCGATCTCCTGGAACTGAGCATTTCCGAAAGCCTGCAATTGATTTTCAGTGCGTGTAGTAATCCAAACCTAGTCGATTACATAACATATGAACAGTATTGCAACCTGATGAACATAGATGGTTCCGAATCCGCAAACAAAAACAAAACACAAGAGGATATGTATATGAGATGCGGGTGCGATTGTAAATGGATTTCGGAAGTATACCCAAAGAATAATTTTTGTTGGCACAGTGTACCGTATGAACAATGATGCGATTAATTTGGAATGGGGCATTAGCAATGTTTGTGTCGACATGTTGAACAAAATCAGATTGCCTTACGTGAACGATATCTACATCATTTGTAATTACAGATTACCAGAAAATAGTAAATGTGAGCATGGGCTTTCTAAAAGCAGAATAAACTGTCTATAGCCCGAATGTCCATAACACGAAAATGGTTATATAGTGCACCCGTATAAGATAAATGCCTATATTGCCGAAATGGTGAAGTCGAACACATTAAAGAATGTGATCAATAATTAAAATATTTGTATCTACGAATGCGATAGATGTCGCCTGAATTATTCCTACATCGATAAAGTTTTCAATGTAGACACAGGCAGTTGTGAAAATCCCACCCTTGATGTACTTCCCCTTCCCTATAATTTTCCCAAATACCCATCAATGCAGTTAAGGTTTAAAATAGTGCCAGATACAAACAAATTGATTTTATCCAAACAACGCGATAGGAATAAACAACTACAACCGGCAATCGAAAATCAAAAAATCTTTCATAAAAAATGCAACAAGTGTATCGAAGTGCAAGATGTTGATTTACGAAAAAGAAGAATTTGATTTCGGTGAAGTTCCTTTCGAAGAAAGTATAATTTCCATTAACCCAATACTAAAATTAGAATATTGGAAATACACTGTAGAATTAAAGTTGTATTTGGTGACATTTTTTGCAGGTAATTTATTGCTTGTTTTTTTAAAATGAAAATCTTCGATGCCAAGAAGAAATTTTCTTCGATTTTATATAAAGGATATATTTAATACAAAACATTTTATACCAAAAATATATATGTGAAAATATAAAGATGTTGCAAATGTAGCAGAGAAGGTGGAAGATGGCTATTTAATTGACTTTATCATTGCACAAAATGCACTACAAGTTTTTAAATCATACATTCGATTTTCAAAGTCTTTTTAATTTGTTCCCAGTTGGCTCGAGACGACGAGACTGCACCTGGACAAAAAATTAATTTACAACTATAAAATTTTACAAAATTATTAATATTCAGATTTTTTCTCAGAACGGTAAATTATGTAATGTATGCATTGACTTTTTTATAAGCTTTAATCGCGATTCTTAGATTGTCACATACTTCACAGATAGTTTTCTTTTCAGCAGCCAATTTAAGCAAATGCATTCCAGCAAGAGAAAGGGCCGCTTTTACTTGATTGTTGTCATATATTTGTTCCATGAATTCTTTGCAAATGTGAATACTATAAAGTAATTCTTTTGGGTTAATGAATTTATTATTTTTTTGCCCCTTTCCTTTGCCAAATTGATGATGTATTTGTCAGACAATAGGGCCGTTTAGTTCAATAATGGCGAGGAATCATTTTCTTCCCTTCTGGAAAATTGCAACTCATCGGGTAATGTAGCGACTTGTGGAACAATGGTTAAATTCCCCTCAGGAAGAAAGTTTACTTGAATTTGAGTCGTCTAGTCATATTAGACGGGTGTGTTTACCTCATTTATCCAAGTTGGATTGTTTCTGTTACCGCTTCCCCCAGCCATCACATCTTCATTCAAAGGGATTAGATTGTGCGATCGTAAGGCATTGAACATTAAATCATCGAGTGATGTTTGTTGATTACAACACACAGACGAATTTCTAGGAGACTGGAAGGTTAAAAAATCAGATAGGTTGTAATTGGGTAACATGTTTTGAATCGAAAATGGCAGAGTTGGGGATGCAGTTAATTCTTGTCATTGTAATTGGGGCTTATCTGTCACCGCTCTTGTTAAAGTCGATTGAATTACTTGAGGTTTTACTTGCTTCGTGTCTAGATCGATCGAGGAGACATCTTGCAAATGCAGAATATGTGTTGAATTTAAACTGGACTGTTCTACCGGATTTAAAATGTTGTGGTGTATTCGCACTGATCGAATCCGCGACTTTTATTTGTTTGATCGGCTGTTGTACTTTTCCATTTGGAAAATCAAACATGATATTTTTGTTATCCATTGATGAAAGATAATTTGTGGTATCAAAGTTACTCGATTTGTAATTGTGCCCCTGGGATAGTTTGTGCACGAATTGCGATGGATACGCGCTTCTTGCATGTGCCCATAATTTAAAAAATGGTATTTTTCAATCACCAGAACTTTCTCTTCGAATCAATCTTGAACCACGTGGATATCGGCTAGGTAAAAATTAAACACCAAGACATTTTGAAACACCGTCAAACACTTATCGAATGATTTAATGACGTTTCGAATTGCTGCCTGGGAATCGAAACTGAAAACTTGGATTTGGTTTTTGGAAAGTAAAACATTTTCCCTGATGTTTTCATCAGTTATTTTATCAAATAATCATAATATATAGGCGTTAGTAATTTAAGTTGTGTTTGTGTTTAATATCATCAAGTTTAAAATCCAGTGTTGGGAGTTGTTCTTTTAGAACAATGTATTCAGCAGCGCCACTACTTTTGAAAGTTTACGAATTCAGTACCTGTTCGATGAAATCTCGTAGTTCACAACTACCACTATACAATCCAATCATTGCTTGTTCGGAAATATTTGGTGTTTCAACCAAAAGCATCCACTCATCGACTCTTGTCAAAGTTTTATCATGTGGGCAGCCTGGTTTTCTAGTGTATCACTTTTGTACTTTTTATAACATATTTTGTTTTTTATGTATGTAATTCGTGGTAATTTGGTCTTGCTCTCGTAATTTCTGTTGTTCTTGTACGAGATTCTCGAATGAATAGTTGTTTGAAACATCTGATTGAAACATCATGTCCATGTCGAAAGAGGGAGGTAAATCGATTGCCAATAGTTCATGTCTAAACCTGATTCATTATCGGGGTTCTTTCATTTTGCGGTGGAGTCTTTTGATGTTTTATTTCATGCATATTGTTGACATTGTTGTCAAAGTCAATACGAAATTCTCATTGCACGTAAATTGAAGATGCTGTTTGTATTGGTCGATATTGTGCCCCCGCTTCACTAATTTCTTGCGACGAACACCAGCCCAAGTGTAGTCGTAACAGTTGAATGATTGATCCAATACTGGTGAAATATTCTTAAACAAATATCGCACATTATCAATATCGGCTTTATTTAAATTTAAGAGGAAAATTATTCCTTATACCTGTTAGGCCTAAACCGAAAGTTTTAAGGATGTTGCAAATAGCTAAACCAACATCAAAGGTGTGAATACAGATCTGGTCGTTATAAATAAGAACACTTTCACTGACGATTTCGCCAGACATGATTTTTGCTCTTATATTATGTATTATGGTAGGTTATAATTTTGAACATTTGTTTTCCCAACAGGAAGTATTTGAACATGTCGAGTGTAACGAATATGATGAGGAAAACATATCTGATGACAAGAGCACAGGACCCAAACTCATGTCTTAGATACAAATACAAAATATATAAATAAAAATAAATTTGCAAAAAAATTTTTATTAATACATTTGTTTTGAAAATTTACTGTTTGTTAATTCATAAAATAGAAAAAAAAAAACATTTTTCAAATAAAATCCATGGAACTGTTCATTGAACGGATTAATTGATGCATTCTTGAACAATACTTCACTCAGTGGTAAAAATTTGTGTCTGAGTTTGCTTACGACATACGTTTTGTTCTTTTCCAAATTGTCTGATATAAGTAAATTTCGTAGTCAATTTTTGTCTGTTGAATTATTTCAAGACTATTGTATCTGTCGGACGTCCGGTCGAAATTTTTCAAATAGAGTAACAATTACCTCTTGTCATTGTCGAGGAATTGGTCCAAACAGGTATCATCATAACTCTGCTTCTTCCGAATAAAACATTCTAGAGTTTTTCTACACATATCATCTTGATAGTCGTAATAAATGTAATCTAAAGAATAAGGATTATGATTGTTCACTTGAGTAAATCAGACATACTCTTTATTAATGAGAACTAATTTAAAAAATGGGCCAAACATTTTCGATAAATTTCGAAGGAGAGTACTTGAATACGATAAAGTCGAAATGTGCTGAACTTCCGAAAACTTGTGTGGAAGACAAATCACGACTTGATGATTTGTGCGTTGCGACAGACAACTTTAATCGAAGCAAACAGATATTCGACACACATCATACATATGTCAATTACATCAACATTGTGGATTACTGGACAAAATTATAATTGTAATTGATGAGTGTTTACCTTCAGAGATACGATGAAATTAGAAACAATTACTTTGGTGATAAACAGCATTAGTTTGTTTAATTTGAGGAGACGTTGATGAAACACCTTAGGGGCGAAGTTTTGGACAAAACCACGGGAATATGCAAACTAGTCAACAATTATTGAGTGTGAGATATCAACAATGTGTTGAAAGTCTGGCATGTTCAATTAGATATCGGTCAATGAATTTTCATTAATGGGATTTCATATCCTGTAATCCATCTTGGTGAAGAGAGAAAGTGTTGGTTTGCCATTTGACATTATGCGTGCAAACCACTAGTTGAAATCATCGATTCCTTCGAGCAAAGAATCGAACTCAGAGTTCAATTCCAAAGAATAGATGTGGTGAACAAAATTTAGCGGAAAATTACGGTACCAGCAATATGCTTGTGAGATAAGACCCAACTGTTTGTATGATGTGGAATTATTATTTTTTGTTCACAATAGCAACAACCATTTAAGTTTGATTTTGTGCATCCGTTGTAAATATTTTTTTTTGGTTTTCAATTCGCATGGAAAGTGAATTGTAAAATAGACTGTTAGATTGTCGGTTAATGAATGGTCGGTAAGAGAATTTAATGGGCTATCAATTATAGGATAAGTTGCCAAAATATTTGTGAGTAATTTGAAATGCTAATGGGTTAAATTGGTTATCTGCGACAAGATTTCGTACATCTCAAACAGCTTGAGTATGGAATTCCATTGGTCCGCACTCGTCATTTCCACTTATCTTTCTTTTATCCTTTAACCACAACCGAAAAAAACTTCTTTGGTAGGTAGAAAAACCCAAAATAATCACCCGACTGACAAAAATTAATCCATAATATAAATACCAAAAAATGTTTTTTGTATAGTCGAATACATTGCTGCCAAAGGCCACAACATTCTCCATGTCTTTGCCCAATATTTCAGCGATCGCATCCAACCACGAGGCATTGACACAACAATATTCCACATTGATGTTGGTCGCGGGAGTATCATTTTGAGCACTGTCACAATGAATGCACACAATGTCACCACCCGCCCCAAACACTGAGTGTTTTTTACCTCGTTGCATAAAATTTATCGTCACATAAATCCAAGTAACTATGGTTGGAAAATGTCCAACAACTAAGATGATTGACTTTACACACTTTGAGTTTTCCATTGTCGTTTTCATAGAGAAAGCATCCGCTTATCACCTTCCTATACCTATCAACGTAGGCGGCCGGACCCGAATCACCGATGGCAGAAAGAATGGTGTAACCAACAAGTTTTGTTCTCTGAGAAAATTTTTTTTTTACTTTCGCGAACTTGAGATCGGTCATGATTAGTTTTATAACATCGGTAGAATTAGTGGCATTATTCAGTGCTGGATTCAACAAGATTAGTTTTTTTGGATCCAAGCAGATTTTATGCAGCACATAATCTGGTAAATTTTTTGTTTCATACTGTAAAACTTTACGCATTTTGTTGTTGAGATGGATGCTCGATTCGATTTGACTGAAAGTGGCATCAAACTGTCTTTTTTATCTTGCTCATGAATTCACCAATCATGGTGTTGCCAATTCATGATTTTTTTTACCATTTGCAATCATTTTAAAGCCATGCAAAGATTGATTGTTAAAAATATTTTTGAAAACTGACTCTTTTGGTTAATTCGGGACTAGTAAATATCGAATCATTGCACGTTCACCCACCTTGTCGACATCACCGGCGAATTTAACGAGAGCCTTCAACCTTGTTATGTAGTTATACTTAATTTTTTTATAACTCACAAACTAGAGGTTTGGGAAGTTTGACAGCGATGACGGTAAGATATACTGACAAGATACAATTAAAAATAATTATCCACCTGGTGATTGGTTCCACTCTAGTTTTAATACTTGCTATAAACAAACAGTATGTTAATAATTAGTATTACTACCAATGTTCATATTATTAGCTGTTTACTATTATTATATTTCACGTTTAACAAAAAATTTAAAGATAACTTTATTGATTATTCAAAAAAAATTATTCTTATTCAACCCCTTAAAATGTTTTTATATATCTCATACTTATTGTTTTATAGCGTAAATCTCGATTTGATAAAAGGGGAACTTTGTTAAATTGATTTTATTTTGGTGGTTTCTTTCCAGGATCCGTATTTCCACCTGATCATTCAACACACCGTTCTTGTTAAAATCCAAATTACATGTATATTCATATGTTTTGAGCGTGATTTTGCATGGTAGATATTTTGGTAAATGTTTTGGCGAATGCGATTTTGATCCAGGTAAAAAAGTTATGCGTGTTGTTTATTGCTTTCCTAAGGTGGTCCACATCTTCGTGTATTGTATGCAAGTGGTTTACAAAAAATATGTTTGAGACTATCATCACAGCTAACAATACACCAGAAAGATTTTTACACTTTTTTTCTAGTTCCTTAGTTTTCTTATTTATTTTCTTACTATTCACATGTAGTAGGTAATATACACATCATATACAATGTTTTGATTACATATTCGAATACAAATATCAAAATCAAAAACCATAATGTATGTTTATTGTAGTCAGCATCACCCCAAAATGACAATAACCCCACACTGAATTCTTATTTTACATTATGTTTTCACTGATTTAACTCTGTTGTATTGGTGGTTCCCGCAGGGGTAGTTGTTTTAGACAATGCATCATAAGTACCTAAATGTGTTATCATGGAGGTTATGAGTTTATCTTTAAATTGCGAAATCACAAAGGCCAGAGCCCCTAATATTAAAATGGTGCCAATACCCATCCACAGATATATTTGATTTTTATTATTCATGTTCTTATATATCAATATGTATGGGATTAATGTAGTGAATCACACATTGCCATCATCACCTTCATAATCCATCATTAATTGATTATCATTACTGTTCATCTTATGCATACTAAAAGTGATGGGAAAGGGAAATATATACACTTCACACAAATTCAATTATTAAAAAGTGTGAGAGACTGGTAAGTAAAACATGTTTGAAATAATTTATGTAATAGAGTTATTCTTTGTACTTTAAATTGTAACCAAATGTTTTGATTAAGAATGTACTCATTATGGTCAGTAAACTAGATGGTTGAATGGTTTTCAGTGAAATTTCAGCCATGTTATTATCATAGTATCGTAAAACAATGTATTAATTGTCTATTTTGTTGTCAAGGTAAGGGTTCTTTGCAATAAAGGACAATTTCCATTTCAGGTAGAAATTTTGAAGGTGGTTCGTACTGATCACAACTCGTCGAAGTTATCTAGGTAAATAAGCAATTTTGTACTGAAGCATTATTGCATTCATTGTCTTATTTTATCCATGGGTTAATTAAGACATTTACAAATTTCATATTTAGCATCAAGTACAAAGCAGAAGTGAAGTATTTTCTCTCGAAATAAATTCCATTTACGATTTTGGCAACAGCGCCATATTTTCGTCTAATCATTTTGCCATCAAATTTCAAAATGGATAGAGGAGTGTTGGATTTCACCCTGATTGATACTTTCTTTGCATTCACATCCTCAAGAAATAATTTATCATTTTCGAAATACAGAGTGTAATTATAGGTTTCGATGAAATTTTCCGTGATGTTTTATCTGTTGTCAGAATTATTGTGAACCATGCTGAAGGCAACCACATCGGTAATACTTGGTGTGCCCTACAACGAATCGAAACTTTCGTTTTCTTCCGTTCGAACTACTTTGGTCAATTCTGGAGTACCCACTTACACAAACAAATAGTTTTGATCAAATTGGTATTTTGGCATTGTATTGAACAAATGGTTGAAAGATGTGGTGCATTTACCAATTTACTGAAACTTTTATGGTATTGTGATTAGTCCTGGATGTAGACTGTACTTTATATGCAACAGTGTAGCATGTTTGGATCACTTAAATTATAACAGTCACTTTTAGTTGGGAATTCTTTATTGTCCAAGTATCAATTATCGCCTCTATCTTGAGAAAGAAAAACTCAGTGTCCTCATAAAGGACCGAAATTTAATGAGATTGTCAGATGCTCCAACATTCGTTACACTATATCAATCAACGCCCTTGAAACCATATTGAAAAATTCTGGCAGGTCGACAAAATCCTGAGAAGAAGAATATATATAATCGTAGGCTCGAAGAGTTTCGTGAAACATATACCCTCCACTGGGATATAAACCTTCTTTCGAAGTAAACACTTGGAATTTCAACTGTGACAATATATTTTGCATCGCTTCTGTGTCGATTTCATTTTTAAATTTCCCATCAAAATGTGGGCACCAATGAATGGCACTGCCTATATAACTGTATTTGGTCCCAATCTACAACAACTTTTACTAATTGTAGGTGTGGGTAAACTATTTTTAATTTTGCTAAACAGTTGATTTTGTAAAGTGTCATCAATTTCGCCAAACAAAAATGCATAGATAAAATTTGAAAAGACGAGAAACCATGGAAAGGAAATTGCAAATTTATATAAGTTTCTACCCTATGGCCAAGTATAGTGTGCCGGTGGCACCAGTGACCTGCAGTGAATGGTTTGCATGACAAATTTCATGCCATTCCAGACATCCAATGATCTATAGTACTTTGAATGTTAGTTCATTGTACTAATCATCAGTTTCTCAAAAACTTCAATAATTTTCCCAAACTGCTCGGTGGTTTGTAGCCAGTTGTATTAAGGTAAAAGCATATAGTTAGTTTCAAATGTTTTTATTATGAGATTGTTGCTATCATCTGCATTTGTGGACAAATACTGTTTGTGATAACATTGTATTATCTTTACAAAACAAACATATGTTTCTATTTTATTCATTTGGATGACCATATTTATGATGTATTTTAAGAATAAAATTATGAAACCCACGAAGATAATTCCAAGACTTATAAATATAAGGGTACCAAATATTTTGTGAAATTGTAAAAATAAAATATGGTTATTGTACATGTTTCATTAAATTCAATATAATCTTTTCAATTACACTCCCTGGATAGGCACTTTATTTTTTGCAATGTTTACAAAATATAAGTTTGCCATTATTACAACATACCTTGAATTCCAAAATGAAAAACAAATCAACTACATTGTCTTTGCACTGTGCAAGTTAGCTCATTTGGGGAATCATTTCATTTAATTTACTCTCATCAATTACGATGGAATAATCGCGTAACATCTCTTCATAGATATGTCCATCGTCAGTTTCCAAGACCTTTGGCACAAGATGTTTATATGATGCATATCGACTAAGATATTTCACAGTCCTGTAGGCCAACGACACTACCCATTAACAAAATTTGTTACTCTCTTGTATTCACCACAATAGTCGTATATCAATTTGTCAAATAACATTTTGGGAAAAAGGGAATATGAATGTTAAGATCTAATCACACATTACTTTTTGACAGTGGTTCGATACATGTTGAGTATAGAAGTTTTGTCAAATATACGATCAAAAGTAATTTGGTTCCCTGTCTTGCTATTGGAATACATGTATTGAACAATTCACAATTATTCTTAGAAAGTGACAGGCTTCAAATCATAAAAATCAAAATCAATTTTCACTGCCTTGCTCCAACCTATAGGCATGATCCCACTCTGATTAAATTTTATTTCGACCTGCCAACCAAAGTAAGTATTGAGTTGATAGGTAATTATACCTACTCATTTAAACTTCAGAATTGGACTTCTGCCGATTGGGTGATTTGAAAATGATTTTGCCAGCAGGTTTCTTCATCATGACTTGGTGACAAAGATGACAATTTGTACAATGTTTTAATAAAAGTAATTTTTGTATTTTTGTAAAACTGATTAAATTTTGCAAGGGTGATGGGATGTTGGATTGAAAAATCAGTTTTGTGAATCACCTTTCAAGGGCATGTGTAAATCCATTTGAGAATATTACACAATTGTTGTTGCTGCTCTTGAATTTCGTACAAAAAGTGCAAAGCTTATGACTCGAATAAAGGAAATGTCAATCCTTATATATATATGAATAAAATGAATTTACAAATAAAAAACTAAAAAACAACCATATAAATTATATACATTTTAATTAATAAAAATGTACAATGAGTATACACAGTTTTAAAGATTCACAATAACAATAAATATTAGAAAACCAAATCCATTTAACCCAAAGTACAAAAACATAAATGCAAATATATCAGCAACAGGATCAAGTTGCCAGGTCTGGTGATAGCCATAATTTTTTTTATCACTAATGGGTATTGCTATCAAACAAGTTAACATCAAAGAGCCAAAATATAATATTATTGGAAGGACAAATAGTATTCCATTAACAATATAACTAAGAAGTATAAATGTTTATAAAATTAAGAAATAAGTCCAATATCAAAACACTAACCTATTTGTCAATTGTGGACACTATTTCTTTTTTGTTATTGCTCAATCTGGTCAGAGAATTTTTCAGATTGTTATTTTCAAACTAAAAATCACAAAGCTTATGACTCGAATAAAGAAATAACCCTCTTTCATATATCAGAATTTTATAAAATCAATTAAAAAATGAACAACAAAAATATCCATTTTGAAAAATTAAGGGAACAAGTGATGAGGTCATGAGTTTAATCTTTCAGGTGAGCTGGATTGGTATGACATCACATCATATTGATTCCAAGGCAATGTAAAGTTTATGACAATACATCATCATAAATTATACTGCTAATACCTTTACAGTTACAAAACCAACTTTGAATATTTAATTAATTTTATAAAAATGAATAAATAAGTTTGTTCAGTTATGTGATTTTATCAGAGAGCTCCATTAATGGCATTCCCCCCTTACTTCTCACCAAATCAAACAATCACATTGCAGCATTCCATTTTCCCTCCCATTTCCTCTGGGCAGTTTTAATTTATATGGCAGAGAAATCTGGATAAAAGGTTTCAGTCTATGGTGAGAGCTGGACTAAGAAACATTAGCCTTCCTCTTAGAGCCAAATAGGAATAAGGTATTACTATAATAATCTACCTTACAGTATATATTATATAATATATATTATATATACTATATAATTAGATATATAGAATAAATAAATAGTTTATCTATGATATATATTATATACTACATACTATGTAAAATAATATATAGTATGAATATATAGTATATAATATTAAAGTTAGATTTTTATTCTTTATTATTATACTTAATCCATATTCCTCTTCTGTAATAGAGTGGATTAGTGATGTTTCCATGTTCAGCTATAGCCTCCAAGTGACACCTTTCCAGATTTTGCAACCATATAGGCTTAATTTGGTACAGTATATGGAAGCAAGATCGTGATGAATAACAGTTGGTTGTTGATTCCGCCCACTCCTAATTTCAACAACCAATCATGTTGCAGGATTTCATTACCCCTCCCTTCACACCCTTTTGGTGTGCCTATATGGAAGAGAGATCTGGAAAAATGACTGCAGTCGATGGTGAGAGCTTGCTAGAGAAACATCCACCTTCCTCCTAGAGCCAAATAGGAATATGAAATAATATATATACTATGTACTATATATTTAAATAAGGTGTATTTGTTAATTATTATTACTCCTTATTCCTCTTCCGCTCTTGAGTGGATGGGTGATGTTTCCATGTTCAACTCTCACCCCCAACTGATGTCTTCTTTCCATATTTCGCACCCATATAGGTTTAATTTGGTAGTGTGTATGGAAGCAAGATCATGGTATATGCTGGTTGTTTGTTGATTCCACCCACTCCTAATTTTAACAATCACATTGCATTCGATGGTGAGATTGGAACATAGAAACATTAACCTTTCTCCTAGAGTCAAAGATGAATAAGAAAAATAGGTATAATATACCTTACTATATATATATACATTAAATACAATATATATTATACTATATAATGTATATTATATACTATATGCTTTATATACTTAATATTATATATTATACTATATGCCTTATGTAACATACAATAAAAATTTATATATTGTATAAAGTATATAGTATATAATACATTTAATGTATATTTATTATTATTTATAATTATATTTACTCCTTATTCCTCTTTTGTTCTAGAGTGGATAAGTGATGTTTCCATGATCAACTCTTGCCCCAACTGACATCTTCTTACCAGATTTTGCGAAATATAGGCTTAATTTGGTAGTGTGTATGGAAGCAAGATAATGATATACTCTGGTTGGTTGTTCATTCCCCACACTCCAAATTTCAACAATCATGTTGCAGCATTCCACTTCCCCTTTATTTACCACCTTTCCATTTGCCTATATGTCAGAGTAAGCTGGAAAAATTAATCAGTTGATGATGAGAGCTGGACACAGAATCATCAACATACCTCTTAGAGCCAAAGAGGAACAAGGAATAATATACATATACTATATACTATGTACTATATTTTTATAAGGTATATTTATTTTTATTATTACTCCTTATTCCTCTTCTGCACTGGAGTGGATGTGTGATTTTTCCATGTTTAGCTCTCGCCCTCAACTGACATCTTCTTTCCAGATTTCGCACCCATATAGGTTTAATTTGGTAGTGTGTATGGAAGAAAGATTGTGGTGTATGCTGTTGGTTGTTGAATACCCCCTCTCCTAATTTCAGCAACCAATTGCTTTGCAGTCGATGGTGAGATCTGGACAGAAAAACATTAACCTTCCTTCTAGACCAGAAGAAGAATAAGAAATAAGTATAATAATATACCTTATAATAAAAATGCCTTCTAAAATATTTATATTTTGTTTGGTGTATTTGTAAAATTACTTGGATTTTTTGTTCTGATCTGGAGGAGAGGAGTGATGTTTCCATATTCAACTCTCATCCTAGACTAACATCTTTTTCCTGATTTCATTGGTATATAGGATATACCAAAATGAGGGGAAAGGAGGGGATATCAAATGCTGCAATATGATTTGTTGTTGAAAGGGTGAGTGGGAGGGGGAATGCCTATTATGGAAACCACTAGTTAAAATTTGTAGAACTAAACAAACATATCCACCCTGTACTTGTACACAACTTATCCAATAGTCCTTGTATATAAACTATTCAGAGTTATTATGGTTTTTCTATTTTTGAAATAAAAAAAGATTTTTTTTATGAAAGTGGGTAGTTTTTTGGGGGTGATTGCTAGTAAACATGAAATAAATAAGATGCTTTTTTTCAGTGATTTTTTCGATCATCCACTTCAATTTATTTTTATTAAAAAAATTATGTTTTGGTGATTGTAATTTTTATTTTAGTAGTAATTTGTTTGTACCTGAAAGTTCATATTTTGTATATCCAGCTTTCGATACAATGAAATTAGAAAAATAAAAGAATATATGAGTAAAAATTTGATTGAAAGTGATCTAAATCACCACTGTTTACTTAAACTGCAAATATTATATAGCCATGTGCCATTTTTCGTTACCAATGTCACTTTCATACATCCCAAAAGCAGTCTTATTAAAATAATTCACCGCAACAATGAGCCTGGCAAGGGGTATTGCATTTATTTGTAATATAGAGGTAGACAAACTTGCATGGTCAAGAACAGTGGACAATAGATGCTTAACTTGGATGATAATGAGAGGTACTTGTGGATTTGTGTTTGTCAATATCCAAAAATGTCCATTTCTGCAAATTTGTATGCCAATTGCACAATATTTTCTAGTTGTCCGTTCAATTCAAAGGCTACAAACACCAATGATCCAAAACAACTGAACTTATTTGAGGAAATTGCATACAAGTGTGATCCCCACACCAGTTTAAATCCTTTGCTAGTGTCAGACCTTATGCACAATGCAACATATTTCTAGGCTGTATATGATTATTTCATCAATTTTGTACTGATCAGAATTGATTATTTAGATGCGGAATTCAAATCCTTATTCATAGATATTCGACAACGAAAAATACCAGATCCTTGCAAAATTCATGCCTTATCTGCCAAGTGGATTCTCAGCAATAAGGTTGGATAATGAATCTGGAAATGTACTGTTAAATATTACTTGTACAATTTATGTTACATCCCCATCACTTTTGAGCATGATTATCTGCTCAACAATAATTGTCGATTACCAAACGGAGTGGTTAAAGTTTCAGATTCACAATCTTCTTTATTGGAAAGCAAAAATATACCATCAAAAAATATTAATCATACAAACTTTTAATTGGCTATGCTTTCAAAGTCGAAGAGATAAACATATTGATTGATTTAGAGTTTTTAAGAATGCCTAGTTATCCTTTTGTCACTACAACAATATCCTTATTGTCCCTGGTATTTTTCTACTGTGCTCCTACACAAGACACCAATTATCCACCCATCGGTAAATTGCATGAAATTGTGGATATAAGACCTATATTCGAGCACTATGAATTCGATTATTTAGTCAATATCGTTGTACCCAATATTATGAGATCCCATTTTGCTGTTTGTGGCATATGGTCATTTAAACAAAGAAAAATTCTATATGGAGTGAAATTATTTACATGTTAAATTCTCAAGATCTTGATTACCTATATTGAGAAAATTAGTCTCAATATTACCACAAATATCACATCGAACAATTTGATGAAGAAAATCTCTACAAATATGAATTCAAACCATATTCCATAGGCCCAATGTTGACACATCTCGATGGAAACAATCATCTAACATCACAAATGCTCAATCCAAAAATGCAGAGGTTTTTATTCATGACCTGGCTAAAAATATCTCCTACCCGATATCTTTGAATGAGAATCTCGTTAACAAGTATCGTGCATTAGTTCCTCAATACCATATCGAAAAATTTCAGTTCCGATACACTCCCAAAATATATTTAATTGCGATGTTGTCTACAATGACATAGTAGAGATGGATGAAAGACTTTTCCAGGATATCAATGGACAATGTTATTTATTGGCTTTGACTGAAAAATCTCAATTCAGTCCTTATGAAATTGTATCCCACAACAAAGTCAAGTACCACATGAATTTTGTTTTTCATAAGCCAACCATTCTAGTCATGAACATTAAAAATTATCTCCTGTATGTATTTTTCCACTTGCAAATAAAAATATACACCATCGATACCTTTGGTTACTTTAAAAAATGGCAACTGGGACTATGATGTACCAAAACATTCTCTATAGTTCCACCAACTCATGAAAGAACAAACATATTTACAGAATCACATTGTATTAAAAAATTTAAGGAAAAAATCACTTGCTTAAATGTCTGCACAATTCATGACTGCATATTCAAAAAACGAAATCAATAAAACAATCATGTTGTCAGCATCTCAAGACTACCTTTATATAACCAAAGTATACACCTTGAATCCCTTGATAAATTCATTTAGATATATCGAAAGGAAAAACAAACTAGAAGACAATTACAACTATAGACTATTTGCAACAAATATGTATACTTGAAATGGTTTGGATTTACTAATGCCTTGCATTCGAGAACTTGGAAACAAATTGGAGGTAAAGCAAAAATTTTATTTCAATCACTTTGCATACATGGTAAATGATTGCTATTTAATTTATTTAGAATATGTTTATTTTTGTTTGTTTGTAGATAAAAGGAATCTTACCAAAGTGGAGTCTTATTTTCAATCATTTTTTCTGGTCAAAATTGAAAACAACGAAGATGACAATCGCAAACTATCATCCACTGCCAAAGAATTTCTATCTGATTTGATAAAATGCGAATCATTTTGGCAGTATTTTGCATATCCAAAACATAACCCAAGAGAGACGTTAATGCCACCGATTAGAGCGATTGATACCCCAGCTTGATTTGCGACTTATAGTTCGAATATCGCACTGATTGAAAACACATAGGTATATTCGAAAAAAAATGAAAAAATTGAAAACTTTGTTTATCGTATGTATTTTTTGCTATCGTTTCTACTTGAGTAAATGCCATTCTTACTTTCTAATCCTTCAATGTCCTTTTGCCGACATTCACTTTTCGGAAGTCAACAATTGGTGATGATGAAGTGGCCCATTCCCAATATATTTCCTTTGCGAAGTTTGTTTTTTTAAATGTAAAAATAGTTGACAAACCACAAGAAAATGGAACCTTTTTTAAAGTTTGTAATGCTGATGCATATATAGTTGTGTTTCAGGCAGAACCCTTCATAACACAATTTAGAAGTTTTGTTTACTCCATCATTTATAATTCGAGCTAAAGTGCCAAATAAAAAAATCTCAAAGGTGGTAATGGTGGTGATAAAAGAATACTATGTGTTAAAAATAAATCTTTATTAGATCCAAGAGTGGGATTCGTGTTTGCAAATGTGAATTTATGGTTTTACCATCGCAATCATATAGAAAATGATGTGGAAAATGCTCTCGAACATACCATTAGCTCGCCCATAAAGTTGTTGAAAAATCAATGCTATGTGAAACAATATTTGAATAAAATATTAAATATCTGCATTTTATTCCACACAAAATTACACAATAAGAAAGTCGCATCGATACTGTCTTATTTACCAATTGAAATAGGTATGATGATTGGCAAGGACTTAAACTCAGAAGACAAACACGAACTGTTGTTGGTTTTGTACAATAATTACCAATCCTAGTTGAATCCTCTAATTTCAGCACTAGTTCATTTGTGAATATATTAGGTAAAAAAATCTAAAACTTTTAAAATTATTATTGTAATAAAAATATTTAAAAAGATTCACAATGGAATTCCAAAAATCCGAGGCAAGTGCAAATCATGATGGGATGCATGTTATAATATTCAGTACATGTGGTTTTTTCAATATTATCTGGTTAATAGTTCCTGGACTGAATATTAACGAGCTTCGAAAATATAAGAGTGTTAAATTTCCTCCTTTTCTTCTTCTGGTGTAAATTGGACATCCTTTTTCGAAGTGTGGTAACACCAATTTATGTTTCGAAAAAAAAACAAGGAGTTTCATTGTGTTGCAATTTTTTAAACAATAGATTCGAGATACAGGATACAATTTCCACACATTTCTGCCATCTTGTTTCCACAACCATCATCGAAAATTTAGAACCTACGGACGTTAACATCTTCATCAACATATCCATCTTCTTTGTCATGAACACAATTTTTTCTTGGTATACCCTTCATCAGCATGTAAATCATCAAGTAAGTAGCACCGTAACATTTATCGGCCGTAAATTCAAAAGTAAGTTAGGGAAACTTGCTCTGGTTCCTGTGGCAAGTTCGAAAGTATGCAGACTGGGATCTGTAGGCGTCCACCACCTCAGAACCCACTAAGAAAGCACTGTTGAAACCCATAGTTGTTGGCACCAAATAATACACGAACAGATAATGTATATAAAATAAAAATATTTTTTTATTTTACTATTGAAAAAAATCGAAAACTTTCTAGATAAAAGATTTCTTTTATCTAGAATCTCCTCTAGGAAAATACATGAAATAAACAACTCTTTCTCTCCATAAATACTACACCTCCCTTAAAAATATTTCAGTTCTTCTACGACCATGCACAAGGAATTCTTCTTTTGCCGTTACTTGAATCAGTTCAATGATTGTGCAGAATACTTGGCTCATAAACATAATGTGACTTTTCAGTCTTGTCTCAAATATACAATTCTCAAATGCAAACTGATTGGTATCTGTTGAAATACATCGTGTTCAAATTACAACCACATTTATTTGGACTTGTGCCATTATCACAACTTGAACTATACGACTTGTATAACCATGGAGGATTGTCATATCTGCAATATATTCCCGTGATGCTGGGATCTGATTTGGATTTGAGATTACTCCACCATTATCACTGTTATTGTGATGGCATTGGAATCATCATCATCTTTGCCATCATCTTCATCACTGCCATTACTGTGCAAATGTATTATGGAATACTATATGGCGAAAGATTCTAAAAAGAAGAGATTAAACATGGAATATTATTCGATGACAAATTCACGGTAATTTCGTCCAAAACGGTCATATGTGTTGGATATCCTATAAATTGACGATTAATCGCGAATTACTGCACATTCGAGTGAGCCGAACACAGAGTCATCACTTTTGCATCAACAAATACAGTTACACCAAAAAAATAAAGGACATTGTTTCGAACTGATCTTGCTGTGGGTAACGAACCATATGAGTTTGTTCACAGTAATCCCAAAGGCGAAAACATTGAAAATTATGCTAATATCTCGGCAGTCTCTTACTGTTATTGAGTGCCTTCGAGCACAACACAACTTACCACCTCATCAAAAAGGTCAAAAATACTGTTTTCCTTTACCCAAAAATTGTTTTTAAAATGAAAGGTATTATTTGTAATACATAAATTATCTTTTAAAACTTTGTTTTTTTCATACACATATAATTTGATGTGTAGTTGTTGGTCGTAAAGTTTTTTTCTCCCAGGTTGATGGATAAACATTTTGTAGTAAAATTTATTTTCATCATCTACGTACTCTATACGGGATGCTAAAACACCATTTTTACCCAAATGTACCAAATAGATAGATGGGCATTTTTTTTTTTTTAGTTTTTCTATTTGAGTTTTCTCTTCTATTATTCGCATTGGATTTGTTTCTTTCAAATTAAAATATGCTTTCGGGCGAATAGTTTTTATTGTTGTATTTCGATTTAGAAAACACACTAACTGTAGAATTGTTATATTTTGCACAAATATTTACCCAAAGAATTCATAAAGGTCGTTCATATTCCCCAGACTCCCAACATATAACCACAATAGATAGTCTCTCATCTACAATATTAAAATTGGGAAAGGGATTGAAGGAATTGTAACAAACACACATCGGACTCGTTTTTGCTGCCCTGATCAACTCTCGGTTGGATGTGTCGAGATTACTAGCTGCATATAAATTCTAAGGATATTTGATCATATATTGTGTGGTTAAAATAGTATATCCTTTTAAAAATGCGACCCCATCTGTACTGCAAAGTCTTGTATGCGAAATAAAAATAACTTTTTCACCAGCTGGTAGTATGGGGTTCCTTGTCGAAGCCACATACACGATAATTTTATAATTTATATTATAAAAACCTTTGATGTAAATGCTATCTGAATTATTTCCTCTCTCAAAATCTTTAATTATTTTACTCGAACTAGATACACATAAATAATTCAACTTTTTATCATAATGATGATGTCTATAATATGCATTTAATTTATATTTCTTCAGATCTGCTATACTGGTAATTACAACCTTATTATAGAAAGCATTTGGGTAATTTTTCATAAATCGCAATATGGTATTGAAGGAAGATATCGAAATTTCATGTATAAAGTAAATCATAATAGTTACTATTACATTGTCCAAATCTGTATTCAGCTGTAAATTAAACTGGTTCGAACTTTGTTGATAACCACAATATACGTACACCACATCCCCATGGTTATTGTTATGGGTATTTGAGGTATTAAACTTGATCAACGCACAATTCTCTTCGATAATTTGTAAATTATCTACAAACAATTCAGCAGTAAATTTCAAATTTTCAGTATCTAAAACCAATTTTGTGGAATAAAATTTTTGTGTTTGCACCATCCTCGAATTGCAAACATTCATTTAGAACTTCAAGGGAAGCATTTGAAATGATGATGAGGTTCCTCTGAATATTTTCAACTACTTGGAAACCATTACTTTCGTTAAATAAATTGGCTAGATCTTTTTTTGAAAACTATTCCACTATCTCCCGTGAATGAATAGATAATCTTCACAACTAGTGTGTGTTTTCCATCGGGCATGGCTTCTAAGTACTTGCTCAAATAATACAAATGGGATAAAATTGCTTTGAATAGTATTATTCGATGGAAATAGTGCTCGTGATTCTCATGCTTTTTCTCAATGGTTATTTCTCCTGGATCTTTACCCTTGTAAATGGCAGAAATCCCTGGAATACCAACAAAGAATGAGAGGTTTACGACATAATGTTACCATCAATCGTACTATACATATATTCGGCATTTGATGGAAATTGTTCGTTCACCGAAGGTTTGTATAAAGATGTCGTGACCATAAAATCATCATTGTTGTTGGCATTCACATATTTTTTAGGGTTTTCACTAATGACAAATCGTGGTGTTTTATTCGACCCGATTGTTTGGACAATCGCTTCATTTTTGTTTCTGTTGTAGAGCAGGGATGTGTTTAGATCTCCTATACAAATTAATTGATACATGGAACTATTGGAAGTGGTGCACATTTTATACGAAACACCAGTAAGTTGTGTATTTAGTTGGTTTTCCTGAAAATTATCGTTTATCCTAGCCTTCATAACAAAAACAGGTGTGTATTTGGTCCATTGGCAAAGTAATTGATCAACAAATCATTCGAGTTTAACGAATTTCGCTTTTTATTGATAGTTATTAGATTACCTTTCCTACGATCCACTAACTTTAATTTTGAGGTTGTTTACTGTGTGCCATATAAATCTACTGGTGAATAAACAGCTTCCTCCGAGGGTTCAAACACTCCCTCTTGACTATTTTGTTTGTAGTTATTCGGTTCGAATGTAAGGATAACATTAGCCATACTTACATCCAAATCCAAAATTTTTGCCTTGTTTAAAATTAATTTGGAAAAACCAATCACGAATGTATCATTGGAAGGAGTGGAGGACGAAGAGGAGGAGGGGGATGACGAGTAGGAAAGCTGGAAACTTTGATCGTCGTTTCATCGCATAGTAACAGACATATTTTTTGAATAGCATTCCATAAAATAATGCGTTTTTGAAAGAACAAACATTTCGTGCTGATATTGCACATTTGCAATGTACTTTTTGATCCTGGTATTATCCATCAGAGATGTTGAATTGCTTTCGACTTGAAACAAAAGGCAATGTTGTACTTGTTGACCAATTCCATCGCCTCTCCTTTAAAAAGCTGTGAAGTGGATCGAATGAGTGCAAAATACTGGTATTCATTAGTATGCAAATCAGTATATTCAATTTCGTCATTCACCATGATAGTTTTTGTATTTGGTATTCGATTGAAATTGTGGAATTTCAAAGAAGAATCTATAGTATAACTACGAAAGGGATAAATGTACGAATTGTTACCAGGTGGAAAATAAACAATTATGTGTTGTTATTTTAACTTATCGAGAATGGGAATCTGAGCTGCACTGAGTGCTAGCGATGTAGATCTATCTATCACTACTTTGATCAAATCGTTATTCGATGTCACCGCTACACTATTATTAAGTTATTAGGCACGAAGAAAACGAAATTATTTTGTATCTCGATGGGAAGGTTCATCAAATTAGTATCGGGTTTACAAAACTGAGACATGCATTTGAAAAACAACAAATGCTTGTTTGATAGGTGCTGTAAATTATTAATGATTTGTGCCACCAACTAGTCATTTTTTTCATCGAGAACAGATATTGACAATTTTCCCAATTCAGTATTGTGTTGTAAACGGATCTCTTTATCGATGTACTCAAACGTTTTCGCCACTATCGCTTCGTTAGTAAATTTTATAATAATTGGGGTTCGAATTTTACCCTTGATATACGACTTGACCGCCGCCGTAGTTTAAGCATCTAACCCATAGGTAAAAATCACTATCGATTTGGCTGATACTGGAAATGAATAATTGTAAAATGACCACGTTTTTAAATTTAATAATCGAATTATTTACGTCTCTGTAGTTCCTCACGAAAACTATATATCCTTCAAAATCGTGTTTTAAACATTTACCCGATTTAGAGACAACATCCTGCATTAACCTGGTTAAATATATAGTCTCACGAGGTTGTAAGTTTTTCGCAAGTATCACGAATCCAGTTTCACTCGTATCGAGTACTTTTTCCAAACTATTAATTATTTTGCCAAGGTCTTTAAAGTAATTCGATTCGACAACCCTTATGTAATTATTGTATCTATCCAATATATGGGAATTATTAAATTTCAAACGATGCTGAGAAACCTTAAGTGACTTGAATTCGGGTAGATTGAGAAATATTTGTCTATTTTCTGATTCGATTTCCACCAGGTCGATAATATTCTCGAAAGAAACTATATCCACATTATACAAAAGATCAAATGGTTCAGCACAATTTAGGTTTAATGCATAAATAATGCAGTGTAGGTCATTTGCCAATAAGTCAATGTGCGAATGTTTAAAAGTCGCATAATTGTTTCCAAATTATGCGAACATTGTCATATAATAAAGAAATTTTGTTTAATACGTTTAATCTCACATCCCTTCTCCCTGCCTTTTCTTGATAAAAATGATCCGGAAGTTTCCCCTCAAAGTTTAGAAAAAAAGTATAGTCATTCAGTGATGGTAAATTTTGTAAACTGTAAAAAAAGTTTTTATAATCGGTTAATTTTATCGTGTTGGCAAGAAAAATTTTTTCGAATATTCATTTGTTAGACCTTCTGAAAATGTAAAAGGCCTTTTAAAAAAAAAATTGGTACCACCAAAATTGTTATTGTTTTGAAAAATCTGCGAACTTCCCATATTTTAATTTAATCTTATATACCATAAATAAATTACTTTTTTTGCAACATATAACCTTTTTATTTACACTGTATCGAACTAAAAAAAATATTGGTTTGTATTTTTTATGGATAAAAAATATACTATAACAGGTTCAGTTTCTAAGTAACTTTGGTTATTACACCGGCAACATCCATGATGAAAGGTTTAAAATATCTCAATGGTCCCTTAATTTTTTTGGCTGTTCCTCGAAAATCTTCTCAGCAAACATAAAAAACCCATTTCACTGCTCAATACCTTAGGAAAAATCCTCAAGTATACATTACGAGTGAAGTATGGACTTCCTGCTGAACGAGACTGGCGTTTATGTTTTAGAGATGTGTTGAGAAGTAATGAAATGTTTTTATGGACGCAACAAATTCTGCTTGAAAATCTCGAGGACAAGTTAATTACCCATGTATACTCATCGAATTCCGAACCGAAAGCTGTGGAAACAACGACAAATTTTACGTCGGCAAAGTCAAATCTTTCAATGGAACAAGAACTTGTTAAATCAACTTTATTTACATGGCTCGATGAGAAGATGGTGAGTTGGCTACACTTAAATACATAATGTTAAATGGTCCTGCCGGCAGTTGGAAATATACATTATTACATATTTTTCCTGAAGAAAAAATACAGAGTTTTTTATACGACTCCGCAACACAATCTATTGCGAAATATTTGTCGACAGATGAAATTAGAAAATGGTTTGACGTTATCAAATTTCCTAATTCCATTTACTAAATTCAGTTACTACAAATATAAGAAATTCATGCAGCTTTTGCCATTGATTGATCTTGACAAAATATCTACAAAGGTACAAAAATTGAACAAGTTTTGTGATCTTGGATACAACACGGCTTCGTTCTTTGTGGAATGCAACGACTATTCAAATTCCTTCGATGCACCCATGGTTTTGTTTGTCGACGAATACAGTATGATCAGTGCATGTCTAGCAAAATCTATAATTGAATTTTTTCAAATGGCGAAGCAGACTTTTAATAAACTGTTGATTGTATTTTGTAGCAATCAGTATGAACTAAAGCCGTTTATGACAAACAAACCCAATAACATATCGCTTATTCGCGAACTATGCGGTGATAATTTTTTCCTAACCACACAGTTTAGGAACATGGATTTGACATACCAGGAATTTTTGACAACTTTAAATACCGCTCCGACTTGGAATAAGCTGCTTACACGTCATTTCGGCGTACACGATCGTAACATGAGTTGGTTCACTATGGATTTTGAGTATCCGGTAGCGTTGTTGGCAACTGTGATTGGGCCGAAAATCTAAACGGCTTCACGTTTGGTACTCAACGCAAAAGAGATTATGAATTGGGCGCAGGAAAACTTGGTCATGCTTCATGGATTTCTTTTCTTTACTTTAAAATACATCGAAGCACACTATTTCAATTTAATGGTGTCGATTTCTGTTTTCGCTCAAATAAAAAAAAATTCTTAAGGAATGTAGCTGCCGGCTTGACATGACTGAGATGGACAAACAAAGTATTTTCAAGAATCGTCCCCTGTTCACTCCGATTTTCTTTTCAAACGATAAGAAAACATCGATAGTGGAGAAGAATGAAAACCTCAAACCTGCCTACTTGCTGCTAATCGTTGGTGTTCCCTACTGCAGTCTAATTCATGGACATGGAGTATGCATCGGTGAAGTTTTATATCATTTGGGACATGTTGGAGACGAAATACTCATGTGTGACGAGGAAAAAAACAACCTCTGCCTGATACCAAAATGTTTCTTCAAGATGAATCTCTATACAATAGATATATTTGCCTTTTAACACACATGTGAAGCTACTAAAAACAGTAAACTCTTGTTATATGGTTTCTCGCTTCAAATGGCGTATGGAAATACAGTTCATAACAGTATAGGATTAACAATTGATAATGACATTATGCAATTTTGATGGGATGTACGCTACAAGAAATTTGCATAGTCTTATCCAGAACAACAAACAAGAATAAGTTGAAATTTATTCAAGTGTAAATACTTTTTTTGTAACTATAGTATATATATTAATGAATTTTTTTTCCTAACATGTTGTGATTTTTGTCTTTAACCTTTTATCCTATTTTTCCCAACGTTATGTCAAACATTTTTTCATGTTTTATATTATATATAAGACAATGAACAAAAAAGCAGCGAATATACACATTTACCATTAGAGGATATATTTTATTAATTTGAATTTTAGGGTTTGTTTTATGGAAATTTAAAAGGAAAACCAAAGGCTCTGTGAATACACAATTTGGTGCGAGTACATCTTTCGGAGATAAAAAATAATACCTTGTGATTTTATTTTTGCAATTAGAGAGTTGCTAAAGTTAAAAGTGCGGAGAAAATTAAATAAAAACATGATGCATTCTGAATTTATGGAATCAGTTGAATTTATAAAACTAAATCCGCCACTGTACTTGGAATTTTTTACATCTGACAGTCATCATAAATAACAAATATTTTTACGATTACATATTGAGGTTAAAAGACGTAAATATATATTCGTTAATTACTGAATGTGATAAACTCACTTCTGAAATAAAATTTTAAATTTCGCAATTAACCCATTGTTTAAATTTTCTATATCTTAAGCATTATACTATCCAACAAAATTTTTGAGCCCGTCTGTCACTCGCGAAAATAATAAAACATTTTTGAGAGGCGAACAATAGGCAGAAAATGAAAATATTAGACAGTTGACAAAATTACTATACAAAGATACATTACAAAGATACTATACAAAGATATAATTTCAAATTGAAGAGTTTATGAGTAAAGTTGGTTCTGTACGACCCAAGTACGAAAAGATATTCAATCACGTGAAAAATATTAATTTCTTTTCAAATTACCGCAAAGACATCTTGGTTGATGTAGAGAAATTATGGGTGGGCTTTCCAAAGACAAACGATCCACAAAAAATATGCAAATCTATGGCACCTCTTATCGATACCTTGAGTTATTCTCAAATTTTAGAAATAATGTCTGTATTCCTCACTTACTTGTAGGTAAAATACGATCAAAACGACATTCAAACATCGGTGCAGCAAGTATTTTATGGATTGCCCACAATCATTTGCTATCCGAGCTCGGTCGTCATGGCACCTGATGGACAGCTATTCAACCGACAATCACTTTCCTTAATTTTGAGTTTTTTACTATCATTTGCCGATAAGAACTATGAATAAAGGAAATAAACAACATTTGGGGAAAAAACACCACAATTTTGATACCTCTCTAGTAGAATTGGACGAGGAGCGTGGTGGGGTGGAAAGAAAAAACTACATCTCCACCACTACCGCATCTCTGGAAAATGGATTTACTACCGACTCCGATGATTGTACAAATACCAATGAATCTAGTTTAACCGACGAAAAAAATATAATCTATATGGTCATCAATCATCAAGCCGGGAGAGGCGAGTATGATTCATTAAAAAATGGCAAAGAGATACGCTATGAATATTCTCAGAGGTGTATTTACTCGGTTAATATTTAAGAATTTGAAACCGTTAAATTTCGGCGCATTTAATACAATTTCCTACCTTCTGGAAGAACTTTCGCAAACTGTATTTACAGTTCGTCTAAACGATAATGAAGACGGCCAATTCAAGGGTTCGTTGGATGTCAATGAAATGAAATTCCTTTACTCGACCAACTGCTAATTTACAAACAATTTTTCATTGAATGGACTTATAAAAATGGAATCGTATTAGTTTACGGGTCCGATATCAAACAAATCGTGATTGTATCTCCCGAGGCATCCAGAAACCACAAAGAGTTTTCAATCAGTTTCGTCACTAATACCAAAATTATTTGGAAATTTGAATATTAATAAGCGAATGTTAAAATGAAATATGTTTCATCAGTGGTGGCTGAGCTATTAGGTAACCTTGATAAAGAAAAACTAACTCAGATTACCAGACTACTGAGGTCGAGAGCGCGAGTCAAACTGCTCGTTCATGAGTCCATCTGTCGTTTACATGAAAATGGATTGAAAGTTAAAAAGTATAAAAAAGTTTGCAATGAAATTGCATAATGATTGCAGGAACAAAACAAGCAGCATTACATTTTAACATTCTGCATAAATCTAAGCTTAATTTTTTTTACACTATGTTCATTTAATTTACAAGATCGTGCTAATACATCCTAGTAATTTTTTTGAATCTGAAATTAATCGTGTATGGGAAAGTCAAATAAAAAAAAAATTTCAATCGATTTATCAAGGTCGGTAAAACTCATGATACCAAACAATGAAACTTATAATCCCTCTCGGCCAATAAAATTAAATAGAAAATCCCACACAGTGCATGTATAAAAACGAGACGATTGAACCAAGGGATCGCACTAGTTCTCTACAAACTTCAGAATGAAGACACTATGATAGCCAGTAGAGACACTATGAGAGCCAGCAAAGACACCACGTGTGCCAGTGAAGACACTGTGAGGACCACTTAAGACACTGTGAGAGCCAGTGAAGACACTGTCAGAGCCCGTGAAGACACTATGCGAGCCAGCTGTGACAAACAAGACTTGTTTGACGAGAAGGAACTGTCGCCAGTGAGTTTAGCTGCTTTTGCGGTTGGCTAGATGAACCTGTATGCACGAAGGAGATGAAATTGAATTTTGAAATAAATGTTATTTGTGATAAATTTCCAATTCTGCGAGCAGCGGCGGGGAAATTGGAAATGGTAAAATTCCTAATAGAACAATGTGACACCGTTTTGGCTAAAGATTCAGCAGGTAGAACCATATTGGGTTATGCCAATTATTATTTGGAAAATTGGCCCGTACTTGTGTATTTGGTGCAAACAATACACGCGGTAATAAAAGGGATTCACAAAGAGTGGAAATTATTGGTCAAAGTGGCTACTGTAGATCGTGAAAACATTGTGCGTTACCTATTTGAAAAAAGTTTGAGTGAACTGGTTTTCTTAGAACAGGATTTATTACTGAATTTCGCGGTCCAAGACGACATCATGGAAATGGTAGATTATCTGCCAGAAAACCAAGCAAAAGTTTTATTGACAGGATGTAATAAAATTACAGTATTACACAAAGATGTATCTAGTAAAATTAAATCAACAATTTTGTGTGTTATAGACAATATAAAAAAAAGCATTGAATAACGACAAGGGAAAAAACTGAAGATTACTAAATATTGAGGATTTGAATGGCGAAACTGCAATTATGTGGGATACTACGAATTAAATTTGTGAAATTTTAATTGAATATGGGGCAAAATCCCAAACAAGACTAAATGAAGCCAATGTCTTATTTATGGGTATGCCCGTAGGTATCTATGTATATATTTTTGAATGAAAATTGACATATATATGTAATAATAAAAATATAAAAAATAGAAAATTCTATTTTTTTTTGTAAATAAACATATATTGGTTAATTATAATACAAAATCAGAACCATATTTCTGATACTTTCTTTGATTTGTTTTTCTAAGATTATAACGAGTCTTTCGGACTGTTTCCCGCTGCAATTCACGACGAGAAATATCAGTCATCTTGGTTGGCTTAGGATACTTTCTTCGATATAAGGAGATGTCTGTTGTTGGTATTAGTCTTGAATGCTTACTCGGTGCTTGTTTTTGCTTCGCATGAGTGATTTCGGGTGCTGATTTGCGCTTTGTGCCTCTCTGTCGACGGACATTAGAAGTTGTTTGAGGTCTCGACTTGTGGGAAACGACTGTAGATATCTGTATTTGGTATTTTCGAATAATTCTGTTGGCAGAAAAATTTATTATTCTCAAATATAATCATTACATTCACCCTATAAAAACAATTATAATAAATGTCAATAATAATTTCATATTCGTACAAAGCAGTTGTTGGTCCAGTGAAATAAGCGGTTGATGGTCCCAGGGCTGAAGAAGTGGATGGGCCAGGGACTTAAGACGTTGATGACTCATTATCTGTAGCAGAAAACATATGGTCCATTTCCTCCACATCCTCCGTGTCTGTTTCCTCCTCTATTTGGCTGGTACTCGAGAGATTCACCAGGGATCTGTGGGTAAAATAACCAAAAGACCGATGATTGTTCCATATTACGTATCTAAATCGCTCAAAAACCATTGTATTACATATACAATGGTAAAAAAATCCGAGACAAAAAATCGTCAATTACATATCAAACCACAACCGGAAAAAGCCCAAATAAAACACAAAAAAAGTTGGTTTTTAACCATAGTTTCCCTTTGTGTATCCAGGTGACAAAACATACAGGATCGAAAAGGACGACATTGTAAATCCAAGTGGGAAGGGGGGAAATTGGCGCCAATCCCACTTGTTTCGAAATGCGTATCCAACCAAGTATGGGAGAAATTTCAACCTACACCCAATTATTTCCTATAGCATATCCTAACCGAAAACGGAATATATTGTAAAAGGCCCCATTTGTTTCCCGTGGCATATCCAGGTGCCGAAAGTAACTATTGTTAAAAGTTTCCTGTCACGTATCCAAAAAAACTAATTTTTTTTCACCTTTTGCTTGTCCCTGGTTAAATAAACGTGATTCGAGATGATAATTTGTTAAATTTATTTTAAAGAGAATATTGAATAATTATTAACATTTTAAAAATAATTTTAACCATTTATTTTATAAAGATTCACATGTACAGAATCACTAAAAAGATACACCAAAGTCATGTACCTTTAAAAATTCATTATTTATAATTTTCAAAATTTATTATATAAATATTCACATGTGTACAATCACTAAAAGGGTATGGTAAAACAATATAATTTGAAAATTCAACTGTTTTTATAAATTTAACTATATAGTTTTTAATGTTTTGTATATATGTAATCACTTTTTTTTATAAATTACCTCAACACTCGAAACTGGCAGTTCCAAAGTCCGCGAAAGCAACAGCATATGCAATTGCATCTGCCGCCAGCCGAACTGGTAATGACAGACACGACTGCGCTATGCCTTTTCGGGAATGCGGATAAATGTAATTTTAAAAAATCAATTTACCTCAATAATTGAAACTGACAGATTCAAGTGCAACAGATGCAACAGATACAAGTACACCCGTCATCACCTGGCGGACCCATCATGACCTACTCGTCTATTTTGGACTTTTCTCCAGATCGCGAATGAATGTTTACACAAACAACTCGTCTAACATGATTATTTTACTTGAACAAACAGTAAGTCATTCAAATTTTTTTTGACCAAAACCAACAGCTACACTGTCTCATTCGCACCTGTAAATTAAATCAAACAGCAACTCAATTAAACATTAATTTTAATTTGAATCGAAAAGCAACTCAATTAAACATTAATTTAAACTTGGATCAAACAGCAACTCAATTAAACATTAATGTAAACTTGAATAAAACAGCAACTAAATTAAACATTAATTTTTAACTGAAACAGGAAGCAAGTCAATTACACTTTAAACTGAAACAAACAGCAAGTCAATCACACTATAATTTTATACTGCAATGGCAACAGCAACTCAATTAACTTTTCTAAAACTGCAACTGCAACAGAAACTCAATCTCGCTCGTGCCTGTAAACTAAAAACAACCATAACAAACAGATACCTGTCGAAATTAGGATAGCCTTCACTGCCATCTCCTCTATGTCGATTACGATGGTACATGTCGGAGGCATGAATCAGCTAAGTGTGCAGTCGTTATCCATACCGATGATTCTTTTTCCAGATGTACTCGGCCAGGTAGATTACCCAAGATTTTGTCTGTCGGTCAAAGCATGGAATGCTGTATCGCACAGAACACCAACTTCGCGCTCGATGTTTTGAGTGTGCGCCCTCAATGTCTCGCCCCTCTTTATTTTTAGCGTGTTTCGAGTGTTTACCATTCCGCTCTTTTCACTGCACACAAAATCCTGCTTGTGATTCACCTGCATGTGACGGTATCCATGAATGTCCAAGCTGCTAAATACCGCGTCAGCAGTCTGAAATTATTGTCGAGATCGGAGCGATCCACTCGCGATTGATTTTGGTCAGGATCGCCGAATTCCTCCTTTCCACCGGCATTAGAAAGAATTTCGTCGGATCGTCCCGCTGCACTCCACCGAAAACCCACTGGCCGTGAACTTTACATTCATTGCAGTTCTTACTTTTGCCCAATTTCAACTCGTCGATCTTGACCACTTTGCCCGGTCCGCTGATGCATTTCCTATACACCAACACCCAGTCTATGCACACTTGGCGGCAGAAACTCGATCAGGCGACGACCTTCTTTACCGAGCTCAAAAGCTCGTTCACTATAGTCTGCTGTCGAGGGTATTTGATCAGGCACCAGAGTAAACACAACTGAACTATCTTTGGAACTCCAACGAAACTGCTCTGTCTTGCCGACACTTTAAAGTTGCATTCAGTACTGTCATCCATTCGCCGTTGGTACCAGTAAAACAAGCCACTGTTTTCCACCAATATTGGTACGCCTTCCCTACATTTTTCGCACCGCATCGTCGATTTGAGAATGTCGTGCTCGATGAGAAACGTGTTTATGTCTAGCGAGGAATGAAGAACTTTCCTGGCATTAGACATTGTGATTTTACATCCCGCGCACACCATCTTGCGATTCGCGATAGAATACTTGTGGAAAAAATTGCTTGGATACGCGATACGGAACAATAGTTGCCGAATTTGGTTACAATAAACGGAACTTGGCCTGATATGCGATACATCACAAGACTGCAAAGTAAACAATTGGGATGGATCCTTATAGTACTCACTGAATGTTGGTATGGTTTCCCAGTACGATATGCATTACTGAACAATTACCGAAAATAGTATTCAGACCTAAAAGTTGTAATTTAAAATCTTAATTATAGCTACAACATTTGTAGTTTATATCATATTTTTAAACCAATATTAAATTTCCTTGGCTATTAGTGACTGGACTTTAAAAACATGTTTAGAATTTATGACAGAGGATGTCGTCACATACGAACAGTAAACGTTTCCAGCCAATGGCTAGCCATATTTGTGTTTCAGTTTCCAGCCCGGTGAAGGCCATTGTGCGTGTGCTTTTTTCTCTTTGTGTTTATTATACGCATATCTTGTTGGTGTTGTCGAAATATTTAATCGGTAGTTAATTATTTTTTTATTTGCTTTTCTCAAGCATAGTTGGTTGTAGTTACCGCTGAAGTGCATTTTCTTGAGTGAAATGTAATATTAATCAGCATATGTTAACCGCTTCGTTAAAACTGCTAGTTCTGCCATTTTCCTTACCACTTTCCGCAATAAAGTGACATGTATATAAGTTTAAGTTTGTTAGTATCAGGTAAGGTATGTAGTGTTGAGTTTACTGAATGATTGTGCAAATAAAATATATAATGCTAGTGATGAAGAAATGTGGTTTTAATGAAGTATACTCGCAAGTATTGCCATAGAAAAACACGTGTTCGAGCGATTGCAAATTTTACAAACCGTAAGTTTGCATGTTTTGTAAATGTATTTGTAAATCGGTATTATAAATATTGAAATGCACGTGGCCTGAAAAAAGCAGCACTTTCCACACTTTTGTAGTGAGCGAATAAATATTTGTTTATGTGTCTATATTGTAAATTCAACGAGTGTAAAGTTAACTTCGATCAAAAAGTGTGTGTGTGTATATATTGCTGCATCTGTAAGAATACGAACAGCGACATATGTATTGCGTTTTGTTTTTTCATTAAAGTTAAAATTTTCGAAATTAAATCCTTTAAATGTTATTTCCATAAAAGAAAAATTTCCCAGTGCTCCATCGAAAAAATATGCAAATCAAAATGCATCACACTTGTTAGAACATCAAAATAATGGCTTCTCACGAAAGACGATTAAAGTAAGGCCTCCACACTGTTTCCTTTTTCCCTTGTAATAGAATAAACAGAACCCCGACATATTTAACTCTGTAGTTAAAAAATAAAACCGGCTGGAATGACAACCTAGCTAAAATATCATACATTAATTACTGGACGGAAATTAGCTACTAATGCCTGCCTTGACTGGGAACACAATGGAGGAAAATGCAAGTGTGCTTTGGACACAAAACATTTGTTTACAAATGTTTTGGAAGGATACATTGTGGCCGTGCTACTTTTCTAGAACTGTCAAAATTTACCCCACTTACATGAAATGGACAATATGTATGTACCATACAAATAAGTTTCGAGACTGCAACAGCACAGTTATAGTTACCATATATGAAACAAAGAATGAGTAGGCCTACTTTGTTGATGGACTGTACGAGAAGTGATGTAAATATTTCTTGTGTAATAAAACAAATACATGTAATTAAAATGCAAATTGCAAGAAATTACGAACGAACTATGTTGTATGTGTGAAATTAGGTACTATGGTATAATTAATTCTAAGGATCCGTAGAAAATCCGAATTGTCCGAAGGGGGAAGGAGGTTTCATAATCAAGGCAGTTGTATTCTGTAGGGCTATTTTTCACTAAGCGGCAAATAAGGATTTTAATGGCAGATGACGTTGCATAAAACATTTATTTTCTAATAAATGTCCATATTAATGCTTGAGCCTGGAAGACCAAGTGGAGGGGGAATGGAGCTCAGTAAACAACTGAAAAAGATAAAAAAATCTCCATGGCTTGGAGAAATAAAAGGAGCTTTTTAGTGGAAAATATGGTAAATAGATTAGGTATTACTCGGCGCCAGGCATCGCCAGAGCTGGTCCCGAAGTTGGAGAGCTGACTCTTGTTGAAGCTCTGGGTCGTGCTGCTAACAACCAATGCCTGCCTTTCCTGCTCCTCGTAGATTAATTAATAAAAACACTTATGGAATTCTTCATGGACTCTTAGGGCAAACCACACACCAAATATATTAAATACATTGACTTGAAAACATTTCATACGGAACACTCTTGGAATTGACACGTAAAATAAACACTTCAAGAATTGGTGGGAAATGAGGGTCACATCCCCTTATGCACCCGAAGACGTAAATGGAATTAAACAAGCACAGCTCCAGTAACATTATTTATTCGTCATGACTCTACACAATTTTCAATGAAAGTAACTTTACATTTGACACCGAACTTCACCAGTCAGTAGAGGAAATACAGACAAAAAGGTCACATGAGCTTCACAATAGTTACATGAGAATTGAGCTCCCAGTGGCAATGCTAAACCAACCGGGAGAGGAGGGGTGAAGTCTCCGGTGGTTAAAACATAGAAGGTTCCGAAATATTACAGTCAATTGCAGTTAATATGATTGGTAACAAAGATTCAAATCCACCCAGGCATGTGCGGCATTAGACACGACGGCGCGACTCACCCTTCCAGTTGCCGAGCGCTGACTGACCTGGTGCGAGGGTGTGAGAGCCGGCGTTGGTGGGCCCACGTGCCACATGGCACTACTTTCTGATACACAATAACATAAAACTTACAAACACAGGGGCAGGATGCACACAATAAATTCAAATAACTGCAAGAAACACAATAAGCCCTTAACACACGTTAATAGATGAGGTAAAGTGATACATGTCAAATGTAAACAAACAACAAATAGAGAGAACACTAGTGAAAACAGGTATACATCAAAGATGGCTTTAATCTGCATGACCTTCTCAGTATCGCAATAAGTTTGTGTATTGCGTGAACACTTACATAAATATATTATGTTTTCCACACAATTTGGCGCTATTTACATATTACTCTGCCATGTGGTGTTGGTGACTGGAAGAACACACACACACAATGTTACACTGAATGCCCCCTGCTACCTTGGCTTGCCCTACTCTACTCTGCACTGCCCTACATTACTTGGCACTCATCACCAACACTGCACGCTGAGGCGCTCTGCATAGAGCGCGAGTTTTGTCAGTGCAGGGCCCTTGCTGCGACAGATAGTTGTCTTGTAATTTTTCCAAAGAAAATCAACAGTCAGTTAGACCTTATATAGTTTGATCCACCAAGTAATTGCTCGCATTGTTTCCAATTAAATTAGTGTTTTGTAAAATATGCATGTATAAAAGACACAAAACAATTTTGTCATTAACTTAAAGAAAACGTCGCTCAGTATTACTAAGCATGGGATGATCCGTTTGCGAATTAGGGGCATTTCTGGAAATACATAGTACACTCTGAAATTTGTTTATACTTTTACAAAAAAATCGTTGGAAAACCAGTTGGCAAAACAATCCTTTGCAATACTACAAACATTTTTCTCATAAAATCTGCTAAACATTTCAGTATATTTGTAATATTTCAAATATATGTTTTCCAGATTTTGCAAGAAAAATGTTTGTAGTTTTTCAAAGGATTGTCTTGGCAACTTAACAATTGTTTTTATAGTAAATGTAGCTGCAAATATTTACACACTAATATGACCTTATTACAGTAAGAAAAATATATTTGTTTAGTTTTAAGAGTTCTATTGTTGAGTTAAAAGATTTGGACAGCTCTGAATAACAAGGTCATGAGGGCTGATTCAAGAGTTCTGTGTAGTTAGGAAAATGTTAATGAGTATTTGGGTCAATTTTTTTTAATTGTCGATTTATTATGAATACTTTAGTTGTTTTAAGTGATTTACGTTGTTCAAACTTGCAATGCGTTTATTTTTTCCACACAACTACACTTTTTCATCACCCATAGTTTTTTGCACAAATAGCTAAATATGGTTTTACATTGTTGGTTGAGTGACCACCATTTTGCTGAAGCTCATTTTTTTAGGTCCATCACAAACATGGCTCTTGTAGTTTTACAAATGGGTAGTTTTACAAGAGATATCTTTGAACTGTTTCAAGCATTTGTAAAATTACAAAGAATTTCACAGTAAAATTAGCACATTGTTTTTACAGTGTAAAGTAATAAGTAAGGAATAGTTGTAATTTTAAAGCTGTAGTAACTATTTCATACACAGTGTTTGTAGATTTGCGCTATTCACGGTTATCTGAGCACACTTGTAAAACAAACCTTTGAGAAATGTCACTGCACATTTCCTTCTAACTGCAGCATATATTGTAACAGGCAAATTTGTCTGGCATGTGTCCATTAATGTTGGTAATGACAGAGGAAAAGTAGAGTATTCCAAGCCTCTGATGCACGTTAGGCTGAAATCTCCATGCATACAATATACGAATCTTGCCCACATCGACATAGATCTCGACACCTAAGAATGACGACGAGAGCTGCCAGGAATCTCAGTTACTCACAACTTACCTCCCACATCTATTAAACAAAGAAAACCGACAACTCTATAGTTCACACAAAATATATTACCAACATACCAACCGTACCGACGAAAATACAGACCATACCGACGAACCATACCACCAATACCATGGTTCGTTGGTATGGTTCGTTAGAATAGCCAGTATGGGTGTTATTATGGCAGTTTGTGTAAACTGTAAAGTGGCCAGTATGGTTGGTACGAGAAGTCAGGGAGGTCAGTTGTGATAAACTGTGATGCTGGGCGGCTCTCATTGCATTACGTAACCTCAGATGTCACAATGTACATCGTTAATGAAATATTCCTTGGTTTTATGCATGGAAGCTTCATCCTTTTTGTGGTCACGACTTTGGGTGGCTAAAAGAGTAATCTGCACAATGCAAGCTCAACCTACATGGTAAAAATGCAAACAAACATGGCACCCCGGGGGACTGAATCGCTAAACATAATGGCCAATGTGACGAGATTAGTAGTAAGTCATAGTTTTTTATGGTGCAGGAGCCTAGCAGCAGGGATTTGGGATTTCGCCCACAATCTTGGATTCCTGACATCCTGCTGTCATTCTCGTTACACGACCGCCATATTGGGTCAAGGTGATCTTTGACCTTTACCCTTAAAAATAAAAAATTAAAAAATACAGAAAATTCCAAAAGAAATCCCAAAAAATGTATTATTAAAATAAATTATTAAAAAATACAAAAATTCTAAAAAAAAAAATCCTTATAATACAAATAAATTTAAAAAAAAATCCAAAAACCCCTTAAAAAATTACAAAAAATTAAAAAAGTCAAAGAACATATCATGTTAACCTCACACTCATCCCACCACCATAAACATCCACCCCCACAACAACCCACTTTCTATTACTACAAAAAAAAAATGTTTAAAATCTAAAAACTTTAAGAGCATATCATGTTAACCTCACACTCATTCCACTGCCTTAAATAACCCCCCCCCCCCAAATCTTACAAACCCACCTTCTAATACTACTAAAAAAGAACAATCGCAAATAACGTTAAAAATTCTAAATCTAGCAACATATACCATTATCCTCATACTCATCCCTGCACCACTAATTAGTCATATTCATTCCATCCCCAGCAGATGACTGACACCAATTATTATTGGCTGTTTTGTTGGTGGGCCTCCATCCCCTCACTCCACTCCACTCAACCGTCCTCATCAATCCTCACCAATCCTCCTCAATCATCACCAATTCTCAATGCTCACTAATCCTTCTCAATACCCCACCAATCCTCCTCAACCCTCACCAATCCTCCTAAATCCTCGCCAATCCTCCTCATTCCTCACCAATCTTCACCAATCCTTCTCAATCCCTCTCAACCCTCCTCAGCAACCCTTCTCAATCCCCATCAGTCCTCTTCAGTCCTCACCAATACTCCTCAACCCTCCTCACCAATCCTCCTCAACCCTCACTAATTCTCCTCACCAATCCTCCTCAATCCTCCACACCAATCCTCCACAATCATCACCAATTATTCTCAATCATCTTCAATCCTCTTCAATCCTCCATAGTCTCTAGAAATTAATGGGTTTGTCAGTTGCCTCTATCCATAAAATATAAGTAACAAAAATGATTCACCTACTGTCTCCAAAACTTGTACATGTCGGCAGAATTGATGTTTGTGTGTGCAATCAAATATCCGTGCATTTTTAAACTTACATCTTTATTATCATTCTATTAACAGATCTTAATGTTTATAAGTGAGTGCTCATAGCACCATGTTAGAGTTGTGAGTGTTAAACGGATACGACACACGAAAAATAACATAAAACAATTATTTTATAATAATAAATTACTATTATTTTGTAATTACATTTTTTAGAATAAATTAATTCATCACATCATCAGATATAATGCTGATCCTTGTACTCTTATGATCGAAACCACCTCTTTCATGGTCGAGTGATCCCCATGTCTTTGAAGCTCAAGCAAAGATCTAAGTTTGTCTACAAGTTTGTTGGGATCCTCAGAAAACATATACTCAGTATAACCGTCGTCTTCTATCTTCTTCACATCACTTGTCGAAAGAAACTCTTTGGGGAAATGTGTGGGTCTGTCGAGGGAATAATCATTGTCTTCAAAACTATCACTGTCGTCATAGCCATTATTCATGATCGTATTCACTTCCGACTTCATCATAAATATCAGCTTTACTTTTATTTGCAGCAGGAGTTGTATGTTCGTCAGAATTTGGAGCTGATGGTCGTTTATTTTGAAGTTCGTCGACTTCATACGAACATTTAGCTAATGTACGTTCCGTACAAACAGACTGTACTGCACTCATTCTGTCTTTAGCATTAACTTTCTCATCATAATCGTCTGCGGAAACAGTACCCATCGATGTAGGAGGAGGTATTGATAACATCACTTGCTGGCTGCTAGTAGATGAACCCTTGCAGATCTTACTATCTTCCTTAATTGTATCATCTTGCAAAAGCTGTATGTGACCATTGTCATAATGCTTCATTATGCAAAAAGGTATCTTTGTACAGGCCATTTTCTCATGATGTCGAGCATTTTGACCATAGGTGAACACTCAATTGCAGAATCGACACTGGAGTCGACCAGTTAGCGATGATACAGGTTGCGGCACCATGTTGGTTGATGTCAAAGGCAGACCTTTGTATTTGCCATTCATCTTTGTGGTATAGCGTTCTAAAATCTGTTTACCTCATGGATTCAGAACATCAACTGTCATTTTTTCTATATAAATGCGGTTATTTTAGCAGTAATGTATCTAACTTGTGCACCTAAATTTATATGTAAAATAGGACCACACTGAGAAAACCTTAATACTTGTTCACCCCAGATAAAAACACGCAAGTTATCACATATCAATTTGTTATTTAAATATGCCTGTAGGGATATGTATATACCTAAAAATAGAAATCTAAATTCATACAGAAAATATATCAGCGTATGAAACATTCTGGAGGTAGGAAATGACTCCAAAATGAGAACGATTTTATAAGCATAGCATGTTGCCAGAAATGTTGTAACTTATTTTCCCAGTATGATATACGATTAGAGAACCTTCATATTATATAATTGCAGCACAGAAATCAGCCACTCTTAAAAAAGAACAAAAAAGTAACGTGTTCCACATAGGGAGTGTGCATCATTGTAAAAATATTTTATTACTATAGATAGTAAGGAGACATGTCTTCACTTAGTTGTTTTCGTATATTTTGCTATCCTACTTCTGTAATTTGTGAGATTGCATGAACAGTGTAACATAACTGTAATTATAACAATAGTGTTTGGGTTTATGCATTTGCATTAGTTAACTGGTTTTTTTAAACAGAAGCCACATTTGAGTGACACTATTTACCGTTTAAAGTGTTCACATATTTTACGCTTATTTCGTTTGAAGTAGACATGTGTTTGCCACATCTGAATTTCTGTATCAAATAGACTACATTGTTGTTCACTGTTATTTTTTCATATTTGTTTTCTTTAATTACATAACTAATTAAATGGGTTACATATATTTTCTTGCTACCATAGCATTTCGACGAAATTTGTATATTTAAAATGTGTTTATAGTTATTTACTGTAAATTCTTATGATCGCGTTCATATGAGTGGTCTAAATGCATTTAATTTAAATTCGTACGGCAGCCATGTTTGGACATGTTTGCAAACGGAGCTAGTTTCAGTGGTTACCATTCAAAAACTGAATGCAAGGAGAGGGAAATCGTAACATCGAAAACATGCTCCCATATTTATTTATTATCGCTTCCCCCACTTATTAATGCTGAGTATTTTATTAATTTTAACACAACTTTTCCTATTTTTATTGTAACAGTATAGAGAATACTGTTTTTTACCTGGTTTATTATTTATTTAAATGAATGCAGAAATTCCCACCAATTTCAGCTATTTTAATAATACTGTCTATTTACTTCATAGCAGTCAATGAGAGCACAGCACAGAAGACAATTAGTTCTGATGAACTTACACAACCTGTTTACTTTGAAGAAGATGTAACTGCGATCGGAAAAACTTCGGAGCTCGTGTAACCACTTGCAGTGTTGAACATGTTTGAAGTGGAGTAAAGACTGTTCAAGATAAAGTGAGCACTTTTGAAATCAACCTTAGAAAAAAATCACTGCCTCTGCTTGCACCTATTTTAACGGATGCAATGAGTGATATGTGCCCAGTAAAGTTGGTATTGATGGATGGGAAAGTAGTTCCATATATTAATGCCAAATAAAAAGTGTTAGGTAACAATTTGTGATAACTTAATTTATTTCTTTTGCTTTCTGGTTTTCTTTATGCATCGACCTTCTATGTTTGTCACGATAGGCCGCGTGGCATACGAATATTTTCTAATTATTTACCATAAAACCTACATTATGTGTGCTATTTTACATTTTCTTCGTTAATCAACACATGTTAACTAGTTTTTTTTGTTGTTGTCTTTCACATGTCATGGATTCATTGCCAACTGCCTGTTTTTTGAGACTCTAGCTTACATCACATTGCTGCATTTTCTGCCTATGTCAGTTGGTTGTGTAGATTATCCGATACAATATTGATGAAACTCTTCCCAAGGCAATGCACGATTTGCAGTAGCACTTGAATGTTTCCTATTATACATCACATGCTTCTCTACTCCAGAGGATGTACTGCAGCTTATTACATTTATGCATTCAAAGTAACGTGCACATTTAGTGGTTCGCGAAAACGTCCATACAGCAACCAGTGGGATTCCGTAGTAAAATGCTGGAGACACATCTGGCACAAAGAGATAGAAAAACGCCAAAAGAAGAGCAATTTGGCTGCAGAAATATAGTAGAAATTATAGATTACCTTGAAACACATTGCTTTTTGTTGAATAAACTGCCAAAATCATTGGTTACATCTTTATGTGACTATTAATATTGTAAATCAGTGTGAGTGCCACATTTTTCTTTATTTCTTATATAAATTTTTTTATTGTATTACAATTCACTATCAAAAATGCATCTGGCATGGTATCATATCATCTTAGTGACACTGTGTTGCTGTAACCAAAGAAAGTATGTTTATTAATATAACTAATCAAACTATCTGATGTGGCGCCATGGTGCCTCAGTGGGTAGAGGCAGGATACAAGGAGTGGTAAAATTTTGAAAGTTATTATACCCGGGACGCCAGAAATTGTGGATGATATTGTGTGAGTCGGTAGACATAACATTTCCTCCAGGGGCGTTCAGCCGACGACCAATGCTATCCTGGACTGCTGGTCCTTATAAATACACCATACAATTATTCCAAATGTGTAGTGCACAGTGGCCTGTTTGGGTCAATTCACACACCCATGTTACGTAATATTGTGGCATACAAAAGTTTACCGATTAAGTTGATGCAGTGACTTATCAGCTAGTCACACACCTATGTTTACACACACGATTATTGCACACTAAAGAATAGAGAAAATACATATTAATACACTGGGTGAAAAATGTGTGGGTATTTTAAGTGCCCATGCCTTGAAGAGCCCTAAGACCACAAAATAATGTCCACATGAACAGGTTTTCAATGTGTAAATTATGCAGTTTATTTACGAAGGCTGTCAGGCCTAAACTTTACATATATAATCACACTTCACGACTTTAACCTGCCATTGAGGTAACACTGTAAAAATTGTGCGAAGTCGATAAAATTATGTGCAAGGCTTTAAGCTTCCCTAGGTGATGAAAGCACTGTTTGAGGAGTGGCTTGTGGGGAGGGGTGGTGGTGTCTCGGGCAGCTAAAGAACAATGGTTCTAGTGAATTAAAACTATGGACATTGAATGAGTAGAAAACAAAAGTTGAAGACTGTCAAAGTACGCAAAATCCAAGCCACGGTAACACACACACACACACACACACACCCGAGATGCTCGTAGCTGACTGCCTGCACGCAGTGGCGTGCTGGTCGAGTTTGCTGGGGCAAGTGGGTCTACTTTCTTAACATTGCAAAATACATATTAACCCTTTGTGTACCTTACCTTTGCGCTGGAACATGCATAAATGATTTCTAAAAATAACATTTCATATGGAACACTGTTTACATTTTGGTGAATGAGGTGAGAATGGCACACGTGAATGATAAATAATGAAACACTTAAAAACAAACATTACTTACTCCGAAATGCACTGGGGTTGTTTCCTTGCCTAAATAACATAAACACACGAACGCCTGTGTTTACATATTACACACAAAACCTTACATAAAAGATATCACTAAAAAACAAGATCTATTTTATGTTACTACACTACAGCGGGTGCTCTGATGTCATGTGCTCAAGTTTGCATTGTGTTGCATCCATATTGCACTGCAATGCACTTGCGGCTCTGCTCATCGTGTGCGAATCTCAACTGCGCAGCTTCGTGGTGCCGCGGCTGTCAAACGGGTTTCGGACGGGACACATGACACACGTCATAACATAAGTTATCTTCGTTACTCATAATATGGTAGACTATAGGATATGGTACATAGTAGACAGATACATGTTGAATTAGGTGCATTTTGTTGCAATTGATTCGACTGGATGTTCGACATGATCATAAACCTGATAAATGCAACAATGTTTAAACCTTTAAACTGGGTCCCTGAATTAATACTACCCAATGTTATGATTATCAAAACAATATGCAGTGTAAACAATTTTTATAAATATGCTTTAATAGTTAAACACGAAGGCTATATGATATGTACGTTTGCAAATATGTACACTTCATGTAATGTTAGTGTGTGTATCCATAAAATGGCGCAATACCTAAAACATTTCTTGCTGGCTCGTGAAAAGTATTGAATCTAGAAACGTTTCCTTTACAGAATATTACATTTTCATGTTTTATTCAGGTTTATGAGGCTTTAATATTGCATTTTGACCAATACCCACGATTTAAGCATACTTTTTAGTTGACCATGTTAATTCAGGTTTTTGAGTAGAAAAATTTATTAGATCAAATTTTTTTTTACAGGTCAACTAATGAACGTGCATGAATATTTACAATTCTTTACAAAGCCCCATTTTGTGTAGGGCTAGTGGTGAAAGATCGATGCATTTTTTTTCAAACCGTTTTCATGGACAAGCGAGTTGAGTGGTTGGTTATGTCACTTCTTCCTGATAATGCGTTGATCCACGAGTACAGCATGGTTGTCACTGGATGGTTGGACATACAGGTGCTGACGACTTGGCAACAATGCACGGTTTTCTGCATGCATGGTGTGGCACCATACGTCCAAGCCTGCATTGCCTCCTTCCTTACGCCTTCCCCAGCCTACCTTTACACAGCAGCACCATATAGGTGGTAGTTTCAAGAAACTACACACTCAGAGCTTCCTGTTAAAGCCAGAACTCTGAGAGAGTGATTACAGGTAAAACCAGCAAAAATATTTCAGAATTCGTGACATATCTTCACAACAAATCACAGACAGACTTCAGTAATGGATCTTCCTGCGATTGGGTTGCACAGATGCACATGCATTCAGAACTCCAGAAAACAGTTGATTCGCACACCATTTCGGTGACATTTTTCTGAAGTCACACATCACAACATTTTTGGCATCAAAATAGCCGATTTAATATTACAAACGTATGGTCAGGCGTAAAACTACATTTAAAACCTCGTTTTATACATAAATTAAAAAAAAATAAATATGTCATAAATATTAAGTGATTATAAACAAACATTTAAAATGTGCTACCCAAATATTTTTAATGCGTAACAGATTATTTAAACCTTAAAAAAATGGCTCTAGTAAAAATGACATCAAGAAAAAGGAAAAATGAAAAACATTGAATTTTTTACGCTTCTGAGGATACCAAGGTTAACATAACCTCACATCTAACACAAATAAATGTACTCAAATGTACTGTTATTAACTATTACAAAACAACATGAAACATTTAAAACTAGATAAAATAAAGAAAAATACATTGTAAACACACAGTAACTCCACATAAACAACATCTTAACTTAGTAATCAACTTATAAACACAAATAAACATATGAAAAAACGAAAATAAACATGTAAAATAATCTGAAATGCTTCACCTATCTAACCCATTTCCATGCCAATGCACGCCATCAATGGTATTCGAAAATCCACAGTTTGATGTTTTGGTGCATATCCACCAGATATTCAGGCCGGTGGAAGTGATGGATAAACTGGTTCAACTGGACTCAAACAAACGATTCATTTTCTAATGTCCGGTGTATATCAGCGGATGCACTGGGTAATTTTCGAATACGCGGATTGATCCACAAGTTCAACCAGCCTGAAAATTCAGTGGATTTGGTGGTTATGCACCTAATCATCAACCAATGAATTTTTTATTGCTTTCTTTGAAAAATAGAAGTTAATACACCTTCAAGTTGTATTTTTTTTTAGCATTCCAAAATATGCATAATTTATTCGGAAATCAAGTTTTACAAATGGGCAATGAAAACTAAAGTGTCTGTGTAAAGCCGCACTCACATGTACCCCGAACACGCCGAACAGACAGACTAGACCAGCCAATCAGAAGCCGTCCTCTGTTACCGCACGAGTTGTGAAGAAAAATTAAGCTCACACGGATATTTTCTGCTCGCGGAAAGAGCAGACTTCGCCGATATTTCCCAGAAGTCAACTGGTTGTAATAATAATTATTTTTTGTTTTACTGCACCCATACGATCTTTTTTCAATACATAGCTGTACAAAGATATTGGCCTACTACTAATGTCTTGTGTAATCGACGTGTATAGATGTAAATGTACAGAATGGTTCAATGCAGGTATTTATAATGAGCTACGTAAATGTAAACGTTATTTTATTCTTCATTTGTATTAAATAAACGTAGTTTGAAAATGAACCGAAAAGTAGCGATAAACTTTAAATTTTGATGGGCATAAAATTAAAATTACAATATCTTGGAAAACAATAAGTACATAAGTCGTACTGTAATGGAATTAATAAACTTGAGCAGAAAGACGACAGCAGATCGTCTGTAAACTACAATTTGTTTTAGAATCTTTGCGTTACAAATCACGAATACAACAGCAAAATGGCTACGTAGAAAATATGCTTACATGTTAGCTACCATTGGTTCTGTATGTTCTACCTGTTTGGTGTTTTCGGTGTACATGTGAATCCGGATTTACATTATTAATATTTATATGGAAGCAGACTAAAATACAACTAAAAATGAACTATATGTTCAACAAATGCAACATGATGGATCGAACTGGTTTAGTGGATGTCCCATAATAGCTTAAATTCAGAAGCGCTACTGTTGTCTTATCACGGGCATTAATAATCCCTGTCGAGTATCAACTTTTACCGAATTTTCTTCTGTCTGTGAGGACCGTGATGGATTCGTGGGTTGGCTATCATGCAACAATCCTACCAGTGAAAGATGGCGGCAACCGAGGATGAGGCGTTTATTGTACACACAAAACTGTCAAACGATGAGCGTTTAGAATGGGTTCCGTTATCGCTGACGTTAGTTGAATATCCTCAAGGTAATAATTTATATTGGTATAATGGCCATTACCACATAATTTATATCTGGAATTTTGTTTGTGGAGTGTAATGGCTGTGATGTGGATGTGAAAGAATTATTTGGCATGCATGAATTCCGCAAATTTTTCAATTGATATTTTCTTTGTAATTATTTCAGTAGGATGTGTTAAATAATTTACTGTGTGAGTATGAGTGTTTGTGGAGTTCGGACTTGTGAAAATAGAATGTAAACGTGTCTTATACACGTGTAAAAAACAATACATAACCAAGGAGGGTTATAGGCTGCTTAAAAGCGTGAGTAACGGTAATTCTTAAGAGTAAGGGCTTTTTCAAAGATCGGAAAACTTATACCTGGATATGTTACATATGGATATTAGTACTGTAATGCAATAACTAGAAATTTTGGAGGGGCTTCAAGTAGTTTTCTGTAAGAAAAATTAAATGTGATGTAGGGTGTTTTCGTTACAACTTTTTCAGCCAGACTACTTGTTATCACCTTTACCAAAGAGTACACAGCATAAAGAACATCTCATCACACACAGATTCCATTGCACTATCGTTACATAACATTAAAACAAATGTTTGTTGCATCCGCCACATTTTGACAGTTGTCAAGATTAAAAAAAAAAAATCATACATACATACACTCGCAATTAGGCTACCGCCCGGTGGTGAGCTCTCTCAACTCTCCTTCACCCAACCAACTCCTTTTCCACTCCCTTCCTGAATTTACCAACCCCTCTCACAGATACCAATTCCTCCCTCAACACATTCCACTCCCTCACAGACCTCACAAGCATGGACTGCCTACCCTGCTCCTTTCTCCTCCACACCCTCTGAAGCTTCTCACTGTTGTTTCCTCTTCCCCTAAACACCCCCTTACTTAGCTTGCAGTGTAGCCCTCCCCACCCTCCCTCTTCATTCACCACCCTGTACATCCTGACTAACTGTTCAACTTTCCTCCAGCCCTTTAATGAGCTCCACCCCATTTCTTTCATCATCACTGATTCTAACATTGGCCTTACCATTGTGCCATACACCTTCTCCTTCACCTCACAGCTGACTCCATTCAGCACCCTTCCCAGCATACCCAGAGCCTTTCTTCCCTGCAGATTGTTGTATTTATGCTATAAAATACGTAGAATGTAATTATATAGGGTCACTGAATAGTTTCACATTTAAGAATACCGTTTGCAACCTATATTTAATGCGTAAAACATTATTTATGTAGTAAAAGAGCTTCATTCAAGGATGATCCAGAGATGATTTTCCTCGGAGTTGGTATGAGGTTAGTCCAGACTAAGGATGGACTAAATATATAGTATTCGTAAACCCCGATTAGAGCGAGACTAACTTTAGTCGAAGGATCATCGAAGTATGCTTTTGCCAGGTTTACTGTACATGCACATTTCAGATTTTCATCTGAAATAAAACCCTCAAGTTCCACTTAATGACAAACTATATCTAGATACTGTAAAGCTAAACACAATATAACTTATTTCCAAAAACAAGTTTTGTAGTTTTTTAAATTGAACAGTTGTTTACAATAAGCATTAATCTGCATAACAAGAAACAAAATATAATCAATTAAGTTATACTGTGTGTTGAACTGAAAATAAAAAGTAGTTTTGTAAATATACATATGCTATAATGTTCAAAGTAATTTTGGAAGCAAATGTTTATATAAAAGGTCTCCGCATTTATTTGCATTTGGTTATTGCCATACAGAAGTGATGAGTAGCACTTTTGTTATTTTTCACTATATTGTCACTTAATTCATTTTAACCTTGTTTCCATGACTCTCTATCATATATTGTAATATCTATCATATTTGGTAATACTGCAGGATGGAGGACTATAAAATTAATATACTAATATCTTATTATTCTGTATTGATTTGTTAAATTTTCATAGTACATCCCTAATCAATGGTAATATGGGCTGGTTTAATTTTATTATGTCAATACATTCTTTATAATGATATTAAATGTGTTATATATATATATATATATATATATATATATATATATATATATATGACACACACACACACAAATACATGAAAACTGGGTAAAATTCTAATCCTCAGATATTTTTTGAAATTGCATTCTTCTGCACATTAGTCCACGAGATTACCATTTAGCTACCGATACATTTTCATAAAATAAATACTTTGCTATATACATTCGCAAAGTTAGATTTGTGTTAAAATGCCCTTGAGTGTATTAATATCACGTCTCGTAAGACTCTATTTTCAGAGAAGGCATTTGATTGACACAGAAATAGAAAGGCATTGCTGTAGCTAAAAACTGATGTACATTAAGCTTATTAGCTACATTTCCTTTAAATTATTATTCATTAGGTTGGCATATTTTTCATAAATATTGACAGAATCTGCTTTAAATGTAATTTTTTTTTGTGAACTTTATTTAGCTTTCACTGGCATGTAAAAGTTAATGAAACTCGTATTTTATGTTCACCATGTTTCTTTGTGACCTTAATACTTCGTTAGTCCTACCCTTTGTCCGGACTAAATGTTAGGCCGTACTAAAGCAAGGTGAACCTTGGATTAGTAATAAAATGCTCTCTGAATGCGAAAAATTTTGGTCAGAGGATGTTATTTCCTTAATCTGCACTAAAAACGACTATGAATAAGACCGTATTTAATTCTGGTGATTTACTCAAGGCTTACCTGGTCTATATCGATGAGAGGATATAACATATTACTAGTAGAATAAATATAGGTATCGTAGATTATACAGAGCTCTGTTCAGAGACGGTGTGTATCTTCGGACGCATTGTATAACGCCATGTTATTTTCAATACACTGTGCGTCCACGTTTGTTGATGTCAGGTGGACTGTGAGAAATTGCCGGACGTTGGTTTGATTTGTGTCCAGTCTGAGGTTTTGAATTTACGAGTGATTAAACGTGTGTTTTATTGCTATTAATGTTGTTTGAAGTGTGAAATTACGAGTGTTTCTATGCTATTATAACAAAGGAAAATGTAAATTAAAATATATGTGCTGTGATTAGTGTGTCTGTGTAGTGTCGTAGGCCCTATAATTCCACTCCACTAATTTCACGGAACATGTAATTTTCTAGGTACATCAACATTTGACCAATAGAAACCCCAAAAACTATAGTGGGGAGGGTTATGTGAAGATCAGGGAAATTGTGGGGTAAAATGAGTGAAACATATGTACAGAATTTAATATTTATTGATGAAAATATGTTATATTGCAATAATACTGTACAAGCGTAGCCATACATTTGACGCCATCATGTGAGACGAGACGAATGATGACACATAATTACTGGTAATTTGGGCGCCAGCTGTGCTTCCCAATCACCGCACTATTGAGACTCAGGGATGTTGTGGGTTTCTGGGTGTCCGCCTCACCCATGCGTACTTACAAACACGGCAATACTAAACTTGTAATAAACATCACTGAAATAAACAATTGTTCAAACATGTGGCTAGGACCCTGTTACTACTGAATAAAAGAATTGAGTTCACTGTAGACTTGTTTTTATTGATATTGTTCATACACATCAACGTGACAATGAAATGATTATCTCTGTCATGACTAGCCAATTCCGCTTGGGTGCTCCCCAGCCCGTAATTAATCTAGCGCATGCCTAAATGGATGATCTCACCGAGGTGCGTGAAAGCACAGCCTTCACAAAGAAAGAGGGCCTACAGCCGCTAGGATGGACTGACTGTTTTTCCCTGAAGACAGGACATGGTGAATTATAAATGAAAACCCATAATACACATACACAGTGTGGTGACGGCCTATACACAGAGTTGGCTAGGATGGGAATAATTGCACCGTACACTAATTACAAAATTACATAGACCCTTGAATGATACATGAAATAAGATGGGATGCGAGATGAATATTCACAATAAACACGTGTGAAAACAAACTTAGGTGTTGCGGATGCCGCAGGATGAAGTTCGTAGCTGACCACGTGGTGCAGGTGAAATTGCAGTATTTCTGCATGGAAACGGCAAACTAAATTCTGATAAAATATTATTTGTGGTGATCAAGTGATTCTTTTTACGATTACCATCGTTACAGGCTTGTAACATGCCTGATGGTGGTGAAATCAAACATTAGTGTGACTGTGTGGTCAAGTACAAAAATCATCAATTTACGTGAAAAATATATTGAATCCTGAATAAAATTGACGTAGAACCCTGAAATAAATAATTGCACATACAATGTTATATAAATATTCTCTTAAAATGCAATGATGGCGTATACAAAGACTTGGCTTCGGTCGGCCACATGGTTATACGTGATGTTTCCGTAACATATTCAAACACAAAAATTACCCTCAAATACATACATAAAAATAAAGCTTTTAAAATTGCATGTACCAATTATGCAGAAATTACAATGAAATGTCATAAACATAGCCCGATGGCACCTGATTCAAAATGTGCGGGTCACGTGATCTCTCCGACATCTTTCTTCTCCTTCTCAATCTAGTTAAAAATGCCACAAGGGCGTAAGAATTAATAAAGAGGAAGCATAATGCTGGGAAAAATGTCTGGCATAAATGTACGCAAGCAAAGATTAACCGGTAAACTAAATTGACTATGGAAACCTAAATCAGTGAACAAAAGTTGTAGTGCGCATGTGACATTCTCTTACCTCGCCAGCTCTCCTCGACAGACTGTCCAGATACAAGCGTCATATGGACCTACCATGGCTGCCTACGGGGTTCACATAAACGGAAGTGCTATGCACGCTGAGTGAAATATTTTATATTGAAAATCAAATGGCACAAATTAAATTAGATATTGTTTTACATTTCTATAACCTTCTTATGAATTTTAGTATTATTTTCATGTCTCTTTGTGATGGCGTTCATGCCGGAATATTAAGTGTTTTTCATCTCGGTGCTGCGGGTACTTTGAATATTCATAACGAAACAATTAAAATTAGTACAAGCACTTCAAAACATTTTAAGACATATTAAACACTTTAAAGACATTATAACACATTTTTCCCTGAAATTAACATTTATAGGAAAGTTCAAAATTATTGGCCTCTTTGCGCATGTACGTGACACATGAGCGCCATCATGGGCTCTAGCGCTGCTGGCGGTTAGCCGGCGTCACGTTATGCACAGAGCCAGAGTCCCAGTGTCAGCAGTGCAGTAAATCCCCAAAACAGTGATTCAAGGCATGCCGGCAATTTTTTTACGTGGTGGTGCGAAGCGTCACGCACCAGCGAAGCTTGGAGAGTCTCTACAAATGTTTTTCAAGCGTAGCCTCCTCGGGTTATTCTGAAGAATAGGGGCTTCTGTGGAAAAAAAAAATTTCTAAAGTGGTATAATTACACACTACTAATTACACAGAATACAAATTTACTAAGGGCATCAACATTTGGCCAGTAGAAACCCCAAAAACCATAGTGGGGAGGGCTATGAAGATCAGGGAAATTGTGGGGTAAAGTAAGTGAAAAATGTGTAAATAATATAATATTTATTCATGAAAATAAAGTGAATTACAAAAAAACTGAACCAAACATTAACTAAATAGACAATATTACCAATACAAGCTACAAATACGATTGTGGGGAGGGCTATGAAGATCAGGGAATTTGTGGGGTAAAAAAAATACAATATTAGTACATTTTCAGTACAAACTTTTACCCATCATTTTCTCTCCAGTTCATAACCTTCCCACTATAGTATTTCTAATTTGGTTTGGTAACATTGTCAATTTAGGTTAGGCCTATGTTCAGTTCAGTCTTTTTGCAATTAAATATGTTTTCATGAGACAATATTACAGTAATATTACTAATAGTACAAAAATATATTAAATTGAAAAACACATTTCTCAGTGCAAATAGCCTACACACAACAATCAATCATTGTAGGTAGACTGGTTTACTATGTAGAATTTTTCACGCGTGGAATGCCGCAAAGTTATGTTAATGTGATATCTTTAGTTGACTTCAGTTTGTATGTTTTGAGTGCATAAAATGTGATGGTGCTTAGACAATGAAATATTACCCTTATAACCATAAAACTTTCTTATTGTATTTGGGCGCCTTGCATATTTTAATACACTGTGTGACAAGTTTATGGTAACTACTTCATCTGTCAAACTAGTCAAACACACAATCAATACAGCTATGCAACTCGTGTAGTTCCCTCTTTTCACACCAAGACTTGGGACATAACCATTGTGAAATACCTTTAAAATAATTTTAATTCAGAGAAATAACATTCAGATGTGTAAACAAAAAAATTCTTAGGAATGGTTTCAAGTGTGTTTCCATTTTGGTTGGTTTCAGTATTTGTATTCAACATTAAGGTAAACTTGTGGGCAATCAATCCATTACACAATGTGTAATGGAGAAAAGATACTGAAAAATTACACTAATAATCTAAAACTCTGAGTTATATTTTATTATTCTGAATTCGTTTTAAGAGTCATGGTTCACAACAACCTGCAATATATTTAATTCAAACAAGCCTGTCACCAGTACTACATAGACATTCTAAATGCACTGTTCAAAACAGATTGTAATTTAAAATCAACTGTTTTATGCCATTTTAGCTGCAATATAGAAAAATGTTGAGTCTCTCAAGGGCTCACTAATGGGTGATAAAAATATACCTGTTTGCGGTTACAAGATGACTAAAAATGTTTTGCTTATTTTCAGTAATTAATGTGCATGGTATTTCAAAAGTCTTCAAATTTTTTTATATATACAACACCATAAATTTAGTTTATAACAAAACATGTAGCACTGCTATGTTTAAGTGACCTATAACTTGTATCCTTAAGACCTGGATTTCTACCAGAGTCATTCTGTAATGGACATTTTGGGGTGTCTTTGACTTTTCAACTTGATAATTAAATTCATGGCTCAGACTCTTCTTTAATATGTCTGGTCTACATGACATATCATTAACATTAAATGGCAACACATTTTACATTTCTTCACAAATATTTTGCTATAACATTTCACTTGTTTGAAGATGGCCCTTCCTTGGCATATCCTACAGTCATTACTCCGAGAGACTGTTTTGACAAAGTCAAGAACAAACTCTCTGATTTTGGGCCGTACCTATGTAACCAATCACAGCTTCAAAAAGCATCTCCGTGAGACTAATATACACAGGCACGTATACCAAATTACGCTGCTCTGATCAGCTGGTTAGCTCCAATGACCTACAAAACTACAACATGAATGCTGTCATGGACGTCACACACTCCCTTCTGTATGATTCACAAACATCGTTAAAATATGAATGTACTGATTAACAGGCAAATAAAAGTAAAATTTAATTTTTGTTTACATACAATTAATTAGAGAGAAAATAACATTCTTTTGCTTCATGACAATTCAACTTCAGAGTAAAAGTTAGAATTTTACTGTGTTTGAAATTTAAAATTAATTGCTGCCTTCGTGTGACATTTTAACATGGCGGGTGAAATAGAAAAGTAACAAAAATAATAAACATTGTAACATTTCCCGCATAAAACTTTGTAACATTTGTAACACTTCCCGCATAAAACTTTGTAACATTAGCACCTAACCTCAACTGTGCTCCAAACTATATACTAGCATACACAATCTTTTACAATCTTAAACAGAGGACAATTAAGCACTATAATGAATAAACTACACATTGTAATCATAAATAAATGAAAAATAAACAATAACAAAGCTTTTAAAACGTCTTGTAAAAACATAAACACAAACATAGACTAACTAAATATTATTGTGACACAAAATAAACAGCAGTTAATTTGTTCAGTCGATTTCAGGGTTGTGCTAGTGACACTCACTGGAACTATTTGAAAGAGTGTTAAGATACTTACAGTACACTAGGGATTTGGGATTGTGTTATACAAATGTGTCTCAGGAAGAACATGATGTAATTGGTTACACAGACTCTGACTGGGCTGCAGACTGTGTAGATAGAAAAAATACTTCAGGCTTTTTTTTATTTTTGGATGGTATCTCTGTTTTGTGGGCTTCCAGAAAACAAATAAACTGTGTCACTCTCTGCAGCAGAAGCAGAATATGTTCTACTTAGTTCAACAGTGGCAGAAATATTGTGGTTCAAGGGACTGTTGTGTAGTTTGAACATGAGTTGTAAATTTGTTTTAATTTTTGTAGACAACTTGAGAAGGCTGATATTTTTACAAAGTCATTAGGCAAAGAGACGTTCTGTTATCATAGGAATGCCCTAGGTTTAAGAAATTGAAATGGGAATGTTAACCTGTTTAAATAAACAAAACAAATGCAGTGTTAAGTGGGAGTGTTGACAGAACTGTGTGTAACCCAGCATTTGGATCTTGGTTACCTTTGTGTGGACTCTTATGTATTGTACTATCTATGGTTAGTACTTTTTGTTTATTCTGCATGGTGCAGTATTAGTATTATTTATGCCGTTGTGCAGTACGATAGTAATTAAATTCGATACCTTTTAGAAAGGCTTTTATCTAGTAACTGAATCACCTAAGAATTGTTCAGTTTAAATAGGTACTGATTTAATACCATCCTCCATCAACACATATCAACTTAAAGAAAAGAATGAAAGCAAGTAAATTATTCAGGACTCTGCTGTCAGATTATCAATCATAAACTACCTTCCTTTCAAGATTGATAAAATAACAAAACTTAATAATGTACGCCCCCAGTTAAGAAGAAACATAAGGGTAGAGAAGTAATAGTTTAGGTCGGTTCTTGGAGTAGAGTTCTTTTTATATAAAAAATTATATTCAATTTTTGTACATCCACTGCTAACTGTTTAACCAGAGCTTTGAGACATCTTTTAGTCTAAAAATGTAGTAACAGGTCTCTGGGCAGAAAACATATTAACGTAGTGCATTACTGAAAATTAGGTAGAAGTACAAAATTAATATTGTTCATAGTTTAAAAAATTCTGTTAACATTTTTGTTTTCAATATCTCAAAGAATTTCATTTAAACTTGGTAGTTTTCAAGTTTTATATGAGGGATGCTGATTCTAAAGGCATATAGATAGCTTACATCATGATGCAATGCAATGACACTGAGCGAAGTCTCCACATCTGCATATCCTCAAAATAGACATGCTCCGGCAGGAATATGAATATCCCGCTCCAAACTTGGTATGGGAACTCCGTCTGGACGGCGACATATCACTGATACGCCCCCTCAGGCATTGGTTTTCAGCTCTCCGTCATCAGCGTCTGTCAGCCATCATTATTGAATGTAGAAGGTCTAAAGTTCTTAAAATTTAAGACCTTCGTGCATACATAACAATCACCATGACAACACCGAGTATCCTGTTTATTTTCTCATAGATAAACTGAATTTTAAAGACTTCTACTTAGTAATAATTCCGCTCTGCTCAGGCCTCAAAACCCTATTAACTCACATATATATATATATATATATATATATATATATATATTATATATAATATACTATTTTCATGTCAAAATATGTTAGCATAATATGTTAGGTATAATAAATAAATAAAATCAGACAATATTTTCTGACAATCTTGAAGGCACAAGAAAAGGCATAATCTGATAACATTAAATTACTAATGAAAATAAATATATAAATATTCTGCTTTTTCCATATAAACATTTAAACGTCATTAAACCATAAGCTCAAACATGAAGTATAGGACTTTTTATCACAGAGCCATTCCAGATTTATCTACAATTTTATCTTGCATAAGAAAAAGTTAAGATAAATCTTCAAATATTGTAAAATGGTTATATTACTAACCATGCCTCCCTTACCTGTCTGACAGCAGGACAAAACTTATAAATCATAGTTATTAACTCTTCAAATTAATCAACCATTATAGTAAACAATTACAATAACATGTCAACGTTTAAAAGTTCAGTATTACCAACAAAACATTAGACAATAATCATATTCTTTTATCGTAACACTTCAGATGAATTAAATAATGAAATTATAAATTTTATCATTGAAAAATAGTCATTTCAAAAGCAACAGAATGAACATAAATAATTATGTTGTCTTCAACATATCATAGTTGATCATGATAGAAAATAAGTTCATAAAATCAGAAAATGTTAGTAAATTCTGATGCATCAGAAAATATTTATTATTTATGTTGGCAACATAGATAGTTCATTCGGAGGGTACCTTGGATCGAGGGCCGTAACAAGTGTTGCAACCCTTCCACTCAAAAAACACTCGTCCTCTATGGACGTTAAGTTCAGCATTGAAACTTCAACATTTGACTATCCAACTTCGATGAAACTGCGTTGAGTCTTGCGGGAAACCATCACCAGTCTTCCAAGTGCTGTAGACTAACTTACAACAGTTTATTTGTAGTTGATTCAACTCGGCTAGGATTAAAATTACGTAAACAATGGCTTTGTCTTTCTGCACATGTAAACACTGACGTGACCTTAATGCTTAAATGTTCAAAACTTTTTATACACCTGTAGTTGCAGTTCACAACACTTTTGTACAGTTCAATTACTTGCAAAACCTTATTTCATTTTATTGTTCATAGGCACTGGAAACAAAGAGTCTAGCAATTCTCTTTTTACGTCTTGCAATTAGAGGGTACATGAAGTAAATTTAGGTTCAGCGAGGCTTATTTTTGCAAGTATATCCTAATTCTATTCGACCTCTAACATTTTAATTTAGGAAGACCCTAATGACAGTAAGTGAGGTGAATTTTATGGAGGAAACGTATCCTCAAACCCTAGCAATGCAGTTTCTAAAATATTAACAATAGGACAATATTTCATTTGCACAAAATGTGCAAGTTACACTTAAATAATGAACATAAACACAAGATGAACATTATATACAACAACAACAACACTATTTACAACTGAGAAAATCACTCATTTCACATTTAACTATGCACTCAACATAGGTGAAACTTATGTGTACAGTGTGGCGATCAAAGAAGACGTTCAGAAGAAGATTGTGCAAATTTTCATCATTTTAATAATGAATTAAATTTTCTATCAACATCCAAGATTGACGTTCGCTCAACAAACGGTATCATGTTATTGCAGAAATAAATAATCAACAGTGTGTAACATGTGTATGTTGTCGAGTGTTTGTTTTAACAGTGCTATTACTGGGGGATTATCTCTGGTCTTACGCATGTATATATATGTATATAGACACACACACACAAAACATGCGTGACATAAAAATCTGCATCTCAAGTAGTAAGTAGCATGCAGCAATGTCAGCTTGTGTAGTATCGTGTTATCATACTCTTGTTTATTTTGCTTTCTTGTCTGTTGCATTGTAGTTCTACATGAATGTAATAATATACTAATTCCTTTTATTCAACTAACAATTAATGTTCTTCAGAGGCAACTTACATGTAATGAGGAGGTGATGCTAACGAATAGGATCCTTATTCTCAGGTCAGGCGAAGAAACGTATTAGTGACGATAAACTACACTATAACATATAACCCTTTGAAGACATATATACGGAATAAACATAACATATGCCGACTCTAGCAATAGGTCTACTCATGGCTCTGCGACTATATCTTGGCAGGATCTACTATTATTATTTTTATTCTTCTCTCAACTCAAATTACATCAGTAGTCAAGCTTTGCATTGTCACATTAACATTTTGCTTAGATGTACTGTAGTGGTAAACTTTCCTTATTAGTGTGACTTATGGACATGGTATGGCTTTAATTGTGTTATATTGTATTTGCCTAGATAGTTTCTACTTTAATCGACGAGTTCATAAAAATTATGTTTCTTGGTAACAAACTCCCAGTAGTTACAAGATTGATTCGTGCAACATAAAACCAAGCAGTTGACCTTGAACTTGTTAAATTTAGGCCTACTAAATTTATAGTGTTGCTAGCAGCTTTCCGCTGACATGAATAACTGTCTTAGAACTAAATCAATGAGTTCTTCCCTTATTTTCTCTGGGTTTTCAGTGACTGTACACACGTTAAGTTTAGGCAACACTTCAAAACCATTAATGGCATTATCCATTTGCTGACCAGTGAAAACTTCTACCGGAGCTAGCCATTATACCGTTTTGTGCACTAGGCGGCGGAAATGCAGGTACTAAGGGGTTCAATTACCTTATTTCCCTGGAAATACCCTGTCTGTTGTAAACTTCCAGTATTCAAATTATTCGCCACAGAACAATAAGACTGTTTTGCATTATTTACAGAAGGCGGTGGTACACTCATTACAGGCGTAAAAGACCATGCAGGTAATACAGGATTACTCAGATCGTCTGTCATTTGTGTGGGTGTAGTGGTTGAAAATTATTTTGCAGAGAGTTTCAGGTTTGTGATGACAAGTTTGAATTCACGATACGAGCCGTTTTGCAGCAGTCTGGAGTTCGTGAAGGACTCCTCGCACCTCTGCTCTCAGTTGCAGGTAGTGCGTAAACATTCCCATTCGGATGTAAGTATGTAATGGGCTGAGGCTCCACCTCAATGTTGGCATCACTGTTTTTTTCCCCCTCCGTGATTACGTCGTCTGTAACCCGGGGAGAAACGTTTCCCATGCCTACGGCTATCGTAGAAAAACTGCTTATCTACAGGTGACGCATTGTGGGGAAACATCACGTGAGTTTTCATAATCAGTATTTATGCCTATTACATTCACTCTATGGTTGTGATACTTGTTATTTTGAAACTGTTTATTTTGGTTTTGCCTCTGATCGTTACCTGTATAACGGTGGTGGTCGTGATTGCACTGACTTATCAATTTCCCTTTATCCTGAAGATATTTGCCTTTAATTTTGGTCTAATTTGATAATCTGGGTACAAAATTCATTAAGGGAAGTAAAATTACGGTCGGCCCACCTATCCTGGTATTTTGCAAGTAGTTTCGAAGCCACTACTTCGGTGTATTCCTTGTCACTCATAGAAGCTGTTAAATGATGGGTTCTTTTAAACATCTCGCCAAAATTCTGCTCCAATGATGTTTCCTTCCTAAGATCATACTTATCCAAATGTAACCTGGCTCTTAGATTACCCTGTTTTCGTGTGGTCCAATATTCCTTCAAGAAAATGTTTTTAAACTGGTCAGAAGTGCGTACATTGGTTTTCTCTATTTTCCACCAGTAGAAAACCGTGGATTTCAAACTCAGACTTAGACATTGCAGAATTTCCTGTTCGTTCAACCCAAATAATTTAACATATTCTTCAAACTTTTTAAGAATAATCACGGGATTTCGATTCTTTGCCTTGAGGAAGTCGGCAAACCCTCAGTCCATTGTTTTGCCGATGGTGCAACAGGGCTGCAGTCTGGTGACAAAGAGATGCAGTATTCATGTGGTTACTGTTTTGTTCAACCCTGCTATTGTGTGTTTTCACGGCTTCCGGAAAGGATTGTGTGTCAACAGAAATACATGTCTGTGACCTAGGTGTAGTCAGAATCTCAGATGGGACTCTGTTCTATTTAGCCTCCATTTCGCCTAACTTAGTTTGAATTTCTTGACTTTTAGTATCAAAATTACGCTTTGTCAATACGCATTCAGTTGTGGTTTTGATTTAATTTTTACTCAATGTGGCTTCAAAATTTACCAAGCGGTGTTCTATGTTTTCCATTACAGTTGTGTCCGTTTTTGACAAAATAACTGGATCTCTCTTTTCTGCCACAGTTAGCCTATTTTCCAGTGTGCAAATCAGCCCTTCCAAACATACACGTGATTGATGTTCAATTTCTTATTCAGGTTGGTTTCTATTGACAAGATACGAGATTGAATCTTAATCAAATTTGGTGTGAACTACCATGAAGTTCTTTTCCGTAGCCTCACTATTAGCATCAAAGCGTTTCTTGACTTGTGTTTCAAAAATATTTAAATTTTCCTTCAGATTTTCAACTTGAATAGTGTGTGTGTTTTGATTTTCAGACAGGTCGGAAACTGTAATTTTTAAGGCTGAAATTTATTTTGTGTCTCACTTCACACTACTATTGATTGCATACAAGTTCTGTGTTATGCTAACAATGTGTACTTCCAGCCCTTCGAACCTTTTATTGTGCTGCTGAAATTTAGAATTCATGTGTTTATTTAATTCTGAATTTTGTTGTTCAATCTTTAAATTCATGTTTTCATTTATCGAGTCCAACTTTTGCACCCATATTTGATTTTTGTTCCTCAAACTTTGCGTTCAAATTGGCATTCATGCTCACAAGTAATTGCATCATTTGTTCCAGTGAACAACCTCCTTTGCTAGTACTTGGTTTTGACATTGTTAGTTTGTATAATGTGTTCGGAAACGTGTGCCATTACATTTTTATCAGTAGAATCATGGGCAATACGTTCGCTTTCCTCTGCATTATTGTCAATGAAGCTAGAATTAGCACAAAGTATGAGCGTGTCTTCTAGACTCGGCGTACTGGGATTGCTTTCAGCCATTTTATAGTTTTCGTTCTCGCACAAATTTCTTAAAGAACTCCTCATGAAGTAAGGTTCTTGGTCAACATTTTCGTTCATTCCAACTTTTAATGAAAATGAAATGATTTGGAAATTTTATTACAGCCATGCGTCAATTCCTCGCTGTAATTCCTTCTAGCTGCCACAAGCTTTTTATTGCAGCTCACTTTCTTAGAAGAAAACAGAAAACCGAATTCATAAACTACGTTTCGGCTACCATGTATAGGCACAATATCTGTAGGTAATAGAACTAAAACTTAATTTTCATTGCAAAAAAAAAAAAGAATCTTTTTATGTTAATAATTAGTAGGAATATCTTGTGTGTCTAACAAAACAGTTTTAGTGCATGTGTGTGTGAGTTGACATACGTTAATTTGCTACACTCTTCTGAACCACTGATGAGTTGTAGAAACATAGACAGAACATATTTTACAGTTAAGGCTCAAAAGCAATAAACGTAATGAATTCTGAAAAAAAAATTACGGTGAGAAAACTTCCTTCATATCTTTACTATTTTTTTTTTTCTGAGCAATCAAGGGAATGGGATTATCAATTCCATTAAACTGAAAATATACTTGTGTCACACTCATAAGAAATATGAGTTTCATTTGACTAGAACATAGGTAATTCTAGTACACTTCATTTAGCATTGTGAAAACACTAGAAAAATATACAGGTACACCTTCATGCATAATCATGTGAAATGTATGAAAATATTTCTTATCAAGACATGCAATTCCAAAAATCTACAAGGACAGCTAAGAAAATAATAATTTTAAATACTGATTTAATAGCATCCTTCATCAACACATATCAACTTAAAGAAAAGAATGAAAGCAAGTAAATTATTCAGGACTCTGCTGTCAGATTATCAATCATAAACTACCTTCCTTTCAAGATTGATAAAATAACAAAACTTAATAATGTACGCCCCCAGTTAAGAAGAAACATAAGGGTAGAGAAGTAATAGTTTAGGTCGGTTCTTGGAGTAGAGTTCTTTTTATATAAAAATTATATTCAATTTTTGTACATCCACTGCTAACTGTTTAACCAGAGCTTTGAGACATCTTTTAGTCTAAAAATGTAGTAACAGGTCTCTGGGCAGAAAACATATTAACGTAGTGCGTTACTCAAAATTGGTAAAAGTACAAAATTAATATTGTTCATAGTTTCAAAAATTCTGCTGACATTTTTGTTTTTAAAGTCTTAAACAATTTCATTTAAATCTTGGTAGAATTAAAGTTTTATACTATAGATGCTGATAGTATGCTGACGAGGCAATTCTAAAGGCATAAAGATGGCTTACATCATGATTTGATGCAATGAATGACACAGAGTGAAGTCTCCATCTCTGCATATCCTCAAAATAGACATGGTCCAACAGGAATATGAATATCTCGCTCCATCCTTGGTATGGGAACTCCGTCTGGACGGCGACACATCAAGGGCTGCGGCCACTGATATGCCCCTTCAGGCGTTGGTTTTCAGCTCTCTGTCATCAGCCACCATTATTGAACGTAGGTCCGAAGTTCTTGAAACTTAAGCCTTTCGTGCGTACATAACAATCACCATGATGACAGAGTATCCTGTTTATTTTCTCATGTGTAAACTGAAGTTTAAAGACTTCTAATCAGTAATAATTCCTCTCTGTTCAGGCTTCAAAACCCTGTTAACTCCTAGATATACTATTTTTATGTCAAAATAGGTCAGCATAATAGGTATAATAAATAAATAAAATCAGACAATATTTACTGGCAATCTGGAAGGCACAAGGAAAGGCATATCTAATAACATTAAATTACAAAAGAAAATAAATATATAAATATTCTGCTTTTTCCATATAAAAATTTAAACATCATTAAACCATAAGCTGAAACATGAAGTATATGATATTTTATCACAATCCAGTTCTTTCAATACGCAACGCTTAGACCTGTGAGTACCTCGTAAGGCGGCACACCTGTAATCATATGTACAGTGTTGTTCATAACAAATTCAATCAGTTGAACTTATCATGCCAGCTTTTTTTTTGTGGCAATAGATACTCGGTGTAGCCCCAATTGTCTTCATAGTATGTTCTGATTGCTTTGGGGGTGTCTTATGGAGATAGTAGTAGGTAAAATACCTAACTATTTCAGCCCCTTCTGGCAGGTATTGCTGGTAAACTGACTGCTGTGGTCCGACAGTATGCATTTAAGTTTTCCCACTTCACTAATAAATAATTTTTGTTTTTGTAACATTATTGAGATGTTAGCTTGTACTACCGGATAAAGTTTCACATACTTAGAAAACAGATCCAACATAAAAAATATTTAACACCAGACTTAGATCTCAGCAGAGGTCCAAATATATCCACTGAAACTCGAACAAGTGGTTCTTGCAGTACATTTGCTCGTACTTCCCCTTGTAAATTCTTGTTTGGATGTTTCACCTTCTGGCACAAGTCACGTGAACTCGTGGCTTCCCTTATGGTATGTAATATCCGAGGCCAGTACATGAATCTAAGGTTGGATGGGTCGTAGGAAAAGATTTGTTTGTTTGCGGGATGGAAACGCCCCGTGGAAGGGCGACATTTAACTTTGGGACTGTGGTATGAGATGGGGTGCGGCGTTGGTTACAGAAGTAAATTTTGTATGGTGGTATATTCAGGGGAATCTGAGGAAATTTAGATAAGTTTGCCCGGGCACCAGGCATCACTTGCATGATACCATGCTGGGTAGAGCATTCTCTTGTAGTCTCGGAGTCGTTTGGCCGACGACCAAGGCGGTATCCTTCCTGATGTGCTAGTACTCCTCGTTGAATAATAATTACTTATGATAAGTAAGTGGTTTACGTGCTATGCCGTTGCCTATTCGGGCTAGCCACACACCCCAGTTGCACTTGAAAGCAGTACAACGAATTAAAGATACACAAAAGCACACATACTTGATACAATAGACAAGTGTTACACTTTGGCAGGAAGTAGGAGCACCCTTGAAAGTCCGTAGACTGTCTTGAAATAATAAACACTGTTTCTTTGATGTAAGATTTATTCAGGTTCCGCTTACAGGTCCCTCTAGGAGACAACTCATTATACACGCGCTGGGCTTAAACCTGCCGATAAGGCGACACTAAGAAACAGCATGTGGCCAATAATGATTAAGGTGAAATTAAAGCTTCCCCAGGCGATGGAAGCACTGGGGAAGTGGAGGAGTGGTGTCCCGAGCAGCTGAAGCGAAACGGTTTCAGAAAATGACGTCTGGTGCAGATTAATGATAGGTTCACAAAAGTTGAAGTGCCGCTCAGTCACAAAACTTGAGACACGTTATGTACATGACGTGCTGGCCAGCTTGCCATGCCGGTGAGTCATGTGGAACTACCGTCTAACACAAGTTGTACTACGCTGGACTTACTATGCTTACTGCACGCTAAAAAGACATACATAATACCTCCTTCACAACACACTTAAAAGTAACATAGAATGAACAAGGTGAGTGAGATGTGGATGGTAACATGTGGAATGAATAAACAAAATAATAAAATACGCATTGCACTGTGGTTATTAAGATAACAGGTGGCTTTATTTAACGTCTGTCCAAGTCTAATAACAAGGTATAAATGGCATCTGCCTTAAGGCCTTAACTTGCCGTTTAGAAAATGAAAATAGATTTTGAGGGTTCTGATTCCTCCGCGTCATGAGGCTCGTGGCTTCTGTAGCCAGACGCTGCACTGAATGGCACTTAACTTACACCACGCTGCACTACCTACGTGATGTCTCACATACTCATGTGCACTGGCTGTGCTGGTAGTGTGGATGAACGCTGCTGGAGTGCTGAGTGGTGTACAAACAGTCTTGGAGGGGAATGCAGCATACATCAATTCGCTTCAGGTTAGCACACAACTTGTTTGCCTCAATGTGGCCCAAAGTAGAATTTACCTACCTCAACTGAAACAGGAAACGGGTAGCCTAATCTTCAGAGGAATTGCAGGGTTCCACACCTCGCTCAAGATTAGCGAGTTTATCACTTTGATAAAACAACACATTATCCTCTGATAAACAGTAATACCTACGAAAACCAATCTCAGGTGGTAGAATTTCCAATTTATTAAGAATTTTCTGACATAACTCACTCTGTAGTTACAATTGATCCAATGATCCTAATAGTCACCGATTTGATCTCAGTGCAGAAGAACTGATCCTCGTTAAAACAAATTCCCTTAACTTCTTTGGTGGTCTGAGTAAATCTGACTCGCATCCGAGATACGCCTAAGGTAATCCTCTGCTGTGTTCTCTGTTCCATAAATATATTGTACCTCACTGTCATACTCTTGTAGGTACAACAACCAGCGAGTTGTCTTCAAATGCTTGTACAGTTCTTAAGCATGTAAGGGCTTGATGGTCAGTCAAAAGTTTTATCTTTTAACATAACAGTAGATATCTGAATTTCTGTTAGTGACCAGTTGATAGCTAAGGCTTTGTGTACTGTGACTGTATAATTCTTTTATGCATTGTTCAACATCCTACTTGCCATGGTCACAGTCTTTTCCACACCATCTTCATCACGTTGAGCGTAGGAAGACGTGTCTGTATAACAGAAATTCACGAACTTGTACGGGACGGTACATAATGTGCTCTGTCATATAAAAATCTGCTTCAACTCTTCAAAGGTTTTTTGGTGTTCTGTCTCCCACTTCCAACATGTATGTGTGTTTTCATATATGTGTGTGTTCATCTTGTATTGCGTAGCTGGAAACTCCACAGTGGAGGTAATATAATACATAGCAAGCATATCCATTTCCTTCCTTTCCTGGCATCCTTTGTATCCAAAAGTGTACTGTACAGTCTAAATATGGCGATAACAACGGCATTCATTCAGTTTCGTTGACGACTGTAATCTCAGGACTTAGTGGCAATTTTGTAGGATCTTTAAATTCAGCACTGGCAAACAAACATAAGGGTGCTGCGAAAATTACATAATACACACTTCAATTACAATATGAATCAATAAAAATAGTGATACTCAACAAAACAATAACACTATAAGCCATCTTCCCAATGCTCGAGACTCTGCGGCAGTATCTTGACAGATCAATTACCAAAATACTTGCAAATGTAGCCTCTGAAATGCTTGTTAGCATAAACTAAGTTTCAGTTCAACCTACGATCAACATTTTGCTGTTAGCTCATTTATTCGCCTCGCTGTCGCTAGTCATATTCCGGGCATTTCCCTTCAGAATACGATACAGTTTCAGCTGGGTAATGTTGTGTCTTCCCACTGGATTTCCATGCAAATCAGTGAGCTCGTAACAATTTTTTTTGATTATGCCTATGACTGTAAAGTCCTTCAAACATAAGAAATAATTTCTTCAGTACACATTTCCACGCACATTTCGTAGGATTATAACGATGTAGTACTGAGTCATTGAGATGAAACTTGTTCAGCTTACTTGTTTTGTAGTGCCTTTTATGACTTTCTGCAGCTAAGAACAGTCTCTTTCTTACTAAAGTTAGCAATTCTTGACACATTTCGTCCAGCTCTTTCTCCATGGTAACACAGTAAGTTTGGGTAGAGCGTTCAGTTCTTCTCTATCAGACTCACCATACGTTGACCCATCAAAACTTATATTGGTGCTTGTCTCGTGGTAATGTGTACGGTATGATTAATAACAAACTCGACTAAGCTTATTTTCTCTCTCCAGCTTTGTTGGACATGAAAACAATGTATGCATAACATAGTTCCTATTTACTTCATAATTCTCTCTACCAGACTACTTTGAGGGTGGCGAACAGATGTAGTGGTGGGAATAGTGTTAATTTGTTTTAAGCCATTCTACCATGAATCACTAGTAAATTGGCTTCTTAAGATTCCGTCTTTCAATAAATTTTACCAGATCTTCACTCATGTAGCTAACTTCTGCCCCACTATCAAGTTAACGTAGGAACAATTATGTCACATACCCTTAAATTAATTTCTGTACATAAAAATATCTTTGTACTGGGCAAACCACATTCATCCTCACGTAATAAAAATTCTCGTTCTGATTCATCCATCAGCAATGTGTGTGTTTTAGAAGAATAATTTCTGTTTTTACAAACAATAGCATTCTCAGATGAACTAACTTCATCCACCGTCCACATTACTTATCACCACGGGATTTGAATGGGTCAGCACTGGGAGACGCTTAACACCAATCCTGCCTAGTTTCACTTTGTTCAGTTGTTCCTTGATTTGGTTGCTAAGCAACATCTACACTGTTTAAAATCTGTGGTGATAGGAAAGCGGGCGTGAAGGGTTTCAACCTTTCATTTCTCTGAAAATACCCAGGTATCTGTGAAGTGGAACTAGAAACGGGGTACTGTGGAGTTCCTGATGTTGTGGGTTGCATGTTTGCATTTGGGGAAAATTAACAAGGGGTTCCCATACTCAGGTCACAACCGTTAGTCGACATGGTATTAGGTGGTTGCATGTTACTGGGCTGCCACGTATTTACATGTGGACCAGACCAGGTTGCATTTGTAAGAGATATATTTCTGTCATCAGTTGGAGGATTCAGTTCCCTCCTTAAACCACTGATCTAGCAGTGTTCCCACACACTTCTTGAAACTCCTTGAAAATTGCTTGAAAACTTTTGCAGGTGCTTAATAGCGCTTAAAAAAATTTTGAGGGCTTAAAAGTAGGTTTTTCTTTCCCCACATGAGTTGCAGGATGGCTTCGTTTGGCCAATAAGATGTACCGTTACTATATTACTTTCTGCGAATGAAAAGAAAGTTGAGAAGTTATTTTATGTCCAAGTAGTTTTATGCATTTCTGTGTCTTATTTTGTGAGCACTTACAATAATAGTTTGTTCCATGGTACGGTTATCATAAGCAGTTATGGTATGGTACGTATCTTGTTCTGACGAGATTATCTACACGGCCTCCGTGGCATCAATATTGACTTTGAAGTGTAGCTATCTTGGAATAGAATGTGGTTTGTTAAACAAAGGTTATGCGGGGATTACCACTTGCGATTAAGAATCAGGGTTGTCACAGGTCTGGAAAACTTGGAAAATAAGGAAATGTCAGGGAATTTCAAACAAGTTAGGTAAATGTCAGGAATTCTGTGATATGCATGATATATTTGGCAGTTTTGTCATCAATCATGCACTTCTGTCAGAATCATTATAACTTTTTTTAAATGATTGTTTACTAAATGCTTAGGAATTTTTTTTTTGCAATCTATGCAGTGAGCAATTTTGTAAGATCAGAGAAGTATTTTGTTGTAAAATTGTGTTATAATGCAAAGGTGCCAATCCGTACAGGAAAAATTTGTTAGAAAAAGGTCAGGGAAGAAAAGATTCTTTTTGTCTGGAAATCAGGGAAATTTCCAATGGAAAAAGGGTGGCAACCTTAAAAATGCTGGGAGGCAAGTGTGTGTTTAGTGATTCGTGGCTCTGTCAAGAATTGTCTGCATCATGGTTAATTAAAGGGCCAGACAGATGTAAAGCAGGATGCTCAATCTGCTCTAAAACAATTGACGTAGGTAGCTGGGAGAAGCTGCTATAAAATCTCACATGAAAGGTAAGTTAGTTTGTTTTAAAATTTTGTGTCTTGTAAATTTTTTCTAGGACATTGTATGTTTTGGGTCAAAAACTCATTCCTTCTATGCAGTATATACTTGTTTCAGTTAATCATAAATCCACGTTTTCAATTCAGTTTAATATGCCTACCATGCTGAATACGTTTATGTAAACACAATTAAAGTAAATTTAAGTCTTGAAGTGTCTGCATCAGAAATCTGGAATCACAAAGCAAGATATATATATATATATATATATATATATATATATATATATATATATATATATATATATATATATATATATATTAGGCTTGTGTATACCTATGTAATTTACATCCGCATAGGATATATTAACGTAACTGCTAGTGAGCAGTTAAAAAATCAAAATATTTTTGTGATCTTCAATAGGCTTTGCATATGTGGAAATTAATATTTTTAATTGAAGAATTATGTTTACCTACCGTAATTGAAATTAAAATTGTGCCGCTTTGTTTACAATTTATAATATGTAGGTTAATTTAGGCATACTTTCTTACACAATATTTATTGGTACTGCACAGAATTTAATTTTTTAAAAGTCAATGTCCACGTATTTTGACGATTGTGCAAAAATAGGTTTATTTTGTGTATAACTTATGGTTAAATATTAGCTTGTTTGTAAAGTCGGTTAAATTTTCCGCAGGACTAGACTGATTGAACGAATGTTTACAAATCAATTGCAGTCAATTTCAAACCTGGATTTAAAATTGTAAAATAGAAAGATGACTTGGTGAAAATAATGGTATTCTTGTTGATACAAATCACAATTACAAAATTATAAACATTTCTTAAATCTTTATTGATAATGTAGGTTTCCCCCCCCCCCATCTCCCACCCCTAACAAAATTTATGCATTTGATTTAAGTGTTTCTTTATTGTCCTAACTTCCATACACGTATGCTTACATATTGTGAGTAATGTTAATTCAGTAACTTAATGGTGACTGCTTGCTTAATGGTGACTGTTTATTATATTTTTACTGTATTGCAATTTTTAGTCTGCTTGATAGCTTTACTCTACAAATTAACTTATTAGGTATTCAGTTTATTATTTTTGTGTGTGAAGTGTTTTATGCTGTGATCTTTAGTTTAAAAACTCTGGCAGTTTGATTTTTTGGTCCTTGATCATATTGATTTGTGATACTAATTTTTATGGGGTTTTCATTGGAAGTGGGAGAATGGCAGTATTTGGCAGTTAATTTTGTACACGTAAGCCAATAAAAACACATTTATTAATCCTGCTGCATCTTTTTTGGGGGAAAAACATTCTTCTCCTACTGGCGCTGCAACAAAATCACTTGGATTGACATAATATTTTGATAAAAATTCCACCACAGTGAAGTTAAATACAGTTGATTGTAAAAGTATGCCATCTGCTTCTTCAGTTGTAGACAGTAGTCCTGTTACAAGTAACAGCAGCTGCAGCTTCATATTTCAGTGCAATAGAGGTGATGGATGTTGAAATTATATGGCTCTTAAATGTATATAGTCATTATTCATTTAATTCTTGTGAAGGACTGCCAGAACTGTTCAAGAATATGTTTCCAGATAGTAGTATTGTGAAATAGTTTTCATGTAGTGCTACAAAAGTGCATATATTATTTGTTTTGGACCTGCACCATACTTCAAAGCTGCAATTTTCAAGTGTGCCAGTGAATTGAGATGATCAAGGAGAGGGTCGATAGACTAAAGGACAGGCAGTGGGTTGTTGTAGCAGGGGATTTAAATATGGCAGAGGTCAAATGTGTAGAGGGTGCAGAAGGAATGGGTAGCATAATGCAGGGAATGGCAGCACAGTTAGTCAACAGAGGATTAGTCCAGATAGTAGAAACACCTACGAGATGGAATGAGGAGGGTGTTGGGTCAGTGCTGGATGTGGTGTTGGTCAGACCTAGGAATGCTGTAGTTGGTGCAATAGTATTGGATGCGATAAGCGACCATCATATTCCGGTTGTAGAAATTGGGATTGGCAGGATGAGAGAAGTGCAAATGGCAGAAAGGTTGGTGTGGCAGTATGGGAGAGGAGACAAGAAGGGGGCAGAAATCTTCCTGAGAGACAGGTTTAAAAAATGGTCTATGAAGGAGGGTGTAGAGGGGTTGTGGAGGGAGTTTAGAAGATTAATGAAGGTTATGATGGAGAAATTTGTGCCAATGAAAAGGTTACGGACTGGGGGAGATCCCCCATATTATGGACAGGAGATTTTGAAAATGAAGTGCAGAAAATTACATGCCAAGTGGAGAAATGAAGGGATGATAAGATCTAAAGAAATTATGAAAGAAATGGGTAGGGAGCTTGAAAGGAAAATCAAACAGGCAAAGAATGTATTTCTGGGGAACATTGTAGAAGAAAGAAAAGGCAAGGAATGGGGGAAATTGTTTAGGTATTTTAGGCGGTTAAGGGGAGGAGAGGAAGGGATTCCTCTGCAAACAGGAAGGGATGGTAGGCATGCGACAAATGACCAAGAAAAATCGGAGATTCTGCAAGGACAGTACTTGTCAGTGTTTGAGGCAAAGGAGGGTTGGAATAGGGGGACAAACAGGGTTCGGGGGGGTGTATAATGAGTTTAAGATGAGGGAGTGGGGGATAGAAAATGTAATTAGGTGTTTGGAGAGCAGTAAGGCAGGGAGACCAGATGGGATAGGAAACGTAGCATTAAAGTTTGGTAGCAAGGAGTTGGATTTAGAAGTGCTGTTTAAAGATTCCTTAGACGAGGGTAAGTTACCACAAGTTTGGAAGGATGCTATGGTGGTACCTATACTAAAGCAAGGAGAGGATAGGGGGAGGCCTGGCAGCTACAGACCGGTGAGTCTCACAGCAAGTACAGGAAAAGTAATGCAGTATGTGGTTAGGGTAATGAACAATAAGAATTGGTTGGAGGAGTCCCAGCATGGTTTCAGGAGGGGTTACTCATGTGAGACTCAGCTGGCTGGGTTATTAGAGGATCTGGTGCAGGTAGTTATTGAGGGGAAGCAGGTGGATGCCTGCTTCATAGATTTTGAGAAGGCATTCGATAAGGTGCCCTATGGAACATTGATGAGGATAATGGAGGCGCTGATACCAGACAGGAGGGTAGTGGAATGGATAGGGGACTTTCTCAAGGGGCGAAGGCAGATGGTGTAAGTGGGGGAGGCAATATCGGAGGAAGGGGAGGTTACGTCAGGGGTACCACAGGGAAGCGTGCTGGGTCCTTTGTTATTTACCATAATGGTAAATGACATGGGTTTGGGGATTAGAGGAAAAATCAGATTGTTTGCAGATGATTGTGTTGTATATGCTGAGGTGGGAGAGGGGGGCGGAAATTTGCAGGTGGATATATTGATAAGATATGGTTGTGGACCAGAAAAAATAAAATGAAGATAAATGTAAGAAAAACTAAGGTAGTGATGTTCACAAGGAAGAAGATAAGCAGGGACATGTACAGATGGGAGGGACAAGAGTTAGAAGAAGCAGCATAATATAAGTATCTAGGGATAGTACTGCAGGGAGACCTCAGGTGGAAAAAAACAGGTTGAGAGGGTGGTAGCAAAGGGACGAAGGGCTCTGGGTATGCTGGGAAGGGTGCTGAATGGTGTCAGCTGTGAGGTGAAGAAGGCACAATGGTACGGCCAATGTTAGAATATGCTGCAGCAGTATGGGACCCGTATGTGAAAGTGGAGGTGCGAGAACTGGAAAAGGTGCAGAGAAAAGCAGCAAGATGGGTGAAGGGTAGGTGGAGAAGGCATGGGCAGGATGATGAGGAAGAAGGGAACTATAGGCCGTCAATGATGATGAAAGAAATGGGGTGGAGCTCATTGAAGGACAGGAGGAAAGTTGAACGGTTAGTCAGGATGTACAGGGTGGTGAAAGAAGAGGGAGGAAGGGAGGGCTACTATGCAAGCTAAGTAAGGGGGTGTTTAGGTTAAGAGGAAACAACAGTGAGAAGCTTCAGAGGGTGTGGAGGAGAGCGGAGCGGGGTAGGCAGTCCATGCTTGTGAGGTCTGTGAGGGAGGAATTGGTATCTGTGAGAGGGGTTGGTAAATTCAGGAAGGGAGTGGAAAAGGAGTTGGTTGGGTGAAGGAGAGTTGAGAGAGCTCGCCACCGGGCGGTAGCCTAATTGCGAGGATATGTATGTATGAGGAAAGGCATGACTGAACTAGAACACTTTTGTTTATTTTTTCATGAGAGTTTTAATATTTCTAATCAAAAGAAACAAATGGACATACATATAAGATAGTGGGACGCTTAACAGCTATGGGGTAACATCAAGGTTCACATCCGTGTTTATAGGCCATTCTAGCGCAGAAGTAACTGTCAGTTTTGTGTGAAGCAACAGAAAAATTGAATGTCTCAAAACTACTGAACTTATCAATGGATGGTCCAGCTGTTAACCGGAAGCTATTCAATGTTCTGCAAGCTGATTTGAAAAATTATTTCGGTTGCACTTGTATAGGTGTAGGCAGTTGCACTCTTCACATCTCAAATAATTGCTTTCAACATGGCAATAGGTCAACATCATGGGACCTTGAAGGTTTTTTGGCAAGCATAATTTAAAGATTCTCCAGCTCGCAGAGAAGATTATTTAAACATTTCTGTGACCAAAAAATTCCCCTGTAAATTTTGCAAACATCGTTGGTTGGAAAATGTTCCGGCAGCAGAAAGAGCACTGGAAATGTGGGGCGACTTAAAGAAATATGTTAAAGAAGTCGGAAACGAAAACCTTTCAAAAACAAAGTGTAAATTATTCAGCATTGCTGGGGAAGCATGTAATGATGTTTTGATGCCAGTAAAATTGAACATTTTTCTTTCTGTTGTTAAACTGTTGCAACCTTTTCTAACAAAGTATCAAAGTTACTTACCACTCTTGCCTTTTGTAGCTGTAGATCTAAGAAATTTTGTTAGTTGTTAAAATAATCTCAATATCATGAAGAGCAAGTATATTTTGAAAATAACACCACCATACTAAGTTTCTCTCTTTGACTATAAATATAAAAAGTGCCTGTTGAGCTCAAGCAAAGTATGTTTGTGATTTATTGCAGATAGAATGGTCAAAGAACTTATTCACAAAAGTGAAGTTACAGAATGACAGGCACTAGAACTCAGATGCGAAACACAGAATTTCATTTTCTTGATGGTTGAGAACTTGGTAGCAAAAACCCCAATCAAGTATGCTTTTGTTTGAAGTCTTGCATGTCTTGATCCACATTTCATGTCAACTGATAATTACAGCTGCTAAAAGAAAACGAAACATATTTTGTCTATGCTTATAAATGCCAAAAAAGTTGAGGAAAAGTTATGTGATTAAATTTTATTAGAGTATCAAGAACTCCTCGAAAGTGCGCAGGAAAATAAAATAGTTTTTAGTGACTTTGACTCTGCTATTTCTCGAATTGATGTTTTATTCCACACACACCTTAGATCTGATGCACACGAGCAAGTTTTTCCGGCAAGCTCGCATCATTTTCTGGCGCGTTTCAGCAGTACATATGAAGCAATAAGAGCATACATACAGCGACGAGGATGCTGCAAGCTCACCTCGAGGATGCAGCGACATATTAGCACTCGCCAGCCACTGCTGCTTCACAGCGAGCTTGCTGACTGCCGCAAAGCAGCAGTGTGCATGATAGTGTTGGGCAGTGCATACGTGACGCGTCTCTCACAAACGATAGTGAATCTGGCTGGCTTAGACATGGAACTCTTTATAGAAGAGGTAAAGAAGTACCACGAAATATGGGATATAACGCATTGCTACTATCACAATAGGATTAAGAAGATAGTTGCGTGGTATGCAATATGTGAGAAGTTTGACAACGGTTTTGCTGGTAAACCAGACGGAGAGAAAGGTGAAATAGGTGAATATCACACTATATTTTAGGTTATGAAGGTAGGACATGCTGGCAAGATATGAAAAGGAGAAACCTGTAAACGAAGATGTCATATATTATCTGCTAGCAAGATATACATAACAATAGCAAAATAGTATAATTAAGAATGATACAATGACAATTATGTGTTTTGAAGGGAATATTTAGTCCCCAGCACATTTAACATACGTTTGTTATTAACAATAGTCAGTTATTAATTATGGTGTAGGTTTCAAAGTATCTTACACATAATTCGGCCAATCATGTTTAAAAAAATCAATTATTCATAAACTGTGAAACACCTCTGGTGACAATTTACGTCACACTGGCTAGAAAGTTACCTATGATTTTAGGTACACGTGTCATGCCATGGCACCCTTCCAGAACTGCTCACAATGTAATCTGCAAACACATTCCTTCTATGGTTTAATGAACTTCCTCTTTGTGTTGATGGAGTTTCATTGTCCTGATCACTGATACCATGCATAACCAATGTGTTCTCGAAGTTCACTCCATCTCTGGAATGAACAAAGTTGTGAAGTACACAGCAGCATTTGATAATCATAATGATCAATGGAAGTTTAACATTGATTGGTCTGTGAAATATTCTCCACTTATTCGTAAGAATTCCAAACGCGCACTCCGCATATCTTTGCGCCTGACATAAACTGTAGTTGAATATCTGTTTTTTGTAGGAAAAGAATGTTCCTATGTATGGCCTCTTGACATAATCTGACAGAGAAAAAGCCTCATCCCCCTATAAAGTGTACGGCATTACAGGTCTTGTAGTTCCCAGGAGGCACTGGCCTCTAGGGAGCCATGCTTGGTCATTGTTTAACATAGTGTACACCTTACAGTTTTCAAAAATCGTACTGTCATATTCTCTGCCTCGTGACCTCACTTCCACATAGTTGAAGAGATAGTTTGCATCCGAAATTACAAAGAGCACAATGGAATGATACTTCTTATAGTTGAACTCCGAACCACTGAAAGATGGTTTAGCAATTTGTATGTGTTTGCCATCCAAGACTCCAACACAGTTTGGAAAGTTTGCACGATTTTGAAAACCTTGGGAATTTTCCAGCCACCTCTCCTCTGTAAATCTCGGTGTGCATTATTGTCCACACAGCTTTACAAACTCTTCGTACAACTTTGTACAGTGTGTAGAGTGGCCAATTCTGTACTCATAATGCAATTCAAGCAGAGTACAGCAGCTACCCAAGTATCTGTAAAATAACACGCACATTTGTAACAATGCTATATAAATTGTTATTGTTATAGTCCTTCAGTAGAAAGAAAAAGCGGTATCTAAAATCAGTAGGGTAATGTAATGATTATTTGCTTTCAGGTTTAAAATTTATGAAGAAGTGGAAAGGGATAAAAGATACATTCACAAAAAGTGAAAAAAAGGCAACAAAATCAGGACAAGGGGCAAATTCTGCCAGAAGATACATCTGTGCTCGCCAGCTGTCATTTCTTTTGAAGACAGTACAGCCAGGTGTGGCAGAAACCAGTTTCGACTATGACGAAGCCGAGGAATTGGCACAGACTGCAGTCGAAACCTCTACCGCAAGTGATAATCTCTCCTCGACTGCAAAATATGTGGCCTGCCCCAAGTGTCAGCAATGGACCCGCTTGCAAATGGCATCTGGCACCTTGAAGACCACTTAGTAAAGTTTATGAATACTCCAGTGCTGACACCTACTCCCAAATTGCTAGACGACGACAGATCTTTCTTTGACTCGTTGCTTTCTGCCATGAAAACATTGTCATTAGATTCAAAACTAGAAGTCAGATGTGAGGTTCTTAAATTAATGAAGAGGTTCAGAGTCGAGAATGAATGTTCCCAGAATAGAACCACATACAATTTACAGCAGTGTGAACCTACCAACCATTTATCGCATGTCTACGGTCAACCTCGGTAGTCATACCCAGTGTCTTCCGTCCACCCTTATGTACCTGTTCGTTCACAACAAACACTCACCGGCTCCATCTCCTTACAGCAGTACTTCGGTAGCCGAGAGTGATGATTCAATGGGAATTTTTGGTGGTATAGCTTATCAACAGTGAGCAGAATAACTTGTGTTTTTAATACAAAGGAACAAAATGTGAAATCGTTTTTTTTCTGTAGAAGTGTACCTTGATTTCAAATTTTGCGAGAATTTTTTTGTTATACCTAACTCACAGCCCAAATGCAAATTAATAAATATAGACATTTAAATACATAATATTATAAATATAGCTATTTAAATACATAATATTATAAATTACATAACTATTTAAATTTTACTATTGTTTACTACAGTTAGTCAGTGTAATGTATATTTACATTGTTCTTAGCATATAGATACTGTTTGATAACCTGAAGTACTATACCAGTGTTACAATTATGAATTACTTGACACACACATTTTCAATAGTGAACTATCTAAACGTACCTCAAAGTTACAGCCAACAATTCAATGGGAGGTATTGCAAGACACATCACAGTGTTGTTACTTTTGATGGATGCTTCCAGTTTCGTTGCTAGCCCATCAAATGCCTTTGAACTCATGTGAAAATAGATATTGAATTTAAGTTCATCTTCTCTTAAATCCGTATACATTGTGACAAAAGCTCCTTTCAACAGTCTTGCACTGACTAACGGATGAGTCCAGTACCTTCTATGACTTTTACTACTGATCTATTTGTACACTAGGTACGCAAACACGACACATTTTCTTCTGTACAGGTCCATGTTTGTTGCCTTCTAGACACGTACTGATGGAGGTTTTTTGACGTGCTCGCAGAAATTACACTATGTGTGCACTGCCCACAGATTTCTCGCAGCGTGCTCACTATGAGCACACACATATTTTTCTCACTCATGTGCATTGAACCAAGCAGCTGTGGGACGAAGATTTTCTTATAATCACAATCTGGAAGTGAAAACTTTAAAAGAAGAATCATATGTAGCAAAGAGGTTGATAATTGAAGAGGTCAGAATTTGTGGCGGTATCAAAAACGTATCCCTGAGCAAAGAATTGGGGGCAGAATTGGGGGCATCTGTTACAGGAGCTAGACAAAAGTATGTCATACTTGGAATAGGAACGTAAGAAGAAAGTCAATGAGGTGGAAAAGAAACTTAAGTCTTTCGTTAACTGAAGAGTTGAAAGCTCAGTCAAACAAAAAGCGTAGACTCACACAATCAATAGACAACCTTCAGAAAACTGCTGATAAACAGGCAGAAAAAAAAAAACAGAAAATATAAATTTGATTGTACAGTCGAACAGTTTTAGGAAGACTGCCAGAGAAAAATTAGTTCAACCTCAGAAGCTTGAAAAGAAGATTCAAGAGATAGCCGAAAAGATGAGAAAAATAGCATTCTCAAAATTGTAACATATCTGTACAGCCTACTGTTTAATAGTGCATGTTCAAAAAGTCAATTTATGTGTGATTACTATAAAATAAGTGAAACAATAACTACTTTTACACAGGAGTGAAAAGAAAATAGCATGCTCAACACAGGACTATTTCTTTGCATCCTGGTGAACTTAACTTTTGTGTTTATCATAAAATGAGTGAATACTTTCTCACCAAGTGAATATAGTGGTAAGTAAAAATGCATTGATTGTATCATAATTTTTGTCTTGGTATGTGTTTGTGTGTGTACTTGTACATGCGGATCTGTGCAACAGCATCAAATATGTAGATTTTAGAATTTTGATATTGTGTCATATTCATACTACACAACTCAGTGTAGAAAGTGTTAAATCTTAGGAATAGTCATTCCAAAACATTGCACTGTTATGCACAGAAAGGCTTAAATTATGGGGCTTTCAAGGTAAGAGTTGGCTGGGATCTACATAAGTGTCGTTTTGCTTCTCTTAAATTGTTAGTCTTCCAGAGTAACGTAATTATAACCATTGCTGTGTTTGTATTGTAGTAACTACACAGTTTGCAGTCATAACTGTCTCACCTATTGGTTATCTTTTTTCACTGAATACGGATGGAAGAAAAATATGGTTTAATGTACATGTTCAGAAATTTTAATAATTTTTTTTAGTTTGGGTCCTTGAATTGTTTTTTAATTTCCTTAAAATTGCTAGAAAAGTACCTGAATTTTTTTGGCCAAAAAGAGTGGGAATCATGTCTAGTTGACGTGCATTAAATATACGTTCCCATCAGGATGCACCTAGGCATTAGGCTGTGGAGGAACCTTGGTGGTTTCACTTACATTTTGAACACGCCGATATCTCTTCCGGTATCCCGTGGAATACCGTTTCCCATGCCTCCTGTTTACAAAGTTCATATCCCTACTACCAGTCTCGTAATTATGATGGTAAGACTGTATTTCTGCCTTCTGTAGCTATTTATAATATGTTCACTTAGGGTATTGATGAAGTTGATTTGTTTAATTAGGTCATTGACGGGTCCTGGATACAGTGGTGGTGAATGCAATTATACAGGTTTGTTGTACTTGTGTGCAGCAATTGCTTTTTCTCACTCATTCTGATCTATTTTGAGAATTTGTGTCTTAAATTCTTTAAATTTGTGGATGTTCTATGTGCCCTTCTATCCTGATACAGGAGTAGTTGAGAGATTACCACTTCTGCAAACTCATCTCCCATTGGAGCATCTTAATGTCGTGTACGTTCAAACATTTGGCCGTAGTGTTCAAGAGATTTGTTTTTCTTAGGGTTAAACTTCTCTAGATGAAGTCATTCTCGTAGATTACCCTGTATTCGTGCATTCCAATACTCTTGTAAAAATGACTCAATACTGTGTAAAAGTATTCACCTTTTTCCTTTTGACTTCCCACCAATAAAATACTGTTGATTTCAAACTCAAACGTAAACACAGTAATACTTCCTATTCACTGAGGTTAAACAGTTTAGCATACCCATCTAATCTTTTTAAATAAATAACTGGGTTCTCACTACTATGACCAGAAAATGTCCGTAATCCTTCACTCGACTGCTTAGCAGGATGATGCAGCATCGCTGTCGTCAAATTATTGGGTGCAATATGAGACAAATATTTTGGTTTTCTGTACTTCTGTAATTTGTATATACACCAGCAGGAACAAATGATGTACCGTTATTGATGTAAGTGTACTGGGACTAATTGTGGCAATGTTACGCAAACGTGTGTCAAGTTAAACAATTTTTGTTTGCAGTTCTTTACTCTTGTTTTCAAAATCCATTTTCGAAACCTGGCAATCGGAAGTGATTTTGTGCAACTTTGCTTCCATACGTCTCTCAAAATTAATTTATTTCCGATCAACATTATCAAGGATATGTGGATTGATACTGGCGGGTGACTCAGTACTTCTATTCTCAACAGTGGTAATCCTAGTCTCGAGTTCGCACATCTGACCTTCCAGACCTATGCGTGTTTGCTCCATTTCTTTAGGAACATTGATTTGAACGTCATATATGCTCATCTGAACTAACATAAAACTTTCCTTCGTTATGTCTTGTAATTGTGTAAATTTCTCCTCCACATGAGTTTAGTGAAACACTCCTGCACGACTTCTATATATGTAGCTTGCAAGGTTTGATTTTCCGTAAATCTAGTTACAGCATTCTGCAAAACAGTTAGGGAATTTACTGTTTCATCTACACTATTATTTAATGTAGTCATTCTTTGACTCGCTCAAACAATGTGTTGCTCTAAATTACGTAGTTAATTATTCTGCTCATCAAATTTAGCACTAAACTCTGTCTTTAATTCAGTTTAGCAGTTAATTATAATCAATTTTGGCACTTAATACTTAGATTAGTGCAGCTAAATTAGCATTAGAGTTAGTTATTGTTTGTTTTGTCAATTCGTTCCGCAACATTAGCCATGACGCTTCTGTCTAATACAGCTTTTACCACCTCTTTACTATCACTTGAATTATCTCCTGCAATACTAGATGTAGCACTCATAATAGGTGTGCTGCCTAAGCTAAAATTTTCTGAATTAGTTTGACATATTGTTCGTCCCACTATCTCTTAGCATTCGTAATGAAGTTCTTAGAAAGTAAGGTTCCCTTGCCATTCATTTGATTACCCTTTTGCTGACAACTTTTATTATTAAACTTGCCACTTTTTATCATGGAATAATTCCAAGAATAAACCTTTAAAAAACGTGTCGTGACTAAGCATTGTGTTCCAACTCGTCTTTCCTCTATGGCAACAGAGTCTGATTAACAACGCACTAAACATATTATTAGCCACCATATTGTCATACCAATATTTTCTTGGCACAATATGTTTTTGAACGTTTCTCTGCCTTATCGTTGGAATGTCAATATTTCATTAATAGTGCACAACTTATTTTAGTGCCATCACGTTGGGATGCCAAAAATGTGACAGAATTTTACAAAATATTAATGTCTATTAATATTTATCTAGATTAAGTCAACCTATGTCAAGTGTCCCACCATAAGTTACTTGAACATTTTGGAAAAAATTATTTTTTTGTGTGTGTCATCCCCAATTCTATATATGTAGCTTGCAAGGTTTGATTTTCCGTAAATCTAGTTACAGCATTCTGCAAAACAGTTAGGGAATTTACTGTTTCATCTACACTATTATTTAATGTAGTCATTCTTTGACTCGCTCAAACAATGTGTTGCTCTAAATTACGTAGTTAATTATTCTGCTCATCAAATTTAGCACTAAACTCTGTCTTTAATTCAGTTTAGCAGTTAATTATAATCAATTTTGGCACTTAATACTTAGATTAGTGCAGCTAAATTAGCATTAGAGTTAGTTATTGTTTGTGATTTTGAGATTTAACTGTTGGTGCAGGAACAGTGAGTTCGAAATGTGTACAATGAAACAGTAAATTCTCTTAGGTTATATATTACTGCCTGCCCATTAAAAAAAAAGTACACTAATTTTCTTATCACACACCAAGTAACTGTGGTTTTAAGTTCAAAACCACAGTATTTTAATTCTATCATACTTAATTTATTAATGGTTGCCAAATTTACATGACAGCATGCTGCAATTTTGGTGCAACTTTTGGGGAAACTGTGATAAATTTGTTTTGGCTGGATCCAGAGTTCTGAATCAAATAGCACTGTACTCAGCATGTTCTGGGGTAAATTTATTTGTATTAAAAAAAAAAGTTCATTTTTGTTATTTTCAAGTGTGAAAATTGTGTACAAAAATAGTCAAAATTTGTGTCAAAAATATGAGATTCAGTGGTGTGTAGTGAAAGGAAGACTTTTTCTCAAAGTTGAAATTCACATGTGAAAATCCTCTGCCAGTCGTCTTTGTATACTATAAATCAAACCTGAGAAATGTTTCCTTTAGCTTCTATGAGCTCGTCAATTTTCCACTTTTTGCAATTTTGGCAAATTTTACACCAAAATTTCTCTGGTGAGCAAACTGATAAAAATCTGAGATTACACCAGAGTGGCATCTTGCATGATAGTAAATTCCAGCAAAATTTGGATTTTGAGATTTATCTGTTGGTGCAGGAACAGTGAGTTCGAAATGTGTACAATGAAACAGTAAATTCTCTTAGGTTATATTACTGCCTGCCCATTAAAAAAAAAGTACACTAATTTTCTTATCACACACCAAGTAAAAAATTAGATGTACATTTTAGCACATTCACAAGAATAAGAATAATGTAAGAAGTTTCTTGACAATGGCTTTCCAAGCAGTAGTCAACATTATAAACAGTGATTAAGCAAAGATTAGTAATGCGAAAAAACATTTTCCAGAAAGGTTGTATTGAAAGAGAAGTAAGCCTACCATCAAAGATACATACAAAGAAAAGTGCCAGTAATAAAAATAAAGCTGTACTATGAGGAACACTGCACATTTACTAACCTATTGTGTTATCTGTGGATATTTTGTCTTATTGCTATTGTTTACATTTCAGTAGGGAGGGTAACTGTTCATTAGGAATTTTCACTTAAGAACAATGTCACAAGAGTGTTTATGGTGATGTACCAACAGAATTGAAACTGATAAGTGAGTTGAGTGAGGAAGATAAAAATCTTTTGAAGTTGAGAGTGAATGAGGGTATTTCGACAATTTGTAGCTGTCATGAGATAAAGTTTCTGTGTAAATACAATCATCTTTTTGGCAGTGACGTGCCAACCCCTTTTGGTACCCGGGGCGGGCTCCAGGTGTCTCGCACCCCCCCCCCCCCCCCCTTCTCTCCTCCAGCTGCAAGTGTGTCTCATGGTCCCATCCCCAAAAATTCATTGCTTTCATTATTCCTCAAAATATAAAAATTCATGATTATACATGCAACTAAGAAATATGTATTTTTATAAAGTAATTTTACCATTAATTATGCTAGTTAACTGTGGAATAAAATATTTGTGTATTGTTTTGTAACAAATTTACAATATATTATAGAAATAAAACGCAAACATACTGTATGAATAACTGTCATCCCATCTTTTCTTATGATTTATGAAGTCTGTGCTACATATATTAATAAAATACAATATTTTAGGTAAAAAGTATTGTTCAGAAATGGTCACTATATTATTCATTTTACAAAATGAGGAAAAAATTACTAAAAACAGTGGGTAGTGATTTCATTTTTAACTACTACTAGGAAAAAAAATTATGAGCCTTTGCTTTTGCCAACTTGTTGATTACATCATCACAATAAATTTGTTTGGCTACTTTGCATTCAGTCGACATTAGAGCAAGACTTGACAATCTTGTTTGAGTCATTGTGGAAGAAAGGTAATTTTTTATAAGTTTTAATTTTGAAAATTTCTTTCACAAGAAGCCACAGACATACGTGGTCAAAAAAAAGCTAAATACTAGTAACAAGTTTGGTACAGTTTCTGCAAAAGTCAAAATTGTCAAACTGTATAAAGTGCAAAGCTCAAGTTTTTATATTCTTCTTTTGTGACTTCAGCTGCTTGTAGGTGTCTCCTCAGTTGACCAATCTCAGTTAAAATTTATTCAATTGATGTTGAGAATTCGTCAAATGTTTGGGAAAGGTTTGGAAGTAATTCTTCTATATTTTCCTTTGATGCATCAGTCAAATTGTCTGTCTAATAACAGCGAACACTGAATAAACTTTTTCCAAATTTTGAGAACGTGTCTAATTCTGTGTGGAACCGATCTATACATTCAAACATGGCCCTTTTAAGCTCTTCTTGCAGAGATAGGCCAACATCGACAGCTTTTTCTCCTGGTATAATTTTTTTTACATTTTCTTCCTTTTCTTTCTATGGGAATTTCCATTCTGCCACACATATTAGTTGCATACACAAGTGCATTCTCCACAATCTCATTTTGATTTTCCTCCAAAAAAAGTTTTAATTTCATTTATGTTACACGCCAATTCCAGCAATTTGCAGGTAATTTTGCTTGTGATTAACCTCGTCCAACACTTTGTTTCAAAAGTAAAGGTAACTTAGGAAAGTGAAATCACACATGGTAGACAAGACCTGAGCTGAACCTCTTGTGCCAATATTTTATTCTGGGCTAGAGAGTGCCTCGATAGCTTCAACAATTTTCTCAGCATTGGCCATCATGGTTTTTACAGAGTCCCGGACCCCCCGCTTTATTGCCGAGATTGGTATGTAGTCTGTCTCTCCCTCCCCAACCCTGTGTTGGGCCCCCCTCCCCCATCCTCGAGACGAAATCCTGGCTATGCTACTGGTCCGAGCCAAGTCCCAATCATTCCCGATGAACGAGGTACTACTGTATTTATTACCTTTGTTTGATACTTGTACACACAGGAAATAATGTAACAATGATGTACAGATGTAGTAGACAGAAAACAAACTCTTCAGCAGTTCAGTTAACTTCCACAATTAACTGTCCACCATTTTGCCTCACGATTAACAAATCGTTAAAAAGTTACGAAAACAACATTATGTTGATTGAGTTGGCAACATGCAAGCACAATGCATAGATGAAATGTTAACCTAAACTCTTTCTAAACTGTCCTTTACAATTCTACGCAGTGTCTCTGAGGTTCGCTTTGACGTTTCGCTGTCAATAGTTTTGGCAAAAGAAAGGCAAGGGATAGGAAGCCAATAAAGTGTGTGGGAGGGAGAGTTCTCCAAACCCAAGGCCATGCCCAATGGCCACACCTACCTTTTCTGAAACACACAAACACACCCCCCCTCCCCTCAACCCCCTTCAACCAATGGTAAGAAACATTCCGTGCATTTTGCAATTGCCCAATAGGTTATTGTAGCACCCACTTATTTAAGCATGCTGTACTGTGCTGCAAACAAATATATTTGGTTTAAATAACCAAGGTGTTATTATATTCCGTGATAACTTTATTAATGCGAAATTAATTTTTAATGACTATTATATCCAAATTTCTTATTTTTTAGTTTCTGTAATCCTATGTGCATGCAAATTTATCTTTTATTTGACAAAATTGCACCCCCTGCAAACTGGTACCCGAGGCGGTCCGGCCCTGCCGCCACCCCATTGGCCCGCCCCTGTTTTATGGTCGTGTTTGTTGTGACCCAATGCAAGTTCACAAGAAGGTGATTTCAAAAGGACTAATTTAAATTAAGTTACACCATAATTTTGAAGATGTAAGTTTGAGGTTATGTCTTGTACCTGGAAAATTTCTGTAGGAAAGGGAATTTTATGGGACTTGCATAGGTAATTGATGTATATACACAACTAGCTGAATTGACCAACTGATGCCATTTTATTAACATACAGAATGACACAGATTAAATACGACGACGACATTGCACACAAGACTACAATGTAGAGAACCGATGCAACATCTACAGGGCAGGCGGAAAGTCCATCTAGCAGTGTGTTGACTCAACTAATATTCCAACACCCTCCTTATTTGGTGAGTCTCTGACGATGAATACAATTCTTGAATTTGTCGCAGTTGAATGCCTTCGTCAAGGAATCTGCAACCATATCTTTTGTGGACACGTACTTGAAATCAGTTTGCTTTGCTGAGAACTTTTTCATGGAGGAAATGGTGCCTAAGATCAATGTGTTTGGTTCTAGTTTGATAAGTCCCATTCATTGCAAGATTTCGAGTTCCTTGGTTGTCCACAAAGATGATTGTAGGATTCTCGCCAGTAGATGGAATTATTTATTGAGATAGTCCTCTCAACCATAGTGCTTCCTGAGTTGCAGCAGACATGGTCATGTACTCAGTCTCAGTCGTTGAGATAGCAATAGTTGGTTGTCTTTTCGTGCACCAAGAGATAGGAGCTTTACACTTCAAAAATATGTAGCCGGTCACGGACAGTCACTCATCAAGGTCGCTGGCCCAATCAGTATCACAAAATCCTGAGATGGTTACTTTCTCATTTCCATGAAACTCTAGCTTGCATTGTGAAGTTCCTTTTATGTATCTGATAACACGTTTGACAGCAGCCCAGTGTTCCTTGCCCGGGGTGGCATTAAATCTGCTCAAACAACTGATTGCATAGGCTATATTTTGTCTGGAGACCTTTGCAGCAAACAGCAGGCTGCCAATTGCTTCCTGGTATGGAAAATTTCTCATTTTAACCACTTCCTCTTCTGATTTTGGCACTTGAGACTTTGTAAATGTTTCATTTGCACTCATAGGGGTCTAAGCAGGTTTACACTGATCCATATCAAAGCGCTTGAGGACTTGCTTGATGTAAGCTTCCTGATTGAGCCAAATTTTCCTTTCTTTGCGGTCATGAGTCAATTGGAATACAAGGACAAATTTTGCTTCTCCAAGATCAGTCATGTTGCATTTCGTCGAAAGTTGCAATTTCACACATCAAATAGCATCGTTTTACCATCCATTTTGTAATATATGCATGAATCAAATCTTGATTGACGGAAGTCCGATGATTTTCAAACAGGAATCCAATTTGTTGTTCCAGACTCTGCTGGCTTGCTTAAGTCCATATAGACTTTTCTTTAGTCAACATACTTGGTTCGATTTGTTCTTATATCGTGGAGGCTGATGCAAGTAAATTTCCTCATCCACGTCTCCTTGCAGGAATTCTGACACTGCATCCATCTGGTCAATGTTGAGGTCGTGCTCTGCAGCCAGTGCCAAATAAATTGAATTGGGCTATACCGCACAACTGGAGAAAAGGTTTCTTCATAGTTCATACCCCTCCTTTGGTCACATCCCTTAACCACAGGCCTAGCTTTGTGTTGAACAATTTTGCCAGAGGCAAATTTGCAACCAGTGCTTTCCTTGTAGTGGGGAGGTCGCCTAATTCCCATGTTTTGTTGTCCAGTTGTGATTTTAACTCACTGTCCGTGGCTGCGACCCATAGATCCTTGTCCACACGATGCAAAGCCTCTTCATGAGTAACAGGATCCATCATGTCACCAATAAAAGCAGCATAGGTGACAAAATCTTGTAAGGCAGAGGGAGGTTTATGGTCCCTGAGAGATCTAGGAGCACTACTCTCTCCATGAGGTACATTAGCAGTCAGAGGTGGCAATAAATCAGGATTACCAACAGAATCGTCAGGAACGTCATCGGAATCATCAATATATTGATCAGTGTCCGGATCAGTAGCAGTGGATTCGCCAATTTCATCAGGCTCATCAGGGATTACATACAAATCTCCTGTTATCTGCGGTTTAGATTTAGTCAACAAGGAACTGCCCCACTGGTCTTCAGCAAAGGTGACATCTCTTGACATAAACATAACCTGTTTTGCTGGATCATAAAGTCTATACCCTTTTGATTCTGAACAGTACCCAACAAAAATGCTAGGTGCGGACCGTGGGCTCGGTTTCAATCTTTTTTCAGCAGGAATGTGCGCAAAGGTCTTACATCCAAATGTTCGAAGATGTTTTAGAGACAGCTGTTTACCTGACCACACTTGTTCCTTGGTGGTCTCTACAGATTTGCACGGGGATCTGTTCAAAAGATAGACTGCAGAATACACTGCCTCGGCCCAAAAGGCATTGGGCAGCCCTGACTGTAATAGTAGACATCTCGCCCAATCGAGAAACACCTGATTTAGATTCTCTGATTTATTATTCTGAGCCGGCGTGTAAGGGCAACTTGTTACCTTCGCAGTGGTAGTGTTTTCAATGTGCACATAATTCTACATATTGACCAATAAAATCAACTTGGATCAGCTTTTTGTGTTATGTTTTGCATCAGTATCCATACCTGTAACACAATCCCAAAGGTATGCCTGAACAGCAAACTTCCACATGTCTATTTTTTCTCTCCCTTTGAGACGCTCAATGGGAAGCGCAGCTGGTTGACTGGACATAGCAGATGAAGTTTTGTTTTCACACACTTGAGATCACAAACATCCCTTCAAAAATATTCTGCACAGCCCATAACCTGTAGGAAAGGGAATTCTATGGGACTGGTGTAGGTAATTGATGTATGTACTCAACTTAATTGAACGAACCGACACCATTTTACTAACATACAGAATTACACAAATTAGATACAACAATGATGACATTGCACACAAGACTACAATGTAGAGAACCGATGCGACATCTACAGGGCAGGCGGTAAGTCCATCTAACAGTGTTGACTCAACTAATATTCCAACAATCTGTGTCCAACATGCTACAGTAATATATTTGTTGCCAGACAAAATGATGAGGAAAAGGGTGATGAATTTGTTAACCCCATAGAAATAGCAGAGAAACTAGTCTGCTTTCAATATTTTGGAACTCTCACCAAGTACTGCTAAGATCAGAAAGCTGAATTCTGGCAAAAGAAATCTAGCCATCAGTTCTAAAGCAGATAAGTATCAGAGGAAGTTAAGAAAAAGTTGCAATTGTGTTTTAGAGGCGATATAGTTATTGTATTTTAAAAGACAGTTGTCAGGTACCTTCCTCATTAGAATTTAATTAATTAATTGAAAAATTAAAATCTAAAACTCTTGCAGCTAACAAAGAAGACAAAGTAAAAATAATTGATCTGCTTCCTTCCTCTTGGTCTCGCGAGAAAATATTGAATTTAAAGTTATAGAGAGTCTTGTAGTTTTGACAACTACAAGAAAGTTGGTGAAAGAACAAGGACTATTATTACCTGAACTAGGTAAAAGGAAAAATGCTGGTATTTGTGATGATATTGCAAAAGAAGTGGAAAGGTTTTATGAAGATTATGAAAACAGTCGTATTTGCTATCTGTGAAAATCAACGGTGAAAAGTGTACAAACAAAAGAGGCTCCTTTGGAACAACCTAAATGAATTGTACATTCAGTTTAAGAAAGAGCATCCTGCATTCAAGATAGGTTGGCCAAAATGTAAAACTGATGCTTGATGGAGCCCGACTGAATGTAGACTACAAAGAATTGCTCAACATGATAGTGTGTGATTCAAAGAACTACAATGCCCAGGAAAAGAAGTTTTCCTTGAATTGTTTTCTTAGGTAGAAGAAAGTGATTCTGTGCCTGACAGTATTGTCTACAAACAGTGGGTTACTGTTGATAGAGCAGAAATGATCACAACTGTGAAGCCAAGAGATGAATTCATGGAAGATCTGGCAGAAAAGTTAGTATCTGTGAAAAAAACATCATTACATTGGCAAGACTCAATCTCAGTTTCTGAAAGAAAGGAAGATGAATTTGACTGAATAGGAGTGCCTGGTCTTGGCTGATTTTCAGAAAATGACTTGTTTGTAATTCAAGATGAAGTCCAATCTGCTCATTGGACAAAATGCCAAGCCACGCTACACCCTTTCGTTTATTACTACAGGAAAGGAGAACAATAATTGAACATAAAAGTGTTTGCATAATCAGTGACAATTTAGAACATAACACACTGGCAGTTCACACATTTGTCATCTCTTGAAAAAATTAAAGAAACTCTACCTGCAATCAAAAAAATTGTTTATTTTTCTGATGGTGCTTCCAGCCAGTACAAGGACAAAAAGATTTTAATCAATGTTTGTAATCATAATAAAGATTTCGGCCTACAATGTGAATGGAACTTTTTTGTCTCTGCACACTGTAAGAATGCCTGTGATGGAGTTTGTGGCACTAAATGACAGGTTTCAAGAGTGAGTCTTCAAAGAACAGCACATGACCAGATATTTACTCCTGAGGAAATTTTTCAGTACTGCAGCATTAAAATAACTGTCATTTCTTACATGTACGTTACAAGTACAGCCATTAATAACCAGGCCAGACAATGGACCAAATATTTGAAAACTGCAAGCGGGTTTCTGGGATAAGAAGTTTTCTTAGGTTCGTGCCTGTAAATGAAAGCACTATAAGGTGTTACATTACTTTGAATGCAGACAATTTTGAAGACTTTCAAGTCAGCCAAAACATTCCCTTGAATGTGGACATAAGTGATACAGTTGCATGTATCTACGATGGACGATGGTGACTGGCTGGAATTGATGACCTCAGCATAGAAAATAATGATATCCATGTAATATTTTACGATCCAGCAAGACCTAGTACATCATTCAAGAAAACTGTTAAGGATTCCACCTGGGTGCTGTTTAACAGAATTCTGCTGAAACTTATGCCAAGAGAACTTCAACATATACTGGGCGTTCACACAATATTTCTAACATTCTGTGTAATGAAATTTCTGTTTTGCTACACAGTCATTCTGGCTGACTTCCAGTAAGTTATAAATGCTTTACTATGAAGAAATGCAGAAGTAATTGTTCAGTTTTCTGTACTAATGATAACAAAGTACATGCATTGTAAGTGTATAATGTGAAACATAGTGTACATGTATGCATGCATGTTATAATTGTTACATGGGCCTAATTGTCACCTTTCAAAGTTACTGTTCCTGCATTCACAGTTAAATCTCAAAGTTTACTATCATACACGACTCCATTCTGGTGTAACCTCAGATTTTTATCAGTTTGTCCACCAGAGATATTTAGGTGTAAAATTTGCCAAAATTGCAAAAAGTGGGAAATTGATGAGCTAAAGGAAACATTTCTCAGGTTCTATTGATAATAGACGAAGACTGCTGGTAGAGAGGATTTCCATGTGTGAATTTCAACTTTGAGACTCAAAGCCTTCCTTTCACTACACACCACTGAATCTCATATTTTTGACACAAATTATGACAATATTTGTACACAATTTTCAAACTTAAGAATAACAAAATGAACTTTTTTGACACAAATAAATTTATTCCAGAACATGCTGAGTACAGTGCTACTTGATTCAGAACTCTGGATCCAGCCAATACAAATTTATCACAGTTTCCCCAAAAGCTTGCAAACACCAAAATTGTAGCATACTGTCATGTAAATTTGGCAACCATTAATAAACTAACCATGATAGAATTAAAATACTGTGTTTTTGAACTCAAGATACACTGGGGAGATCACACACAAAAAATAGTTGTTTTCTAAAATGGTCAAGCAACCAAAAAAACTAAATTTGGGACACTTGATATGGATTGACCCTATTATGAATACGCTTCGAGAAAGATGCGTGGACAAATATTAATGTTCGTGTGCGAGGTAAACAGAAAAATTATAATGAAATATTTCTGCAATATGAGAATTTTGCAGCAGAATATTTGGCATAAATTTTGTTTAATTTATGCAATGCTGGCACATTTAAGAGAACAAAACCTTAAATTTAAAATTGTAGAATGCATTCAGGAAACTGAGGTTAGGACCATTTTAAAACTTTTTCTCACTCAAGCGGAGCATTGTAATAGCAAATTTTAATATGAATAAGTAAGGCAAGAAGACATGATTATCACAACAACATAAGCACTCGTACCTTTGAAATTTTTATTAATGAAATAAACAAAACAACATGAAACACATTAGCAACTCAACATATTTTACACTAATTAAAACACATTTACATAACAAGATTGTGTGTCTTGCTGTCAGTGTACTGTTTAGAGAATTAAATCTTAATGCTTATTTAAAATATATAAATAAACAAATATCACTTGACCTCACAGTAAAATGCGGGCATAGTTGTATGAGCAGCATTTTTGCTCGTCTCAATTCAATTTAAATTATCATAAGTGGTTAGCTCAGTTGTAGAACAGTATAATTTCACTTTTCTCACATGGCCTCTGGTTTAAATGTTCTGAATAGTAAAAGCGTGAAAAAGATTCAAATTTAATAGTTTTTGGATTATACTGAAACCACAATGGAAATCACGTTATTAAGATTTCAAAATAGTTTAGTTGGCAAACACATGGATTTTATCACATTAACTTGAACCGTAGATTTGTAATGGTCATTCCACATGTTATAACACATTGCAGCAGGATGCAACATTTATAAAGACGATTCAGAATGAAAGACCTTACTTGGCAGCAGGCAAACCCAGATAGTCAGAAATTCTGCAGTTTACAGAGTTGTCTCCATCAAACTCTGCGGGAAACTGCTCCAGGTGAAATTGTTGCGCCTCTGCAACTTCAATCTGATGCCCTGTCATCAGTCTTTGCAATTCCTAGATGTCCGTGTGTAACTCCCAGCTCAGCGTACCATCAATGACTCTTCTTTTAAGCTTCTACAACCTTCCCAGCAAAAGCTCTATCTCAACAAACATTATGAACTGCATTGTCACATTCAAACTATGCTGCACTTGGCTAGGACAGATATCATCCTCTTAGTTGGTTGACCTAAACTATTGAATGTGCATAGCCAGAGATAACGTAATTTTGTCAAAATATTCGGCGATAGAAATATTCTTATTTTTACTTCCAGTAACATAAATAAATTACTATAATTGGGCAAATATCATAAATAATTATATTGAATTCGTCAAACCATATTCTGGTTTACAGAAAATAATTAAATGTAAATATAATTGTAAATATTATGCTTAATACATTCGGAAATGATTAAATTTCAGAAAATAGAATATTAATCTTGATATAACCGGAACATAACCCTTTAAAGATAATAAACAATAAATTTGCCACAACTATTTGGAAACATTTGTATGGTATTTCCTTACAATGTGTGTGTATAAGCTATTAATGGTGAAGGGAGCACTTTTCAAAGGCTTCTCATGTGGAATATTAGTCAATACATATGCTCTATTTTAGCCTTAGAAGTTAAGTTCCAAGTTGGGTGGAATACACACACTGTTTTTATTACTTAAATGACGTTATTTATTTAAAAAGATGGTTAAATGAAAGGAAAAAGTAACTGGCTCCTCAAAAGTGCTCACTTTATCGTGAACAGCCTACACACACACACGCATGCAGGCACATATGTATGTACGTCTAGCTGATGCAAAGTTCTTACAGAATATTTTAATTTTTGTCTGGGATACATTATTTGGGAAAGGCACTTGTTTTAATCTCTTTTTTCCTTCTTCTTCATTGAGGACCTACTTTTCCATGATGATTCATTGCAGACATAAATTTTTCACATTCCGTTTGGCATATTTTACGGCGAGAGCTGTGGCACTTTTTGAACAAACTGACAGAATCTTCTGATTGTCTCACACGGGCAGCATTGCGGTCCATGGAATATTGATTTACTAGTCATAGTGAGACTATTTAAGAATTTATAATTGCCTAAGAAGTGGCAAAAATTATATGAAGAAGAATTGGTTTTAAAATAACAATAAATAAGTTTTGTGAGCAGAGTTATCAGCTGTGGTGAAAGTTATTTTTCTTACCATCTGCCTGTAAAAACATTTCAGAACATTTGAATCTTACTCTGAGGGTGCAACAATATTACTGAAAAATTACAGTGTTTACATAACCATTAAAATGGTAAACTGATATTTGGAAAATATTAATAAAACATTATAAACATGCACTACAATAATTAATAACGGGCTTTAAAATGTGAATTTTGAATAGAAAAACAAAATACCCTTAAACTTTGCAATGTTACTTCGTCCCTTCCTGGCACCCTAATGACCTGCACAGGCGGGAAAACTATTTAACTAGTAGGTGTGATCAGTCCTAAAAATATGAATAGTGACCGGTCGCAGGTGCTTGCAGATGCAGGTAAAACTAGTTATTTGGATGCACCAGAGCGTGTGTCCACTCTCACAAGTTCCGAAAACTTATGTAATTGGACCGAGGTAGCCAGCTCTCCCCCAAAAGAGCATGCTATCCCAGCCCTACTCCGGACAGGCCATCAGGCTCACGCCACCTCTCTCCTCAATCAGGGCATTGCATGATCCAGACATGGCCAATAAACAAGAAACCAACAAAATGTGTACCTGCCTAATACTTAGTTCACGTCGTTCATCTCTCAGTTTATAGGGTACAAGTCAGTTTGCAGTTAAATAAGCATTTTTGAAAGTCCTGTGTACATTTAATTTTCTACTCATTTTGTACTTTACTGCCATACTGTATGTAAAATTAAAACTACTAAACACACTGTCTTTTCCACATGTAAACTAAATGTATGTGATTGCGAGGAATCAAATGTGCTAATTTTTACTGTTAGAGACATAAGACAAATTAAATTGAATATATTTAGGGTCTTGAGATTTAAACATTGTACATTTTGTATGATGTTGAGACATCAAACTGTTTCTCTTATTTTACTGTAAACTTAACTGAGAGGATGCCAGTTTATGACTTAAAATTTATACCATGCAGTTATTGGTAGGAAATTATTTCAAAAGTTTTCACAGAAGGGTTTAACCACAAACCATGTATAATTGTATGCATTTTTTAATCTCCATTATTTCTGTGTGCTAATCAAACATGTTTTTCAACGATTTTTTTGGGTAAATATATAAAGGTCTAGTGAGACCTCAGAATGGTGTATATCTTCAGCATTTTGTTTATGATCCCATAGTTATAAAGGCTGTTCATGGTAAACTGAACACTTTTGAAAACCCTGCTGAGGTTCTACTTGTGGTTACATTGGATATTCTTCCAAGTTATGTAGGCCTACATTTAACATTACCATGGGTCTCATCACTTTATTCAAGCCCCGGTTAAGTGAAGTTTTAAATTATCGTAAATGTAAACACTTTACAAACTTGCTAATTCTTACGCGTACATGAATTAAAAAATACATGGAACTACATCTCTGTGTCATTACCAACTTTACTTGTGCATGCTGGTCAGTGTGTCTGTTAAAATGTATGCATGTGGGTAGGAGCAGTGACTTTTCTGAAAGGTTGAGTTTGTAAGTGCCTAATTTGTTGTGAACGGCCTATAGAGGAATTGCTACAGATGTTTTAACTGTGTATTCAAATTTTTTGCATGGAAAAATTACTTTGTAAACTTTGATCATTGCTCATAGTTGCAGCTTATGCTTTAATTGTTTCTGTTTAAATTATATTCAGCTCCTCTTGTTACAGTTAAATTGTAATAACAAATTTGTATGTTAAGGAGTACGACAAGATCATCACGTAGGTACTGAATGATGATTGCTGAAATACAGTATCGTCCTGTCTCTGCTAAGTAATAAATAATATTCATAAATCGTATAAAAATATTACAAATAGTAAAATTTTGTAGAATTTCCAGTTGGTGAAGGATTTGTAATTTTTTTTTTTTTTCAGGAGACTGGCTGGGCAAACTGCTAGCAATAATAAGCTTGACGCCATTTGGCATTATCTCTGGTTTCGTAGCACTAATATTGTTCAGAAGAGATCTCCACACAGTAAGTGACAGTGTTTAGTCTATTTATTTTGGAATAAGAGAGAAAGGGATGTTATATCTAAACAATTGCCGCATGGGTCATTCTTCCTCTTAGTCAAGTAGTAACCATGTGCAAGGGGGTGAAAAAATTTGTAGAAATGTTTGCAAGAAGACCTGCAGTAGTGCGAAAATATAGTTTCAAGGGGAAAAACATATATTGTGTTTAATCCTATTTAAACCATAAAAAAAGTGTAATAACAGGGCATGAAATTTCACGTGTGAGGTGTCCAGCCAGACTTAAATCTTTGGTCACCAAAATTTTATATTTAAGATTCTGTACATGCCTCATCTATCACCAATCATGCTACTGCACTGAAATATTAAGGCACATTCTTTGGTTTTGAATATTTAAAAAATAATTCGACATTACTTCATGTTACACGGATTAAAGTGACAATGGATATATCTTGCTGGTGTTTTATTCTTTCTTTTGCTAACCAAGCAACTGTTACGAATTTCATGCAGCCATACCAAGTACCAAGCAATTGGCAATAATGTAGGGACCATTCCCCATATGGTCCGTAAAGTAAAGGGTTCACTATACTTTCCAGTCACCAGCCTTAAATATTTGGTTGCCAGTGGGCATCCTGACTGGAAGTTTTGTGCCATGGTAAGAATGTAGCAGGCCTAAAGTTGTATGTGCAAGTGTTCATTATTAGCGAGTGAATGTAGCAAAGGCATTTACCCGCAAGCAATTTTTTTGTTGCTAATGCATGTGATGTTTCATCTAGCAAATCTAAAACTTTTAACAAGGAAAGCAAAACTTGGGAAGAATTACGCATCATTAAAATGTATATATTTCATAATTTCCAAGTCTATTAGTAGGATAAATCCGGAAGATTTTTTTTACTTTATTCACCTGCCAGTTAATTAAATTATAGTCAATTGCATAGTTTGCTTCATGTTGCATTCTGATCAATTAAAAATTCACAAGTGGTGGAAAAATCAAATGTATGAAATCAGTATGTTACCAAATTGGATTAGTGCATTAACCAGATATGTAATAAATGTATTTTGCAATAACAGTTTGTGTTGTGTAACTTTATGATCCTAATAACTGTTGTGATTTTGTGCTATATACTCGTGCTTGCATGTGGACCTATCTAATATTTAGTGCAAGGATACAACTGTTCTGGAAGTAGGTCCTGCCACTAGGAAGAGCAGTGGATGTCAAGATGGCGACCAAGTAAGTTTCCTGTGTTGTGTTCTTGCTAGTTGTCCAGCTGAATTGATGTATACTGAGCTTTTTTCTAACATTTTTGGTCCTCCGGGGTTCGGATATGTCTTCTGTATGAAACTCGGACTAGAGATTTTATGTGTGTGTGTTGCTTGTAGTATAAGGAGATGTCGCCATGTATGGAAGAAACTACCGCTGCCACCGTCAAAATCCATTCACCATAAAAACATCCTTGCAAGGAGCGAAGATGGAGTTATTTTCATGCTGTTGAATGCCCATTCAGCATTTTTGATTGTATTACCACGTGTGTTTTTTGTCCTAATTTTGTATTTTTCATCTCTTTGTGGTGAGTAATTGTTTCTAAGTTTAGTTGTGTCTTTTCTCTTTGTCTCCCACTGTGTGTACATGCTGGTTTGTGAACTTGTTTGTGTACCTTCTTGATGGAGATACTTGTACTCTCAAGTCAGGTTACATAACCTAATATTCGCCTGAGTGCCGTTGTTTCCTTTTTAATTGCTCTTAAAAAAAATTTGTCATATACCAACAATGGGTTTCAATGCATTCTTCATTAAAATCCTCGAACTTGAACAGAACCTTTAAGCATGAATTTAGCTGCATATACAATTTCACAATATAAAAAAACTACTGTTAAAAATAACAATCTTATAATAAGTATTTCTTTCAGCATTTGTAGATAATGACAAACATTTATTTCTCCATGCAAATACAGTATGTTACTACCTCTGTAATTGTGTGTCCAAAAAAAATACGTCTCAACATCTGTAAATTTTGTTTCCGTTTCCAGGTGTAATATCGTGGTTGAATTAGTAACAAGGTGGTCATGTACGTTAACAATGAAATACGTTCACAACTCATAAGGTAGTTGGTGAAAGCAGCATAATATTCTTGTATAATGTAAATACAGTGGATTCTTAAAAATTCATTGTCACTAAGCAATGAGATAAAACAAAGAATGTGGGAAAAACAATAAATGCGGACTTGGATTTTAGATCTTAGGAATAACATACGTAACCTCAAAATGCATGTTAATCCAAAAGCCTAAACGTGTTATTACAAACATCTTATTCAAGTAAATTTATAATTAAATATTCACTTAAAACTAATAATGTAAGTTCTTGATTTGAGCAAATTTAATTTGTATATTTATCTTAATGTTTTGTTCTGTGTTCCCTCATGGCCATGCTCTATCTTTCTGTTTAAAGTACCACAACTTATTTATTTGTGACTATTTTTGACAACCATTACATGCAGATTCATTCGTTTTCGAACTTGTACGATACATAACTAAACCCACAACTGATCATAATCACGTCGGTAAAGTACTACATCTATAACCTCATGCCAAATTTGGTTTACAATAACGAGATCATAGATTGTTTGAAACAGTGTCAGTGATTGTGTGATTCATTCTCATTGTCACCAACCTACGAGTGGACTCGACAAAATTTTATGCTGACTGTTGCCAACCTGTGAATGCAGTGAACACGTAAGAAGAAGAATAAACGATGTTGATAGAACATGGAAAAATGCTGCAGGATGTAAGCAATATTCTTGATGAAAACAGTTTTCGACTAATCACATTGTTTTGCATTAACAGTGTTTAAAATGAATGATTAATGTAATTTTTGGATGAATTTACCATCTGTTTTGAATAGACGGTGGGAAAACAAACAATCTGCGATCTTTAAATGTGATCAACAGTTAGTATTTTTTATATGGGAATGTTGACGTGACAAAAATAAATAAACTTAAAACATAAATGATGGGAAGCAGGACGGAATACAAGAGAATCCACTATACACAACATGGCTTAGAAGTTTGTGTGGGGCATGGGTTTTATATAAAAAGTGAGCGGCTGGCTGTTGCGCAACAAAAATTTACGTTGCAAAAACATTCATTTGCAATTTCTGCTGTCACATTTTTAAAAATTCAGTTGTTTTTTACAATTGGTGCATCATATTGAGTGTTTCCGAATCAAACTTTTCTTTGCAAAACGAACCCGAACCGAATATTTACAACCCCTTATGAGGGGGTTGTAAATTTGTTGTAATGAAATATTTATGTTTGATCCAGTACCCGGTGAATTTGATGAAACTGTGTTAGTATCCAAACATGGCAAATTTTCTACTGCTCTTGCCGTCACAAGGTTCTTTGGGACATAATTTTTCGCAATGCTTGTTGTAAATAAGTCTGCTACTACTGTTGCTGCCCCCTCCACAAGTGTAAGACTCACGAAAATTAACTTGGTAAATGGGAAGAATGGCCGACCTTTTCCCAATTACATCAGGCAACAATTCACGAAAATCTGCCCCTGGCAGACATAAAGTTCCATTACTTGTTGGGCTGGTTAAAGGGAGAAGCATTGCAATTGGTGAAAAATCTTCGTCACTGCTGAGAACTATTCAGTTGCCTGGGACATTTTGGCATCACAGTACCAGAATCTTAAAAAACTTGCTTCATTATACATCATCAATCAAATTATATATCTTCGAACAGTTAATATATTGAACCACAACCATGTCAGGCATTTAGTAAATTGGTTCAATGAAAATACACTACCCCTGGAGGTGTTAGGTTGTGACATTATTGAAAACAATCTTGTCCTCATTATTATTCTAATGAGGAAACTTGATGTGGGACTTACTTCGGACAAAATTTGAAAATTCCCGTGCTGGAAATGCATACTATTCTCAAGGTCTCAGAAGCCATTGCTTTCCTGCAGACTTGTGTTGCTTGCTTGGACTGTGCGAATGAGGTAGGAACTAAGTCTGGTGGGAGCCACGGGCAACACCAAACCACTTCTCTTAACAAGCGTCACCATACAATCCAACAAAACAAGTCTGTGTTTGTGGCCAATAGAGAGACATGCTCCCCTAAATCCTGTGCAGTGTGCCGACAGACATCTCATACAGTCTACAAATGTTCACAATTCCTAAATTCCTTACCCTCAGAGAGACACTCTTAGCTCGGTCGAAGAAACTCTGTTTCAACTGCCTTGGACGTTCTTATTCAGTAACTTCTTGTTCGTCTACGCATGTGTGTTTTAATTGTAAACAATGACGTCACACCCTTTCACTATGCCAATAACCCTCGTGTATTACCAGAACCAGGTGATGAAGGTACTGATCATGATTCACAGGGTGAACTGTTTGTAGGTATTTTAGCTCATGATTATACATCTCTACTTCTGTCTACAGCTCTTGTCACTGTCTATGGAGCTGACAACCTAATCCTTTTAATCCATTGTCTTTTAGATAGTGCAGCTCAGGCCTCGTTCATCACTGACGCTGCAGCAAGTGTTCATTACTTACCTTTAAAGAAAATTAATGAGAGGATTTTTGGCCTATCACATGATACTGTCAATTTGAAAGGAGCAATTGACTGTAAGATTCAATCCTCAGTGTAGATTCACTGTGCCGTTTTAAAATACGTCGTGACTAAATTTGTTTTGGTGTCACTGCTGTGAACAATTTTGAGACATAGTTTTTGGTCTTAAATCATTAGCACTGTTGCGAGTTATATTATAGTTGTCTCATTGCCTTTATTATTTTAATTAGTGCGGCAAATAATACCTTTATGCTCATTTAGAATTATCTGAGTATTACGTCTGATTATTCAACACATGCAATTTGCATTTCAACACACTTTATGTTGGCATGCAAACATATAATACGAGTACACACATGTTTATTTTGTGAACAAATGTTATAGTTGTCACATGTAATATTGTTGTAAGATAATTTTATTTTCTTAATTCTACCCAATATTAAAGTACACGCAGCAGCTGAAACGTTAATTTTCCATATGTGAAATGTTATAATTTTATTTGGTTTTATCAGGTTTAAGCAACTTGTTAATTGTGTACAAGTTGGCAACATTTAGGCACACCTTTAGAATTGTCATGGTATTGGAAACCACCCTGTGTTAAACCCTATGTACTCAGTGTTAATTTGAATATTTAACCGCCGCCGATAATTGATGGTGACGGAATGTTCCATACTCCATCTTTAATTAAGTGGGTCATAACGGCAGCAGGTCAGTAAAGCCTGAGCTCTGCAGTAAAAGTATAAATTAAAGGTTTTAAGGTTAATTAGACCCAAAGAAGTATGTTACAATTTAAGTGATAAGCCGACGGTACGTAGTACTGCTGATAGAAAAGGGCTACGTATAAAATAAGTATGAGAAACTCTACAATTATATAAGGTGTGATCCCACCTTAATGTACAGTGATCGTTAGGCATACGTGAGTGTTTAAGAAACTTTTAAAGTAAGCAGCATCATTTCCTGACACTTTTCAGTGGTCACAAAGTGCTTGAGATAAATAAGTATCTGGTTGCTCTACCGACATAAACTGTGCTAGCCAGGAACATTTGAAATAAGTAATTATACAGGCACGTAATTTATTATAACGGTCAAGTGTTAGAATGTTAGTGATTTATTTTGAACTGAATTAAATTTACTCTGCAAAAAAATACTTTAACTGTGTGCAACATTCAAGATGTTTAGATAATAATTTTCACTTTTAAATACTCTACTCACTTAATTGGCATTTCAGGGTGTCTACTGACCGGGAAAACCAGGAAAACAGGAATTGTACAGGAATTCCACTGCCTGGAAAAATTACGGAACTTGCACTGGATTTTAGTTGGATGTTTGGGAATTTGTTTCCCTTCCTCCTCTCCAAAAGTCTATACTGTGGTCATGAAAGCCAAAGTGCTTGATGGCGAAGCATCTTCGCTCGTGAATCTTGTGATTAGTGCATTGACTGATGTTTTACTGCTGACGACTGCACCTGTTGTTCGCTACTTATAACGCACAGCAAAATACATGCATGTCGGTCGAACGAATGAACTCGCCCAATCTCAAATTTGGCCGCTTGCTGCGGGCTGTTATGCCAATCGGCCTGCAACTGTGTTTCGTAACGCACGGTACAGTGACTATTAAAGTGTGTTCATCTGGTAGCTACTTTTGTAATCTGTTAATGCATGGTAAACAGATGATAATTTTGGTGTACCAGGGCTTGCACTACATTATATTCTTTCTAAAGTATAAATGGTTATAAACATTTAAGTAAAACCTTGGTAATTTGAAATACCAGGAGCCGAAAGTTTTGAAAGTTTTTTATTAGTTTTTTTTAGTTGGAACAGGTCTTTTCCTCAGAAAACAGTGGTGGCATTGCAAATTTTAAATAATATTATATGCAGTATTTACCCACATGCCTCTTGCAATTTTTTTCTCAAAAGTAAGGCCTCCAGAAAGGCGCTTGTGATTCAGAAAGGATTTGAGTCGTTGGTGCATGCAGACGTATTGGGGTGGTTGTCGGCGGCGAGATAAGTGCTGGCACGCTTTCTCACAATTTTTTTTTTGTAGGATGTAAAACCCTTTAAAACAAGATTGAGTGCAAAAATTAGCCAATGCGTCTGTGGTTAAGTGGAATGGTACCTACATAAAAGCTGTATATTAGCTATTTTTTGTCACAGGTTGTTTTACAGAGGATTATTCTAAATGTGTGGCACAACAAGACTTAATAACTTCGTAAACCTTCTTACATTATTAAAAATTCACTGCATTTATTATTCTCGGAGCACTAATGGAAGATACGAGTGAATAAATATCTTCCATCAGTGCTCCAAGAATAATCAAGGCAGTAAATATCTAAAAAAATTAAGGTGTTCAAAATAGTTGTTTGTGTTTTGTCGAGCCAAAATTCTTGTTAAACCCTCTCCACAACAACTTATGACAAAAATCTGGCAAATAATATTTTTGTGCTCCATTCCTCTTAAGGGTGCGTCATCCAAGACTTGTATTTTGCGTGTTGCAAGTCTAAGGTGCGCGGGAGTGATAATGGTGATCCAGACACGTACATCACACGCCACACCGCCTCGTGTATAAGCCACTAAAACTGATGTGCAGTCTTTCCGTCTGTAACATGCCTCTCTGGTTTCCAGCGGCAACTGTAATTTTATGGAGTAATAATAAATACAAATGTGTGCTGCACAGCCTCTAAGACTTTAAAAACACCAGTTTTCTCCATTTGCAGTTTTGAAGAACTGATATTGAAATAACTTAAATCTCCGGACATGAAAAGTTTCATAAATGCCAATCTAAACATTTACCGTAATACAAAAAGAAATGGAGCAGTTTTAAAATATAATTTACTTAATCAAAACTTAGCACAAAATGGTGTTTCAGAGGATAAAAATAATACGATATAGACTAAAGGTTTGGAGATAAAACAAGTAAATTTCTGCCACTAGTTTTCCCTGTCTTGTAAACAGATACCGAAAATAATCCCCACGCATGGTCGCCTCCTCTCCCTTTTTTTTTTTTGCCTCTGCTTGGTAGCTATTAAAACATTTTCCTCTTCCCCCATATCGGCATTTCCCTTCCTTCTCCAGGCTATTGTTGTCAGCCGATAGTGGGAGTAAGACCGTAGCATTCCAAGTCTGCACAAAAAATAGGCAGCTTGGCTACTACCTGCATGGAACTACTACACACAGTATCTCTATGGGCAGTGGTAGTTGAGCCACCCTTTCTCTGATGCCGTTTCGAGCATTTGATACCTGTCCAGACATTACCAAGTCATGTTATTCAATACAAAACCACTCAAACAAAGTATCTTTCATGTCAAAATATTTAGCGCAGCAATTTTTTTTGAATCTCATGTCCTTTCACTGATACTCGACTGAAGCAAGATTTTTCAATTAAGTGGATGGCGTAGAAAGCGAAATACCATACGTTCGTGCAATGTCTTATCTTACATATCTCATTTTATCCACTTTATTTATTATTACTGATGTTTGAAAGTAGTTTTTATTTTGTGTGGTTGCATACTTCCACTCATATTATTTCAAATGTAAAAAAGAATAGAGAAGCGCCACACGAAAATATATTTGACATTTTCACACGAACTTCTGTACCTGCAAACATGCAAGGTGGCAGTGTGTGTGTCGCCACATACAACAGAATGACGCACCTACATAAAGCAGCAGTTTGCTATGCTTGTTGTTTTGTTACATAACAGGAATATAATTACTGCCACATTTGTAAATAATCAGAATTTTACATACACTTAAGTACCGACATGTGCATATTTTGACGATTGTATGAAAATTAAGTTTCTTTATGCATTACATGCTCTACAATGTGTTATGAGTGCTTAACAAGCTGATAGCATCTGAGCTGAAACCAAAGAAATCCCAAATTACTTAATGACAAAATTGTCAGTTCGAACTTGGTCTTAGTATGCAGTGTCAACACTTTGTTCAATTCAAAATTTGAAAACTTGGCAACTCCTGATTATTCACCACAATTGAATTGAACTAGTGCCACATGTCTCACCCATATTTACTATAATATAGCTACTGTTTCTTTTCAGCATTGCAGTTTGCAGTGCTAAGAATTTTGCATACCTATGTCTTGCTTGGCTGTGTAAAATGTAGCCTAGTATGAGAACTTGAAACAACGTGCATTTGTACAAGTATATGCAGCACAGAACGATTAACATTTTCACTCCTACTAAAATGTTTATATATTTTATTAATAAAACATAATTTGTATGACAGGACAGCTTTGGATTTCACAAACATGTGCACTTGATTAAATAAACTTTATTCTACCAGTATGGACTTATTAATTAGTAAAAAAAAATCCCAAACTATACAAATTATATATCTATATACAGTCTCTACTCAAGAAAAACGTTTTCTTTGTCCCAACTCACATTTATAAAAGAATAAGTAATATCAATGACTGCTATAGTCTGTCTCTTGTAAGGTTTCCAGATTTGGACACATTGTATGAAAGTAGTACCTTGTAAACAAACTGAATACGTATCCTTCTGCCACCATGTGCTTTCCATGTGACTTGTCAAAACATGTCAACATCATGTGAATTTTTGCTTGACATTTCAAACATGCCAAATATAGGCCTAATTGAGGAAAATATGTGATTACACAGATATTTTTTTAAATTTCTGATGGTAACATCTACATTGTGTTATCAAAATACTATTAATAAAATATATTGTTCATATTCTTACACTTAATTAAACAGATATTATTAATTACTATCAAACCAATAATCACAAACACAAAAAATATATATTTTAAATCAATAAATTTAATTGGACTTACAAGTTTGCAACTCTCACAACAGGAAAATTTTTGAGGCAAGATTGAAAGACATTGATGTTGGTTACAGTTAACACTGTAATCACAATTAAATCGCACATGTTAAACAATTTAACTGAGAATACAAAAACTTACCTGGCCCAAAGTATAATCAGAATTGCCTTCTTTGTACACCTCTTGAAAAATTTAATGAATTCATTGAAAAAAAGAATGTGAATCTCACATAGTTAACTGATTAGAGCATCATAAAAAAAATCATTAATTCACAACTGAGCAGTAAAATGAACTACGAGAAAACAAAAGTCTGCTGGAGTTCTGTGTAAAGGCAATGTCACCATTAGGCCTACGTTAAACAAATTACATTTAGGCAGTGAACAAACACAATTAGAGTTAGGCCTGTCAAATCATACACAGAAATTGTTAATTAGAACTGTAAAAGTCTTCTACAATCAATAATTATGGAACCTATTTGTAGCAATTACAATAAAACAAGCATGTACAAAGGTTTGTACATGCTTGTTTCCTCACAAATGGTGAAGACTGGTAGGCCTATGATCATTAAATAATGAAAACTAGTGGCAATTACATCAAACACATGACCATATGTACTATTACAGTAACATGGATAATTTAATATACATGCCCATCGTCCCCAAAAAAAATTTCAGTACAACGTGTTGTCCTATACGATCAGTATTTATTACCATAGCTAAAAAATTTACCACAGAAGAAAATGTACTTTACATAGTCTTTCTGGACAAACAAAACATTATCTATCTCAGTTTTAACGTAATTAGGCCTAAATAATTAGTATTTAATTACAACTGCATTCGTCGTTTTGGTCTACACACACAGGCCAGCAATGTAACCTCAATGTTTTGGTGAATTCAGTAAGTACTATTTGTTGTTTATTGACCAAACAAAAATAAATTCAACTGTAACATTAACATGTTCTAAGAAATAAAATGAATGATGAACATTTAATGTTGTTTGCTAAAAACCTGTACACAAACTTGACATGTTTACCTTAATTATAAAAAAACAAACATTTGCCTAAGATATTTACAATTCCCCATCAAAATACACCACACTCCAAATATTCACGTACATAATTTATAGCTATTTACTTTGTCACTGTTTTTGATGGAATTCCAAGCAATCGGCTGGTCATTTCTGTTATTTTAATACCACTGGATGACTTTCGAGTTCTCCCATTGGTAACATGTCTTAGACTACTTTGGCAACATGTACAATGTCTTGCAGTCGTTGGTGATTGCATGAAGGATTTTTATGTCGCTGCATTTTAAATAACTATTCACACAACATTCATTAATTCGATTTTGAACTTCTAAACTGATATGCCCACACACAGAAATCGCATCTCACAATAACATGGCATTCAGTCGTTGGTTGGTGAAGATAAACAGTCCTCTTTTTTAATTATTTCTGTTATGCAATTTAACAAATTTGAAACTATAAACACGCGTGATAACCTTATACAAAATACTTCAACGTAGTATTATGTACATTTATTCCAAAATGCTTACTTGTTTTTTTATTTGTACTGTGCACTATTTTCTTTTTCACCTTTGTAAGAAAGAATACATGTTATTCAGGGGTACCACCATTGCTTCACATGGCGGTCAGCTGACATTCGTTATTTCAAATACAATGCTACTGTATTACACTTTAAATATGTTGGCAGCAGTAGCTGTCAAATTCTGGAAACCTAAATGAGACAAACTGTATGTGGTAAGCCTATAAAGTGTTCTGGTAACCACAGCTCTTATGTCCTCTGGTTCGATCCTTTGTCAGTACATTGATGCAAGTAATCTCTTGTGTGAATATGATGAATTAAAGTGGCATTAAGGGTTTAGGTGTTTACACAGTCTTATACACTGACTGCATTAGATGTTTGCAGTGGAAACGGCAGACGTAAAGTTTATTTTATGTGCAACATAATATTTGCCAAGACAGGTACATAACAATTAAATTGATGTGTTTCTTTTAAGTACTATCCATCCGTGTATTTGAGTGAACTGTATTTGAAATAATGAGGAAATCCATGTTATTTTTAATGTTTATTTTTTTTTTGTTAGCATCATTAGGGGTACTTGGAAGCTGCAGATGTGCAGGAATTTTCTTTGCTGTGTGGGAATGTACGGGAATTGTACACAAATTCTGTGAGCCAACTTGGCTAGACACCATGCATTTGTAACCGGCATAATGAGAGGTATCTTTAAGGACCTAGTCCAGCGACTGCGTGCATATGCTATTTGCATCTTTGACATTACCAAAGGGTGAAATTTTCATGCAATTTATTTCAATTATATTTTTTTTCACATTAAATCATTACTTAAAACATTGGAAGTCTTTCATTGTGTTAAATCAGTATGTAGTTGGTTCCTATGTCTTCCCATGTGTTTTGTAGTGTTGTGTAGATATGCTGGGGGCTGCACAGAAGCTGAGTGCGAGCAGAGCCATAAGGTTAACTGAAAGTCTGTAGGTTTGGAATTTCAGCAACTTTGACAATGTGTTTTTGGTATGCAAATTAGTTGGCAGTTTGAGTCGAATGATTTTGAATTCTAATGTTTTGCATTTAATTAATGTGTTAGTGAACAGTACATTACATTTTACTTTTTCTGCAGTCACTAATGATTGATGTTCACCTTATTGCTATGGATTTCTCCCAGGTTGTTGCACATTAATTATACAGTTCTGCCTGTACACATTACTTTGGAGTAACAAACCAGGACAGTGCTCCTTGTTTTCATTAATGGGATTCATTTAATTATGGAAGTCTAGTGGTCAGATGTTTATTTATGTCAGTTTTGCTTTGTTAAATGTGTTTTATATATTTTGAGGTATGGTTTATCTGCCCATATAAATAAATTAATTCAAATATTTAATGCTATTTAGTAATTGTTTATTAATATTCTATCATTTGAATATTTTTCTTGTTAGTTTATTTCAATTCGAGTTCAGGATTCGTACTCGGAAAGCTACGTTCTTAATTTTTTAGGAAGGCTACAGCCTGCATTTCTCGCATTTGTTTCAAGTTGAACCAAATGTGCATTTGCGTTGTTTGCAGATTCTTTTGTGTTGCCATCCCTCACTACCCTTTTCATTCTCTGTTTTGCCGTAGCTGTTATAGCAACTTTCTTAGTGTCACCATGCTGATTGCCACATGATTTCACAGAAAAAAAAACATTTAGTTCACGTGATATCTGCCTTTCTCTCTAACCTATTCAACACTTTTACCACTTCTGGATCACCCACATCATCTAGCGGCGACTTTCGTACTATACGTTTCCACCGTCTCCGGGCTACACTGAGCATTTTCACTTCATTTTTCGTCCATGGCTTGCTGTCGACATGCCGCTGTTTCCGCATGAGGCAGCCACGATGAGGTTTCTGGCACTTGAGTGTCTTTGTGGCGTTTAAAATAAACATTTAACCATCATGTAGTGAAGGCAGGATGTAGTTTTGTGGTGGTGTGATTTATTATTTTTTATTTATTTTTTGGTGTTTAGTCATTTAAATTGTTCAACATGTTTTGGATATTTCTGTTTACCCGCTTTGGTGAGTACCATTTCAATTTCTCTTCGCTTCGTCACATTCACTCACTATTTCATTCAATTATTTGTATGGACGAGTTTATCTGAATGTACGTGTTCCGTGCGTTTTCCGAGCTTACCTTAATTGTACGAGTTTTTATCACTTGCAACTACTTTCTTGTTTATTCGAGGTGCTAAATTTCTACTTTTGAGTTCTCGCAAGTTTTATTTCCTCATCATGTCTTAGCTTAACCGGTTGCTTGAGCTCTCCAGCTGCATAAATGCTGTTTTTTTGGCTCAAGATAGTTTTGTGTTGTGAGTGTACTAGCCATTAAGTGAAAAAATTGTAAATATTAATTTTTACATATTGTAAGATTCAATTTTAGAAAAGAGGTAGAAAAGCATATTCTTTCAGTGTTTGTGTTGGGAAATTGTAAGAGTGAGTCAAGTCAAATGCTGGCGATGCACCAGGGCTAGTGGAACAACAAGTTGTTCTTACAGATGGAGGTCAGTGGTGATTTCACATCAAATAGTACTTCACAAGAGATTTTTTGAGAGGAGGATTTGTGCCTGAGGAATCATACAGTGATCAAACAATTCATTCCAGAAAGTTGATGAAACGTTTGTATTGTGAAGTAAGAGAAAAATAAGTTGTTTTGGAGGGGATCGTTCTGGTCACTGAATATAAGAACTGGGCTAGGAAGGAAAAAAGAGAGAATCTAGTCAGTAGCAGAAGGGGTAGCATGTAGCTGTTGAGCTGAAGTGCTAGGGATTGGAAATATGTAAAATTTGAGACTCAACTGAGCAACTAACATGACATGACTATGGTCACAATTTAATTGATGTAATGCAAGTTGTAAGACGTTTTCTGTAAAGATGGTTAATATTGTACATACGAGAAAGGAATATTAAAAATAAATAGTAATTCATATAGTGGTTAGGTTACTGCCTTTAATAATTCCACTCGACTACGAAGAGTTGAAGTATGAAAGTACATATCCATTCGTTCGGGATATGACCATTTGATCTTAGATGTGGGGTAGGATTGACCACTGTGCCAGGAAAAAGAATTACAACTGTTCTCGTTAGGTGGGAAATATAACTATGCCAGGAAAAGGAATGATGACTTTTCAAAGAACAAATTTTTTTTCTTGAGTGTAAAGGGAAACCTATGCCATACAAATTGTAATTAATGGAAATCAATTAGAAAGAAAATTGTGCATTCTACTAGTCTTCCCCTGAAGCTATCTAACAATCGACAGAGGATAGTCCAGCGGGTGAGTGGCAGCGGTTACCAGCAAAACAACATGAGGATGGCAGAGGGAAAACAGGCGCACAACTTACGGTCAACAGGAGTAACAACATCCGATGATAACAGTGTTGAGAAGATCTGGACACAGATACAGAGTCTATGGGGCCTGACACAACAGTCCACCATTCACCACCCACAGTAGGAAGGCAAACGGAGACGGAAGATTGTCAGAGCCGGCACTTTAAGGTGTTGCTAATCTCAATGGCAGCGATCCAGCAGGGAACCATAGGTCTCTCTTCCATCTCAACAAGATGCAACAAATCCTTAGTTAAGTAATGTTTTTTTATAGGAAAGGTTGTGAGGGTAATTGTGTAGCAGATTGAGAGTTGAATCAATATTTTTATTTATTTAGAGAATTGAAGTAGAGTTTCAAAATAGCAGATAGTGCAGAAGGAAGCGAGTCAGGTGACCAATTTATTTCAATTACGGACACGTTAAAACCTATCAGTCAGTTGTTTGATGGGCACAAAAATAAATTAAGGGAATTAATTGATAATGTAGATACTGTGTTGGAACTGGTAAATCTTGTACAACATAGCATATTACTGAAGTTCGTTAAGTTTAAAACTGAAGGAGATGCTAAGGCAAAACTGTTAGTAAGGGAATGAACAAATTCTTAGGAAGACGTGAAGGAGATTTAGCATTTAGCTCAGCATTTAGCTAGAGCATGTTTCACTTTTAAGGAGTAAGAGCTCCCAAATTGAAACATTAGGTAGGGCAGTCGATGCAGCATTAGAGGAAGAGTCTAACCTTTATCACAAAGGGATCAAGGTCGTGCTTCTTTTGATAAATTAAGTCCATAGTTCAGAAGTATGACATACCTGCTCGAACTGTGGGAAAATTTGACATAGATCAGATAAATGTTTCTTAATGAAACTGGTTACATGAGGACACAACACAGGTAAAAATTTTCACGTAAGTAGATCGCAAGAACACGAAAGGGTAAGTTGATATTGTTCCATAAAAATTAGTAATACAGAGGAAACAAAAAAGGTGTACCCTACTAACTATACAAAAAATCAGAATGATATATGTTTCTGATGCAGAGAAAGGGGACTTTTGCTAGGTTGTGTTACCGAACAAAAACAGTGCTTAGAAATCCAGATTCAAGGGATCAGAAACACATTAGATTTCAAAATGGCAGGGGACCCCCAAATGAAAATGACGATTACAGAAATGATGGGGACAGGCATAGAAATGGAGAGGTAGGTAACAGAGGGGACTAAAAAAGAAACTAGAGAGGGAGTTAGGCAAGCAGCCGACCTCGAACTCCCCGGGGCAAGGTTGCCGGAAGCAAATACCAGGTAAGTGTATCGGAAAACAGGTAATACAAGAAAATTATCAACAAGGATGCAGATATCACAAGCAAAATACAGGTAAAGGGGAATGAAATAGGAAGGGAGATAGAATGTTTAATCGATATGGGATCAGATCAAACATTGTTAAATGAGAATATCTTGATGGAAAATATTTTATCACATATCAATCCTGACGGAAAAAACTCAAATAAGTGGTCTAGCAGGGTTGCTACAGGTTTGGAAAACTTGGAAAACCTTGAAAAGTTGGGGAAATTTAAAGTGGTCAGGGAAAACCAGGAAAAGTTAGGGAAATAGCTGTTGGTAATTGGAAATTCACATGATAATTTTTCCATAGCATTTTAGAAAGTGAAGTTAATGAAACGGATTGTTTTGTAACATTGTTTGACGAGTCCCTAAACAAGTGTGCTTAATTACTGCTGATAGATATTGGTGTATGATTCTGGAGAAAATCCAAAGGTGATGTTTGTACTTGCTATTTTAGTTCTGCATGTTTTGGGAAGTACAAAGTCAGTAGACTTGGTTTGTGCTTTCAAGGAAACTTTGTCTCGCCTTAATTTACAACACCTGCAGGTCTCTTTTGATGGTCCAAATGTAAATATCAAGTTTCTCAGGGATTTGAAAGAGAATTTGAGTGAAGACAAAGATCCAGAGCATTCCGTAATGCTCTTCATGGGAACATGTGGATTACATGTAATAAATAACGCATTTAAAACAGCTGCAAAAAAATAACAGGTTGGCAAGTTGTTGAATTCCTCAGAGCTACTTATAATGTGATCAAAGACGTTCTTACGCGAAGGCGTGATTATATGTTGTTTTCAGGGTCCACACATATGCCAAAGAAATTTTGTTCTGTGAGGTGGTTGTGTAATGCTGATGTAGCACAAAGAGCTTTGAACATTTTGCCAAACCTGAAGTAGTTTTGTGGAAGGGGGGAAAAATTGTAAGAAGGAAATAAATTCATTTAGCTACCAAGTCCTTGTAACAGCACTTAGGGATAGTCTCTTAGGGGTCTAAATTGCTACAGAACGTGAACCATTTCTCACAGAGGTTCAGACAGATCTGCCTATGGCACCATTTCTGTGCACACAACTTTCAGATATTTCGAATACATCGATGAGTATGTTTGTTAAGGAAGAGGTTATGTTTTTGTCAACAAGTTACAGCAATTGATGTAGCTAAGAAAGAGAAATTGAAATTTTCAAAACACGTTAGTCTTGGCTACAGTACTCATGTAATTTTGCTCAATGCAAATGTCTCACAGCTACAATTGGAATGCTTTAAGAAAGACTGCCTTCAGTTTCTTCAAACGTTATGTATAAAAATTTAGGAAAAAGCCCGTTATGAAATATAAACTTTGCAAGGATGTATAATTTTGTGTCCCAACTCTTATTTCAAAATCGGTTTAGTATCAGTTTGAAACGTCTTGAGGCAGCTTTAGGAGCTTTCCAAGAAGCTAACTGGCTTTCGGGAAATGAAGCAGATAGGGTTGAAAGGAGATTTCAGAAAAGTTTGTGCTAGTCCAGTAGTCGTAGAATCTGTTAAAAAGTATTCTCGCAAACAACAAAGGCTGGACAATTTCTGGAGTACTCTTCTTTCAGGTTTTAGTGTGCCAGACCTGTTGAACTTTGTGAAGAAAGTTCTAATCCTGTCTCATGGGAATGCTTCAGTTGAGCGAGGATTCTCTGTTAACAAAGAGTTAGTTGTTGAGAACCAAGCTCAAAAAGCCCTTGTTGCTCAGAGGCAAGTTTACGATGGCGTTGTGGCATCTGGTGGCCTGCATGATCTCAAGGTCTGCAAGAAGATGATACATTGTGCAAGAAATGCAAGTAGACTGTATGCGGAAGCTCTGAGGCTGAAAGATTTTCAGAGTAAAGATAAGAAACAAGAGGTGCTTGGAAAAAAATGGATTTGTGAAAGGCTGAAAGAGCTGTCAGCCAAGTGAAAAAAGATTGTTTGTGACACTCAAAGGGAAACAGAAGCAATAGATGAAGAAATAAGGTCGCTGAGCTGTGGCAATATATACCCTTTTTTTTTTTTTTTTTTTTTTGCATATATTCAAGACAGTTACTTTGTTTTAAAAAAGAAATTTATTTAATGGTGTTCTTAAATAATTTTTTGTGTGAAAACTGATGAGCAGTTTATGGTAAGTGTTATTGATGCATTAGAAAAATCACTGCTTAAAGTTTAATTTTCATAGCAAACTGTATTCACTAATGTTTGGCCTAAAACTGTACATAATATTCGAGTGAAGTAAGTGCTATATGAATGATATGGAGTATTAGAAACTGCAATTGTTTATGTTTAACACATCTCATAGTGGATAAGGTTTTTGCACAAACAAGATGTGCTTTCCAGAATCCATTTCAAGATCAATTTATTTCAAGAAGCAGAATTTTCTCTAAGTGAACAGCAGTCTTAAGAATGGTGTAAGTAAATTGAAATAATTATTTTGTTGCGCTTATAGATTGTTTCTTTGTTAGGTACTAACATGCACCAAGTTTCGAAAATGTTATAGTTTCTGTTTCGTCCTTTAGTTTTTACTAGTGTCTGAAACAGCCCAGCAATTTTATTTTAGTCCTAATTTTTTTAAATTAACGTTTTTAATGATTTCTTTTTAATTTCTGCTAAAGACTGGAAAATTTTCACTTTTGTATGGAAAACCTGGAAAAGTCAGGGAAATTTGATACTGACATTCTGTAGCAACCATTATGTTGCAAATATTCATAAATGGTAGTGTATAATTAACTTTTAATTTGAATTTGTTAGAACGAAAACAGAAATGCCAAGTGGTGTCAGTCCTGTTCTCTCGTTGTTCTCAGTAAACACCAACGGACTAGCTCAGCATGAGTTGAAAACATCGACTACGTAATAATGAGATTGTTACTAGGATTGCCAATAAAATAAATGTCTGGAGATTTATTGTCATCTCGGCAAAACAATTGACACTCTCAGCTGACAAACAAAAAATAACCAAGACAGAATTGCAGCCTTTACAAAACAAAACTTCTCACGTAGAGAGTTACGAAGACAAGAGAGAATCATTACTTTTCTCGGCCGGCGCTCTATTGACTCCTCGCACTGACGGAAAATAAATTTAATAGATATTTGCATTGAATTGTCCGAAATACAAAAGAAGGTTAAAGTAGCGGGTGCTGGTTGGTGCGAGTCACGTGATCACATGTTGCAGGCTGTCCGACTGACTGCTGACAAACGATCGTGCTGCGACGAACTGTTGTGATACTCGAGAAAGGTCATGCTTCCTTATATATTGGTAGAAAGTTTCCTCATTGAAAACTTATTGTTTTTTAGTAGTCTGTCATGTCAGCCAAAGGCGACCCCTGTAATTTTCCTCGTTTCACCATGTTGTGCCTTGCGGTGGCGATGTTTTCAGTTTACTAACCCAGTGAAAAGGAAAAGATGCGCTATCGTCCTATGACGTCTGTTGTTGATGTTTGTTACTACTGATGAAATGAGGAAAGAAAAATAACAAATTTGGAAAAGTGAAAATATATGAACTACAAACAAGTTGTCATTGCCACGACCTTTCAAATATTACATGAATTACTATCCTTGACTGACATATAGACAGTTGAAATACTTCCCGAATGTACCAATTATATACATCTAACTGCAGTGCTACATTATCCCCCTCGGTTTGGGGAAGATTTTGAAGAAACCTGTCCCAAATCGAAACCTACATGGATGTCGTGTATCAAGGCTGGACTGCAATTCCATCTCAAAAATTTAACAGTTTACATGGTTATACATCCATATACAAAGTTCAAGTCACAATAAAATACATCTCATTACGTAGTAAATTAATCGTAACATGATACAAAATTTTAGTCTACATAACATGTCTCTTTTCAATTAAATACAATAGTACATTCACTTTCAGTTTTTGTTTACATGATCAAATACTTCACATACAAAGTTTCCATCAAATTAATAAGAATTACTTACAAACATTTAGTGCACATCATATATCTCCTTCAAAGTCCTTAAAATGTTACAGTGACTTTCAGTACCTGATTCATTAGTCGCTGAATGGTTTAATACTCAATACATAGTTTACACAAAATTCCCTAAAATTATATTCATCATTTTTCAAAATATTGTTCGCAGTAGTTATATATTTTATTTGAAAATAATTTTTATCATTTTATTATGTTTAGTTTAAACCACACAGAGTTAATTATTTTAAGTTTCTATTTTCCAGCTAAAGTGGAGGTGGTACCTACTACACAAGCCATGTTGCTTGTAGGTTTTCTCAATATTACTTTAATTCCTTGTTTGGATCAGCACACAAAAAAAAAATATATGTTAGGTGATCCAGGGCTGCCCCAAAACAATAAAAACCACTGCCATATTTACTTTAAAAACATGTTAATATCTATATCAGTGTCAAAAAGGGACTCAGACCTGTCACACCCAAAACCTTACTCTTATTGTTAAGATCCAATGACATTATACACAGTGGAGCAACCTTACTACATTTCATCTCTATGTTCGTAAAACTAAACACACAACTCAACCTCTATTCATTGTCAAAAAGAAAAACTCTTAATGTTAGTTATAACCTTTGATTTAACAGCCACTGAAATATAAACAGTTGAAATACTTCCAGAATATACCAATTATATATATATATATATCTGCAATGCTACAGGCTCTTGTATATTAGGACGAGATTTCCTGAGGTTGTTGGAACCTGTAATAGATTTTAGATCTAATACAGTAAGGACATGAAAAGAGTTATTTGCTTTTAAGCAGAAACATAACAGAGTAGGAATTTTGAAAGTTAGTCTGCCTGCGAGATGTGAAGGATAGTATAATTGACTGCTACTTCAGAAGATGTAGGAGTAGTAGCAAAATATGAACTAGTATAAGGGTATATATATTTAGGAAATAGAGCCTAACGGCAGCCAAGGGAGGTAAATTGTTTGTGTGCAATAGTAAATATTAATGAAAGAGAGGTATAGCTATGAGTCCCTTCTGTAAGGTTAGAAAAATGGCAGGCATGTGAGAATGAGTACTATGTTAGGAAACACAAAAACAAAGATCAGAAATGGTAGAATCATTGTTAAGATTGGAGCACTTGCATGATAAGGAAAGGGAAACACTGATAAAATTGTCAGGAGTTTAGTGATATTTTTTTACCTTACATGAGATCAATTGACATACTAGTATGATAGAACATAAAATACCAGAAGTACACCAGGAGGAAGTTAGGCAACAAGAACAACAAATGTTGGAAGATGATGTCATTGACCCAAGTAATAGTCTGTGGAACGCACCCATTTGTCATCAAGTGAAGGAATGCAATATTTCCCTTTCAGTAAAAGGTGAAATAACATTTCCAAGGGAAGCTTTGCCTAATTGTGTTTATTTTCGATTATATATGGAGTGAAGCTCAAGGAGAGATTCAGAAATATTTTTGTGTTGGCAGACATTCTAATGTCAATTGATTTTATCTTTTGCAAAGTTATGCTCGAATTCCCAAACATAATTTGTTGTACAATGCAAATATGTTAATAGTTTTCAAAATGGATACTTTAAATCTATTGCTAAACACTGTTATTAAATTGCAACTTACAGAAATAATGCAAGACTTAAAAAGCATGTTACAAGTGGTGAAATTAGTAATAAAACATTTTTAGTTACTCATATCCACTTACAAAGGCAAAGTGAGGATGTAAAAACACTATTAAATGTTCTTAATGACTTAAGAACGTGAATTGCAAGTAAATGAAATGTTCTTTTAAATAAAATTGACAGATTTGAAAAGACCCGCAGTAGTGGTCTACAGTAATGTTCCAGCTGGAAAACCAATGCATTAGGTTATATGTAAATACAAGACACATACGTGGAGAACTAGTATAGTTTGATGCTACTTTAGAAATTACATAATGTTATAATTGTTTTTAAAGAGAAGTATTTGCAAGCCAAATGCACATGAATGGAGAGGGATATTTTTAATGAAACTATATATATTTCTGTTACAATTTGAATGTATGCATTACTTGCAGCAATAAGTACATCTAATGATAAACCAATAGAAATTGAAATGGAAACTCCTTTGAAGAAAAAATATGTAATTGGCAAGCTTTCCAAATTAACTTATAAATATTAACCTTTAAGAAGTGTTTCGCCAGCTTGCGATATGACATTCTGCGTACATAGAGATGGGAGTGTGTGGTTCCTGGGAGGTTCAGTAATTAAGTTTTTACCTGAAAGATATAAAGACGAGGTAGGTTATAGATTTTCACATACATATTGGATAACCCAAATGAGTCTGTGTCTAGATTGAAATTGCTTATCACTTCAAAAATCAGGTAATAATTCACTTACAAACAAAATAGTATCAATTATTGAGGAGTTCACTCAGGATGGGTATATTTACTAAACATAAAATTCAGTATGCTTGCTAAAGAATTGTATCTGCTTGCTAGAATTAAATTTCCTAGAAGAAACGTTATTACATCATGTTTGAGCGACTTGTTTGAAGCTGACTTGTGTGACATGAGTTTGCTCTCTAAATGTAATAATGTATATAAATATATTTTAACTTTAATAGACATCTATTCAAAATTTGCATGGGCGATGCCAGTAAAAAATAAGACAGGATTACAAGTTATCGGTGCTATGAAAGTGTGTTACAACAGAGGGTGCCGTGGAATTTGCATACCAATAAGGGAACAGAGTTTAAACACTTGTTTCAAGAAATTGACAGAGTATGGAATTAATCTCTATGTAACGCATTGTGAGATTAAAGTGAGCGTGGCTAAAAGATTCAATAAACGTCTTAAACAGCAAATATATAATAAATACTTCACGTCCCATGGAAGTTACAAGTGGGTTAATATTTTACTTGAAATAGTGAAATTATTAAATTCACGGTATTACAGAACTATAAAAATGGCACCTGTAAATGTGAAGGATAATAGTTTATTGAAGTCTGTATGTAGAGATGTCAAAGTGTTTGATGAGCGAAAACAGAAATACAAGATTGGCGTCTATGTGCATATCTCCAAAGTAAAAGGTATTTTTAAAAAGAAATATAAAATTAATTGGTTTTATGAGATAATTAAAATTATTTCTGTCATACATTTGTTTCTTTGCGTATATTGTTTGGAAACATAGCACTGGCAAACCAATAAGAGGCGAGTTTTATTCTTTTGAATTGCAGAACGTTAGATTGCCAAGTAATTATTTAATTGAAAAAGTTGTTAAGCAGGAAAAGAATAGGTCGTTAGTTAGGTGGAAAGGTATCGTGAAATCTCACAATTTGTGGGTATTGAACTGAGATCTTAAGCATTTACATTAGATCACCCTGGAACTACCATGGCGGTTTTGGGAGGAGGTGGTAAAAGTTGATAAATTTGTAGGGGAATCATTTATAAGGGTAGCGGTGCGCATCTAAGGAATAAGTTAATGCTTCAGGGTGTTCTTGAGTGGTGGGAAAGTGCCTCGGTTTGCCTGGGTGATCTTGAGTGGTGGGAAAGTGCTTCTTGAGTAAATTTTGAAAATGTTATATACAGGAGGTAACTGTTTCCCGCCCTCTTGTCTTCTTTTTTGGGTTTCGTCTGAGAGTGCTATGCAGTTGTTTTAAAAGATGTCCGAGCTGACTTTTTTCAATAGTCCAAGCATTAAAATGGAGTCAAATGAGTATGAAAATTGTTTAATTGGGTTGCCATCTCTGGCATTTGAGGATGAGATTCTAGCTATCAATTGAGATGAGGATGAATTTTTGGGTGCTGTGCCATCTTTGGCATGTGATGAGATACTTCTGTATATATGCCTGCCCTGGAATGAGGAAAAGGATGGGAAAAGGAGTTTCAGCACGTGGTGGTGAGCCAGGGGGAAGCCTTCATGTAGCCGTTAGCTCTTCGCGCCTCTACCTCGAGGAGCATCGACCTGCTCCCCGCAGACTACGCAGCCACCGACTTCTCCCCATGTACAGAGAACGAAGGGACTTCCTCCGCTGCTGCCCTGCCTGTGCGGGAACCTGTCGCTGCCATTCTCCTTGTCTCCCCACCTGTGCTGAACTATTTACAACGTCACTGCCTTGCGTGCGAGGGATGAGCTGCACTGTTCCCAAACCTGCGAACTTGGGGAGTTTTTGTGCTTCGGCAATCCACGAGTGGGTATGTCATCTTTCCCTCCACCTTAACCTAATCTCTTGCCGGCAATGAGCTGGAGCCCACCTGAGGTGAAAGCGGTCAGCCCTGAGTTCAGAGGGTCACTCTCGCCACCACCACCCTACAGTCCCATGTTGCCAGCATCCCCCTCCTACCTGTCCCAGTTCTTAAACGTAGGCTATGTTTAACCATACATTACTGCCGAGAGATAAGGTTGTTACATGAATTTATTCATAGAGTGGAAGGGGAAGAGGTTTTTTTGAACTCAATAGACATTCTTGAAATTTATTTTTGTAAGTGTAAAGTGATTTGTTTTCAAATTGTAAAGTGGTTTTAATAAATGTTTTTAATTTTTTAAAATATATTTGTTCAAAATGTAAACTGTTTTTAAACAACCCTTTTTCAGGTGTAAAGCATTTTTTACCATTACAAATTTTATACAATTTATTCAAATATCACAATCACCTGTTGGCAGAAATGTTGTGTGTTTGTGTGCGCGCGCACACACACACAGAGAGAGAGAGAGAGAGAGTGTGTGTGTGTCTCAAAACAGTGCATTGAGTGTAAATTATCGTGTGATTGTCATATGGAAGAAACAGTTTGACTGCAAAGTGTTTGTGAGAGAGTTTTTCAGTGTATAAATTTTTAAATAAAAATAATAATACAGTTTCTACTGGGTGAGTCTTTATGTAACTAAACCAACATTATTTGTGAAATTATTTAATTTAAATATTTTTCTCATACATGTGATTGTTCTTACTAAAATATACAGTTACATATACAGTCAGTGTTGTCAATATTTGCAAGAGTGAATTTTCTTTTAATTAAATATTTTACATGTAATATTTGCTCTTACTAGAATAAATACTTACATATACATTCAACATGAGTCAATATTTACAAGAGTGAATTTTCTTTTCATTAAATAATATGTTACACGTAATATTTTCTCTTAACATATGTTTGTTCTTACTAAAAAATATAAATGTAATATACATGTTTACAAGTTTAGGAAGTTCATCAAAAATAACTTACAAAATTATACAGTTACAAGCAAGTTCTTTTTACCATATGAAAAAACATCTTGTAGCTTCAGATATATGAAGGGTTGTCGTACATAATCTTCCGCAAGAATTCACTTTTGCATTGAGAACACAACATTAGTTTTAAACATTTATGTAATTTTCAAGAATACTGTTTTGCTAATGAATTAAATTACTGCAATCATAATCTGCTAATATTAATTACTTGAGTATTTGTTAATCATTAAAGAATTTTGTTTTGATATTTACCTAATACGTATAGCAGGTAGTATGCAATAATTGCTTTGTTAATATAGTGGATTCTGTCTTCGTATTCTATGAAGCCCAGAATCCCACGTCAAATCATGCACTTCATTTTTTGTAAGTGATACGTACTTTGCAACTTTGGTGATAAATCAGACCATGGGTAAGATGGCGTGAATTTCAAGACTTTTGTCTCATCATTGTTGGAGTAAGATATTGAAAGTTATTTTTCAATAAATGATTGTGCTACATCGTAATGGTTTTTGAACCCTTGAACACAACAGAAGGTTTTTTTTAATGGGATATAGTTTTTGCTCACAGCAATAATACTTAGAGTGAATGCATACACAAAATTATGTAGTCTTTTTACATAAGAAATATTTAAAAATAATACTTTGAGTTGTTACATAGAGAAATAAATAATAGTTAGTGTTTTACTTAAAGTGAATGCATCCACAAAATTAGTTACATTCTTTTCATAAGAAATTTGTCACGTATAGTGAATGCATACACAAATATAGTTACAGCCTTTGCTTAAGAAATTGGTCACTTATATTTCTTGAATAATACTTACAGTAATTTTTGCACACTCATAATTTCAGTACTTAAGATTATTTCTGTCATTGCTTTTGAATTCACGGACACATTGTCTGGTACATCAAACATATTTGATTTTGTGTGGGGCAAAGTAAATTATAAATTCTTTGAGGAGGAATACCAGTTCATTCGCATGTCCAATGTCATTAGAGATTTCGTTTTCCCATAAGCCAAAATTGCACAATATATTCGGGTCCACTTCGCTTCACAGTTTTCACAGCAGTGATTCATGTTTACTGTGAAAGCAAAGGTTGAATGGAGCGCTGGTGACACAGCTGTTGGTGGCAGCAGAATAAGTAGGGTCAGCTGAGCCAAAGTTCTCCCGCTGAGCCATGAGGTTGAATGAATCCTCTTGACCTGAAGAGCGCGGAGTTGGAAGGCTGCACGCTGGCTTGTCGCTGTTGACCTATAGTGTGCGGGTTTGTAATACTGCACACCAGCTCGTCAGTGTTATACTTTCAAAGTATTAAAAACTGAATAACATTGTTTACGTTAATGTTACTGATTATCATAGTTTGCGCTGCACTAACGCAACTCCTGCTAACAGAAACTAACTGGTTCCAAAATTATACCTACTAGAAATGTTTTAAATAAATTTCAGCCTTATATATTAATGAGATCCAATATGGTGGTTACCGCTGTCGGATTTTCCCTTATAGTAACCCATTCACAACTGCTAGCATCTCCAAGTTATGGCATGACGAGATAGTCAATCCGTCGCCTGGCAGTAGGAGAGTGTCACGTCCGATGGGTTGGAGACCTAGCTGCCCAGAAATGCACGGTGGCGCAATGCGTGTGCCTGCTGGGTTGTGTCTGTTGGTGTCGCACTTGACCGCATTAAAATATGGCGGGCGGGTTTAACTAAGGATATTACCAATCTCAGCTCAGTCGCGAGTGGAGAGTCCTAGGGAGCAGATGTGTAATTATTGTTTTTACGTAGTGTGTAATTACATATACTTACTCTTGGTACATGTACTTGTGTTCTTAGTATGTATTTACTCATGTGTACTTGCTACATCTAATCATGCAATTAGTCATTATGTGTAATAACTTGTAATGCAATGACCTATTATTCATAATGCAAATACGTTTAGTACTTTGTCACTATGCAATTACACATATTTAATTTTGTCGGTTGTCGAACCAGGGACTACCTCCCCTTACCCTATTCTGTACCCATAACCTACCCTTCAAACCTCTTCACTTGTGGTTCGGCAGCCAAAGGGTCAACATATGTAATTATGCGTAATTGTGCAATTATACATTATACAATTATGCCCCTGATTACCCTCGACAGGTCTTGAGCCAAATACTACCCCACTCCACGCACCCATCAACCAATCACAACACACCTCGGAGGAGGAGGGAACCCGTCAGCCAATCACAGCACACTTGCAGGGTGTGGGAGTGGGGGGATGGTGGGACAACCCCCTCCCCCGCAACCCCCCGGAGATTTATAAAATGTCCTTATGCTACTTTGGATGTTTTTTGGTCGCAAAACTTACACCATACATGCTGACACTACTAACTAAACTGTATAATTTATGCCTACGATTGCTGACAATCATGTTTTTATGATACACATTCGTTTCAAAGTCAGACGTGGGATGGAAATAAAAAAAACACAATGAGTACATGAAAAGAAAATTTTTCCTTGCATTTAGCCCAGTTAACCAGAAATAATAAAAAGTGAATTCTAACAGACCATGTCTTAGAGCACTTTCCATCAAATTGTTGTTACTTATTCATTATTATTTCAGGTACTTGAACACGACTCGTGTTGGCTTTCTCAGCAAATATTTTGAGTTCTGAGGAAAAATAAACTGTGTTTCACGTCAACAGTTAGGTATCCGGTAAATTTCCTTTAAAAGTGAGTAAATAATAGGAGGAAACTTTGTGAGATTCAGTAATTCTATTTCACCTTCTCTCTCCTCAGCTTGGAAGTTTCACCACTCAGGATAATGGACAGTGACATACTGATGAGATCAGGACTTTTCACGCACCATATTTATTCCCAGTGAATAATAATTTTTGTTATTGCTCACTGATCAAAAAAAATAATATTGTTACAGTGCTGAAATTGAAATAAAATTTAAAGGTCCAAAAAGGGAAAACCACCAAAACTTGTAAAAAAAACTTACACTATTGCCCGGCGTCAAAATAAAATGTTACAAAGTGGAAAATAAAAAAGGGGGATTAGCTAAAATATTTAATATCCAGCGACTCAGCCAAAAGTAGCAAATTAAAAAAAACTTAATTTAGAAAACAAATTTGGAATACACAGTGCCGAAACCAAAAGTACTGGTTGAGAAGTAGAATTCTAGGCAATAAAAACATTAAATGAATAATAATTTAAATTAGAGAAGGTAGCACTACATATTTATAATTCTAGATCAAAACGTGTAAAGTCTGAAACAGTCCCCAAAATTGTGAATAGAATTAAGACTGGTGAAAGAACATGAATTAAGAATAATAATAATTATTATAATAATCTCTGGGCACATAAACTCTTCACTCGAAGAGATAAAGGTACCCTCAAACACGTGCTTGTTTTAATTAAAATAAAGGGCTAGCACGACAACCATCACTAATAAAATATTCATACATCTGTTATGAAGGTGGGCAGTCTATAATAATCTTCACAAAATGGCTAAACAGATTGTCAATTAAAACAAAATAGCAAGAAAACCAGGGACAATTATTAATAAATAAAAAAATGTGAGGGGGGAGGGGGGAATTACTACTGCTTGGTCAAAATGCTAGAGCACTAGGAAGTAGCTTCGCAGTTCTGATGCTGTTGAGGGATAACACTTCAAAAAGAAAAGTCAAACAACTAAAACTCAATGCATCCTTAAGCTCCACTATTTCTACTTCCTGCTAGTTCAATGCTTCGAGAGAGAGAGTTCATCAATGATAAAAAGATGGAATACTAAGTTTAAAAGAAAAGAAGAGTACTTCTAAAACAAAAAAAAATTATTTGTAGAATACTTATAAAAAGTAAATAAATGTAATTACATAATGAGTTAATGATGAAGGAACGTTCTCTAAAATAAAGTTTAAATAAACTTCTTAAAAAATTCCACTGCAATAAAAAAAAAGACATACAAGATTATAAAAATCTTAAAAAGAAACATAACATTTACTTTTTAAGAGTATTACTTTAAAAAGAGGGAGAAAAAAAAATTATCCAAGGGTGTCGTTTTTGCTCTTTCTTGAGTTCAGATAATTATTACAGAGACTTTCATAATGAAAACATATAAGTTTCTTTTATTAGTTATAAAAAATTTATCATCAAAATTCAACAAAAAATAATTTTGTAACTTTGAAAACAAACGAAAAGGGAATAATCCTATCAGAGACTCGTAGGTCTTGTTACATTAAGTATTATTTTCTTGGTGTTGCTAAATAAATAGAAGCAAAATTAACCTGAGAAAAACCATTATAAAACTTTGATTAACTTAGTGGAACCTTTGCGTCAGTGGTTAGGTCGTTGTAAACAGCAGAGATAACTTCAATATCTAAAGAAACACTTATGCAATAGAAATTAATTCTTGTTGCACAATAATAATAGGGATTGGCTTCCTCAAAAACTACTCAAAATTTATGTGACAAAAATTTGATTGCCCTGAAATAATTGTAAGAAAGTTGAAGGAAATAAAATGACAGCAGAACAAAAATAATAAATAAAATATGGAAGACTGAACCTAAATAATAAAACACTGTCATAATTCACTCAGTGTAAGCAACAAGTTTACTTCAGCGCCTAGTACCAACCTTTACGTCCATAAAATACCAACGCTAAGAGCAGTAAATAATTAAATTTCAATCAATGAACGGCTACTAAAACAACAGTAATAACGCCCTACAACTCCATCATGACTGAAAGTCATCATCAATTAAAATCCTCTGCAACTTAAGAGTAGAAGTTCGTAACCTCATTATATTACCTTAAAGTGATTACTACGTCTCTCACACAATGGCCATTACACTGTGTCTCTCAGCATCTCAGACCCGATTACTGCTACAACTACCCCCAAAAAAAGGCAATTTAAAGGATTGATTGGGGCCATTTTTCCTGAGATCAGGAAAAATGTCCCAATCAATCAAAACAAACAGTTTAATAAATATTTATCACATCCTGCTGAATACGGACGGTCTCCTCCAGATTGCGCCCTTACTGCTTCCTCTCAGTCCACCATCTCAACACCAGCAACCCCGCTACTTCTGATTTTGTACCATGTGACTTTTGTAGCCCAAGTGCCTCTGGCCAATCGGAGCACACCCCGAGCTCCTAGCAACAGCCCGAAGCCAGCACGCCACACTGCCTCACTCCCCTTTCCCCTAAGTGGTCTACACTTTCTCTGCTGCTTTCAGCACTAAGCTTCCCCTTACCCCTGACAGCACCTACGAACTCAGGGCTGTTGTAGCGAAACAAATGGGCCGAAACCATCTACGGAACTTACGAAGTGAAAGATGCTTGCAGGAAAAAAAATTTGTATAAATGTTTGAAAACTCCAAAAATGTGGTGGTGATAAATAAAAGTGCAGATCATGATTGCAAGTGACTAAACTGTATCAAAAAACATGGAATGGTGAGAACACTACTGATCACAGCAGCTACAGAACTTCCCAATGCCCACCAAAGTGCAATTCTCGGTAAAGACAAACTGTAAAACCTTTACATCTCTAAAACTTAAGAACAAATAAATAAAACCATTTAATAATTTAACCAATCCTAACAAAAAATGGGTTAACTCCTCATAGCAAAAAAGAACTTCCTCAAAGATAAGAGCATCTGAACAAAAATTTAAAAATTTAATTTGGGTTATAAGTTGTAATTGCTTTTAAACATTGTTTGTCTATGTTTTAATGTACTTACTTATGCAGACATAGCTTTGTTTACATTTTGGTAAATCTCTATTTTCATGATATTGTTTATGTTTTTTCTTTCAATATTTCTACTTGCATGGATTTTGGAGGGAATGTGATGTCAGCTTGTATTTTTATTAACATTCCTGTTATTTTGAAACCTTTGTATTTTAAAATCAACTTATCTTGAAAAGTGTAATGTAAAAGTGAATTAGTTTAATGAAGTTATGTTGTAAATGTATGTCTTTATTGTAGAAACTGTGTATCTAGTGTAAACACTGTGTTATTTTGTATCTTACATGGCAAGGGCGTGCTGCAGGTAGGCAGGCTGGCGCCAAGGATGAGAGTATATTTTACTATTTTCTCCTTGTGAAGTCAGCTGGGACCAGCTGTTTTTGACAGCTATGGTTGTTGTCATACTCCTGGTATTGCTATCTCAGCCAGTTTCTTACCGGAAACTGACTGATAGGATATGGGAGTATTGTGCCAAAATCCAAGTAATTAGCTGCTGGTTTCGGCCGGTAACTTCCTTCTTGGACTAGGCTCCGGAAGAGAAACATCGTTGTAACTGAGCTGTCAGAAATTGGAAATATAAAAGTGCCAATAATTGTGAAAAGTGCTGCAAATATATGTTTTATGAAGGGTGCAAATAGCTTTACTGATGGGCATGAAAAGAAGAGGCCTGGTTTAAAGAATTCAAGTAAATTTGAGAGTTTTCACCTGTTGAGTCAAAAGTCTATTAATAGTTAGGGAGTTTACCTAGGATTAGTATTCCTAGAATAAGCATTTTTCTTTTTGAGCAGAAATGGAACTGTGTATGCTGCTTGAGTCACTTGCCAGCAGTAACGTGAATTCTTCTATTTTTGTTTCTTTCATGTTGAAAGTAATGATTTGTGAACTGTAATATTTTCAATGGTGTTCAATGTGTAACACTAAACTTGCCAACCAATAGCCAAATAATACTTACCAGGTAACTATTGTATAATTATTAAAATTTACACTGGCTACACAGTGTACATCCATATGTAATGCAGTCAGGTGAATGCTTAAGTGTGTGCTGGTTACCATACGCAGATTAGTTTGCTGGGTTTTCTGCATTTAAATTAAACACTGAAAATATTCAGCTTGTAAATAACTGTTTTCCTAGACCACTGTTTACTGAATATTTAGTATTTGAAGTGTGATTAATTCTATCAGTTTCATCAACTCCAGCCGGGATCAATTGCCTATGGCACTCATGAGCACTTTTGTGTATATGCTAGTGTCAGTGTGATACCATTTTCAGGATTCTTCACTCCCCTGAAAACCGTTGTTTGCAAACACAACAATGAAATAACTCGTGTATAACATAGTGACCAAGCAGAATAGCTAACTTGAAATATCTCAGTGGGACACTGTAACATTACCTGAGCTGCAGTTGTAGAATTACCCGGTGCAGTCCTGGGCCGGTAGGTGAACAAGTTTATTATTATTTGCATCCTATAGAAAGTTAGCATTTGACAGGTACACCATTTGTGTACGTACATTACAGCAAGGCAGGTAATAGAAAACTGTAATAAAAACACAGATTTAGCACTGGATAGGAAAACAGGTTAACTTTACACTACAACAGAGAAATTGACAGAACAGATATGCCCTTTTTGATGTGATTCATTTATTTACCTTTTCCATTTCTTTTGCCTGTGCAATTGTTTTATATAAGTACTAATAAAAAAAAAACCTGATGGCAATATAAGCAAAGCTAGAAACACACACGACTATACTTGTAACATAAGTGGTCATGCCTAACCTGCTTAAACCCTTTTTGATAGTGTCTGAAAATATTTGTTTTTCAAAAATGAAAAATTAAACTGTTTTCTGTACTTAGAATTAATTTAAAACTGCTGTGCTCACTATACAGTCTAGCTCCAGTAAAAGACACTCTTATCTCAGGTTTTGAAGTGGTCGTAAATGTGCTGGAACATTCCGTAGTAAGAAAATTGAAATTGCGTCGCTTGCTTGACTGACGCTAATGGAAAACTGAACTGATTGAAACTATTAAAACACAATTATATTCTGATGAAAATGTCAGCTTGTAGCAGAGGACTTATCATTAATTCACCAACTGGATTGAAGGTAGGATGCTCTAGCAGGGATTGGTGTAGTAGGTTGACACTTCCACTTACACCATTATATTATAAACTACGACAGCTCATCCACGTGCAACTACCAACAAAAGGAACCACCTACCAGATGTCTTACAGAAAGTGTTCTCGGCAGAGACATGGAAGATACTTGGTCTTCCAGACTGTTTCTGAATTGCGCTTCATCTACTAAGAGAGTTTACATACGTGAAGGAGCAAACCAAGCACGGTGTGTTATGAAGGCTTGAGAGTGGGTTTAACTCAAACGCACTTTGGAATCGCGATACGAAATATATTTGAAGCGACCTCGCAACATGCCAGCCCCCCCTGAATTACCCGGCATACAGTGTGTCGCCACACCGCCAAAGATAGCAGAGTGCTGCCAAGTGCCCGAGGCGATACCACAAACGTGAAAGGGTAGTTTTCCCACCTTGCACACTCCAGGTAGACGTCAGAGGCATGTCACACCTCCCACTCTGGGCTCGCCTCGTACTCCAGAGGAACAGTATATAAGGCAATGCATGGCCGAGGTTGGGAGTTCATTTCCAGTAGCTCGTCTCAACACTTCTTGTGCTGGTGCTCTGTAGGTACTGACCACTAGGCTCTCATGGTCCTCTCCAAGAACTTAGTTTTCCACTGGCGGCAGCCACCAACTACCGGAGGCTTCTACTACTGCTTGTCATTGATGCCACCAGAAGCTTCGTCTACCTGAAGACATCGAACATGACTTGACACTTGAAGTTGTTGTGACCTTCTGGTTCTTTAGCTGCCACTACTTGCTGGTAGTGGCCCCTCTGTTAAAGTTAGGGTCTCTTCTGGGCAACCCCAGTTAGTGCTAGTTGCGACAGTAAAGCTAACTATTTTCCTTGTACTTCATTAGCCTAGGAGCAGGTCACCTTCACCCGTTAATGCGTAGGTTAAGTACTTCTGCAGCACAGGTTTAATGGTAGCACGTACGAGTCACCTAGGTGTTAGTCTAAATAAATACCTAAGCTTAAACGTATCCATGAGTACCTTGTTGTAGTACTATAGCCTTTCTCACCAGTATTGACCGACGAGTGGTAAGCAACCGGCAGAGAGTTTATCCTAGAATAGAAAGTCAGTTTCCCTTCAGGGGTCTCTCAGTTATACACACACACACACATATGCACGCACACACACACACACACACAAAAAAATCTATCGATGGCCACCCATCCATTCACTGCGGTGTTCAGAAAGGTAGAACCCCAACTACTAGGTCATACCCCACAGAGGCGGGACAGCCAACCCCAACTGTCTCTCTCACTGGAGCGCCTAGCTAAGGTGCTAGCAAAGATAAGCTGCGGGGGATTGGACGCCCTACATTTGTGGTTACATCTGGCATTGGCAGGAAGGCGACTCCAGGTGCTTGCACTGGCAAACCTTGTTATTCCAGGAGTCGACACACTTATGGGGCAGGTCCAAGCCGCCCGTAGTGTTGCGAGATCGTAGTCGCCCATTGGAACATCAGTGTTTCACTTTAACCCGGTACGCACTGACTACAACATGCAACCAGTAGTCCAAGCCCCCCATATCAGCGGGAGCGACACTAGGATCGGGAGAGGCAACCCGCACATTGGCAGCTGGGCCAGCACAGAATGTAACCGTTGTCATCACGCAGACCACTACCGGAACCTGCCACCACGTCCAGCGTAACCAAGGACACCATACGCTCCACCTACGCTACGGTAACGCCACCAACTAAGAACAGCCCGCCGAGCTGTGGTAAGTCAACCTTGCCACAGAGGGCCACTGTTGTGAGGCATATTCCCAGACCGAGTATGACAGAATATATTCCTAGTAGACAGCCTACAAGACTGACACTAGTATGTAGTAAGAAGGGGAACTTGTAACACTAGTAGCGTGACTGATCTAGCATATAAAAATTCTCTTGCCAACTAAAGATAAAGCAACATGTGTCAAGGTTACGGTTCTTTTTTGTGGAGCTCAGTTCTACACATACGTAGATGGCATCCTCAAACCTGGCTATCTCCTGACCATTGAACCTAGCGAAAGGGCGACTATCATCTCTCACTAAATTGCTGGTAGTGGAATAAATTCTAAGGGAGTTCAGGGAAATGACTACACACCCTGAAACTAATTAAAAATCCTACCTGTCTGTCCACATCAGACGAGGTGTCCTAACCTATGCCTGACTCAGTTGGATGCTGCTAATGAAGGGAGAGTTGTACACTGCTGATAAGCCTAGCTTAAGGGGACCTAAGGTGCCAGCCAATTAACAGTCAGGATTTAAACCTGCAGGCCAATGGGGGTCAAAACTATTTAAACCACCCGCATCAACTACTTCCAACTGCCTATCTGCTGAAAAACCGAAGAATACATGATCTTGGACATGAGATACGATAAAATAATAAATAGAAACACAGAAATCAGATCTCACCAAAAATAAATATTAATTATATAAAAAAATACACAATGAAAAATGAACCAGCCTATTCAAATTAAACGTAAAACATTGCCTCCATACAACTAATTTTAAAAAATCCTACATGTTAAGAAAAATAAAAATAAACAAAATGTACATTAACAGTTGAAATCATATAGGTAACGTGTGAAAAATATTACATATAATACGTGACAATATGTGTAAAGGTTGTTCATGATAAAGTGAGCACTTTTGGAAACAACCTTAGAAAAAAGCCACTGCCCCTGCCTGCACATATTTTAACGGGCGCCCTGAGTGACTTGCGGCCAACCAAGTTGGTAACTATGGGAAGTAGTTGTTCCCCCCCCCCCCCCCCCCCTGGATGTAAAAATTAACAGATTTACCTTTTCTAATAATTTCGCAGTTTCACTTGACTGACGCATAAATAAAGTAAAGAGAACCATGATAATGTTATCCTTACATAAGGTGGAAGAATACACAACATGCATACAAGTAGATCTTAAGCAGGGCTTTCAAAAGTTCCCATTTTACAGTGAATAGTCTATAGCAATAAAAATAAAATAATTTAGGGTAATTAAGTTATGTGCATGAAAACATATTTTAATTGGTGTTACACTATAGAATCTTGTTTATTTTGCTCTTTAAGAGCAAATCAAACCAAATGAAATCCACGTTTGTCAGTAGGTGTCTAGGCGAATTCACTTTGATTCCCTTCTTTTCTCCATGATTGACCCCCCCCTTCTCACCAAAATTGTTCCTCCTCTTCCCTGATATGCGTAACAAATATAGAGCCCTTGGTAATTCTTTTTTTACCTTAGCTATTTAGGGTGGCTAGCATCAGGTAAACCCTGGAAATTTGAGAAATTTTACATTTCTGGAAAATTCGGGGAAATTTGTGTGAGGTCAGGGAATTTAGATAAGAGATTAAATTGTGTTTAGTAAAAAAATTAATATTGGATTCTAGGACTTCTGCTACAAACCATTTTATGAATTTTACTGTTACTTTAGTTTTTTCAACCGTCATAGCAAGAGTTATGAACTTGGGAACAGTTTGGTTGTTGTATGTTTAATTGCAACTATTGTTACACACATATTCTCTTGGCAGTAAGTATTGGCATTGGGGAAAATATTTCTAACCTACGTATTCTCATTTTCCATTTGCTATCTTTGTAGCTGCATACTTTTTTTTAGTTTGTAAATACAGTTTCTGCATAGGAAAACATCCAATATTTGACAATTTTGTTGTTAATTATATAAAAACTTGTAATCTATTTGAAGAAAAACATTAAAATGTTTTAAATATTTGCAGTGTCAAGGAAATGTAACAGGCTGCCTGGAAATGTCGGAGAAATGTCCGGGAACTTTCTATAATGATATACTGCTAGCCACCCTATCGTTTCCATTTTTCTGTTATTGTTTTGGGTTTTCTGTACTTGTTTTCAATTCTTCAAAGCCCACTTCACTGCGTTCACTAAATTTGTGAATGCTGTGGCAATACCAGCCAGAACTCTGATGGTGGGAATCAGCATGGGCAGGAATCCACCTGTCTGTACATTCCCTTTCCCCTTGGTCCTTCAAAGGCACTGTGATTGCATTTTGCTGGCATGCATATCCATGCCTAGTTTTACCTTGGCTTTCATAATTTTCAATATGCCTAGTGCTGGCAGTCTGCCTGATGCCAGGATTATAAATCCTTGTACATTTCATAGATGTTGTCGTGCTTTTTGCAATCTTCGTCCGGGGTGTTTATACTCATAACTCAGCATTCCAATCTTTTAGTGAGCCTTGTTCCCGGCCCACAGAACTTGTATCCCAGAATGTGTGGCTCCAGTGGCAGATTTTTAACGAGTGTTTTGACTATCCCGTATCTGGATTTTGCTTTCTTTACCTTGCGGTGCATTGAATTTAACTAAGTGAATAAACTAGAAATATGCTCCTTTTAAAAATTTTTGTTTTAATATCATGGAGATTGTCGAGCAGGGTGTTTGTTGCTGTATCGAAAGTATTGAGTATCGCGGCATGCATATAGATACTTTTATTTAATACTTTTTATTAACACGTGTATATGGCTTGGGCCACCATTTTGCCTATTATCACAAAGCGGCACCATTTATTTTCATTCTGCAGTTTACTAGTTTCGGAAAGCCCGTGAAGTGTCGTATTTATTTTTTGATTCTGCTAATTATTTTCTATCAATGGCAGAGAAACATGTAGTGAGGATTGCAACAGAACAACATGTATTCAGGAGTTGCAAATAGCAATTACGTACAGTAAGTCAGTGTGTATTGTAAATAACTTATTTTGTAACAGTTGTTAGAACGTTTGAAATGTACATGACCTAAAATATCACCATTTTAACTGTGTTTTATAATGTGAAAATAGTATGTTTGTTGTATGGAAAACGAATGTCACGAAAAATATTTACGTCCTTAATATTTTTAATATTCCAATTGGTATGAACTACATATTTATCAAGTTTTTTTCCGGTGAGGTTGAAACTTGACAGGTTATATAGTAATTTGAATGTTTCGTTCTTACGAGTAAATTTTTGACTCGTTCACTAAAACAATGTGTAATTAAAGATGATACAGTCTCTTAAGAAGAGGTACTAAACTACACCGTCTCATGAAAGACGTTAAACTACAGTCTCTCCTAACGCCAACCAATCTACTGGCAATAAAATTAATGGAGTCCCAGCAATATGACTTTGCTATAACAAAAATAAGGTAGGTTGGAATGGTAACCTACATTGATCATAGCATTTGTTTACACTTGTTTTATTCATAGAGCAGCTGTGGTGCAAGGATACATTGTGGCCATGCTGCGTTTCTATATCCATCGAAATTTGGTTATGTTCAATATTCTGAATGCAAGTACATATTTAGATTTTTTACATGCCATTTGTGTTGACAACCGGTATTTCATATTTATTTAACTTGTTTTGTATGTGCACAATCTGTGATAAAAACGACCAGTGCAAAACAACAAACAGAATAATAAATTCATCTTACTTCGGTAGCAGAAGAATTGCTATTGTTGTTTTTTATCCAGCGATAAATAATTCCCACATTTCCTCTATCTGACTTAATCCAGAAAAAAATGTAATATTTGTTTTTCTAAATAAAAATTTTTAACCTTTCTTAGAGAGAAAATTGACTTGCCTGATCTGTTTTTTTTAGTGTTATGTTAATACAGACCTTCAATTTGTCTACTTTTCCTACTTTTCAGTAGGAAAGGTCCTACATTTTGCTAAATTTGTCCTACTTTCCCTACTTTTTTACCACCATGTGATGGTGGTAGAAGTTAAATTTTTTGAGATTTACTACATATTGATGAAAGGTGAAGTGCAGCCAATAGAAGTGTTCCAAGATTATAACCAGTATGAAAGTACGTTACTTATTTCCATGCCTGCCCAAATTAAGAATGACTGAGGGGCACTTTTCTTGGTGCTCTAGCTCCAGGCTGTTGAAGCACCACTATTAGGAAAGTTTGGCCACAGTGGTTATGCAGAAAATATTTTGAAATAATTCATAAAATTAGTTTGCTCTTTATTCACCAATACTGCTGTACCTTATGATAAGGGATCAAATGTTCTGTTTTGTAAGTTCTGCAAGAAATCGGTAAGATGTGATAATAGGGGTTGAGCCAGCTGCTTTCTAATTCTGAAACAAAACTTCATTTACTTCATTCTGCAACAAAAATTGTCTCAGAAAGTGATTGTGCCAAGTGATTCATCTTGTCCCACGTCATCAATTTCACTATGGTCACATAAAGACAGCATCACTAAAGTCGAACTTATCTGGAGTTTAAAAGCATCAGCTTCAAACTTCAGTTTTGCTTCTCATTCCATTGGTGACACATTCAGGGAAATGTTTCCTGACAGTTCAATAGCTGGAAAATTTCAAATGAGTAAATCGAAAGTGTTTTACATGGTTTCCGAAGCCACTGGCCCATATTTACACTTTCTCCTAGTGAATGATCTAAACTATTAATGCTCAGCATTTGCTCTTTTACATGATGAGTTGACAAATATGCAGATCAAGGAGCAATATCAAGATATGGTACTGGACCAAGGAAGACTGCAAAGTAAATGTTAACCACTTAGGTACTCATATCATTGGGCAGGAAAAAGCTAAAGATATTGAAGTGTGTATAATGAAATCGATGACTGAAAACAGTTTGATGCTCAAAGATCTTATAGCACTGGGGAATGATAGCCCAAATGTAAATAAAGCTGTTTGTGCTGCAATTTGTGAAAGTAATAAATCTCTAAGCCTACCCTCTCTTTTAGATATAGGAACATGTCCTTTGCATTTGGCTCATGCTGCTTTTCGGAAAGGTATCCTGGAATTCGGGTTATAGAAAGTGGATTTAATTATTGATAAAGACATCTTCTTTAAGTTGTCTCCTGTGAGGAAAGAGAAGATGAATGAGATTCAAGTTGATCTTGAGCTAGATGAATTATCTTTCTTAAAGTATGTTGAAACACTGTGGTTGACTTCAGTTCCTGCTGCACACATAAGCCAGTGACCAGCTCTGAAGACGTACTTTATCACATAATGGGTTCAGAAGTTGTGTTCAGCTTAACCGGTCATTTGTTTTGGGATGTTTAAAAAATGATAATATTTCCACAAAAATATTTAACTCTGATCTTTATTTGCTGTCAAATTATGCTGCTTGTATCATGATATTGCTGGACAGGAGTGTGTACTTTTGACAAATTATGTGAAAAAGTTTCACTCCTACTTTTTAATCAAAAAGTCTTACTTTTCTTACTTTTTGGTTGGGAAAGTTGCCGGAAGCTCTGTTATTTACAATTTTTTAACACTTAACAGGCCTACTGTAGATACAAAGTTATATAAATTTCAAATTTGTTTCCACCAATATTTTCTTGCATAATTTTTCTTTGATTTAAAAATTTGTCATAAATTTGGTCGAGAATTATGAAAATGTAGTTAGCAAAAACTTGATTGCATTATTGACATTTTTTCATTCAAGAGTATTGAGTATCGAAAGTATCCAGCTGAAAACTGTATTGCGTGAGTATTGGAAACATGGTATCGTTCCACCCCTACTCTAAACACATGTGAATTTGATATGGTCCTCATTTGCGATTACGATTAAAAGATATATACTGTAATTTTATTGAATACGTAGTGCTAAAAATAATTTTTCCCATATTCATGACTTGCACATGTTTGATCACATTTTGTTTTTGTTGCCATATAAATAAAGAAGAAATGTACTTATGTGGATTTTCCTATCATAAATGTAATCAGATTTAAAAAATCTTCCAGTGTATATGCAGAAGTGAAACGTATGATAAACATTTGATTCCAGTGAATCGTGTAGTTTATTTAATACTTTTGTAATAGTATATTAATATTGTTGAAATGTTTGGTTTTAAACCAGTTTTAAAAAATAAGTTAGATTTTTTAGTTTGTTTGTAGACTTCAAAGTATTCTATATACTCTTGTATCTAAACAAATTTTGCTATTTGTAATCGACACCTGGGAATATGGCATTTGACAATTGAGCTAGAATTCTTCATGGTGTTCTGAAGTAACAGCAATTTAATAAAAGTTTAGCTAAATTAACACCGCCTTAGGCATGCATGTAACTGATAATAAATTGAATTGAGGGTGTCAGATAAGAACCATGTCACTAACAGATTCCTGTCGCGATAAATACATCACAGATCTATAATTTCTGTGATGATGTATTTATTATTAACAAACCACAAAAATTTATATGAAATGTTTAATGGCAATGATATAATAGAGCACCATAAAGATGTGAATGAATCATGTGTATTGCCAAAAATGAGTCAAAAACAAATGGAAAGAACACAAATACATAGGTGAGAGCAGAATGGTAAGAATTGTAACTCAGTGAATACCCTTGTAGTCACTAAACATTACAAAAAAAAAGTTGTTTAACAAACTGACGCTATCGGGTGAGACACGAGACAAACGATGACACAAATACTTACTGGTAATTTGGGCACGAGCGGTGTTTCCCAATCACCGCACTATTGAGACTCAGGGCTCTCAGGATGCTGTGGGTTCATTGTGTCTCTCACCCATGTGTACTTACAAACATGTAAGCAATACTAAATTTTTTTATTAAACTGGAAATAAACAAATAAAAAAGTGTGGCTATGATACTGTCACTACTGAATGAAAGAGTTTTTTTTATTGTTACTGTGCATACACATCAACGTGCCAATTAAATGATAATCTCGGTCATAACTAGCCAATTCTGCTTGGGTGCTCCCCAGCCCACAATTACTCTAGCGCACGCCTAGATGGATGATCTCACCGAGGTGCGTGGAAGCCCTTCACAAGGGAAGAGGTCTTGACATCCGCTAGGGTGGACTGATGGTTTTTCTCTGAAGACAGAACACAGTGAATTACAAATGAAACCCTTAATACATATTAACATGTGTGATTACTCAGCATCACTAACGCAAACTTGTCGGGGCTCGCCCTCCAGCACATGGGTAGTGTGGTGACGGCCTATACAGAGAGCCGGCTAGGACGGGAATAATTTCACTGTACACGAATTACAAAATTACATAAGCCCTTGATTGATACATGAAACAAGATGGGGCATGAGATGAATATTCACAATAAACACATGTGTGAAAACGAGCTTAGATGGCACGGATGCCGCTGGATGAAGTTTGTAGCGGACCACGTGGTGTAGGTGAAATTGCAATATTTCTGCGTGGAAAAGGCAAATTAAATTCAGGCAAAGTATTATTCTTGCTGAGAAAATTATTCTCCTTACGATTGCAGTGGTTACAGGCGTGTAACATGCCTTATGGCGGTAAAATCAAACATTACTGTGACCGCGTGATCAAGTACAAAATCAATTTACATGAAAAATACATTGAACCCTGAATAAAATTGACATAGAACCCTCAATAAATTATGGCACATACAATGTTATATAAATAAGCTCTCAAACGCAACGATGGCATATACAAAGACTTGGCGCCGGTCGGCCACGTGGTTATACGTGATGTTGCTTTAAAATGTTCAAACACAAAAAATACCCTCAAATACACACGTAAAAATAAAGCCCTTAAAATTGTGTTTAGCAGTAATTCAGAGGTTACAATGCAATGCCACAAACTAGGCGGATGGCGCCTGATTCTAAATGTGGGGGTCATGTGACCTCTGTCATCTTTCTCCTCCTCCTTGATCAAGTTAAAAATGCGACAAGGGCGCAAGAAATTTATAAAATGGAAGCATAATGCTGGGGAAAATGTCTGGCAAAAGTACTCAAGCAAAGGTCAACTGGTAAACTAAATAGACTAACGGAAACCTAAATCAATGAACAAAAGTTGTAGTGTGTACGTGTCAGTGTCTTGCCTCGCCAGCTCTCCTCGATAGACTATCCAGATACAAGCGTCGCACGGACCTACCATGGCCGCGTACAGGGTTCACATAAGCGGAAGTGCTATGCACGCCCGAGCAAAATATTTTATTATTGAAAATAAAATTGCACAAATTAAAATAGGTATTGTTTTACATTTCTATATTTTTCTTATGAATTTCAATATTGTTTTAGTGTCTCTTTATGACGGTGTTCATGCCGCAAGATTTAACCAAACAATTTTAAATTAGTACAAACACTTTAAAACATTTTAAGACATATTAAACATTGCGAAGACAATAGAACACATTTTACACTGAAAATAACATTTATACGAAAGTTCAAAATTATTGGCCTCTTTGCGCACGTGCGGGACATGTGACACATGCGTGGTGAGCACTGTCATGGGCTCTAGCACTGCTGGCTGTTAGCCGGTGTCAAAACTAAAAGACGAACTAAAACGGGAAATAAAGATGGAGAACATCACACTCAACATGAAAATATTATTTCCTCGTCAATAAAACAACAGAGATTATATATTAAGGAAAAATATTATGCTGATACAATTCACCTGGGGCATAGTCAGAGTTCATGAGGGATGGGTGTCTTAATAAAAATAAAATAACAAAATTTATTAATCTTATTTGTAATACTTTAAAAATACACAAAACTACCTAACTACCTGTATCTACTATAATAGGCTGTTCACGGTAAAGTGAGCACTATTTGATGCTCTCTCATTTGGAATAACAGTCAATAAATACATTTTATTGTATTATGAGATGTTAATTTTAGAGTTCGGTAAAATATGTACACTTGGTTTATTACTTACATGGCAATATTTGTTTTAAGAAGTGGTGGAAGTATAAAGAATTGTTGACAAGAAAATGGTAACTGGTGTCTCAAAAGTGTTCCTAATTTTCCATGAACAACCTATAATACTTATCCTCAGCAAGTGCAATATTAAATGTCAATCTCAGTTCTAATTAAAGTCTGTATCACTGTCTTTATATTGTCTACAGTTTCTTAATTCAATTACGTACACATACTAAATGCAACTGTCGATTGCCATTATTTGTAATGTCCATCACTCACGCATCCAGTTGAATAGTCCGGTCAGCCCGCCAGTCTCACTCCACTGTACCAATGTTTGCAGTCTGCAGAATTCACTCTTACTGGGGCTCATTTCACAATACTACACGTCTACAAGTTATATGTGAAAAGACTTATAACTCGTGAGTAGTAAAAAAATTGTTTCACAAACCTACAAGCATTTACTAGTATCTACAAGTCAATTTTTACAAGTTACAAGTTACTTTTTGATTAAGTATTTTGATTTCATGAATGTATAAGCTTGCCTTAAACACTAGTAAAAAAAATTTTTTTAATTTTTTTTAAAGAATGGACAGATGGGTAGAAATTTATACAGGTTATTAATAACGGCTTGTTTGGAGTCTGATTTAATATTAATCAAAATTGTGATACTTAGTTTTTGTGAATTATAAACAGAAATGTTTAGTACTGAGTCAGAAGAAGATTAAAACAATCACATAATGTACTTGAGTATCAGAGATGTTGAAGGACATTAAGGTTAAGATTGAATATGTATTTTGTTTTGTGTGTATACATATAATGGCTTCACTAACAGCTGATAAACCCTGGATACAATTATATAATTTTTATATTTCCAGTTTATCTTATTGGTAAATCCATTTCACTATTGACAAAAAGTATGAAGCGAGTGAAAAATAAAGCTTTTACATAAATGTTATTTTAGTTTTTGGTGCATGCAACATAAAAAACTCTAATGTAACAAAACAGTATTTTTTCAATTCTTACCAATACATTTTTTTTTTTCTTAAAATTTGACTAAAATATATTCCTTTGTAGGTTAAGTCTCTTCCCAAAAATATAAGGCCAAAAGCCATTGCACTGTCTCAAATATTTTCCCATTTCTGTAATTTATTATGTTTCGTTCACTTATCTGAAAAAGTACCGAGCAAGATATCTTTAGCTTCTTTGATCTTGTTCAGTGCAGTCAATGTATTTTCGTTTGATTTCAACATATTGTTTACTTATAAAAAAAACAAGTACACTTGTAGAAAAGAACTAGTAATTATTAGTACACCAAAACTTTTCAGGAAACACAAATTACAAGTTCTTGTAGATACTAGCGTTGTTCGTGAAATAGAATTTACAAGCACGTGTAGATAGTAGCACTTGTAACTTGTAAACTTTTAGTTTTATGTGAGACTGTTCAAGGTTCCATATTCCAGGCCATCTGCTCAAGAGCCTATTGTGGCTTATATAGTCCAGCTTGCCTGATCCAAAATGTTCTCAAACATGACACCAAATGGGTAACACAGTCATAGTTCATCATTGTTAAAATAGTTTTTCTTAACATGTACTTTGCCCCAATATAGAGTTTGGTAAGAATATACATCGCAGAAACAAAAACAAATTGACGAAATTGGTCTTGTTCAAGAACTAAATACAGAAGTTCTGAGATTAGACTAGGGATGTGCCAATTCATTTAAAAACTGATTCTGGTGTGAACTTCTGATTCAGAGTTTGGCTAGTTTCAGTTCAGTTTTATTCAGATTCTGTAATTAAAGTGTATTCAAAATGGTAGAATTAATTTTTTGAATGTATGATGTAATTTGCTAAACATAATTCTTAAAATGTAAATTTGCATTGTACAATCAATAAATTTTTCAAATCCTTCAATTGAACAAGTTTTGGACTTTATAAAAGCATTATTCTCTCTCATTTATTTAATAATAAAGAAATTTATTTGGCCTTTTGAAAAGCCTGAAGTAGTGTAAAAACTTAACTAAAAGCCTACAGTATTGCAAGTAAATCTACACAATCACACACATTAAATATTTTGGATAACTGCAATTTACCTCAACAAATTGCTACAGTATGTTCACTTTCATTTAGTGTGACGTCGTCACATATACTTAGAAAACTTAAAAATATGTCATTAGTGTGCAAAATTACATGACTTATGTCAATCATGATGGCATGTTTCTGCTGTATATGATTTTGATGAATAGTTGTACTAGAGTTTAGTTTATCTTTCCTGCCTCATTTGATCTTGCATTTGCATAAATTACAAATGGCAAAAGATTTGCCATAAGCTTTAAACCAAGAAATAATTCCACATAATGCTTGTTGCCATTGCCAAGTCCAATAACCTGCAAATTTTCATCACATAAAACAGTAAGCATTCACTTCACGTCCACACGAGTGGCCTTACTATATGCTGTTGTCCAACATTAAATGTCTATCTTTTAACTCCAGAAATGCATCAAGAAAACATCATGCGAAATAACAGTTACCGAGAAAATATATCACTAACGCAAAACAAAGAATTCTAATTAAAATGTTCTTACTTCAACATCATTCCAAAATTACGCACTTTAACTTTGTTCATAAACACACATTTTTGGTGTCCCTGCGTTGAGTAGGTAGCTATCCAAAACCCATTTGTCTGCATTTTTTTTTAAGTTACAAAATGGAAATGTAGTTGCAAAATTAGTTCTCAGGAAGTGCTTTTAAATCAATAACCGTAATAATTTGGAATATTTATTTTTACCATTCACTTAACGTGTTCATGGTAAAGCGAGCACTTTCGAAAGCTCTGCTTATTTTCTACTTTCAGCCCGTTGCGTATCCTTTTGCCATATATCAATGTAAACATTGCCATGTTATATGTGTTTAAACAGCTGTTCAGAAGTTCTCTGTATTTATTTATACAACGATGTAACACATGAATGTCTATTGTAGTGTGTACTGTAAATGCACACACGTTAATTTCAGTAAATAATATCTCATTGTGAATACTGATGATATAGTTCTTCTATTTAAAAATAAATGGTCTAATCTTTGGAAATTATTTCCTTTGTCTTTTCTCGACAGTCTCGGAAGAGTCAAATACTTGAGTTATTACCTCTCATTATATCAGCGCTATGCTCTTTAGGACATTTGTCATTAAATATGTGCAGAGTTGGAATTTTTGCTTGTCAATTATCATAGGAATGAAAACCTCTGCGATAATACAGTAATGAATATTTAGTCCATCACATATGGCAAAAATGTGTTAAATCATCTTTAAATGATATGAGAATTATTTTTAATAACATGTACGAGCAGAATTATGGAAAATGACAGGTTTAATGCTTTTAAATTAAATGTTTTTTTTATTTAAGTAGAATATTACAAAATAATAATCTCCTGTGGCATACATTTACAATGATGACACTGTATGCAGATTATCAAACTTCCTATTGATAAGGGTGTGGGATTTAAGGCACAAATAACTGCAAAGCTAATAATTGAAATTGTATACACTCACTGTGTTTATGCAAATTGCCAGTTTTGTTATAATGTTACGAATATAAAAAATTTAAAAAATAGTTGTCATAAAATCTCGGTGACTAAACCAAACTTATACAAATTTATAGGTTAATGTTTACAGCACACTTCTATGGTGATATTTAGGACTAAACGCAAATTTCCTGAAAATTTGCCCTGTGAATTTTGTTTTTACATGATCTAACCACATGAAAGTTTGTAGTAACCTTTCTAATGAGAAAATCACTTTGAGTTTATAAAATTATTATGACTACAGCGATGTGGATGTAATTTCACCAGAATATTAAAATCCCTAAACCCAACAAATAACGTATGCCATGAAATTGCACTGGCACATTTAATGCAGAATACAATTTTCATTGCAGAAATTGAAGTCTACCGTAGCAGCTTTGAATGCTTACTGTTTTGTTGACCTAGGCAGATTGCAAGGTTCAACAAAATGTTGAACAGTTTGGCAAAAACATTTTCAATATCGGAACTTTCAAAACAATTTTATTTCTTCTTTTCATTTATAAAAAAAATTTAACATGCACTGTCTTTACTGTACGAAAGGCCAAATAACTTATTAACTCCAGTTCCCATGGCCGACTTCCTACCAGCCTTGAGCTCGGCCTGGCAATCCTTGGCCTGTGAAGCTTTACAGCATGTAGCAATAGGAAGAAATTATATGAAGTGGTGTATGGCCATGCTGTTTGGAAAGTAACTTGTCAAACACAAAACATGACAAAAAAAATTTTCTGTAGCTAAATATTTGATTCGTTTATCAAAATGGGTTATAGCGTCTCAAAAACTTTGTCTATTCGAGGATTTGAACTATCTAAATTCAGGTATCTGTACCTTACGTAACATTCGGCAGTTGTTCATTTGCACAGCTAACCTGATATTTCTCACACTTTTGTACAAGTTTCTTCAAAATATACACATTTAGTTTTCAATACATAAACTGCCAGTAGCATTTTATAACAACTCCAAATGTTACATCAAGAAGTACTGCTGGTATTACCTAAATTACATTCCTTATTGTGGAATCATTAAAGTACTAGTTGTCATACATGACACTGCTCAAAACATCACTGGTACACTTGATTGAGATCAGCTTACATAACAAAATTAGTAAGTCAATGATATATACACACTTAACAATACTATGCTTTTACTTTTTGTATGTACATAGGTACATACTTATTACTAAATTCAATAAACAATGTGATAATATTTACACGCAAACTCTTAGTTGCTATTCAATATCATCAATTGATAATATATATAGAAAAAGTAAATTTTAAATGTCCCATCTACTAAAATTTTGTCCATATTACTTTATATGTTTAGGTATATTAATTTCAAAACATTTCATATAAAAACAAAACAATAACTTATAATTAATTGTCCATGGGTGGCTGCAAGAGAGAGTAAAACAAAATATACCCATAATTTAATGAAATTTCTTCATTTTCTTAGCTAAAATTCTTTTTCTGTCAAACTTCCTTGTCTAAGCGTCTTATCTAATTCTTTCACCTGTATTTATGTCCAAGTTTTCACGAGAGTATATAACTTCACGTGGAAATTCACTGTATATGTTTTAAATAAATTTTGCGCCCTGAACGAAAGGCTTTTGAGACTCTATATTATTTGAAAACTTGCAAACCAAATTTTATAATTGGAGTAAATAACTGTATGGTCACAACTAAGTTTCTGAATTATTTTTAATAATAATTATCTTAACCATTCGACAAAGTGGTTCACAATAATTAGTAATTATAATCCAATAGCTATGCATCAACCACCATTTGAAATGTTCTCCGTTTTAATAAGGGCATTTAAACATACTAGTTAAATTCACTACTTCATCTACGATACAAGACTGAAGTAAAATACAAATGTATTTCCTCAGTTCTTCAAAAACTAACACATAGTTGTTGTACACAAGTTTACATAAAACATACATTTAAACTCTGCTTTTACTTTAACATATCCTACTTCTACATTTTTTGTTATCTTTTTGTATTACGTTTTTCAAGCACGTAGATGTTTCGAAGAACAGCGTAACAAAATATAAAATAAGTAATTACACTTGTGCATTTACAGTTTTACAAACTTGCTTGATACTATAAATAATCAATTTAAATATTGTACTTCTAAACACATTGCCTATTGTGGTGTTGATCTTATCTTTTCTCCTGCACACATTCACCCACAGCGCACAAATATTGCAGTTTTTAGGAAAATGAAAATATCTAACATTTGTCCCTTTTGCCTTTTTGTAGTGGTTTATACATCAGTACACAGCACAGTTTGACATTTTAAACACGAGCAAGGAAATACCACTGGCACTTGCGAGAATATTTCTCACTCAATCCTGACGATCACTACCGCGGGGGGCAGCTCCGAAGAAAAGAGGGTTCAGAAGTTCACGTGACGTCCGAGGGTGGGTCACGGAGCGGCCTGCATGGGCAAGATCTCACCTAGTCTTTCTTCCTATCACGGTACAGGCAAAAAAACGAATTTAGAAAAATGCCAAACATCTACCAAAATAAATTTTGAGAAAAACTTTAGACCGAAAATAGTAGCCGGCACCTAACACAAACTGTAATGAGAGAAATAATTTAACAATTGAGAAAACAAAATCTCACACTACACAGTGACTCAACCAATGGTAACAAATTTAATAATTTGTGTCTAAATACAATAATTTTAAACAGGAGGGGGTGGGGGGAGGGATGGGTGTTAAAATAATCTCGTACCCGGCGTTGTAACCAAACTTAAATGAAGCGGCCGATATTAAATGCCAAATTAGCAACACATCATCTCATCAACACGTCTAACAACTAACCAGGGGTAACTCCAGCACAGGACCGTTCCTAAGGGCGGCCGCCTTGAACCCCTAAACAATCTGCACTCGACTTACTGTACAGCACATATTCAGAGTGGTTTAAGTAATCTTGCCTGGCTTATCAAGAGGAAATATAAATATATTTTGACAGGTAACTGACACTTTGAAAAACTATAGGAAAGATAAAAAAAAAAAAATTAAATAACACCTACTCATAAATAAACTGTCTATACACAAAGATTGATTGTAATAAAAGTTAATTCTGACCATGAAATAAAAAGGGGTTTCTAACATCTGCTCAAATAAAAGAAATAGGTATAATCATAAATTTACAAAATTCAAATATTTTCCAAAAAAATAAAAGATAGTACAGAAAAAAACAGAAATGACTGGTCTCATAAAATATTACAAAATTAATTAATTTCATACAATGCCAATGCAATTAACGTCATTCATTGAATTTAGCATAATTATAACAAAAAGACTGAAAACTATTACGATCGACTTCACCTGATTTTCCACCTTACAATTTACTCATTTGAAGAACTACTTGAAATGATTTCACAATTAATTTGGTTTACAAATAATCAGCTTACATCTGGCGCACACTTCTGTCTATAGGAGGAAGATGTCAACAGCAACATCTCGTCAAAACGTCTAATACTCACAACAAAACTTAAAGGCCCTGGCCCATCTCCCTAGGACTAATCTCACAACTGACTCAAAAATAAACTTCAGAAAAGAAAACTCTAAAATCCTCGCCGAAGTCATAACTTAGTTTCAAAACCTCCCAACAACTCTATCCAACTGCTTACACTTAATGTAGCCATAACCAATCTCTTACTTACCGTTACTGTGTTAATTCCATCCCAAAATCTGTCAAATGCTTGAACTACCAAAACTGTGACTTTAACCAACTTTCTCCTCAAACATTCTAAGTTCTAACTTAAATTACTTAAATTTTGCTTCATACTGAAAGCTACCTTAAATTCACTGCATAAAAATTATTGCATCTGACTGGTTCTACTAATAATTATTAGATCATACTGGATGTTCTTGAACCAAAACTGTTCAAGCTACTTCTACAAATACAAAAAAAAAAAAGGTACTTATCTTTTTATCCCTACATGCTGATTTCCACTGCAGTCTCCTATTCTCACTCACCTGCTTCACTTCACAAAATCACATCTGCTCACTACTGTGGCTCTGAAATGACTCACAAATGAGCACCGCAGCGACCTACACGACCGGCACTACCCCAAACCACCACATCACTTTTGCCAGGCAGGCAACTGCCCTTTCCTGATTTGATATTGGCCAGCCTTTCCTGCACTATATCTGCTCTAATAGCAAGCCATTCATGGTAGGTCTCCAGATGTTGCAAGGTAAAATATGCTTGTGGGAACTCTTGCAAAACTCCAATCTGTTCTTTTCTGTCAGTAGGTTCTTGGCATACTACCTCATTTACCTTTACCTTGGTGGATTCAACTCCTTGGATTTCCCTACAACTGGACGGAGCAGATAATTACACTTCGCAAAATTCATCTTCATCGAACATGCGTGAAAGACAGTCTGCAACGCCATTTTCCACCCCTTTAATATGTTTCACAGAAAACGTGAACTTTGTGAGATTCATTAACCATCTTGCTAGTCTACAAGCTGGTTTATTTGTTGATAAAAACCAACTCAAGGCCTGGTTATCCGTGTGTAATTCAAACTCTCCTGATTCAAAATAATCTGAAAATTTCTCCATTCTGAAGATTACTGCAAGTACCTCTTTCTCGTATGCTGAAAATTTCTCCTCAGCAGGGGTCGATAATCTCTTGTCATATGCTACAGGGACTAAGTTCTGATTCTCGGAATGGAAAAATACGGCACCTACAGCTTTTGAACTAGCGTCAAATTGCAAAGTAAACTGCTTATCAAACTGGGGAAGATGTAACACTGGTGGGGTTGCTAGCTTTTACTTCAGCTGTCTGTATGCGTTCTGTTGCTCAACACCCCAAGTAAACTCTACATTTTTTCGACTTTCAAGCGTTTAATGGTTCAGCAATCTTGGCAAAATCAAGTATAAATTTTGAATAAAACCTACCATCCCCAAAAACTTACGTACTTGTCTAAGGTTCTTTGGTGCAGGAAAATTAACTATTGAGCAATTTTTCTTGGGGTTCATTAGTAGCTGTCCCTCACTAATTACAAACCCCAAATATTTGATGCAAGTCTTACCCCACGTAAACTTCTCGGGGTTTACAGTCAGTACGGCCTCATGCAGGGCAGTTAAAAAGAGTTTGAGATGGTTAAATGTTCCTCAAAGGTATTATTTTTTACAGAAACATCATCAATATATGTAAATGAAAACTCATATTGATATTTTCCTAAAACCTGGAACAAAGCTCTTGACATAGCTTGCAGCCCACAATTTACCCCCATAGGCAAACGCTTCCATTGAAACTAACCCCAAGGAGTCACAAAAACCATACTTTCTCTTGAATCGGGGTGCAATTCACACTGGAGATATATGTTGAATTTAAATCAAAAATAGAAGATTGTTTGGCTTGACATATATGTTGAAAAACAGATTCTATTGTATGGAGGGGGTAAGGGACTACATAGATCATCTTATTCACTTTACGGTAATCGGAGATGGTTTTATACTGTCCTGACTGAAAAAAACGCAGGGTTGGAGTACAGGCTAAAGGATGGCTCAACAATTTCTTGGGTTTGTAATTCTGAAACTAAGGTCTTAAATGCCTTCAACTTAGGTGGTTACTCTGTATGGCACTGAGGAAACTGGCTCACTGTCATATAATCCTAACCTTATAGGCTGTTATACATAGTGACCTAACTTAGGAGTGATAACATCTTTAAATTCATTTTATAAATCTGCTAATCTCTCCTTATTTTCTGTAATTACTTTAGTCATAACACCCTGAAAGTGAAAACATTTTGAGGTTATTCCCACTGAATACTGCTTACAAAAATCGAACACTAGTTCTTTCTTATATGCATTCAAACTGGCCATAGTTTTATCATAGAAATCTACACCCAATACTAATTCATGACTAAGTCCAGGCAATACGTGAAAACCGGTCTATTTTGATTTTAAAACTGGCTACACATTGTGAGTTAATAACTACCCCATTTGCTAGCAAGAAACCAACTTGCTCCTGCCTAAAAACATGAATTAACCCTTTATGAATATTACGTAATAAATTATTACAAAAATCCTGACTTATCACCAGCACATACAACAGACCATGCTCAAAAGACTGACCATTTATACGTTACTACCTATCACTTTCTCGTGTTGGGTCATTTGGCTCTAATAAGTCCCATCTGTTTACAATAACAACACTACGTCTTGAAATCTATCACTTGAAACACTTTACTTTATACTAGTCTTCCGTCTGTGTACCAGTAGTCCTACCATTATTCCCAATGCCTTCTCATTTCTTGTTTGCAACTGTAAATAAAGACTTCTTATAGTAACAGTTTATGGCCAAATGATTTTTCCTACCACATATAAAGCAAGAACGACTTCAGGTACTCTTAGCCTCCTCACTTTTCACTTTTAATTCTTTAGGTGGCTGAGCCACCAAAAATCCCTTACTGTTCTCTCAACATCTGTTTCTAACGCTAAGAGTTGGGTTAAAGTATTTGGCCTCATTGCAAAGGTGAAAAATTTATTATTCTGAGGTAACAAATTATGAAACATAACCTGCGTAAAATATTCTTCTGGGCAAGGAAACCTAACACTCCAACCATTCCAATAATTTCAGAAATGAAACCTTTCATTGTTTGATTGGGCATTTGACTTTTTCCTAACAATTTCAACATGAGTTTTTAAATGGCAACAGTACTCGTTATTAGTTAAGAAATGGTACTATACAAGTGGCTAGTATCCCAGTTCTCATCCCTGGCTACACATAATCTTGGCTGAAAATCCTCGGGTACTTTGAAATTGGTGGCTGCATAAACAAGCTGATGTGGGCAAAAGTTCAAAATTATAACGGCGTTAAGAGCTTCAAAAGACGCAACTACAGCAGACAAACTTCTATCTTTCAGGTCAGGAATTTTGGACACTAGTTTTGAGGGAATTTGACGGGGAGCCCTTAACATCGGGCTGAACTCATCCCTGCCAACTGCTCTTTCAGCAATGCCAACACTCCATCTCCTCGCTTCACGAGTGCACTGACTTTTATTCGCAACTCGGCGATGCCATCAGTGTGTAAAACTTGTTCTCCGGCCTCCTTTAGAAGCTGACTAGAGCAACCTTGCTTAAGTTCTGAATCCAGCCTGTAGACATGTTTACTAGTTGAGTACCATTACCAAAAACCTTTAAAAATAAATGTCTGGACAAGAATTCCCCTGGTTTTTAATGTATGATCATTATCAGATTTGCCAAACAACTTGTGCAATGTCATGAAAAACCATCTGTTACAACACAAACTCTGCAAGCAAAAAGCAGAGTGCGCAGGATGAAGCCCTTGTTATGTCCTGATGCTGCAGGGTAACACAAGGTATACCACTTCACGAAAAACTCGAGACCGAAGTCTTACAGCAGAAAGGTTAATTTTGAATGCAGTTTGTATGATCAATACAACATATAAACATGAGTAATTTGAAAATTCTGTATATTTTTGTAGAACCATTCAATGCTACGTTACAGACCCTGAGGATATTTACAAACATCAAACCCTCTCTTATATGGGCTATTTTCTATAAAGCAACAAATGCCATATATAATACTGATGTAAATCATTTGATAATAATACTGTATGAAAATACTATTTATCATAAATACAGTATAAAAACGTGCCGTCTAAAATGCCTACAGATTTTCTGGGCTTACCAAGGCTGATAACTTTTACTTTAAAACTCATTTCAAACATCCTTTAAAACATACTTTAAAAGTAAATGTCCATTAATTCCAATACTTTGGCATTTTTGCTACAATAATTACATTTACTACCAATATGGATGAGCAAAAGTCCATTCTACTATTTCTGGCCTGAAGTGCCCTAGTAATATGAATTACTTGGTTGGTCCCCAGAAGCAGTCTCTCTAAGAGCATCAGGCCTCTGGAGTGTAAATGTGCAAAATTTGGGACTCGCCCGCCCACATAGGGAGGTGAAACAACAGAATTTTCATTTTTACCAATCGCAAACAGGGTAGCTTCTAGGAAAACATTACATTTGTAGGAATTTATGCATATGTGGCGCTGTCTTCTTGAACGTCGTGCATCTTCAATGCTGTACTGCGATGGTTACTCTCACAGGGGAATCTCAAGGAAACAGTCAAGCGCTGACCAATTTGCCGAGAATTGCCGCGTTGGGCAGCCGCATATGCTGGGGAAACGCAACCTACTTCAAGACACTCCTTATTTTCCGTGGTCACGTCACGTATCGATCAACACCGCACACACACCAGTTGCAGTTTTTGTTGTGAGACATTATTCTTCAGCAAAGTTTATAGTATTTTTGCAGAATTAGGCTTCAATATTGCCGGTAAATTACTGCGCAGTTACTTGGTGCGGGCAGGAACCATGGAGTTTCTATGAGTCAATGGCAGTTTAGCTGGGGCAAGCGGAAAATTTTGCATAAGTGAGACGCCCTGCCTCAAAGAGAAAGAGAATTTTCGCTTTTTTGTGTCTACGGTGGCTGAGCGATTAGCCTGCTCGCCTCCCACCAAGGCTAACTGGGTTCTATCCCAAGCCAGTTCTCTCCGGATTTTCGCAAGTGGGAATTGTGCTGGACAATGTTGCTGGTCGGCAGGTTTTCTCAGGGGTCTCCCATTTCCTCCATCCTTTCATTTCGGCGCTGCTGCATACTCACCTCACTTCACCCGCGTTGGCTCTCAAGACCACGATGTTAAGAGCAGTTCAAATTTCTTAACTTTTCCGCTTCTTCCCCCACAAGTTTTTCTACAGCCAAGTTTGTGAAGTACAGCACCAACACTACACCATTCAATAATGTGACTCAAAACGGCACCACCCAAGTTCACTTTTACAAAATTTGATTAATATTCGTAGAATATTAAAGTGGCAAGATAACATTCCTACAGCACTATTGTGCAAGACAGCTACAAGTATTCATTTAAGGAAAGTTTCTTTGTTATAGGGTTGAAAATTTTTTGCGGTTTTGCTAGAAAGACAAATATTTGAAACTTCATAAAAACTTAAAACAGAACAAAAAAATTAAATAATGCTTAGAGATTTAAACAAAGAATTAACTGACTTGAAAAATCAAATTGTGCAAAAGATTCCAATTTATACCAACTATACAGCCATCACTACTAGAGGAGTCTGCATCCAGAGTTATCGTTAATGAGGCTGGACCTTCTGGGTTGCCATGCCCTTTGGCTTCCCTAGTTGCTGCTGCCAGTCCACGTGATGAATATTCGGAAAGAGCTTTGTACTGAAGTAGCAATTCAAACTTTGAGGATTGGCCATCCAGCATATTGTCTGGTGTCAGTAGCGAGCATACGTAGCTTTATTGTGTGCTGTGGAGGTGGCTTAATTGAAGTGTTAAATAGATGATTGTAATGTGGTTAGGTTAGTGTAACAAAGTTATATAAAATAATGTAATTGTGATTTGAAATTGTATTGAGAGTTTGAAATCAGAAAAAATAATAATTTCAATGCTAAAACTTATTGTGTTTGACATTCATTTGTTTAATAGGTAGTTTCAAGTGTCAATGCCTTCACTTTTATTACTTAAGCAGGTAGCAATGGTATACAGTCCCTTCAACATTAGTTTTAACATTTAGTTTTCCTTAAATCACCATGCATGTACATATTTTCAGTGTCTTTCTGTGACATTAGTCTCGTTAAAAAAGGGTATTCTTCAGGGCAAGTTGCTAACTTACATGATATCCAAATCTTTTCTTGGCAGTTTGCAACCCTTTTATCAGTTCCCAACACCCAAGCTGTAAGGATGATCAGTGATTTTAAGGTCTTCTGTGAAATTTAATATAACTCACTAACATAAGTTGGCTTGTTAAGTCCCTCTACATAGCTGTGTTGACCCATTCTCATAGGTGTCAAAATTGTCCATTTTGTTTTTGTACCCCTCTGGACTTTATTTGTATTACATTAATAAAGTATTACTATAGGAACAGTTTTTAAAATGTGTTTCTCCCTAGAGTTCTCATTTATTACTTAAACTGATCCAAAATTGTTACCCATCCTTTAGTTAGGTTCGTTCTTATTGGTAGTTTGCGACTTTACCTTGGGTCTACTAACTCTGGCAGTAGACAATTCATATAGAAATGTACTAACTTTCCTTCTATTAATTTTTCCCAGAAATTGTAATCTCTCAATTTTCTGAACAAGCATTCCTTTAGGAGTCCAAAAGACAGACAGTATTGGCGACCTGTGATGTGGAGTTGTCCTTGAATCTGGTACATGTACGTAGTTCGTCTTGAAATGCATTTTCCCATCTTTCATTTCACAAAAATTAATTTGTTTTATTCCTAATGCCAGTCTCAGGAAGCATAGTCCTGGCAGATGTGGGGCATTTGATTTCAACTATGCCATTACTACCAATGAGCCCATCAGATGATACTGCTAGAAATGGGAGTTCTTCATAAATTAAAAGTCCCGAAGGAATGATGGCTAATTCAAGCTCGTGTTCACGCTGTGCAATTGCATTAGGTTTGTTCTCAATTCCATATTTATTTGCTTGGTTGCCAGAGAAGGTCGAATATAAAATATATTATACTGTTTTAGAGCATGGTGTCGATCTCGTTTATTTTCCCAAAAAATGAAGATGTTGGACACTTCTCTCTTTCAAGTTTCCAAATAATGCTGTGTGTTTGTCCAACGGTTGATGACTGAATGTTCTGTATTTTCTTTTAGTCACATTGCAGTCCTTTCAAGAATTCTTGTTTTTTCTTTTTGTATTCTTTAGGACTTGTGTCTAGAATCTGAGGGAAACTACCATAATGAGAGTCTTCAGAAAAGCCAATTTTCCTTTTAGTTTTCTTTATATGGTTTTGTGAGCACCTCTACTTTTTTGTATCTGCAGAAATTTTCTTGATCTGCAAATGTATTTTCGAAAATTTGCCAGGACTGTAATCTTTCAGCTTTTTGTGAATTTTGGCTTTTTTGGTGCCACCTGCATTACACAAAATTACAGAGAGTTCACTTCTGGTGAAATATCCACCACATAGAGAAAAGTTCAATATTTTACATCCAACAAACTTTGCAACTGTGCTGTTAAGAGACTCAGCCTTGTTTGTTGTTATAATTTTTTAAAAAACTTTTGGCATTTTAACTACCAGATTATTTGCTGATATCATTTTGTCCCACAAGTGAACACTTTTCATACTAGGAACTGTATTCTCTTCTCCACTTCTGGAACCATCACAGAAGTATTCGCTTTCACAACACTTTCAATGATCACCGAAGACGTGAAATAGTTCATTGTGAATATCACGTCGTAGTTCCTTTACACGTTCCTCTTCAGTTAATTTGACTTGGCTTTTCCTGTATTTTATAGCACAAGTGATAGAATAACTTTGAAGCAATATTGCATAATCGTTTGAGATAATTCCTCAGGATGTGATTTACACATTATATTTTTTGTATAAAAAATGCAGGTCCATTTGGTTTCGCTTTCTACAGCTGGCATATTACACTGCTATCTCCTTCTATTTATTAATACACTCAAAGTATTCACAAATATTTTATATTTTATTATTGGATTACTAAAATAGATGTTTGGACTGACATTAGTTTGACTGTTGTAGGTACTCACACAAGATAAAATAATGCTTTTCAAACCACAATATTTTAACTTATGATGTAACAAGAAGTTTGTCTTAGGTTCCTACCTATCAGCTGGTGATATTTAACACTATGCATTGCCACATTTGATGCAGTGTGGCTGGATCATGGATGGTGAAGGGAAATTGGGGTGCCACACAGTCCCAGCAGTGTCAATGTTGGTAGGGCTGACTCTTCTGTCTCTGGGCCGCGTGGCCGACGACCCAGGGCGTAGAAATCCACACTGCTCCACTGATTCCTTCCTGTTGATGCTTAATACGTTTTACTAATTTCCCTTAGCCAATCTCTCGGCAGGTGGTACGCCCTGTTACGTGATAATTACTGGCACTGCCGGGTGGCCTATTGGCTGATCCACACACCCAAAAATACTGCAAACTGGCAATAATAATAACAATAGACATTAAACGCTGAAGGCTTGCATAGAAAATGGCGGCTATTCTGAGGGCTCGTGTCCAGAAGAACCTTTGCAGCCAGACAAATGAGAACACGAAGTCCGGTTTCACATGTTTCTCAGTGCCTTTTATTTAAACATTCCAGTTGAGAAAACTTACACTTGCATTGGGCTCAGCCCGCCAGCAGGGTGATACATACAAAAGACACACACGTGGTCAATAAGAATTACGGTAGTTTTAAGTCCCCCAAGGCGATGCAAAACCACAGGGGAAGAGGGCAGGCATTCCGGCACCTAAAGCAAACGCTTCCAGAGTAATTTAAAGTCTATTGTCGTTAAGATGATCAGTTGCAAACGTGAATACCGCCAGACGTGCACGATGCAGCCTTGCCCTCGTGAGTCTCAGATGCTAAATAACTGGCCGGCTTGGCGCTTTCACCGCCCTAGTGGGAGGGGTGGGGGCACCAAGCCAGCACTATTTTCCTTAAATAAAAGTTTACCTGTTCAAAATGAAACATAACAAATTAGCAAAACATTTTAAATTGACAAATAAACACAACACCATTGCAATGACTGATGTGAACAATGTAAACAAATGAGGTGAAAATACAAAACACTATAACTCTGCTTTATTGACTTTAATTAAAATAAGGCTGATATTAGGGCACAAATTTTTGCGTATTCGTTAGGAATGTTTCATAGTACCAGTCTTAAGCCCTTTTTAACTTGGCCCTATTTTGGTTGGCACCCATGTGCCCGGTGCTGCACTTACCTGCACCTGACACTCTGTGCACTAACTTGCACTTTACCCTCTTATTGCACTATGTGCACAGGTGCATCACACATACGAACTTTGCACCGTGTGTTGTTTGTAGTGTGGGCTTCGGTGTAGGCCAGGCGAGCGGTCTGAGGCGGGAGACTCAGCACACGTCAACCCCCCCCCCCGGAGACAGTTCACAGGCCTGATGCCACTATGGCAGCACAAGTATCTCCTTGCCTACGTCCTGGGTAGCAGCATGTACGAATGGCCCTGTTGAGCAGCATGTGACTGGGGCGACCGAAGTTGTTGCTGCTGCTGCCATCTCGTTGCGCAAGACGTCGCAACACCCCTGTATGTGATGCATGATGGTGTCAGTTGTACTTTCCGATGTGTTCGGTGGGGCAGAACGAGCCAGCCGACTCGGTGCTGCTGTCCCCGTCGCTTGCGCTTGCTCCTTCTCCGCTGTCACTGTCACTTGCATAATGCCGTCGCCGATAGCGACCCGGACAGACAGCCGCTAGGATCCCGACAGCCAGACACATATGACCCCTAGCCAACTCCTCTCTTCCTTGCTGCTTTCCAGAGTTGCCCATCTCTTCGCCTACAGTGCTCAAACCCACGGGCTGCCCTGACACTCAGCGTCGTGGCAGGGGAACCCGGGTAGTCACCTGGTGCAGGTGTCCTCAAAATGGCTCCTTTCTCTTCGATGCTTGGCGTCATGATGTAGCCCACCGTGGTGTCCTCTTGCTGTTGCTCCACTTGAAGTGCCGGCGCTGTTAGTTGCGCTGATGAAGTGATGATGGCGCTCACTGCCGCTGTGCCATCAATCACACCCGGGCCAGCTGTCAGAAGCTTCCTGAAAGGCGCAGTTGCGCCGGGCAACTCCGGGCTTTCTGCCCCAGCTAGTGACTCACTTGCTGGAGGTGCTGCTACAACTTCCACTTCACTACCCCCCCCTGGGTGGCTCGTCATCGGCGATGCCATCCAGGCTTGCCTGGGATGGATCGCTGATTTCCGCTCTTCCTGGCAGATCCTCTAGAGGCTCTCCCGTCTCCTTTGCAGCGTATCACTATTGGGGTTGTTGCTGCTTCGCCCGACTTGTGTGCACTGCGCCTCGCCTAGCAGTTGTAGGTTATGTCCAAGCAGGACATCTGCCGGCGTTTTTCCTGTTGCGGCATTCACTCGGCGGAGCAATGTGTACAGGGCGGCAAGCAGGTGGTCTGCCCATGTGGCATGTTGTTCACAGACTCGTAGGCGGAGTTGCACTTGTAAATCTTTATTATGCCTTTCTGTTGGGTTGGCCCTCAGGTGGTAATTGGCCATTTCCAAATGTCTCACTCCCCATCCTGCACACAAATCCACCCACTTGTGTCTCGTGAACTGTGACCCGTTATAGGTCAACAGGTTTTTCGTGCACCCCCACCTGGGGAAAAAGTTATTACTCAATACTTGCACGATGTTGCCTGTTCTTGGACAGCTGACGGGGTAGGCCTCCACCCACCGCGAGAAACTGTCTGTTACTACTACTATAAAGCATTTCCCTTCGGCTGTTCTAGGGTAAGGCCCCATGAGCTCGAGGCAAATGGTTTCTGGGGGGTCCTGGGCTGTTGTTGTTGCCTCCCATCTGACCGCCTAGCCTTGAAAAGATTGCATGAAATGCAGCGCTTAATGAACAGGCGCATGTCACATGACAGTTCGGGCCAAAAGAACAGTTAGCACACGTTCCTCACTATCTGTTCACAACCAGGATGTTCCGCCATGTTACCACTATGTGCATAGGCTCACACTCGCTCCTACGCACCCGTGGGGATATACAACCTCCATGTTGAACTGTCAGTTGGTGAACATGTTTCAATCCAGCCGTCCGTAACACGCCAGTTGTTTACACTTTGTGCGCAAATTTCCTTCCTCTCCTGACAAAACTGACATGCTTGCTGTTCCGGTACTACTGCGCGGCAAGGTTCACTAATCAAAACATGGCTATCCTCAGTGTTCATTTGTTGTGGGCTGATCTCTTGTACCGTTCCTTCCATGGCCAGGGGAAAGAGGTCATCCCATTCCCTCACAACAACACTTGTGCTGGGCGCTCGGGAAAGCGCGTTGGCCAGCTGATTATCCATTCCCGGTACGTGCTGTACAACAAAATTGTATGCCTGCAACATCAAAGCCCACCATGCTAGCTTACTGCGCGCCTCACGCATGGAATGGAGCCAGACTAGACATCTATTGTCCGTACAAAGTGTGGATCTCTGATATTCTAAATATCCACGATACTTTTTGACAGGCCATACAACCGTTAGGCATTCACGCTCATTAGTGTCGTAATGGCGTTCTGTCATGTCAAGCTTAGCACTAGCGAAGTCGATTATCTGTCTGTTCCCCTTATCGTATTGGTACAATACGGCTCCCATTCCATCTTGACTAGCATCGGTGTGTAAATACAAATGTTTACTAGTATCGTAACTGGCGAGTGTCTGGCAAGTCTGGAATTTTTCTTTAATTTTGCAGAACGCTTGTTCGGCTTCCTCTGTCCATTGAAACTGGTGCTGCGGAGATAGCAAATTGGTCAACGGTGCTGATATTATTGCAAATCCTTCCACGTGACCTCGCAACCAGTTTGCCAATCCGAAAAACGTCCTTAACTGTTTCCTCGTGCGTGGGAGCAGATAGTCCGTTATCAACTTGATTTGTTTGGGGGTTTGGCTTGTTCCCTTCTTCACTCACAACATGCCTGAGGAAGTCAATCAAAACTTTTCCCACGTGACACTTCTCTCGCGCACAGGTAAGTTCGTTCAATTCCAAGCATTCTAAAACAAGTGACAAATGCTCCACGTGATCCTCCCTGCTATTAGACCATATAATGTCATCCAAATATGCTAATGTAAATTTTCCAAAAAGGCCGTTTAAGACACAGACCATTAAGGCCTGAAAGGTTGCGGGTGCACAATTCAGCTCGAAGGGCATTGCGCAGAACTGGTGTCTATTTCCGTCCAGCGTAGTGAAAGCTGTTTTCTCACTGTCCGCAACTTTGACGGGTAACTACCAGTAACCGCTTTTCAGATCTAGTGACGTGAACACTATAGCTTGTCCAGGCAAACTGAGTGCATCTTTTACATTAATGTACGGGTAACAAGCTGCATGTAACCTGTTTGAGCGGCCGGAAGTCTACACAGATTCTCCACAAACCGCCTTTTTTAGGTGCCAACGTAATAGCAGAGTTGTAGGCATTATTCGTGGGCTCAATTACACCATCATTAAGCATCTCGTGCACTTGTCTAATTATTCCGGCCGGATGCGGATAATAGCTCCTATGCAGAGTTTGAGTCGGTCAGTAAACATATTTGTCAACCATTCCTTAGAAAAGTGAATTGATATCATATTTGTGATAACCCCTTCAAGAACTTTTGTTCATATGTATAGATATTCATATTTGTTCGTTTACATACACACAGAAAGAAAGACAAGCTGAGAGGATAGACACTTATTTAGTAGTTGGCCTCTTATAAAAACAGATAAAGAAAAAAATGTATGCAAATGCTAACGTGTATAAGCATTTGCTTACCTCCTATTTAGAAATACTTTTTCTTCCCTTACTCCATCTGTTCTTCTTGCAACTGGCAGTGAGATATAGTCATTATTTACTTTGTGTTCTGTACTCTTGTTTAATGTTACTCATTTCCGAATCCAGTAGCTGTAATAGTGCACAATATAAAAAAGTGTGATATTATTTTACATGTTCATGAATAATACATATAGTATGTGACAGCATAAATGTACTTCACGAAGACAGGTGCTGTTAATGCAGTGTTTATACATGCCTCGTCTTGCTCCATGCGAAAGCTTGTCATGCATTCATGAGGACAAACAGAACTGGTGTGATAACAGCACTGTTATTACGCCAGCCATCCCTTCCTCCGCTCTCTTTGGGGTGGCGGGGAGGGGGGACAACCAGCAGGCAGTTAGTGAGGGCGCCACGAGACAGTGGATGATTTCACAGATGCAGTGATACACGCATAGTATTTCCACTGAGAATTTTAAGCAGTGACATACCAATTAAATTGCAGAAATCAATGCAGAAAAGTCTGGGGCATGTAAAACTGGTAACTTCCTTAAGATCTGACTGGTAGTCCATGAAAATTTATATAGAAAAGGACAGTTTTCTCATGAAATTGATGTAGTGATAAAAATGTAAATGGAGACTCAACGAAACTTAATGCACCAATGAGACATAGAACAAACTTTTTTTCTTTTGTGCATGCAAACAAAAATCCAATATCTTAGGTACGTTCTTAATGAGAGATATACATGTAAACATAAACAGTGCCTTATTCTCAATCATCAGACGACACCTTACTGATGTAAATTCTTGTTATATGAGGTATAACGAGAACATTCATGTTAATCGAAGAAGTGCGAAAGGCCATTAATTTTAACCCCCTAACTTTATACGTTAATTACCTACTACATAAAAGTTTGTAACAGCCAATGCATTTCTGTGTTCAAGAAACACCTCAAAAATATATAATTGAAAAATATATGGATATGTAGAGTGAACTGTAATACCTATTTGTATTACAATTCAAATATTCTATGTTTGTGCTATAATGAAATAATTTTTGTATTTACCTACACAGTAAAATCACATTATGACTACCTGCTAGAAGTGCCATCCGCCGCACGTAGTCTATGATGTATGGTCCATGATGTGTGCTGGTGAAGCGGGTATATAATGTGACAGACAGGCTGACTGTACATAGTGCACTTCCGCTCTCATGGGTAAGGGAAGCAATTTAACACAGTTGCAAAAAGGGATGATCGTTGGCTTTCAGGCCAAGGGAGATAGCATTTCGGAAATAGCGACATTTGTGAACTATTCACGTACCTCTATAATAAAGGTTTATCATGAGTGGATGAATGTTACCATTAGGAATAACCGTTGTGGAAACTGCAGTACTCCACACACCATTGATGTCAGAGGTGAAAGTCGACTACGACAGCACATGAAGGCCAACTAACTGGCTATAGTGGAACAGCTCACCATCCAAATGAACCAGGGTGCATCCAGACACGTGTGTCTACCTCAACAGGTCCGTGAACACTTCTGTGAATGGGGCTCCAGAGTAGACAGAGGGTGACTGCTCACGTGCTAACATAGATGCATCAATGAAAACTACTGGAATTTGCTCGACAATATCGCGACTGGACCATTGCTGATTGGTGATGGGTAGCCTTCGCCGACGAGTCACGTTTTTAGGTGCACTGAACAGATGGACATCAGCATGTCTTTATGAGAAACATCAGAGAATAGATGCCCTGCATCTGTTGGTGATGAACACAAGGTGGTGGGGGCAGTGTTATGGTCTGGGGAATTTTCTCGTAGTATTCTCTAGGTCCCATCATCCGTTTCGAAGGCACTCTTGATCAATTTGGTTATGAATCCATCCTCTGCAATTATGTCCACGTGTATATGATGATTTTCTTTCCTTTGGAGGATGGGATCTTCCAGCATGATCATGCTCATTTCCACGCAGCTAGAAGTGTCCGCACATGGCTGGAAGAGCATGATCAAGACTTCAAAGTTCTTCCCTGGCCCCCAGACAGCCCTGATCTCAATCCTATTGAACATCTGTGGAACCACCTCGATCGTCGTGTTCACCATCTGTTTCCTCGGCCACGCACCCTTCAAGAGTTGTGGGACACACGGCAGACAGCATGGCTCTAGATACCTGTGGAAACCTATTATAACCATCTAGCTGCTATCAGTGCTGTGAAGGTCAGTTACTCTGGATACTAGCAAGTTGTCATAATAATGTGATTCGACTGTGTATATACTTCTTATAGCTTGGTTTTATTGGCAAATTTAAGAACCATTCTGATTGATCAGTGAAAAATTGAATTCTCGATAATATGGAATGTGTTTAAAACAAAAATCTTTGAAGGAAATAGAACTATTCAGTTTTGTAAAAGATAAAATTGCTGCGGTTGTGACATCTGTCACGTTACATGTTTTTCGAGGGATGGTATGTAACAAAAAATTGGATATAATTTAAAACAAAATTTGAGTTTGTGTAATAGCCTTTATGCAATCGTATATTTGTCTGGGATGTATGTCCCCCTTTAATCTCTCTTAAACTTATGAAACAAATTTCACCCAACTCTGTCCACATATAGTGCTAAGTATGAACATCCAAATTTTACAGTTTTCTACCATGATGATCAAAATGGTGGCCATTTAAATATTGAGGGCACCATTTCATATCCTGGGAACCATATTAACAATTTAGATCAAATTTTGTATTTTGGCAGTTCATCATGTAAATAAATCCATGGGGGTATATTGTTATTGATCCTCTATTTTGTAAGATATTAGTAGTACATGAAAATGTTAAGTCATATCTCCTAAATTACCCCGATAGATTCACACCAAATTTCGTAGGTTACTAATACTATGTGTGTGACATAGCAGTATACTACTGAAGTTGATAAGGCAATTATTTTCATCATGGTGGCCATATAATTATTTTATGTTAATTTGGTATATGCGTCATATATATCATTTAACCAGTTTATACCAAACTTCGTACTGATGCTGAAAGTATCTTCCACAAATATTAATTTGCTAATATGTAGCCTCTTTTGTCCACCATTTTGTAAAATAGCACCTTATAAATAAATAAAGTTTTTGTATTTTATCTTGGGAAACCATCAACAAATTCCTTCCAAATTTGGCAGAATAATTTTTATTTTAAGTGGGCAGACAATTATTTTCAAAATGGCAGTCTTTTATTAAACATATTTGATTATTATGCTATATCTACAAAATGATGTAACTGATTTCAATCAATAAAATGCGCAGAGCCTTTTCTTCACCATTTTGTAAGATGGCTCTGTTTTTATGCTATATCTCGAGAAACAATCAACTGATTCCCACCAAATTTTGGCAAACAATTGTTACTATAGAACACCCATGTTACTTTGTTTCAGTCTTATAGTAGGGCCTACTTATCAAATTTTCTTGCATCAATACGTAAGTGAAAGTGGGATAATTAGTTATATTGGTAAATTCTTATTATGAATTATCTTTATTTTGTGTATGGCTACATTGATAGGGAATTTGAATGTATTGACAATATGGTTGAGACTTTGTATAATAATCACATTCCTCTCAACACTGCCATTCAAGCTATTTATAGCATATTGGCTCACCCATAGTTTAAAAATATGAATGACTACTCATGATGCACCAAGTATAAATATATAAAGAAAAACTCATTGGGACTAAAGTTTGAAATATTCAAGACAGTGTAAAACATATATGAACAATTTATACTGATACTTATTTGCAACATGCTTCTAAAACTCTTTTGAAAATATTTATTCCCTTGTATTTTATCTGTTGCAGACAGGATTCACAATTAAGATATAATTGTTAATATGCATAAGAAATCTTCAGAATTGCTTCACAGAGATAAAACCAATGTATGAAATCATAAAGATCTATTATTTTTTCAGAAATTTGTAAATTTCATATTATATAACTTATGCAATACCCACGTAAGTCATATGTTCATTACATTATTACATTAAACAATTTTAAGAAAAGTTAGAAGTAACCAAATATAAGCATTATAAGTTGGTTATTTCTTCCATTTATTTTGAGTATTTTTTAAATTTGAAATTTTTTGGGGTAGTTTTTTTTAATGGTACATTGTGGACCCCCCCCCCCCCCCATTTCCAGCTCCCCCTTTTTCCTTCCTGGTAAGCACTCGCCATCTCCCTTCTTCTCTTCCAGGCAGCCCGTGCAAAATAAGGCATACCAGAAACCATGACCAAATACTAATAGTAAGAAATTGGAATGAAATACCTGAAGGAAAATATTGAATTAAAAAAGTTAAGTCCTAATAATAAAATAGTAGTTAAACTCAGTCTATAAATTTGAGAAAAGTTTTTTTTTTTGTTTTGAAGTTAAGTACTTCTACAGGATCATTACAGTTACCATTCAAAATGTAAACATTGCTGATCAGTTACTAAAACACTTAAGTAATTATATATATATATAATTTTTAAAATACTTGCTTGAACAAGGTGTGGAAAAAAATGGGGTAGTGATTCAGCACTTTGGTACTCATAGCTCCATCTAATCTATTTATTTATGCGTCTTCATTATGTGACTTATGGCTCCCAACTGTCATAACTATTCTACTTAAAGTTCTCAATTTTGTCCATTAAACTTTTGTTTTGTACATTTTCTGATAAGCACTAGCATAAATTCTGTACATATCCAAGATCCGAAACACATACTGCAACAATGAATGTTTTTCTGACTCCTCAGTTAATAAGTGGCAGTAAATGAGGAGTTTAAGGTATTGAGAGGTATGGCTGATAAAAAAACATGTTCTCCAACTACCTGAAAATTATCCATTTACAAGAAATAAGTATGAAACTAGAGGAAACAATCATTGAAAATTGATAGCAATTCAAAACATACTTTAACAAACAAAACTTTAAGACCTTTCTCGTCTTCTCATTCTTTACTCCGACCAGTCAGCTGGGAGGTTATAAAGGTAAAAAGGTATTAAGGAAAGTTGAATCAACTTTGACATATTTCGTACCACTCTACCAACTTCCATTTGGCTGACATCTTGACAAATGGTTCCTAGTATTACTATTTTGGTGATAACCACCCCTAATTTCACATTTTGTAGCAAAACATGTTGTTATAAAAATTAATGTGAAAAATTTTTTTTATAGATATCTTTATGTCCGTTTTTTGTACTACGGGAATAATTAGTTTTACAGTTTTGTTGCACATCTTCTCACATTTTCACAACTCAAGTAAACATATTGAAATGGCGCACAACTGAATGTACTCATTGATATTGACCATTCACAGTAAAGTGAGCACTTTTGAAAGCTGTCTCATTTTGAATAATATTGAATAAATATGTTTTATTTTAGCCATAGGCGTTAACTTACAAGTGCGCTGGAATACACACTGTGTTTATTACTTACATGGCAATATTTATTTTAAAAGGTGGTTTAATGATAAGTAATGGCTGAAAGGAAAAAATAACCAGGGCCTCAAAAGTGCTCACTTTACTGTGAACAGCCTATAATTTAGTGTCTTCATTTTTTGTATGTTTAAAACAGCGCCACAATAAAATCAAGACTGGTCATAGAGAGAATTTCTGAAGATGAATGAACCCCTTACTTCCTTGTTTGTGTACTTCTATATGTTAAGACAGCACTTCTTGTTTTGTTTGGAACAGTAGTCAAATTTGGTTCTCACTAAGGGATGAGACATTTAGATGAATACACTGTGCTTCATAAGATTTAAAGCAAATTAATCCAAGTACTTTTGATGTAATGTTGCCTGGCTAGGTAGTCTATGTGATGTAGAAGTGTGATTTGCTATCTGAGAGATAATGAGTGAATGAAGTGTAAAATACATTTAGTAGGAAAGCTTTACCTAGTTAGTAGTACATGGAGGAACATATTGCTTACAGAGCATCTTGATAATATAAATAATAGGAAAGGTTATAAGTTATGTAAATTTGAAGATCTGCAAAAATGTGGCATTTAAGGTTTTGGTAGTAAACCGTACTAGGTTACTGAAAAATATAAAAACAAGTGACAGTTGTAAGGGTACCACATTTATAGGATACCTGATGATGAGTGAAAGAAGAATACAAACAATATAATTTTAATTAAAAAAAAATTGTAATTTGAATAACAGACGCAATAAGAAATTATCTGTTATTTCGTGCTGATTTATGTATGATTATGAACTAGCTGCAAAAAAATATTTCTTCCACAATATTAATGTGCTTCATGTTTGCAACATGATTATAGACATTGTCAGCATAATTGAATATATGCACTTATTTGCAAAACAGAATTGATAACAATGGACTAATCACTTGTGTACGGTGAAGATTACCACACAGTTTTGTCATAGCCCAACATGTGTCCCATTTGTGTTGAATGCAGTTTGCTTGTGTGGATGTGTCTTGGTAGCAGTGTGACCAATGTGAGCCGCAGAGCCAAGTTCATTGAATTCGCAGCATGCCCCCCTATTTGCGCATTCAACAAGCCTTTTCCCAGCTGGATGAGTTTGAGAGCAGCTGCATTGTTGTCCTAAGAGAGGCAGGTTGGATATTTTGACATATTGCTCGCCAGTGAACAATTCTGTCCACACTGTGAGTCTGTTGGATACAGTAGGAACAGGAGAGTACACATGCCCATCGAGAAGGTTCAGTTCGACCCCGCAGACCACCAGCAGAGAGGTTCATTTCATTGTACGACAGTCTGTAAGCACTATACGGGTGTCACTGCACACCATCTAGGGACATGTCACAGCAGCTGGGGATATGCCTATGTCCATTAGTACCATAGCCAGGTGGTTAGAAGAATGGGAGCTGTCATTATGATGTCTCTTATGATTTATGCCATTTATAACCCGAGTATCGCAGAGCACGTGTGACGTTCTGTCGGAAACTAGCAGCATGGTAGCTTGTGGATTGGTGGCGAGTGGTGTTCTGTAGTGAATCTGTGTTCTGTCTGGATACACATGCCCGCTCAATTAGTTTAGAGATGTCCTGGCCAGAGTTGTGACCCATGCTTCATTGTAGAGTGACACACTGTTCCAACGTGAGGTGTCATGGTATGTAGTGCCATGCCCTACTATTCGTGCACCCTAATGGTGGTGATTGAGGGTATCTTGATGTGGCGATACATTCAGGAAATTCTGTGACCATGTGTGTTTCCCTTCCTGGTGCAGCTGCCATTTTTTAATCACTCAGTGAGAGTGTGAAAGTTTAACGTAATGAGTACAGTGTAAGCTACCATATATCTTGTGTACAAAGAAAGATATGAAATATTTTAAGTGTTGATTTGCACAACATTTTTTTTGATTTTACACAATGTTTTTAGGAATCTAGCGAGAGCTACACATCTTTGTTTCAAAGATAGGGCAATTGTATTAACAGTAATGTAGATGTCAGATTTCAAATGTTTAAGCACATGTAAAAATACATATAATCCAAGTGTTAAATTTTTAAGCACAAAAATTTTGTCATGGGGTACTGGATTGAAAAATTGGTGAGCAACATGAGAAAATTCATGTATAGTTAAAAACTAACATAGATTTAACAAAAAACTGTTTTGCTTAAATTGCACCACTTAGAAACTGTACTTAGCATCATCGCAAAGACTAAAGGGGAATGAGGAGAGATGGTGTAATGGTTATACATTGGACTTTAGTTGATAGGATTAGTTTTTGGATTCTGGTTTTTTCCATTTTTGGGTTTATCGTGGTTTCTTGATGTCATTCCAGGTGAATACTCCAGTGCAATGGTTCCTCAAATGATGCTATGGCTGATTATTCCCTCAATTCTGTGTGTGTGCATGCATGTGTGCATGCTACTTACAGTTATTTCTGGTTACAGCTAAACATCACTCTCTCCTGGTATAGTCATTCAGTATGATATTTCTGTTTAGCTTTGACTACTTAGTTCATTAATTTTTTATAATGCAATCTGTCGTAGGCGTTACATACTATAACAAGAACTCTGAATATTATTATCAAGGTGCTTAAAGTTTTCTTACATACATGAAACTACAAAGCACTTCATAACACTTGTGAATGCTATTGTAAGACTATATACAATTTCTATAACAGTGAAATAAGCCATAATGAAAACATGAAATAAACCATTATTAAAACCTTTTACACTTTTTCATAAGTTTTAGCGTTATCCCAATTATATCTAATAAGATGTGACAGTATTGGGTCTTATTGCGCCAAACATGGTTGATTAACTTAATATGGTTTTTCTCATGTGTACCTTGCAAAACTGGTAAATTGACAATTTTTATACCCCTGGTTTTAATATTGCAAGTCCTACAATTATATAATTTGGCACTAAAAACACTATGTATAGGACAAATCCAGAGACTAACAAATCATAAGAGAATAATTCTGTAACCATCCCCCTCTTAGGAAGAAAACACTAAATGGACTCTTAACAGTTTCATGAACTCAAAAATAACCAACATTCTTGTGCCAATGTAGTTGCATTAAATAACATGAGGTAGAATAGTGTATTGTATTTGCATGCAAGTACTAAATAGAAACACTACAAACTTTTGATGATTAGTTAGATCACTGACATTGCAATATTATGTCACCATGAAAACTTCAGAAAGTGACCCTTGTAGCTCCTTGCGAAGCTTCAGTATATGTTGCACCACCACCGCCACCACCACCACCCACCACCACCACCACCTCTTAGACTGCATTATTTATTTGTGTGTTTGAAAGGAGTTTGTAGCCATCTTTGTGTTCAAAGGCAGGATGCTAGCCCACATGGGTTTAGTACACAGGGTTTGAATTTAGTTTATATTACAAGGATCCGAATTTGAACCTGAAAACAGGCAGTTTCAAAGGAAACAAAAATGTTAGGCAAATTTGAGGGGAGAAACATTCCGGTATTGGTTGTAGCCCGTGTATATATTTAGGGTAATTAGTTTGAACTACCGTTTGTGCTATAATGTGCTGGGACTGTAATGGCATTACAGGCTCCATAGCCTGAATCTCGAAGACCGCAAATGGAGGTCCTCCCTCATCCCGGGGGGGATGCGACTACAGACAATGAGATCACCAGGAATGTCTAGAACAAGAATTCTTTGTTTTCAAATTATATTCAGCTAAGTCTTAACAAATATTTTATCAATAAGCAGAGAAGAAATAATTATTTTTATCAATTTGAACCGACTCCAATTAATTCAACCGCGAAAACCTTTGAATTTATAATATTCTGCTTAATACACTGAGCTAGTCTGGAGCAAAGAAACAAATCAATTAATTTTTCTGGAAGTTAGACTAAAGTAAATAGAACACATCGGTTACGAGAGGGGCTAGTGTTGCTGAGGCCACACATAATATCTAATCTGCAAGTTGATTACATTATTCGTGTCACAATTAATCTGATTACAAGAAAGCTAATTAAATTCCACATTTTTCTTGCAACCTCTGTGTTGAGTAATTATTTCCAGTAACAATATATATTTTCCTAGTAATATTTTTGGTTATTTGCATTTGAATTTTACTGTGCTATGTGTGAGTGTGTTTCTGTCACAACCACACATGTCAGTTCTTTACATCTGTGTTACACAGGGCCTAATTATCTTCTTAGCTCACATTACACCCATAGTAGTGTGTGGCTGAGCCACTACATTTGCTTGGACAATGTGGGGTGATCTAGACCACACAGAGGCAGCTGCACCATATGCTACATCTCACGCCATATGCAGGGCCTAACTACCTACATCCTTACACATAAGGCTAGCGGAACTGTTGATCAGTACAAAGTAAAGCTAAAAAGAATTTGCAGCACTTCCTCATATAGCATGCAGGGACAGGTAGGGAATTGAGAAAGGATGCTTCGGATAAATATGGCTCCCTCGTTCCTCCTGCTTCCTTCTGCCCTGACTGACTCATGGTGGTTATGATTCAGCTTGTGGTTGCTTTGGTCTACAGGACTGCCAAGCAGGATCAGCTGTGCCCTAACCCATCTAAGGGCCTTCATGTGTGTAATAGTGTAAAAAAAAATATAGGAGATATCTAAAGGTGCTTATGATAGGTCATTAGGTTAACCCAGTTAGAGTAAAACTTTTACATGACTCATTACCTACGTTCTAAAAGTCTACAGAGTTAATTCTATCATTAACTCAATCAACTCTGAGCTAGTCCTGCTCAACTGCAGGGTAAATGGGCTTTGGCATATAAGTGAAATTATGCAAAAATGTGTAAACAATGCAACCTGAAACAAACAGAAAGTGGTGTTGAGTAGCATGAAAGCAAATAACATATTTTAGGTAGAGAAACGGACGGAAGGCATTTTTCAAGCATTTTCAAGACTTTTTTTTAATACTAACCTGCCATTGAGTACAAAGGTACCACATTTGCTTATTACAGTGACTTTTTTTAGTTGCTAATTCATAGTGAAGATAAAATAATACAACAAAAACTTTTAATTCGCCATTGTTATCATCATTTAGCACAGCAGTTAATAAATGCACTACATTTTCAGGCTTGTTTTGAGTTCCATTCATCTCAATGCTCTGAATTGCTTTTTACTGTTACATAATAACTTGGTTAACCCCTAGCGGTTGAGTAAACCTGGTCAAGTGACCAAGTTGACCCAGTTAATTCTTTCAGGTTACTTCTCGTAAATGCTTTAAGTTCTGTAAACTCTTCAATGTAACTGTTGGTATAGAAAAATCCTTTGGTTGTTTCCGACTATCTAGTGTTGCCAGGGAAATGGGCACTGTTAAATCAGATTGTAAAACAAGTGTTACAAGAAGAGTAAATATAGTGCAGTATTTTATTGCATAATTGTTTCATTAGGTATTATTTGCCTCATTGTTTTCATGTACTAGAAATAGTAAGAATCAGTATTTTTGTGGCATGAAAGTTGCATTTGTTTTGATCAGCACTTACTGTCTACAGTGCAGGGCATACCAACATGTATGATAATGAGAAACACCTCCAGAGTTCGATAAAGGTAGTGGGCATCCGTAACCATTCCTGCAAAGCAAAAGGGATGAACTGAAGTGGCACAAGCTTTGATGAGCTGCAAGGAGTGGTGATCACCCTTTCACAAGTGCAGAGAAAGTTGTACAGGAGTCATGTGGAGATGGGGTCTGCATGAAGGTATTTGCCTCGCCCCTGTTTGGCCGAGAAAGGGAGGGCATGAGAACAAGTAGTTGGTTTGCAGGGCAACCACCTTCCTACTTGCCTGCTTATGTAAGAGAAGGAAACACGTTCATGCCAAGAAATAGCTTACTTAGTGTGTGCAAAGAAAGCTGAAGCCTTCAATTGCTGCTGCAAGCCAAAAGAATGAAGAGACCGGTGGATGCTTCACAAATTACTAAGCGTCACACTCCCTGTCATTGGACGTTCACATAGACTTTTTAGGACAATCTGCAATGTTTTTTTTTTTGTTGTATTACATTTGGGCATTTGGTACTGTTAATTACTACACAAATGAAGACAGATTAATTTGTACTCGTTTCTTAAATATTTGGTACCTTCACTGGAGCTTCAAAAGTGTTTTTGGTCATTGTCTGCAAAGAGAGGAACAGTTGCTCAAGTTCTTTATTTGAAATTAAAAGGTTTGTTACCTGCTATTTTAACATTAAAAAAAAAATTATAAAAACTGCACCTTTTTCTCATAATGCATGTTTCCATATTGTGATTTCAAAAGTTTTGATAATTTATGAAGTTGTCAATGGTGCCAAACGAACATTTAAATGGGAGCTTTATATCTTCTGTACAAATGTAAGCTAACAAGCCAATATTCAGTTTTCACAAACTTTTGTACATTCAGATGTATTCAAAGAGACATTTTAAAAAGTGACATTTAAACTCTTCTGTTTTAATGTCATGCTAGCTCCTTTTTTCTTGGCAAGTGTATGTAAACAAGGTTATGTTTTTGGGTAAATTTGTATTGGTATAAATATTGTTTAAAAATTATTAGAAAAGCTAATGTAACATTTAGATCATTTGTAAAAGAGACTTTTGTACAAGATAATTTTGTGTATTATGTAGCAAGAACGTAAACATATCATGTAATGTGACTGGTTTAGCTTTGACAGGTCTTTTCCCGACTATTGTTTTGATAAATTGTAAACAAAGTTGTAGAGTTCTTTGCTGTATTCCGAGGCTGCTGTTAAGAGGGAATGACGTGATGGGGAAACAGAATTAGAACATTTTTGTCTAGGAGTAAACATGATCTTGAGTGTGCTCTTGTGTGCACATGACATAAAAGCAAAAATTCAGGGGTAATTTTTTCAAGTAAAAAGTTTTTTCTGTTAGAACTGTTAAGTACTTAGTTCGTATTTGTCATATATAACTAAACTATATGTCCATAATCAAATGCTGTTGTACTACAGAAGTGTTTGTTTGTAGGTATAGTTTCTTATTGGATTGTTGACAGTAGTTTGTATGTTGTTTGCAGATATCATTCTTTCTTGGCACTGGATTGAATGAAGTGTTGAACTTAATACTGAAGCATACTTTCTGCGAAGCACGTCCTATATACAGGAATGCTCTATACACAGAGTATGGAATGCCTTCGTCACACTCACAGTTTATGTGGTTTTTTTCAACCTATGTTTTGTATTTTGTTTTTATTAGGTAAGTAGATAACATTGCCCTATAAACAACTCAGGTGCAGTTTCTCCCTCCCTGGTCTTGTCAGTTCTTATCGTCTTCCTGTTTGTAACCTTTGTTTTTATTCTTTTTTTTTATTTTATGATATATCCTTCCCTGTTTTTCTATTGTGCTTGTCCCTTAGAAGTTACAGTTTCCGCTTTTGTCTTACATTTTGTTTTTCTTGGTTTTCCTTCATAAATGTTCAGTTCTGTGCTATTTAATAGTTCATTTTTACTTTATTCTTAGTAATATTTATTCTGAAGAGTTGTGGAGGGAGTGAGTGAATTGATTTGGGTGGCTCTTAACACCAAGGTATTAAGAGCTGATAAGGGTAAAGCAAGGTGAGTATGGAGCAGCACCGAAATGCAAGAACGGGGGAAATATGAGATCCCTGAGAAATGCCGATCAGCCGCATCGTCCTGCTCAATTCCCACATGTGAAAATCCAGGAATAATCTCGCCAGGAATCAAATCCAGTTTGTCTTGGTGGGAGGTGAGTTAAATAATTACACTACCACAGTCCCAATGTGGAGGGAAATGTTTGATCCTCAAGGAGCATGGCGTTAGCACCTAAAAATATATTGGCAATACTAGTATTATGTCTAAGTTTTAAACTGTATTTTAATAAACTATAAAATATTTAATTTGTGGGATTTTGTGTTGTTTATTATTTTGCTTTCACAGTGACATTTTCTGTACTGTGTTAATTTTTTTTGCCTACATGCACTGTAGTATGTTGCATTTATACTGTTTCCAGATTTCTGAAAAAAAAAAAAGTATTGGTAATCTGATAACTGTTGCCTTAATTATGTGGCTACGATTCAAATGTATAATTCTAAGTTTTGTTGGGAAAATGGGGATGGTATACTGTTAAATGTGTGTTATTGATACAAAACATAATGAATGTTATGGAACATTAGAGAAGTACTTGTTGGTTCAAAGTATGTGGTAATGAGCTGTGTTAAATATTCTGTGCATATGGTTACACATTCCATAAAAATTACTTACATGCAGGATAAATAATTAATTTTGAGCCTAACAGTTTTTTTTATTCCCCACTTATTTATCAGTGGCCATGGTTAATATTCCAAAAGGTGATACAAGTGCCACCATGACGTTAAAATTGGGGGTGGGGGGGTCTTTCCCTTTTTTCCAACATGTTTATATGCACACACAAAGTTGTGAATTGTGATGCTTATGTCCAAATGCATCACTTTACACACTACGGGGTTGTGTGTCGTCAGGTAGCAGACTCTTAGACCCGTTAGTGAAACAGCTTCAGACATGGTGACTGTTGGTTAAATAACATGTAGGTGATGTGACTGTAGGTAGCATGATTATTAAGTTTAATGCCTGTAGGCATACTACCTTTTGCTATTGTTAAATTATCCCAAACAGAACTTTGAAATTATTTTAGTGTAGTGCCTGTGACTTCATAAAAGTCTGTGAAATTACTACGTGTAGTGTGTAAACTTAACTGTGTACACTTAATAATGTTATGACAATTTAGAAAGATAAATTATTGTAGGCCAAATGACTGCTGGTAAGTTAGCTGAGAGTTGGAAAAACAGACATGAAAAGGGGCAATCTATCAGTTCATCGTTTGGAATGTTGTTGGTCAATAGGTAAGATTGAAGATGTTTATGTAGAAGGCAGAATTTGTTTCAAAAACAGTTGTTTACTCTGGTTTCTTGGCTGCAATTTATGTTCCTCTCCCTTCCTTCCATGAATCTGTCCAATATCTTTAACTGTTTAGAGATTTAATTCATTCTCAGGAAGAAATTTATTGATGTTGGATAATTCCATTGTGTTCAAACAATTTTTTTTCAAGGTCAAATTATATGATTGGTTGAGAATATACACAAATATTAATATAAAAGTATGTTAAGGAACACTTCCCCCTCCCCCCTTATTTTTTTCAAATTTAAAACACAGCTGCAAGCAAGTGTTTACTTGCACTTTACTCTAATCCTTGACAATAGATTTTATCAGTGGGTGCTATGCCATTTCTTAATAACTGCATTATTTAAATCACTCTGATTTATATTCAGTGCCTAGTATAAGTGGATGACAAATAATTTTTTGACTTGAACAAAGTTTCTTACGTTGAGTCTTTCAACTGAGAATTAATAAGTAATCTAGTCTAAACATACAAACTTTATCACCCCATAATTGCATAGAATACTTCAAGTATTACATGCAAATTCAAGGACTGTACATATTACTACATTATTATTTCAAATTAAACCATTTTTGTTGAATGATGTGTTTGTTTTATGTTTTTTTTTCACGTGTGGGATTAATTCATGTTAGTTCTCATCTATTGTCAAATCATTTAGGTACAGGTTTAAGTAGCATCAAACCATGTATATATGCCTGTATCAGCAGAGTTTGGGCAAGACTGTGTGTGTTTTATGTGAAAATCAAGGTATTGAGAATTTGACAAAAACATGATTATTCACATGTTTTAGGCTTTTCTGACCAGGATTAGATATATTAACACTGACTTCACAAGCTTTCTGAAGTAGTCTGTAGGCATGCCTCATCAATACTGATCCACAATTCTATAATATTCAGGTGTGTTTCAAATTAAGTGGTATGATCCACAAACTGTGAGGAGTGTTCCTTTAACCTTAATTGATGACTCTGGGGTTGGTGGTGCACTGTCTTGTTGAGGGTTTAATCTATGTTCATATATATATGAAGCTTTCGAAAGTGCGTTTTGACATGTGGATTCTTGGTGTTTTCTGATACTAACCTAGACTTGGGATTAACTTTTCATCATTATTATATATGGTTAATGATTAAAACTAACTCTTTCATGGAAGCAGAAAGTGGCATCGAAGATACCCAGGTAGGCATAATTCCTTAAAAGCATGCCATATTAGCACAAGATTTGCACTGGCATCATACTTACATGTCACACCATTACATACAGGTTGGCATTGGTGTGATCTGTAAGCAGTGCTCTGAATTGCAGTGTGTTACCAGTCAGTTACATGTAACTAGGTGGGTGGCTCCATTGTCTTGATCGACACACTGACTCTGTATTCATCAATGTAAAGTGAAGTTTCTGAAATTACTGTCCGTTATTCCGGTTAAATTGATGTATCCACCAGTTCTGTTGGGCCACCATATGATGAATTTTTGAACACTCCTCTTAAAACAAAACAAGTGAACAAGCAAACACACTTTTCTATAGTCTTAGAATTGGCTGTTGTGAGTAGTAATGTAATTTTTCTGCAACTGAATTAACTTGCATGTCAAAGTGAATTCAGATAGTATTGATGATGATTAGCATCTTCACACAATATCACCAGAATTGCAGGAAGTGTTGTTAATGATATATTAAATGATGAATCACTGGATGCATTCAGAGGTTATAACTTGCATCTTTACTACTATTCACTTGGCAGCTCTACATACACACTATACAAACACTTGTTTCTCCATTTCGGTACATACAATTCTGAACACAACTACTGCCTGGCATATATACAACACTTGTTACGAACCTGTAAAAGTTACACCACAACCTTACACATAAAAATTGCCCTTTTCAACACCTCCCCAAAATTTTGACATACCCAGACCAATCACATAGAATTGAAATTTACTATAGGGAAGGGCCTTTGTCAACACATCTGCTACTTGGTTGTGAGAGTCTACATACACCAGTTTCAGTACTTTATCCTGCACGAGAACTTTAACAAAGTGATACTTCACACTTACATATTTTAAGCATTTTGTCTCAAAAGTGGTAGCCATTTTAATGCAAGACTGATTATCCTCAAATAACACAAAACAGCACATCTGACACACCTTTTATTTCTACCAAAAGCTTGCCCACAAACTGACATTCAGCTGCTGTAGAGGCTAACACAATGTATTCTGCCTCAGTACTGGAAAGACTCATGCAAGGCAGTTTTTTACTCTTCCAAATAACATTGTTGCCTAAAACTAATAAAAAGACCTTTACACTTATCTTGTATGAGTCATTGGCAAAATCAGCATTGACAAATGCATCAACAACTGTACCATTATATCGGCCATACTGCAATCACAAATATTTAGTTTTATTGAGATATCTCAAAACATGCTTTAAATGCTTAAAGTGAATAGTGTCATAGCAGTTTTGAAACTGGCTAAAGTACGATACCGGAAAACTTAAATCAGGCCTACTGCCGATCATGAGATACATAAGGTACCCATGAGCTCCCTGTGCATGAAGCACTTCGTTCAATATACAGTTTTGGTTGCATAGGAATAACAGAATATTAACAATCAGCCATGTTGAATTTACTCAAAACCATGTCAATTAATTTCCTCTGGCTAATTTGCATTGTTTTACCATGACAAACTAATTTATAAGCCCAATAAATAGAATGTGCCCTTATTATACATTTCCCTCATTTAAAATTCTTTCATCAACCTGTCTTTAAGCTATGATATTGCTTGTTTACTGTCTGAAAAAATCATCATCATCTACATATCTTAGAATATGGAGAGTACCTTTCATAAACAAACAGGGGTCTACATTTGACCGTATATAATCTATACAATGACTTAATTAGTTTACAAACAATGTTACCATCATAAAGTTCCAAGTTTACACCCACAGGCATTTTCATGTAGACTGGCTCATCAAGATCACCATGCAAAAACGCACACCACATCCAACTGATCCATAGACCATTCTTTCTGTACTACAACTGAAAGGAGCATTCTTAATGTTGTCATCCTGGCAACAGGTGCATAAATCTCTTCCTCTGTCTTGGATCTCTGGAAGCAGCTTTTTGCAACCAATCTGGCGCTCTTCACTGCCTCCCCCTTGACCTCCTTTTCTGCAAACACCCACTTGGAGTCAATTATCTTTAAATTAAGTGGACATTCTATCAACTCCCATGTGTTGTTTTTCTCAAGTGATTCTACCTCTTCTTGCGTGGCACTCAACCACATTTCCCAGTCAGGTCTTTCTTCTACATCTGCCATATCCTGAGGAATATCACGCAAGAAACTGGCACAGCATAATGCAATATGTCCAATGTCATAGTCTTCATGCTATTTAGAGGTTGTCCTTACTCTTGTGGATTTTCTAGTGCTTCCATTAGGTTGAGATATTACTTCACTTTCTTTTGAACCTTCCCCTGAGGGAGTAATGTCATGATCAGGCGATTTAGTATTCTCACCTTCTGTGTCCCATTCCGCTGACTCTTGAACATCTTGTTTCGGGTTATCAGACTCCTTAAACATCTCATCCTTTACATGAGTTTGAGTCCCTGGCTTCACATTTTCACCCTCCAGAAATATTACATCCCTGGATACCACAATTTTCTTTTGCCCAACATCAAAAAGTCTGTACTCATTAGATCAATATCCCACCATGATTAACTCTTTACATCTTTTCTATAATTTGCCTATAGGTTGATTATTTTTTGCAAATGCTTTACACCCAAACAGTATTATTTTTCTGTAGTTGACCTCATACCTATACCACAACTCAGCAGGTATATCATAAGCCCTTGAGGGGTTCGATTGTAGAGGTAAGCTGCTGTTCGAATAGCCTCCCACCCAAATACCTTGGTAACTCTCCTGTCATACACCTTGCTTTATTTGAGTCCTATTCATTCACTCACATCTACCATTTATTTGCGGTGTAAAACTGGGATGTATTCCAATTCAATACCCTTTTTAGACCACCAATTGTTGAAGTCCTTTGATGAATATTCGCCACCAGTGTCACAGCGAATTATACTAACTTCGAAACCATCTCCAGAAAATTTCCGCTCGGCTCCTTCAACATAATACCTCAACATTTCCTGAGTCTCATCTTTAGTTTTCAAAGGGTAAACAACTGTGAAATTGGAAAAGCCATCAATTATGTTTTGGAAGAATTTAAAAACATCATATGCAGTTAGAGTAATTGGTCCACACACATCACTGTAAATAACTTCCAGTGGTCTAGTTCCTCTGAGAAAAGAAGTTTAAAAGACTGCCTAGCCATTTTCCCTTCCAGACAACTTGTATAATCTTTAACACCATCCATACCTTTGATACCTGTCTTCTCCTTCAATTTATGCATTGCTTCATTACAGGGCTGCCCCATTTTTTCATGCCGTATTGTATTGGCTATTGCATTATTTCCTACAGTTGTTAATTCCAAAACATATAACTTCCGAAATCTTTCTGCCTTGAGAATTGTAACACCATTTCTCCTAATTGTCATATGTCTGTCACCAAAAATTGTATAATATCCTGCTTCTACAACCTTTGGAATTGATAAAAGATTGTATTTGAAATTTTCTATAAGTAACACATTATTTAGAGAAAATACCGGTCAAATACTATGGTTCCCCTCTCTGTAGCAACAACCTTAGATGATCCATCAGCAACAACTATAGAAATTGGCACAGCTAATGTTTCTATAATGATCATGAATGGCCTAACCGAAGCACTCTCAAAATATTCAGATGCACTAGAATCACATACAAAGCGTATAACAGAATTATCATCACAGCTTCTACTTACAGGTTTGTTGCCACTATACAACAAAGCCGTAAATACTGTACTTGCGTCATCAGCTTCGGTGATGCTTGCCATGTGTTGTCCTCTGCCATGTCCTCATGAGGCTCTGCTGGGTCCTAGAGCACCTCTTCTGGGTCCTGGAGCGCCTCTACCCCACTAGCGGCCTGGTTCTCCTCTTCTTGTACAACAATTTATCTTCTTATATCCCGGAAGTTCACAGTTAGAACACTTAAGCAGTTTCTTCACCATAAGGACTTTATTGCCCTGACTGACACTGCAATTTTCAGTATTAAGGTTTACCCTCTTATGATCCTCTAACAATCTCTCCTTGATGTCATTAAATACCAACTTGTCACTATACATCTCAATTGCAGTAACTAACCCCTTGTAACTGTCGGGTAGTGTCCTCAACAACTGATAAGTCAAAGTTTCTTCATCAATGATCATGCCTATTAACTTCTCGCCTACAATGCATTAAAACTCAGCATTGTGACATTCCAAATTTTCATCTTCCTTAAGTGTTAACTGGAATAATTTTTTCCGCTAAAACAACTGTGAGCTAACTTATTTCATCATATAAATATCTTTCAGAACATTTATTATAGTTTTTGAAGTCTTGCATCCCTTAATGTGCTCCAACTGCGAGTCCGCTATTCTTTGTACGATAATGTGATCTGCTAATTTTTCAGCTTTCTTCAACATGTCTGCCGATTTCTCTTGTAGCCTTTCTTGAGTCTGATTGGTAAGTTTTATAGTTAATCCTCTCCACCAATATTTCTTCCAATTCTTTTTCAACGAAATCACATCATTCACTTTTATCTAGTTCCACTTTCAAATGGTATAACCAAATGTCAAAACAGACACAATCAAATATTCCAAGATTTCAAATGTCATCTTCCATCTCTGCCATTTCTGCTGGGCCCATAACCCTTGTTATATTAAATTATGAATCACTGGACACATTCAGAGGTTATAACTTGCATCTTTACTACTATTCACTTTGCAGTTTTACATACACAGTAGACACACTTGTCTCTCCATTTCGGTACATACAATCCTGAACACAACTACTGCCTGACACACTTGTTACCAACCTGTAAAAGTTAAAATCTACAACATGACCTTAAAATGGCCCTTTTCAACAGTTAAATATGTTTTAAAATGATTTGACTGTGGGGTTTTTCAATCATTCTTTTTAAAACTAAATAATAGAAGCGTTTGTTTTATTGCTATCTCTGGTTGTAATTTTGCAAGCAACATCAATTCTGAACATAATTTTTCCACTTGATACTACCAAGGAAATTAATATTGACGTATGTTTTTATACTCCTTTCATTCACCCTTACCTTAGTTCTGGTATAAACAAACCCACGCAGGTTAAGTTTTCTGTGATTGGTTAACGTACACACTGCTTCTGAACCCACAAGAAAATAGGTCACATTTAAATAACTTATAATTCCAAATCTACTACATAATAATAATTAAAAACTATCCTTATTTTGAGTAATATATATTGTGTACAACTAATTATGTAGGTATTTATATTGGTAGTTTACCACGCTGTCAGTCATCAGAGCAGCAGTGTATTGACGACAGTCTTTTCCTGTTTCCGTGGTTCTGGGCATTGGCTACAAGAGCCGTCCCACTGCAGTTGCTGAAATGGTGTGTCAGGAACCTGATATGTGTACCGGTGTCATAAAACATGCTCAGGGAAAACTGTTGAAAAGTGGCGAGAACAGAACATTTTTAATGGTATTTTATTATCTTTCGCAGCAGCATTATACTTTGACTGTGAAGCAAGTAGCGGCACTTGCAGCTGAAATGACTGGCATGTCTGCAGTGAATAGTTTGTGTACAGAAAGAACCACATGGAACAGGAAAACGTATGATGCCAGGTGAAAAGAGGAAATGGGGAAAAGAATGTGTTCAATAAGTGTGACAATTTTGTGAAAACTGCTGTGCGTGCTAAACTTCATTCATTTTTCTTACATAATGAGGGTCAAACTTTAAACATAATTTCTGCTGTAACTAATGCTGACGACAATTTTTCAGATTGTAAAAACACGAGACTTTACAAAATGGTAATAGAAATTCAGTTTTAATTTGTGAAAATAAATTGTAAAAGTATTATTTGGAACAGGGATGATATACTGTGTTAGCGTTGGGATTACCTCCGGAAAATACCGCAGTACCGTCAATAATGATGCTCAATTTTTTTATCTGGATAAAACTTGGGTTAATGAAGGCCATATAACCTCAAAAATTTGGTCTGATTCAATGGTTAAACCAAGAAACAAGCTTTCTTATCAGGCCTCAGTACAGGCATAAAAACCCCACAGGTAAAGGTAAATGGCTAATAGTATTGCATATTAAAAGTGACAGTGGTTTTGTTGAAGACTTCCTCTTGGTTTTTGAATTGAAAAAAATGAACGGTGAAATGTTTGTCGTTGTTTGTGAAAATACTTCCTAAACTGTCGCACAACAGTGTCATAGTAATGGATAATGCTTCCTATAACAGTATTAAACTTGAACGCGTGCCAACAAAATCATGGAGAAAACTAGACATTATTTGGTGGTTAACATCAAAGATATTGATGAAAGAATTGTAAAGGAAAAACTTATGAACATTGTGAAAACAGTAGACAGCTATACAAGTATGTGTTAGATATTGCTGCTAAAGCTGGTTGTACAGTCATACAGCTTCTACCATATCACTGTAATATAAATCCTATAGAGTTAGTATGGAGTCAGATTAAAGGTTTTGTAGTCACAATACTACTATTAATTTACAAGATGTCTTTTAGTACATCCAGTAGTACATGAGATAACTGCTGATAAATGGCACAAGTGCATAAAATATGTAATATCAGAGGAAGAGAATAAATGGAAAGTGGATGGCATAGTGGATATAGTAAAGAACAAGATCATTATAAACACAGCAGAAAGCTTGACAAAGTGGGAAGTGATTCTAGACTGGGAGTTGAGCCTCTTTCGCAGAGTGACAAGAATTGTAAGTAAATAATTTTAATACTTATGTCAAGTACGAGTGTAGATATGAGGTCTACGTTCATGAAATTGTACTGTAGTGACACGCTCCAGCAGCAACCAATCATTGCTGTCTGTGGCCGAAAGATACAGTTGTATTTGCTTACATCATAACTAATATAAGGGTGAATGCACTGTAGTTCCGTTGATAGTTGTGTACAAGTTATTTTGTAATGTCATGTGGTTGGTTGGTCATGTTTTCAGAAATTTTAATAACTTCCATTCTTTCCTTAATACTGGTTCCCTCAGCCATTTTGATACACAATTTAAAGTTCCAGAAACATTCCACCCAATGTTTTGGAAATTCGTTAACCTGTGTACACTCATATGTTCACCATTAATGGACTCTTAGGATGTTTCTGAATTCTCAGTGTATACTTGTTAAGTATATACATTTGCGTACTAGCTGTGATGTGTACTAGTTGTGTACTTGTTGAAACTATTTGGACACATACTTACCTCATCATGTTAGACTGGTCGCACATTCTGGCAGAAATATCAGACAATATGTGAAAACAGAAAATTTGATACATGATGTTATAAATACGCATCGTTTTCTATGGTATTTAATAAAGTAAACAAATTACCACGAGGGCAAGTGTGGAAACATGGCTTTAAATGAACAAATAATAGAGGCAATAGTGGGCGCATATCATTTGCATTCACTAATAATGAAGTTATGTTTCGTTTGTTTGTTTGTTTGTAATTGTGTATCACATAATCACTCCAGCCACACACTGCCATGCATGTGAAGCTGGATTATCGAACATTTGAGATGTATGTACTGCAGATGTGTTATACACACACATTATACTTACATACACTCAAACATTTTCTCCATTCAAGAAACATATTTTTGCTTTGCTATCATGTTTTAGAACAAATCCTGTAGCTAGTATATCTCAAATATAAACAGTCTGTTGTTAGTGAAATGAACACCTTTGCTGTAACACTTTTAGATGTTAACATTTTAATAATAGGCTCCCAGAAAAAAATTTATTAGTGTTTTATGTACACAACATAGAAAACTGCAAGAGTCCCACATTAATATTCATACCTAAAACTTGAATGCTATTACTTCACCAGCGTACTGCTACAGGTATTGGGTTTACTATATTGTTGTATTTCTCCATAATGATAATGCAATGTTTCTTTTCTGCAAATATACTTTTAGGTGCCAATTATGAATTCCACAGAGTAATATATGTACTAGTGGAATGTTTCGTAATGGCTTGTTACTGTATTCTAACATCTTATCCAAGAAATATAATTATATTGTATTGCTATTATGTCAGCATGACTGTGTTACTTATATGATTGTTAAGTTGCCAGTTTGGTATCACACAAATCTGCCCTAATGAAAGGGTGTTGCTGCAGAAATAGGGCTGAGCTGTCAAAAGGGCACCAGGATCTCGTTCCTTCAGGGACTAAACTCTCAAAACGTCAAACAAAACCCTTTAGCGGTTTTCTGGATGCCCATTTTTATATATATTTTACAGTGCTTGTTTTAGGTTAATGTGAAATATAATTCTGGGTATTATTGCATGCACACCAAACTCTGTAATTGTTCATATTCAGAATGTTTACTGCTACAATGAGAATAGAGAGATTATTAACACATATTTTTTCAGACTTTTGCTTTAACTCACAATGCCACGTCTCAAGCATTTTACTACAACATGTAATCAAGATGCCATGCTGTATAATGTTGAAACCATGAATATGTTACTGTACACTTAACATTTCTCCAGTTTAACAACGTTCCACAGTTCATTTACAAAATAGTAGATCACTTTACGTAATGTAGCTAATCTGTGGGAAAATGCAATTGTGGATTACAATAATAATGATCCAATGTTTTTCCTACCTCAGGCAGGTCAGTGGACGGGATGAGGGGAGGGGGATAGTGCCAAGTGGAGCACGCTGCCCTACAGGAAGGCCAAACTTGTCATTATCATCAGCCAGCCTTAAGGATTAGTGTATTGAGATGAGAGAGGCCTGGAACTATGACAGAATGCAAGGGCAAAGACAATGGGAACACCTTGCGAAAACCCACCAACAGCATTGCCATGTTTTGTGGATTAGCATGATGAAAGAATATGAAGCCGAGTTTCACCTACTTCACTGAGCATTTGTATGTACATGAAAGTATTGCAGGTTGTCTACTGAATTTCCATTTTGGAATTCCCTTACTTTTCCTTGTTTATCAGACGGTATCTTACCATTTTCCCTAAAATATATTTTCGGGAATACTGAAACATGATACTGTATTTTGTCATTGTTGACAGAACAAAATGCCATCAGTGAAGTTGCATTAAATTACACTGCAACAGACCAAGCAAGCAGGTCTGACATTTGATTCAGCCCATCAATATTTCTTGCAATACATGCTATTGACTTCACATGAGTGCCCGTTACAATTACACCAATACATTACTTTGTATGTGTATGTAGGCTGATGCAGTGAGTGTGGTGGCTCAGTTGGAGGTGCAAGATGTTTTGAGGGGCGGTGAGGTTAAAGTTGGGAAGCATTGTTGAGGTATTTGTTACCCGATTAGGCGTCTGACACCACATGTGGCAGTGTCGAGGTTGTTCGAGAGCTGGGGACTCTTGATGTTGACGTTCTCAGGAACAGCGGGCCGATCATCCCTCACATTTATTATGTGCAGTGTTTACTAAACGGTGGGCCTATTAAAGGCTGACCCACACACTTGATACTGAACTGCTGACTTTTTGCACAATTGCAAGAATTACTCTCATAACACACGGTTCATAGGTAAGGTGATTTTGGCGGGCTTTGGAGGATCCGATTCCCTGATGTGCCCGAAGACTTGGCGAAGGAAGACATGTGGCAAATATTGTCTATGCATTACTAACAGATCACACACTGGAAAATTGAAATGTTACAATGTGTATGCTCATAATTACATTATCGTGTTATTCAGACAAATAACACTTTTTGCAGAGTAGCAACTATTTGCATTTTCCCTGACCCAAGTGACAGTTTTCTGATGCATCCCTGACTTTTCCCCATCGCATGTAATTCCCTTACTTTTCCCTGTTACAATCATAACGTTTATCAATGCTCTATTTAACTCAATTTAACATGAAATGTTTTTTTCCATAATGTCTTAAAACAACCCCCCCCCCCCCCCTTTTTTTTTTTTTTTTTTTCTATATTTTTCACAACATACACAGTTTATTTGAACACTGTACTCACAAATGCTGGTAGTTACAAATTACTATGTTTTCTCTACATACGGTTACCACTGTTTTATTCTAACTTTTAGGACAAGTGTACCATCTGTTGTATGAAAATATGTGCGCGTGTGTATATATATATATCCATTGCAGTGTCTCTTGGCCCTATATGGTTGCATATATATATATATGCTGTTTATTATAAATTTACAACACAATAGCAGGAATATAGAAATTCTTGCACCTCGGTATCCTGACGTTATGTTTATCTGTTCAGCTTCTGTTGATTTCACAAATATTCATACTACACCAATAAATAGCCTTGCGACATTACTTTATCACGTCATTAGAAGATTGTAAACCTTTTAGAGCAGTTGTTATGGGATTTTTTTTACGTATGTAGCCTACAGGGGCATTACACACACACTGGCATCCTATCCTCTTCCCCCGATACCTAATCTATCATGTGTTTGATGATACCAAAAGAAAGATAAATACAATTCAATGAGGTTTGTACTAAATTGAAAATGCAGAATGCAATTTTAATATTATTCGTATGCAAACACATAGGAAATATGCTGCAGAAGTCTATACAACGCTCAGAATGTTATCCATATTTCTATGCACATTTATTTACCTGACAATTATTTACACATCCCATTCACAGAAATATGCACATTGATAACAAAAGAAAGATAAATGCACTCCAATGGGGTTTGTAATAACTTGGAAATGTGGACTTAAATTGTAATGTTTTTTGTAAGCATACACCTGGGAAATATGCTGCAGATGTCTAAACAACACTCAGAATTTTATTCATAATTGGAAGCACAAATATTAAGCTGACAATTATTGACACATACAACAGAACAACATTTTGTAAATACTACTTATTAACTTTTGAAACTCGCAAGCTTTATAATCACAAAACGTACACATTAATTTTCACACCTGAAATACAATATGGCGTCTGTTGTAAGTACACAAGTATGCCCAACAAGTACACAATTTCAAATACAAGTATAGATCCTGTCTGTACTGTACTGGGAATTTGAACAGTGCTAATATATACATGGTGATGTCACTTCCGGGGACAAATATGCACAAGTATGCAGTTTTTGAGAATTCTGAAACGTCCTTAAATTAATTTTGAAATTTGCGGATAGTTGCAATCTCATTTACTCATCTCTTTGTCTGTTCTCAATGTTAAGAGCCTCCCAGATCACTCCACTCCCTGATATCTTTGTCCTCAGCTGTATTGCCATTTAATAGTTGATTGTGTTCACTGGTCTCGTGGCAAGTTATATTCAGTAGTTTGTGTGAAAACAGTTTCATTAAATAATTCTTGTATAAGAACGGATTCCCTTCCTTCAATCCTCTGTTATGTTTAAATTGTTGCCAGTGTGTGCATCCTTTTTCTTTAACAAGTAGAACATTACTGGAATACACTAATTTGTGTCTCTTACGTACATCAAAAAGGAAAAAATGAGAGCTGTCGCTCTGTAAATTTAACTAAAACCAGTATATACTTTGATTAGTATTTTTAACTTATCAGGTTTTTGATTAATCTGAATTGTGATTATTTTCTAATGTTCTTTATAAAATAGTTCAATAATCTTTGAAACATTATTTGGCCAAAAACTTTAGTTGAATATTTTACTTATAATTTCTGTTATTTTTATTTTTATTTAAACTTTGTGGACATTAACATACACTCTATAATCAGTAAATATTTTATGCTTGCTTTCCCAACTATGCACTTAGGTACCTTAACCAGGTGGAAACATGATGCTTCAGACAATATCTATGCTTTTACTACTGACCAATAAAAATACACATGTGGAAAAATGCCATAATTCCACAAATTTTTAGTTAACCTATAGGCATCTAAATTTTATATAATTTCAGCATCTGTTTTGTGTAAAATCATTATATCTCACAAATATTCTGTTTGCTAAAGCACATACAACATAAAAATGAGTTCTTATATGTTCTGTAACACTATAATTAGGTAATGAATAATAATTTTCCTTGTCGGAAAATTATACTTCAATGCATGTCATTATCATTTTTAAGTGGTATAAATTATATATAAATAATGTACAGTATCTAACTTGTGCATTAATTAGTTTTACAAAACATTCAAATAAAATTATCTTCAAATTTACATGGAACTTGCTTCCCATGTTTACTATCAGTTATATTGAACTGAAGTTTTTAACATATATTTTTTATTGGTAATTATGAAGAATAGGAGTTCATTTGAAAACTTGGAAAACAATGTCAGAAAATAGTATGTTACAACATTACTATATAATCTAAAGCATAATCTCATGGTCACGTTAGTGTATTCACAAGACAAATTATGAATCGTAGAAATGGGGAACAGGTATAATTATTAGTGAAGTAATGGTATACCGAACGTAAACAGTGTAAAAAATAACACAGTAAATTCCATAAGGCAGGAAAAAGAAGAAAATAACATCCACTGATGGCTGCAGAACAGTAAATCCACAAAAATATCTCCACCACTCTGCTTCCCAAAGTGTGAACAATAGCAAGCAATTAAGGCAGCACTAATTCAGCTGCTTCATATGTTTTTAATTATTTTAACTTAATACCTTGACCATAAGAAACCACTAATCATTTATGAAGCAAGTAACTTGAATCACATACGTTGTGCATATTTGTTGAAAATACGTCTACTATTTGTTAAAAAAAAAATGTTCACAAGGTAAAACTATGAATCCCTAGCAGGTGCATCAACACTGCACTCTTCGCTTACTGCACTAGCTGTCATTTAGCAGAAACTACCTAAATGGAAATTTTCTATCCCTCTCTGGGAACAGCAGATTATGTAAACAAGAAAGGGTTACACCTGGAATGTTTTCAAATTTTTTCTGTATGAACGCAAAAATGTAATATGCAACCATACATTTACAACCTGATAAGCTTAGGTAAAGCAAAAATACCAGATTCAGTGTGCTAAAACCTTTCATTCAGATGAGCACGTATTCTTCAAAATTACTAGATGGTTTTTTTTTAATAAGTATTTTCCAACTTGGAGAACAATTTATCCATTTTTTTTTGTTTTTGTAAATGAAAATCTTCACAGGAAAAGTGTGCATTTACAAAAATTTAGGTAAAAAAATGCACTTATGTACATGTACAATTTAATGAGGTATTTTATATTTATAACTATTATTTTTTTCCAACAATTTGAAAATATGTCAAGTAATAATCATCCATTATACGTGTTTTCTTAAACTCTGAAACAACTAGAAAATCAGTTGCTGTGTAATTTGAGGGGGCAACAATCTAAAATAATAAGTGTACTCCTCGCCCCATTTTCTCTCGCTCGCTCTCTCCCTCTGGCTCTCCCCCCTCTCTCCCCCTCTCCTGCTCTCTCTCTCCCCCTCTCCTGCCCTCTCCCCTCCCACTATCTCCTCTCTTCCCCCTCACTTGCTCTCCCCCTCTCGCTCACTCCACCTCTCGCTCACTCCACCTCTCTCGCCCTCTCCCTCTCGCTCTCTCACATTCACACACTTTCTTTTTCTCTCTTGCTCTCACTTTCTCGCTCTCTCTCGCTTGCTCTCACTCTCTCTTTCGCTCTCGCTCATGCTCTCACCATTCCCTCATACTGCTTCATTCTCTTTTCCCTCTTCCTTCTTGCTCCTCTCTCCCCTCTCTGCTCCATCCCTCTTCCCAACCTCTCCGCCCTTCCTTATCTCTCCTTCCTCTCCCCGCTCCCCCACTCCCCCACTCCCCCACTTTACCCCTTTTTCCCCTTCTTATCCTTCTTGCCATCCTTCACCCTCCCTCTCTCTCTCTCTCTCCCCCTGTGGTTAGCTCGCTTGCCTCCCACCAAGGGAACCGGGTCAATTCCCGGCTGGGTCACCAGATTTTCGCATGTTGGAATTGTGCCGGACGATGCCGTTGGTCTGCGGGTTTTCTCTAGGATCTCCCATTTCCCACCCCTTTCATTCTGGCACTGCTCCATACTCATCTCAATCATGAAATCTCAAATTTTAAGGACACATGGTTACCCTGTTAAATGCACCGCTCACAGAGCGGTTAAGTGCTCTGCCAAAACTGACATTTAACAATGTCACAGCTGTCGTGAGCGTGTCACAAATATGTGATGGTAATCCACTATAATGGCACTGTGCTGTCCTTATACATTTACAGCTCGAAGATAGCAGAAATGTTATCAAGATTATTTGTCACTCAAAATAATTGCACAGTGATGAACTGTAGTATTTTATATCAAATTGTTTTGCCTGATAATGTTACACAATAAATTTAACTAGTAATTATTTTTGCAAAGCTGTCTTTTTGCATGTAAAGGTAATTTTTTCCCCATTGTGTTTAATCATATCTGGTGTAAAAGCAGCATGATTTTCAAATGAAATATTAATTTAACTCAACAATCAGTATCTTTTGAATAAAATTGTACCCCACCAAAAGTGTATATTTGACTTGCCCTTGCTGCCAAATATTGTTTATAACACCGACTGCAGCTGATATTTTTATTACCAAGAATGAAGTTTATTTTCATTGGTTTCTTGCAAGGGCGATTGACGAATTTATATTAATTTCATTACTTACACATCTTCTGAATAAACTGATATCCTGGAAGGGTCTATTTGATAGGTTTTGTCGCCAAATAATGGCCTAAGCACGGAGTCCGAGTGTAGCGTTACAATGGGCGTAAGTGTACAGGAAAATCAGAGAACATGTTTTTTAATTATTAATTATTGAAAACCAAATAGAAATAATGTTTAATTGCCTTATTATTCACCTCTTTTTCAAAATGAGTTTTTGTGGAATGAAACATTAACGATTACTTCAGAAGGCAGAAATTTTCCACGTTAACATAGCATTGCGAAAGTAAGTACATGTACGGCCTGGATTAAGTAAGCTCTTATTATTCACCTCTTTTTCAAAATGAGTTTTTGTGGAATGAAACATTAACGATTACTTCAGAAGGCAGAAATTTTCCACGTTAACATAGCATTGCGAAAGTAAGTACATGTACGGCCTGGATTAAGTAAGCTTTGGCTGTCCTCAGTGATATTCGACTGAGCTTGTTTCCTCCCCTTACTTGGCTGCCGAGGTGGGAACTAGTTGATTAGCAACCAGTATGGTTTCCTTGCACCCTCCCTCTGGGTGCTGACCAGTTTGGAAGGGGAAGGGTAGATTGTTTCGCTCCTCCTGCTTCTGACACTTTCCTTTCTCCTTCTTGCCCACTGTGATCATACTGCCCAATCAATCTCCCTGCATGCTCTCAGCTGATTGAGTGTGCTTGAGACATTCAAAATTCTGTTTGCATTCAGTGTAATATTATTTTCTTTCCCACAGTGTCAGAAATTTGAGAGCTGACTTGTACTGTATGTCAGCTTACAGTGAATTAAAGTTTAATAAGGTTAGTAGTATTTTATTGATGTACTTGTCAGATCCTCATCTACCGAAATTCTGGATGTATGTAAATTGTTCGACAGTCCCTAGAAAAATGGTTCATACAGTTTTTTTTTAGATTCACTATTTTTATTTTTATAATTTTACTGTGTGAATAATTGGTATTTACAAATGAAGAGCAAACCGTAGGTGTCACATTCCAGAGATTTGTGTACTCTTTGCTGAGCGTGTTACCTGGACCATTACCAATTTGCAGTGGTCAGGGGGTATAGTCAGACTACTTGCCCTCTCCAAGGTGGAGCGAGTTTGATTCCTGGCAGGGGTCGATCTTGGGTGTTTTGCATGTGGGATTTGTACTAGTCGATGCTGTTGGTTGTCAGGTTTTCTCGGGTATCTCTCGTTTCCCTCACCCTTGCATTTTGGCACTGCTTGATAATCACCACACTTCAACCTCATTGACTGTGTAGACCTCAATGTTAAAAGCAGCCTAAATCTCTCCACACTACCAATTTGCATATCGTTGGGTACTTGGTGGAATTCAGGTTTTGCCTTTGGTTTCTCAACGAAAAAATATGTATGCACCACTTCCTCCTGCCCCCAAGTAGTTGTAAGTGGCACCAACATAGTTGAGTACAGTAATGCCACTATTGCTTACAAATGTTTACTACATCATGTCATTTTTTCCAAAAAATTTCCGGCCTTGCTCTCATCCAAAAATAAAGTGCTGTAAAACTGTAATTTTACACAGAAATGTGCACCACTGCTCCCCAAAGCAAGTGTGTTAGTGATTGCACAGGTCTGCACCAATCTACTGACTTCATACATTTCACCCAAATTATTGCTTTGGTTGTTACATATAATTTGGGTAAAATAAATTATGTAGGTAAATTGGTGCTGCCTTCTGTGTTTGCTACCGCTCATGCTCCGTGAAATAGAGTGGTGCAGATTTTTGTGAGAGTTCATTTATATGGCCATTTTTTAAATTAATTAATTTGGCAATTTTTTTTGTGTTCTTTATGGATTTTAACCTACGATTTCCCTGGTATTGATAGCCCTTCCCTATATCACGATTATCATCTTGTATAGGAAATATACTAGTGCAACCTAGGGTTATACTTAAGTGTGAATACTACTACCAACATGTACCATTATTTTTTTAATTGTAAACATTTGCTTCATATATGCCCCTAGTCTTGATAACTACCCAGACCATTAGGGTGAGTTGTAGTCTGTTAAATTTGAAAGGGTACTCAGATGGAATAAGGAGTATGTGCTTTATGAAACCTATTCCTCCTGCGCACATCCATTGAAGACTGTGGCCTTAGCTTAGTTACGTCTTTTTTTTGCCAACCCTCCACATGGAGCCTGGTACTACTGCAGCATTTGATAACCTTAATGTAACCCCATTGTGTCCACAGATTTGTACTCCATTTCCACCACTTCAAACAACTTAATCAAACTAAGCTAATGATTTATGATATTGTTAATGCTGCTCAGTCCTTGTAACACTGTCTTCTAGGGCAATAGTTTAAAACTATATGTTGATTCACTTTTAAACTAGGTATACACTAAATATTGGATAAACTGATTTATGTCTCCTAAGCATTTCTAGTAATAATACTACTGGAATATATTCAAGTTACTTTTAATATTATTTTCATTTCAGTATTATTATAGGAAAAGTAAGTGTAAACTAACAGCCTTGCCATTGTTATAACATGTGATTTTGACAATTATCTAAATGATTCGCAAGCATATAGTTCTGACAGTTATGTTTGTAAGAAACCAATTAAATGTTGCAACACACACACAGATTGGTTACTGTGTTGCTGAAATGGGTTCTATATCCTAATTCACTCTTCATTCAAAATTATATACAAAATTGTTTAACTGTGCTGTATAATATGATTTAAACACACATATAGGACTTAATTAGAGTAAGAACATAGCAAAATGTATTTCACTGACTGCATTGTTAATTAAATTTAACTATTAAATTATCGATCCTGCTTAGTTCTGACAGCTTTTTTCTGTGACTGTAAGGGAAATTAAACTTTTTTTTTTTCTCAGAAACATGTTACCTTTGTACTCTTTCTTTAATTGTTTGATAAGTATTTATTAAATATGCTGGTTTGAAAGTTACAGGTATGAAAACTGTAAAATAAATAACATATCGAAAACATATCTTTCCCCTTTTCACCTTCTTAAGGAATTAAATTTTTAAAGAATTTTCGAAGAAGAGCATAACACTATATTAGGTTACTGAGCTGGAAGAATTTTCAAAAACACACTAACCATTTTTTCCTTATGAGGTGGGTGCAAATAAGAGTTCTTGAGGAGGGTTAGAAAATTCATTTTACCCCTCTAAGGTTTGAAAGTAAAAAACTCTTAAAATTTGTACTTAGGTATTTATTGATGACCTTTCAAAGCTAAAATCATATCATCTCATTGGGTTAATAAGCTATTGGGAGTTCTCAAAAATATATTTTACTCCCAAGGGTCAAATTTCCAAAACTCCTTTCTTAACGAGTGCCTGCACCCTAAGGGGAAGCCACCCCTAAATTTTCATGCCTTTGCATTTCCCTAATTGTTTGGGCTGTGCATTCATGAGTGAGTTTGAGAGCGAGTGTGAGCTACTTTTAGAGTGAGTGTGAGGTAGTTTGAAAGTGAGTATGAGTGAGTTTGAGAATGATAGTGATATTGAGCTTGAAAATGAGAGTGAGTTGGAGTGAGTATGGGAGTATCAGAGTGAGTTTGCATGGAAGTGAGTGTGAGTAGTGCATGTGTGTGCACAGGTGTGTGTGCATGTGGGTGGAGGGGGGCTGAGAGTGAACTTCCTTTTATACCTAGAGATTAACTCAGTTATACAAATATACACAATCAAATCACATTATTATCACCACCTGCTGGTATCTAGAGTAACTGCCCTTCACAGCACAGACAGCAGCTAGACAAGCTGACAGTGACTCAGTCAGGTACTGATATGTCTCCACAAGTATCTGGAGCCATGCTGTCTGCAGTACGTCCCACAACTGTTGAAGGGTGCATGGAGACAGATGGCGAACATGTCAGTCAAGGTGGTCCCACAGATGTTCAATTGGATTGAGATGGAGGCTGTTTTGGGAACCAGGGAAGAACTTTGAAGTCTTGATTGTGCTTTTCCAGCCACATGTGGGTACTTTCTAGCAGTGTGGCAAGGCGCATTATCGTGCTGGAAGATCCCATCCTCCCAAGAAAAAGAATCATCATGTACTGGTGGACGTGATTGCAGATAATGGATTCATAACCAAATTGATCAAGAGTGTCTTACCCATGAGAGCAGGAAGCACACTGTGTACAGCCATCCTGTCAGTCGCAGTATATACCTGCTCCACCAGCCCACATCATGGGCTATACGTCATGGGCTATGCGCTTCAGGTGGCACTTCTAGCAGGTTGTCATAATAATGTGATTAGACTGAGTATATAACACTTGTTTAAATTATTGGAATTTTTTTAGGGTCTGACACAATAAATATCTATCGCTTCTTCGTAGCATTTTCTTTTCATAAACCTTGGGAAATTTGTTTTTGTTGACAAACTAGTGTTTGTGCCTTAACATGTTGCGAGCATCTGTGATATTGAAGCAGTAAATAATAGTATTTATATTTTTCACTAACCATGAGACAATGACCATACTCTCATTTGAAATATAAATACATTTGCAAAAAGGATTGATCAACATGAATTAATGGCATGACTTCAACAAAGTTTTCCACACGGTATTGTCATAGCTCGACATGGTCCCATTTTCATTTAATACAGTTTGCTTGAGATAATGTGCCACTAGGAGGCATACATGTCCTTCCATCATTCATGGCTGTAACACACTGAATAAGACTTTAGTAGCAGTATGAGCAGTGTGATCCACAGATTCAAGTTCACTGAACACACAGCATGCCCTGATGGTGCTTTTGACAAGCCTTTGCCCAGCTGGATAAGTTTGAGAGGGGCTGCATCGTTGGCCTCCAAGAGGCAGGTTGGACATTTTGGCATATTACTCAGCCACTGAAACCATTCTGTCTACACCATGAGTTAGTGTTGGATGCAGTGGGAACAGGAGGGTACCCACACCCTTAAAGAAGATTCAAGTCAACCCCGGCAGATACCACCAGGGAGGATTATTTCATAGTGCGACATGCTGTAAGCACTCCATGGGCACCACTGTGCACCATCCAGGGACATGTTACGGCAGCTGGGAATACACCTGTGTTCACCAGTACCATATTCAGGTGGCTAGCAGAGTGGGATCATGCATCGCTATGTCCCCTACATAATCTACTATTAGAACCTGAACATCATGGAGAACTTGTGACCTCCTGCTGGAAACTGGCAGCATGTCAGCTTGCAGATTGGCGACAAATGATGCTCAGTGATGAATCATGGTTATTGCTGGATCAAGACATCTGATGAATTTGAGTCAAGAGACGTCCTTTCCAGCACCCTGATCCATGCGTTGTTGTAGAGTGGCACACAGCCTCAACATGAGGTGCCATGGTGTGGGGTGCCATTTCCTACGATTCCCCTAGCCCAGTGGTGGTGATTGAAAGAACCCTGATGACATGGCGGTACGCCCAGGAAATTCTGTAACCATGTGCACTCTCCTTCCTTGTGCAGTTTGGCAACCTTATTTTTCAGCAGGATAATGCCCGATTTCATGATATCAACATGGTTCCTTGGCCATCAAGATACCCAGACCTCTTGTTTATTGAGAACGTTTGGGACCAGATTCGACAACAACTTTGATCAGTGGCAACTATGGTGGATTTGGAGGATCATTTGCACCAGCTGTGACTAGATATTTCTCAGGAGTACATTAGTCGGGTGTATGCCTTAGTGTCAGACCATATTGCCACCTGTCTCATTGCTATGGGTGGTCTCAACACCATACTAAATCCATTATGCAAGTGTTAATACCCTGCAATACATGCCTGGTGTGGTACAATATTTTAATGTTTTCTCTATACACACTACCATGTCCTGTGCATTGTACTCACTTATATGCCCCTACAGTGGTATTTTTATGGTGGTCAATTTTTTTGCATATAAGTTCAACAGGTTGGATTTCACTTTACATACATAAGGTTGAAATATTACACAGTTTCTTGATAATCATGTATGTTTGTTTCTCAGATATTTATGTAAAAATCACCATTAATAACTGTCAATGAGTAAGCACCAAATTTTAATCAAATTCTTTATTTGGATGTGTACTTTACTTACCTAGATGAAGAGTGAAGCACTTTTGACTTTCACTATAGTCCGGTGTGCCAGACTCATATTTATGGCATAAGAAAATGTAAATTAAACTATCATTAGTGTTGTGCTTCAGTGTATTATAACTTGTTTTCTCAAACTGAAAGCAAATGTGCAGCAAATAACTGCTTTTATGACCAGGCTTTGTGTTTGTACAACCTCTGATCTCAAAACAAAACAATTTTATATTTGACAGTTATTTATCAAGCAGCTTTTTTATGCACTGTGCTTGTACTAGTGATTGTCACTTTGAATTTTCATACATAGGTACTTATACAAAGATTGGATAATTTTTGGTGTTTAAAGTTAATTATTTTTATTCGAATTTAATGAATGTATAGTTTGCTAGCAACATTTTTATTCATCAAAAAACTAGAAGGGAAATATTTTACAGTGGTAATTATATTGCATCAAAATTATACCTATGATAGCAAAAAAAGAAGAGAGCAATAAATTTATTGGCTTGCAGATTAAAGAATAAACATTTCTCATTTCTAAACGCAGGCAAACAGTATCACTCCAATAGGAGATTCTAGCAAGTCTTGAGGATGGAACGTTAAGGCAAAACTGTTCGTCTACATGGCTTGACAAGCTGGTAGAAGAATCCTTTCCTCCTTCTTTCCCTCTTCCAGAACCAGTCAGTCGGTCAGTCAACGTAATTTTCCCCAGTCTACCTGCTCCCACAACAATGGACTGAAAAAAAATCTTAGCTCTTGCATCTTGCTGGACAGTACACTTGAGTTGTAGAACTAGATACTATATCCATGCTGCGACCTAGTGCCAGTTTCAGTAACCTTGTACTCAATACCATTGCTCACTGTGGTAGCATTTAATACCAGCTGACAAGATGGTTTCCACGCTCTAAGAGAAAATTGATCCTAAGCCCTTAATAAACTTATATTTGACTGTCTTAAATGAAACATTTTATGATAATTTTGCTGTAATATTAATGCGGACATGGTCACTTCTTATTCTATTTGAAATTATTTACGATAAGCAGTTATATGTGCACTACCCACAAATGCCGCAACCCGTTTATGCACTAGTATTTTGAATCATTGATATAGAAGCTTCAGAGGTTGGCAGGTCTGTTCATTGCTTTTTGCACTGAACAGTGCTGAAATCTCCAGCAAATTTTGGCCTCATTGCCTAGATGTGTGTGTGTGTGGGTGCGTGCGCACGTGCTATGTGCCCTTGCTAACAGTAAATAAATGTACCCCTGCTAATTGGAGTTTTTTTGGCCTTTGGGAAAAAATGTAACCAGATATGCTTTGTAGTAACAGAAGCAGATTTAAATACGAAAAATAATTGTCATTTTGGTTAATAGTTTGTACTGAATTTTCAATACAATTTTACAAATAAGGTACAAAGAAACACTTTCAAACAATTTATTATAACTGCCCAATCACTTACAAGAGAGCTGATAAGTACACAAAATAATACTGATGGAACCTTAGTAAAACTTTGCACATGTAATATAAATTCTGTAAAAACAGTGCCACATGTTTATCACAAAATTCTGAGTATATTATTAAGACTTAAAAAATTACTTGAAAATATTTGCTTGAAAACACCTTAAAAAAAGGTGACTCACAAACTCTTGTCTTAAAACATTGCAAAATCTATTGAAAACCAGCTAATTAAATACTGGCAAATATTCAATCTCGCATTCATTGTGTTATAAACATTGCAATAATCTACGGACATCACTAAACGTCATGCAAAAAGACTTGATTCTCAGGCAGTTGAATGACACAACTAGGTGATCAAATATAAACGTACAATATGTAATCATATTTTCAAATAAAGTTTTGATCAAAATAGGTTTGGTGCCTTTCGATATTAAATGATACGTGGCAATATTATTTAATTTCCGTACTCTCAGCTCTCGAAATTGTTTCAAAAAGTTGTTTACAAAACAATATCAAATTGGTTAGTCAGACATGTCAGTGGTGCAATCAACTGTTCTCACAATTTTACGTTAAGTTTAATTACCATGACAAAAATATTGCCATAATCTAATAACTAGTACCATTCCTTTACAAGGTGTAACAGCACTTCAAAACCATTTACAAAATTTTCAAATACTATGACCATATGCCACTGCACTTTTAACTGTTACATGAAAAATATTACGTCTTTAAGAGTATGTGGTGCACAAATGCTTACTAGAAAACGCAACCATGATTAATTTACTATATTACTTAGTTGCGCAGTTAAGAAATACCTAAACCTATAAATGTTAAATGAATAACTTCGTAATGCCGAAGCCAAACTTGACCCATCAAAGGGCAATGCAATAAAATAAATGTTAAAATGCTGAATAAAATTTATTATTAAAAAAATTAATCTACAAGGCGGCACTCAAAAAATTACAATGGGCCGTACACAGCGCCCAGTAGTAAAACAAGATGACACAAGCAGCACGGCAAGTTCTGGACAGACGATCACATGCAAAGCCTTGATGGCTGCGCCAGCCGAATGGCGTAACAAATGCGAGAATAAACTATGCATTTTGTACTAGTAAACATGTATGGCAGTGTTCAAACATTTACTGTTCAGATAAGCCATTAACACATGCGAATTTGAACACAGAAAAAGGAACTCTACTGACTTTGTGTGCCCACTACATTAGCACTCAAAACGAACTACTTCAGTAGCGCAAAACTGGAAGCCCATTAATAATTGAACTGTCCATGACTCACCGTGTTTTCCCATATTCCTCTACCCTATGAAAACGTGATATTACACTACCAATTTTAATATATAAATTAATTTTGTGTTGTGCAGATATTAAATTTTATTTAAAACATGTCAATTTTCATGGCGCTGATTCAAAAGTGGGTGATGTGGAAGCTTCCAATCGCTGAGGCAGAATGAAGGGAAGGTCACAGCTGAACAGACCAGCTGAGCAAATGACCCCCACTACAATTAACAGGTGATGTACCAGGAGGGGAGGTAGGGGTGGGGTAACGAAAGGAATCTGAATCCAAGTGGACCGAAGAGAACTTTTATAGCGCAGCGATCAGGATGGCAATTTGTTGAACTAAATGTGATGGCACAGCAGCACCGTCACAAGTTTTTACAAAACTATTTCTGCTAATATTATTTTTGTACTTTTTTGAATATGGTATATGTCTGGCCTAACATTTGAAATTTTGTATTCTAGATATACTGTAATTATTTATTTATGTGCAGCATAGCTGTGTGAGGAACTGAACTTTCAGCCTAATTAATTAAAAATAACTGTAGTATAGAAGGTGGTGATCAGATTTGTATACTGTAAAATAATAGTATTAATAATAACTGTGATAATGATGATGAGGATGATGCAAAACTGTTCAAGATGATTTAAATCTTGCATTAAAATGGTTCTTCACAAATTCTTTTACAAAATACCAATAATTTTCTTTCATCACATTCAGAGATCAGTTTGTGACTTTTTATGTCAAGTATTTTAGAGGTTGTTACAGTCTGAATAGGCTACCTGTATGTCCTGCTTTTCATTAAGCGGATTAACAGAAAACATTATCATCTCAACCCTTCTGATGATTGTACAGGTAGCACTTATTCTCGTGTTTCATCTCCGAACTGTATTAAGGACTTCTAACACTTCTCCAAACTCGAGGCTAATTTGACAGAGGAACAGCCTCTAGCAAATTAACGTTTTTGAACCAAATGGGGATACTCTGCATGGATGTATCAGCAAACAAAAGCAGTATATTGAGCCTTGCTTTCCTTTCAGGAAGCTTTCACGCGAGCTTGGGATACTCTCCCAACCATGCATATAATAATTGAGGCTCGTACTTTCTAGAGTCAGGTCTGATTTAACAATGTTTGTTTAAACTATTGGTTACCTAAACATAGAATTAACTAAAACAGAATGATTAAGTGATGATCAATATTGTACTGTTTCTCAACATAATTTTACTGTGTGTTTAACTAAACAATCGTTAAGGTAAATATGGCAACAATGAAGTTACGTATCTGCTTAAAATTTGTTTATTATGGTGTGTTGGTTAAGTTTGTGAAAGGTAAATGTGGAAGAAAAATGTTCATCAGAAAACGTGGTTTTTTCCTAAACTTTTGTGGAAAAATATGCAGCTGTAATTTAATGTAAAAAAAATGTCTTGTAGAAACAAAAAGAAGAGGCTTGGGAGAAAATTAGTGTTGACTTCAATTCTACATTTGGCATATTCCCACGGAATGTTAAGACACTCAAGTCAAAGTATGACAACGTAAAACATTTAGTTTGAAACAATTATAGCTATGAACATATGTAAGTTTTGAAGACTGAAGGTGGATTACGTCCAAATGCCAATGAACGTGTGGAACTTATGTTTGGTAAGTGTTGTTTGATCTTACTGTGTATGTAAACTAGAGTATGTTTAATATTTTGGGTAGTACAAGTTTGGTTTTTCGTTCTCTATTTGTAGAAGTTTTGTCCTTGTTATAAAAACAGTATATCTACAACTGTTCTTTATTTTTTTGCATGTTACAGGTGAGTGCATATATTGAACCATTAAACAAGATTGTCTTATTAATGAATATGGTACCTTGAAACAATATTTGTTACCACTGTTTATACATAAGTAAATTAATAAATTATTTCAAATCTGCCTCCGTTAAAAATTTGTAGTTTAATATAAACACAAGTATTAAAGGTTAGGTTCTGTCTTTCATGTAGTAATTTATGAAGAGAGTTGCATGTACCATTGAAAAAGAAAATACAGCACAATACCAAGTATTTTATTCAGCAGTATTGTGTGAAATAAAAGTAGCCTATGCAGAATCATGTTATCAAAAATAGTATGTAATATACTATAAACTTGCTGTAGTTACTTAGTCTGCAGTGTACTGTAATCAGGTTACCAAAACTAGTGGCATTGACTGTTACATGAGAGATCCTTTTTGAAAAACATTGAAATTATGGTGAAAGAAAGTGATAGTCAATTGTGCCTCATTTTTGTTTAGTTTTCTTAACTGAGGACACTGTGGATATTATAAAATATATTTATATGTTTAAAAAGGTATTGTCTATTCATAACCTAAAAACATGCAAGTATAAGTGAGTCATGTGTGCATTATTTTTCAGGTGAAATTCTGCAAGTTTGCTTGATATTCCCAAGCTCAGATGTTAATGTTGGTGAAGAAGTCCTTGGCCATAATAAGAAATTAACCTCTATTTACAATATTTTTATTTTAAAATAAATTATATTATGAGAAATAATGTGTAAGGAATTATTTTTCTACATTAAATCAGTTGATTCATTGGATTTACACTATCGTATGTGAAAATTGCAACACCCAGAAAGAATGGCCCGAATGAATCCAAACTCTGACGATGTGTAGAACAGTGTATCAGCAATCAGTCAGTGAAGATGTGTCAAAGTGAAAAGAAGTGCCTGTATGTCTCATCGACGTCAAAGGGTGCCATATCAGCATGTGAGTGAGTTTGAACAGGGCAAAATGATTGGTCCCCGGGAATCAGGTTTGTTATACCGTGACATTTTGGCTCATACAGGGCATGCTGCTACGACAGTGATGCGTGGGTGGGACCAGTGGATAGAAGAAGGTCGTACATAGCGACGAGTGGGTACTGGACCACGCAATGTGACCACAGCACGGGATGACCACCATATTGTCTGCATGGCCGTAATGGACCGTACAGCCTCGTCCATAGTGTTGGCTTGACACTGGAACACTGCAATGGGTATGGACACTGTCTTGCTGTGGGCTGGACTACAAACACCACAGACTGCAATGGGCAATTGAACGCAGTCACTGGCATGCTTAGTGGCAAAATGTAGTGTTTTTGGATGAGTCCCGCTTCAACCTGTACTACAGTGATGGCCGCATATGTGTTAGATGCTACTGTGGTAACCTGCATCATGAAGAGGCATAGGATAAACTCCAAGTGTGATGGTTTCTGGCTCTATTGGATTTAACATGCAATCTCGACTCCTACGTATTGAGGGCAATCTGAACAGCAACCGCTACATCAGGGAGGTTTTAAAGACCAAGGTACTGCCCCTCCTTCAGGCGACTGCACATGCCATATTTCAGCAGGACAATGCCCACATGTGGCGAGGAATGTAAAAGACTTTTTCAATGAATGATGAATACTACTGCTTCCCTGGCCTGCACGTTCGCCTGACATGTCGCACATCGAACATGTCTGTAATAGAGTTGATTGGTGACTTGTTCTTCACGGACCTCCAGCAACCACTGTCGATGCTTTGTGGACTCGCAGACAAACTGTGTGGAGGAAGATTCCCGAGGAACATATCCAAGTTGTCTTTCATTCAGTGCCAACTATGTTTAAATGTTCTGATTGCAGTACTTTGGGGCTTTACACCGTTCTTAATTCTCGCGGATAGAGATCATGTATAGTTCTGTAATCCTAATCAATTGTGTATTGTTATGTACCTTATTTGTGGTATAAAGCTCATTTCAATCAATTGTATCCTTCTTAGTGTTGCATTTTTCATATACATTAGTGTATAATACGCACTTAATGTTTTATCACTGCTCACATAATTTTGTCGTCTCAGTACACAAACAGCTATATTTGTAAAATGTTTTGATTATCTCAGTAATCAGAACCTCAGCTTCTGTTTAAGTTAACCATTGATTAAGGTCTAGTAACTCATCAATTAACCTTAACCATACATTTGGAAACAGGAAAAACAGCTGACCAACACGTCAATCAGAAAATAATCGGAACATAACCAAACACTGTGAAAGCGGCCGTTAGTCTGCTATTAATTATCGAAGTCGGCTGGTCACTATCCAGTGCATATTCATATGCACTGCCAGCACAGCCTAAGTTGAGTGGAACTGTCTAGGTCATACGGAGAGTGCCAGTACATCAGCGTTTCCACATCGCAAGTCAAACAATGCCAAATGTCCGTAAATGCACTCTAATGTAGTAAGTTGTTGGGTGTCTTCATTGCAGTCACGTCAAACATGGACAGGTACACAGAGTGAAGTATGCTTCCCTAAGATGACACAGTGAAGAGCATGCAGTATTATTGTCCAGAAATTGCGATTGTTTATATAGGCTGTTCACGGTAAAATGAGCACTTTTGAAGCCCTAGTAACTTTTTCTTTCCGCCGTTTCCTAACCTTTAACCACATTTTAAAATTAATATTGCCATGTAAGTAATAAACACAGTGTATATATTCCACTGCACCCGGAAGTTTATGTTTAAGGCTAAAATAAAATTTATTTATTGACTATTATTCCAAATGATAGGCCTTTCAAAAGTGCTCACTTAACGTGAATAGCCTATAACTGCCAGTGACTTCCACTCAACGTTTCATTTAGAGCCTGAAACATGAATCCAAATACTCTTCTTTGGTTAGGTTTGCTGCCAAAAATGACATAGAACAAGCTTCAGTTGAATTCAGTAGCATTAAAAATACTTAAGTACACTTAGTAGTATTACAAGAAGGCTGAAAGTGGAAAATAATGTTGTGTTGTGGTATCTCAAAATATTTCCAGGATGTCCATTGATTGTTGGCACTATATTGTTTCTTCATTAAGAAATGGTTTCAAACTGTCAACCTGTACATATACAGATAATAATTTTTGTTATTAATACCTGTTTTTGAGTGCTCTGATAAGAGTAGATGTTGATAGTATGCAAGCAAGATTAATCTTGGAGAAAACTGTGGTACTTTGTTGTCATTTGTAGTTGTGCTGTATTCATCTCTAGGTTTATAGTAAATGCTAAACTGGCTCTTGAGAGCATCTGAGTGGTAAACTAAATGAATGTTATTTTCATACTGGCCACTGGCATAAATGAACTACTACAGGAGAACTCTGAATTCGACTGACAACTTCTGAAGGTAATTCCTTACACAAAAGTATGTAGGAAATATGTTGACATAGTCATATGAAGAAAAATATAAGCCCTTGAAAATGGAGATTTTGAACGGTTTTATACAAACATTTGAGAAACCATATAAGATTTAGTAACAAACTGTGGAATGTGTTTTGTTGACAAAAAACCTCAAACCTTTTGAAGTATCAGCAAGAGCATCCCCCTGAACTAAAAAAATAGGGGTAGCTAAAGTAATATGTTATAAAATCTGGAAACATTTGTATGTCATTTTATTGTTGATTACTAATCAGCAAGCCTCAAATAACAAAACCGTCACTGTATTGAAACAATCCCAGTCCAACTATTTTTGAGAAAACAGATCTAAGTGTTAGAGGGTGCAGTGTAATGCCCATGGGAGTAGACAACCAGATGTGTTGCCTACATCTGTTAACCGCGCCACATGCTGAACTGCATTTCATGTCATTATGATTGTTGGGGTGGCACGTTAAAATTAACATACTAACACATTTCGAAAAGTGAGACATGTACATAAATATGGCATGGCCTACCCTGTAGTATAACACAGTTCACGACAACACACTGGTGCTTGGCTGATACGTCCAAACTTGCAGTGTATGTCCGTTATTATGCCAGCTGCTGCAGCAATCCTTACAACCAGATCCTCTTCCATTTACACTGGGGTTTTGTAAATAAGGCTCTGCATTAACCCGCAGAAACAAAAATCCACTGGATTGAGATTAGATGATCATGTAGGCCAGGCAACGGGACCCTCCTGACCAATCTATCGACCAGGGAGTATGTTATTGAGAAGGTAGGATATGCCTTGTGCTGTATGGGTTGGAGCACTGTCATGCTGGAACCACATTTGTTGTCTGATGTGGAGTGCAACATTTTCCAATAAGTCTGGGAGAATTTCCTGCAAGAAAACCTTGTAAATGTTGCTGTTGAAGATGGGTATGAGTAAGTAAAGGCCCACCAAATTGTCACAGACTATATACATTACCAAACATTCACACTGAACCACTATTGGTGACAGTGGACAAATGGGACATGCAGATTTTCATCCTCCCACACATGGTTTCTGCTAGAACATAATTTCCAATCACATCCAAAGAGTGCTTCATCATTCACCTTATAGAACCAGATGGGATACTTCGCCATGGATGCATCCTACTTTGAACACAGACATAATAGGTATCTGTTGGCTCTTAGCTCCCCATTTTCTGTAGTTTGTAAGGGGAAGAGAGACTTTGTTGAGTTGTAGGGTGCCAGGAAGCACCACCATGAAAAAGGGGTTCATAAATAGTGGATATCTCAAATAACAAAGTTCTGTTACGCCTGCTATGGAAATAGTCGTCACCAAGCTTGGTGGTTAGGGTGACTACTGAAATCAAGGGCTACTAAGTAAGGAGAGGAGGCTTGGCAAAAGGTCACTAAAAGCTGTTCACGATAAAGTGAGCACTTTTGAAATTAACCTTAGAAAAATGTCGCTTTCCCTGCCTGCATATATTTTAATGGGTGCACCGAGTGACATTCGCCCAGCAAAGTTGGTAACGGCAAATGGAAAGTAGTTCCATATCTTAATGTCGATTAAAGTGTGTTATGTAACCATTTGTAATAACTTAAATTATTTCTTTTGCTTTCTGTTTATTTAATACATGGAAATTAAAAAATGAGCAAATTTTTTAAATATTTATTTTCCTAATAATTTCACAGATTCATTTGACAAATGGATGAGTAAAGTGATACGGCCTATGGCAATGTTAATTTTACAAATGGCGTAAGAATACAAAAAGTGCATATCAGTATATCTTTAGCAGGGCTTTCAAAAGTGCTCATTTTACTCTGAACAGCCCATAAATAGTGAATGTCTGCACTTTGATACTGATGCTGATACATGTTTAACAGGCCAAGCGAAGGGAGTAAGAAAGCATGACCACGAACAATTGTCTTGTTGGAGGTGGCATTTCATTTTCCTTTTGCCAAGGACTACTTTTGCAGTGATTTTCTGCTAAGTGTTCCACATTTGTTAATCCCACTCTTCAAGGTTGCGTGGAGTGTGTGTCTATTCTCTGCTTCTGGTTTCCTATCTTTTTGGTGGTTAGGGGGCATTTTACTTCTTGGCTGTGCCAAGCATTGTATTGTGTGGGGAAGAGCAAACTGTCTACCTATCCTGGAGAGGCACACAAGTATTGATTGAAACTTGAGTGTGGCTTTGGGTTTATTTCCCACTCTGCATATCCTGCAGGTAGGTCGCTCAATAGATGGCTGATTGCATTGTTGCAGGCATGTGTATGTTTGAGACAAGTGAGGATTTGATCGGTGGTGGCTGGTACCTCCAGCTGACTCAGTGCAACATTAATTAATTTTTCCCAAAACTTTGAAAGGGGGTCCGGAGGTTCTTCCCTCGGAAAATTTTTAGTTTTATATGTTAAAATAACTATATTTAGGTATATTTTGTGGCAAAATCATCTGGTGTTCAATTGGCAATAACCCTGAATTCTTTATCACAAAAGTATAGCCTTTAAATAAATTCTTTAAATTATTACCATTAAATCCGTTTTCCACACCATTATATAAATTTTTTTTATGCGCTTATATTGACAATAAAAACAGTTGTTTTGTTTCTATTTCAACCTTCAATGGAACATCAAGATTCAGCGTGAAAATTGAAATAATCTGTCCACGGTTAAATTTGACATTTTTAAAAAGTAACTGAGATATTTTAATTAAATGTGTTTTAGAAGACAGTTTAATTTTTAAAAGTTGTAGTTTTATTGTATGATAACTGTACATTATTATTAATTTGGCAAATCATTAACTTATTCATATGTACATTGACATAAATTATTGTCCAAAATAACTCTGTTAAACGTAGACAAACTAGCTTCTTCTCGACACACGCATTCAGCACTCCCACCTGCCATCATTCCAGCAGCAGTACACACTTACCATCTCCAGGCCAAATAAGCTCTACATCACAGAGTAAATAAAGTACTACTACAGAGTGGACACTCAATGTTATCCAATGGGCATGCTTTTTTGATCACAATCCGTATAAGAAAATGTAAACTTGACAAACACAAAATCATATTCGCTGGTTCTTTAAAATTCAGTCTTTAAATTAGTCATTACTTGTTTACACAAAACACTTTGCCAACTTGCATTTATAGCAAACAAATTTAGTTGAAAAATAGTTGGGAATTTTGTTGTTTGCTAGCAAAGTGAAGCATACCTGCTGCTTTTTTCTAGCTCTAGAAGCTAAAAATTTCTTTATTTTAGTTGCAATGTTTTCAGAGTAAAGCATTTTTACATTACCAGTCCTATATATATAAAACCCAACATAATTCATTTCAACAAATTGTGGACTTTGTTGGGAGTTTCCATTGGGTGGTTTGCCTTAATATTTTCTCTTCATTTGCGCTTTCAAAACGACGTGGCATTGGCTTATGTAAAAAAATATTAATAAATAATCTTCAATATATATTATCACAGAAGAGCAAAAATAGTTTCCAATTTTCGTGGGACAAAAGGGTACAGTGGAAGCATTGGCTGCAATAGAATTAAACAAAATAATTCCAACGTAAGATTAATATTAACACTGCCCCACATTATTAAACACTAATACTGGAATAAATGTATTATTTACTCACAAATTCACTACTAAACACACTTCCTGAAGCCAAGGCACACTATTTTTATGTCTGTCATGAATACCACTCTGAAAGTCGTGAAATCCACAAAAAAGTGTATGAAAAAGAGTTTGAGATAAATAATAATAAACAAATTTTCTTGCATAAAATTATAATAAACTATGTTTCAAACTGACATTTTTATGTAAGCAAAGATTTAATCAAAAATGTTAAAATACCCTATAAAAAAGTTATGGTCTGTAAAGTTTGATTTGGTGTATAGCGATTGGAAAATGTGTTTAGCCATGTCACTCCCATAATGACCACCCCCTGCTCTACAGCATGCACACCAACACTCAAAAGTTAGATTTACTTGCAGCTTATCTCATATTCATAGTCTTGATTCAGAATAAATTATGCTTGTATGGTACATTGCAGAGTCGGGTGATGTTTTGTCTCGTAGGACTTCAATATTTCTATTGCAATTGTATAATTTATATATTGGAACCAAAAATATTTTTTTTATTTTTTCTTGGAATTCTGATAAATGTTCACAGCATCACATTTTATAGACCGCGAAAAAAAAAAAAGAAAGTAAAGTAACTGAGGAGAGGTAGATTTTACTTTCGTTATTTAATAATGAATTTATTTTTACTGTGCCCAAATTATTTAATGCTATGAATGCCAGAAGCGAAACTGTTCAGAGCTGCACTGTAAAAAGTCATTTCATTTAGATTTAGAATAAGTTTTACTACTTGAAAATAAAATCCATACAGCGACTTTTCATAATTACTAACTTTTCAATCATTCTGTTGTTGAAGTCAGAAATATTTGTTATTATTTCTTTTTCTTTTGATAGCATTGCCAATGCATTTAGGCGATCTTGACATATAGGGTTCCTCAAAAATGTATTTACCCTTTTTAAAGCTGAAAGACAATGTCCTGCTTCAGTATTTGTCATTGGTGTGGTAAGTAATATACAAAGTATTTTAGTTACTTCCTGAAATGTGTCCTCTAAGTTGTTGTTCATAATGAAATTCTACAACCGAAGTACCATGAATTTGCAGAAAATCCTGTCTTATCGGACAAAACAGAAAGTTCTGTTTTCAGTCTCCTTTTGTTTAAAACAGGATAAGTTGTCACAGAAACATCTAATAGTTTATCAGAAAATATAGATGAATAAGCAGTAAAGTTTCCTCCATCTATAAATTTAGTCGCATCATAATGCTCCGAGTTTTCAAACCTGTCTTTTGCGTGAGTGATTATGACGTCACAAACTTCTTTTGCAGCCGTACTTAACTCTTCACACCTACATCGTTTAGGTGCTCTTTCAGTCAGTTCATCAACTTTACTGTCACTGGAAATAATTTCAATACTATCTCGCACACTTTGTACAGCTTCTACAAAACATTCCACCCTGTTTTTAATACTTAAAGAATCCGCTTGGTGAGACTACTTGTTGGAATAGAATGTCAACATGAGGCGTGATTCTGTGAAAAAATGAGAGCTAAAAATTGAATTCATTTTCCTTGAGAAAACGACCTAACCCATGGGCTTTACATACAGTTTCTTTGCTGTGGTCACTCTCTAGTGTTTCAAAACACGCAATTAATGCATCCCTATTTTCATAGACCATATTTATGATTCTACAGCCAGTCATTTGGGTGAATTTGAGAAAAAATCTGGTATGCCCTTGATACTAGAGAAAAATACTCTGGCAGGTTTATTTTGTGAGGCACACTGACTAATAATGATATTCAACTGATGTGCGTAGCAGTGTGTGAAGCTGGCATTACTAAATCATCTCGTATTTTAGCTTATATGCCATTTTTTTTGTGCACGTGACTGCAGCTCCATCAAAACTTTGTGCTATAAGTTTCTCTTTATTTTCACAGGTTAACGGACATATTTCTTTAAGGATGCGTTTTGAAGTAGCTTTTGCATCTTGCCCGTCTGGATTAAAAAAAAACAGCAATATCTTTCATAAACTTTTGCACAATATTCATATCTTAAAACTAAGACAGTTTGAGTTTGATCTGAAATGTTTGTATCATCTGCAATAAGAGCAATATATTTAGCCAAATCAATTTCATGTTTAATTGCTTCCCAATAGACATCCAACAATACAATCCAGCAATTCATTTTGAATAGTTTTTGAAGTACCTTTAAATACTTTACTACTTTCCACATTCTTGATAGCAGAGTCTAGGCTACTGATTAAATCTATCAGACCCCTAAATATTCCCGGGTTATTTGATGTGTCTGATTTGTCATGACCTGTAAACGCCAGTTCAAAAGCACCGCAAAATCGTACAGTCAATAATTTTAGACAAAATGTAACAATTTTTTCTACTTGCTCGTTATGTTTTTGTATTGACAAACAATAAGCGGTATCAAGCTGAGTTGCTATGTTAACCTTGCTAATATTGGCCAGATTAAGTACATTTGCAATATTTATTTTGTTTTCAGTGTGTCAAATAATATATTCTTTTAAGTTCCCAAAGTCTTTCGTACTCCACGAGTGCATTTCTTACGTGACACCCGCAAATCCACGATGTTTCATCGTAAATCTTCTTATTGAAATATTGTTTGTGGTCACCTTTTTAATTTTGTAGCTTGTCGTAAATTAATGTTGGGAACTGGTAGACCTAACGTCTTGATTTCAAGTTTCTCTGTGAAAGTTTTTCGAGCGAATGGTGTATCCAGCAGGGCACCCACTGAATTTATTATAAAAAAACTTTAACATAATACATGCAAAATCCCAACACCTTGTAAACAGATTGGAAGTTGGCCGGAAACTGGTCAGGCCACCAAAAAAAAAATAGTCGTCATCGTAAATCTTTGGTTAGTTGGGGGGTTTCGCTGTTTACGGGGCACATCTGTTTTGCACGGAATTTAGTGAACTCTAAGCCGGGTTCCTATGGTACAAGGCAAGGCAATGCGCAGAGGGGGAAACACAGCGGTCCTTGTGGTTTCTATTTGCCATGACGTCGCCTTTCCGTGCACTGCATGCCATACCAACCCCTGCACGGCAAGTCCCAGCAGGGCGGTAGTTGGTAGGCAGGAAAACTTCCTCGTTGATAGCGGAGCAGTGCAACCCCACAGGCCATACGGAAACATATTAGGAGGCGAGGACATGTTCTGCTTAGTGTAATTGCACCAATGCACTACACAGCCGGCAACCACTGGATTTGATAACCTGTCCATGTACGATTATTCAATACACCTCCTGCCGTGTCTTAGTAAAAGACAAATATGACGTTGTTGCTCCACACTGGTATGTAGTGTGTGTTCCGAAGTAATCATGTGCAAGTCTTAACAATATTGAGAATGATTTGTGATAGAAAATTTCTCCATCTCATCTTGAGATACATTTTGTGTTTTGAAATCTTCAATCATTTTATTTATTCAAAAATGGTCAAGAAGTATGTTAAATATTTATATAATTTTGTGCTACATGTTAAAGTTAATAAAAAGAAAGAAATTAAGCCCATTTTGATTTCTGCTTAGAACATGAATTTATTCCACAGTGTTAATGTATTCACTAATGTATGTAAATGCTTCATAGATAATACAAACAGAAAAAATTATGTAATCTATGACTAGAAACAGTAGTGGTTAGTGTTAAGGGGGTGAATCATACCATAAAAATCGTTGTTACAAATTGTTATTCTGCTGATACAAAATTGTAGAGGGTCTCGAAAGGAATTTTCTCACCACTCCGCAGGCCTGTATATAAACCGGGCTACTTCCAGGAACCTTTCAGAAGTGAGAGAGCTCTGGGATGGGAATGGTGTCTCACCCTGCTCCGTGAGAGGTCATCTCCACTCACGCGAGTGTCAGAGCCTCCTCCCAACCCCAGTGACTAGGGTCAGACTGCTTGCTGCAGCAATGTTGCCAGACCTCCCTGTCCTTGCCTCTCGCTCTTGTGCCACCTGCTATCTGTTCACTCCGACAAGCAGCGAGCAGGTTGGCTTGGTGCATCCGATCTGCTGTTCTCACGTGCCGCGCACACGCAGTGTCATGTTGCGTCATTACCTAGTGTATTAATGCGGGTTTCTCATGTTATGTAACTTATGCATTTTTCATAAATGTTTTAGTATGTTGGCGAAAATTTATGAGAAACTTTGATGTCTTGTAAATGCAATTTAAATTAATTTCTCTCCTCAGATAGAAATAAAATGATACCATAAAAACGTAAATGTTTCACTTTTAATAGTTATGGGAATTAAAATTTGTTCACACTGAAAATGTAATGTAGATTACCAATGAATACTCTTTAGAGAAAACTTATTATAGAACCGAAAATCAAATGAGAAAAGTGGCAAATCCAATTTATTTATTTACAAATACTATAAATAATAGCAATAAGTATTTTGCTTATAACAAAAACAAAATTACAATGAAGGTGCATTATTACGTGAAATAACGTTGTTATACAATGTTTGTCAAGTTATATGTACGCATGAACAAAAAGTTGTTTTTAACTAAATACTAACATGTCCATATTTTAAATTCTGATGTTAGTTTAATCGTGGTTTCTTCACGCTTTTCGAATCAAACCTTTGAAATATCACCCCATGTATGACGTGGTCGGTTGTTGCCTAAATATAATTTATCACAAGCGTTTTATACTTGGATTAACATAAAAAATACCTTTTTTATGAAAATTTAATTTATAATTAATATGAATAAATAGGCAAAAAGTAGGTGTGTTGGCAATGCCAAGTAAAAATAGTTTGTATGAAAAATATTATTTCACCAAGTGCTCACCAATGTGTTGCGTTTGTCCCTTTTGGTGTAATTTTATAGACCCGATTAAGCTTTATTTGCATGAATGGGAGGAATATCCGGGAAGTAAAACTTTAAGAGTGCTTTACAAAAGGTTGGAAGTAACAGTGAAATCACTATAGTTAGGACTAACAATCTGGTGACAATGAACTGAAAATATGGTTTATTATTTTTAATTTGTTGTTGAACAGTGGTAACTTCACAGATAATAGAGAATTCCAAGCATGAGGTAGATATACGTATTGCAATTCAATACTGACAGATGATCACTGACTGTCGTTTCTACAAGCCTCTGTGTGGTGCCCTGCACGATGCTAAATTCACTACTACTTAAGACTGCAGGTTGAAATTCTGCACAAAAACAGTAGACAATTAAATTCTAAGCAGAATTTATGGTATTAAAAATTTATTTTCTTCGGACAACTAAATATTACTATGTTTATTGTGTGTAAGTACAGTACTCTCTTAAATTATGAGAGAAACATTAGATAGATAATTATATTGATAATTGATCCGTTTTCTATCCTTTTAATGAGTTCCACTGTTGAGTGTACCGAAGACATACAAAATATTTACTGTTTACTGCAGACTGCTCTCTTATTACTTACGAACATTGACAAACCATTAGTGATCTCAGGGTTCGTCATCAGTAATGCATTGTGGCCATAATATGCACAAAGGATGCAGGAATTTGACAACATAAATTTTGTGACAAAGGTTTAACTGACAAGACTGACAAGTCTAATAAAATTAACATATTTCAGCGTTAGTATTAAGTACTGTCATGCTTTTGTAAAGTGTCATGTGAAAACAAAGCCAATGCTATAATGCAAAACTTATATCTTGAAACGGGTTCTACAGTGCATAAAGTTTTCTTTTTAAAACATTTACACATTTCCATATTAGCACTCACAAATGCAGTGTGTGTAAGCACTTTTTGGTAACTCTGCCTACTAGTAAAATCAGATAGCAAGAATTATATTCACCATAAATATTTTTTATCCAAAGACAGTGAAATAATACTCAACTTTTTACCATCGTTAACAATTTACTTAAATATGTTTTATGTGAGCCATTTCAATACCTCAAAGGTTTAATTTTCATTATTTAGGTCTACACATCTGGTAAAACTGAAAAAATGAAATCTTGAAGACACTTCTAAAATCAAATGAATTGTGACTAGATACAAATATACTTAAGAACAAATACATAAATGTATGCTATGTTTGTATATGTGTGTATCCCATTATATATGTATATGTTATGTATGTATGTGTATGTATGTAAATATGTATGTATGTGTATGCATATGTACATATGTGTATGTATATATGTGTAAATGTATATATATATATTACACACACATACCTATATACATATATGTATGTACATATAAATATATATATATACATTATATATACATATATATATACACATATATATACATATATATATACATATATATATATATATATATACATATACATATACATATATATATATATATATATATATATATATATATATATATATATATATATATATATATATATATATATATATATATATATTATATATATAAATATGTGTGACTATATGTATATGTGTGTGTTAGGTTAAAGTGGAATTATTACACCAATAATTCTTAGTACTGAATTTATTGATGCACTATCCTACACATCATCATGACCAGTTACCACGCTAGTCGGTAAGCCACGAACACTACTGCTAGAGGCATAGGAATCTCACACACACTACCAAAATGGGTACTACGTGAATTATTTGTACTTTAGAAACAATTTAAATCTCAACACTTCCGCTTAAATTGTTCCCAAAGAAATACACTACCCTAAAAATTACTACACAAACTCAATCAACTGTCACAAGGATTTCACACTACATTTTACAAACACTTTGAAACGAAACAAATGAAAAACCAACATTACAGTATAGTATACAACAATTATTTGAGACCTAACATAGGGACAAAATATTCATGTTTCTCTCGAGTCAGAGGTTTAGTCAAATATCAGATACCATTCTTTCAGTTGACAAATAATTAGGCTTAATATTCTTTTCCTGCACATGTTCTTGGATAAAATGTCTGATATCAATATGCTTAGACCTTTGACTTGTAATGTTGTTTTAGCTAATTGAATAGCACCTTTGTTGTCACAGTAAATCATGGAAGGTTTGTGCTCAGAGACTAGCTGCAGTTCCTTACACAGCATCCTGAACCACAAGGTTTCTTGTGAGGTGAAACTGAGGGCCATATATTCTGCCTCTACAGTACTTAGGGCCACTGTTCTCTGCTTTTTACTGAACCATGAGACCAAACCACCCATGAATTTAATGCTGCTATCTGTGACTGAGTGCATGTTGTTAGACTCACTCCCCCAGTCTGCATCACTGAAGTTTACCACATCTTGATCACAGTTTCTGTCATACTCTACTAGCTTTAGATCCCTGGTTCCCTTCAGGTGCCTAAATATTCTCTTTACAGCAAGCCAGTGACATTTCTGTGAGCTCTTGTTGAATTGGCTCATACTATTTACAGCACATGTTATATCTGGCCTAGATATTTGAGAAACATACAGAAGACTGCCGACAGCTTGTTGTAAAGGCATCTTTTCACTACATAGCACTACACTTTCACTTTCACCTTTGTCAAGGTTACTTGAGAAGTCTCGAAGGTTGAGGCCAACTTCAGCAGGTGTTGAGACTGGCTTACAGTCTGACATGCCAAATTTCTCTAATATCCTGTCAATGTATGAAGGCTGGTTGATCCACAGTTTCCCATTCCTCCGGTCCCTGGTTATTTTTCATGCCAAGGCAATTCTTGATTTTCCCCAGATCTTTCATCTGGAACTCAATTTCCAGCTTCCTTTTAACTAATTTCTGTAGATGATGTTCATTCGAGAAGGTAATGAGGTCATCAACATATATAGCACATACTACAAAACCTCTTCTTGTATGTTTGAAATAAACACATGGGTCCGCTTTTGACTGTTGGAGACCCATTTGGTAAGAACCTGATGTAACGACGGTTCCAGCATCTCCTGCTGCGCTTCAGTCCATACACTGTCTTTCTTAAACGCCATACTTTGCCAGGTGGCTTTTCATCTAGTTCTTCTGGAGGCTTGACATATATTTCTTCATCTAAGAAACCATGAAGGCACGCATTCGGTACATCCATGTGAGTTATTTCCAAGTCCTCTTTGGCAGACAATGCAAACAGGTATCTCATTGAGGAATACTTTAAGACTGGAGAAAAAGTTTCTTCGTAGTCGATTCCTGGTCTCTGACTGCAGCCCTTGACTACTAACCGAGCTTTGTAATTTCTCTCTTTGGTGCTTGGGTTTTTTATTTTGAACACCCATCTTGACTTCAATGCATCAGTTCCCTCTGGTAAATCAGCCCATTCGTAAGTCTCATTTCTGATGAATGAGGTTAATTCTTCACTATGGCTTCCTTCAATTTTTTGGTTTGTGAACTTGCTAGCGCTTACCCTGGTGTGAGTGGTTCATTACTGTCTGACACAAGATAAGACACAAAGTCTGGGTCATTCTTCTGTTACCGCACATGGTTGGACCTCCTCAACTGCTCAGTTTTAGAGCTGATTGATTCTTCACCTCTTTCGAAACCATGGAACAGCTCTTCATCTGAATCTGAAGCAATGTTGTCATTTCCTTGTTGATCTTCTGATTCTTGCTTGACACCTTCGGTGTCATCGACTATGATCTGTGCAGGAGTATCTTCATCCACCTTCAGTTGATTTTCAATAATTTTATCTTCAAGGAAGATGACATCTCTACTGATTGTGACTTTCCGGGTAACCAGGTTCATTAATCGATAACCCTTTGTATCGTCGCAATAGCCCACAAGTATAATTTTTGTAGAGCAGGGGTTCCACTTTTTCCTTTTCTCTTTTGGGGTTTGCACCATGGCATCACAGCCAAAGATTCTAAGGTGACTAAGATTCTGTTTCCTTAAGTGCCATACCTCAAAGGGAGTTTTAGCTTCCAGTCTTTGAGTTAGGCATCTGTTGTTGATGTAAACAGCTGTCGATACCGCTTCAGCCCAATATTCTTTGGGCAGCCCTGCATCCTGGAGCAGACATCTTGCTTTTTCGACTACTTTATGTTTGGCACGCTCAGCCACTACATTTTGTTGTGGCGAAGCCCTAACTGTGCGTTGTGGGATTCTTTTCATTTTTAATAAACCTGAGAACTCGTGGTTTATAAACTCGGTTCCATTGTCAGATCGCAAACATTTTATTCTCTTACCCATCTGATTTTCCACACATGCACAATATTCTTTGAATACCTCACATGCTTGGCTTTTACTCTCTAGAAAATACACATGTGTGTACCGTGTATAATCATTTATCAACACAAAAGAAGTATCGGCTGCTCCCTATAGATGTCGTCTCCATTGGCCCACATAAATCTGTATGTACCAACTCCAGATATTCTGTGGTCCTGAATGCACTTCTCTTGAATGATAGGAGACTTGGTTTGCCTTTAGCACACACTTCACAAGGCAGCTTACTGGTTTGCATATTTTCAACACCATTAGCCATTGTCTTTAAAACAGATCATACTTTTCCTGTTTAAATGGCCTAGCCTACGATGCCATAAATCCTCACTATATGTGACAGCATATGCTCCGCCCATATTACTGGTGTGGGGAGACTCCAACTGGTAAATACCATTACTAACTGTGGCTGAGGCTATTAGTTCATTATTTGAATTCAAAAATTTCCCACCTGTTGCATTGAGGACAACCGTATTCCCTTTACTCGTGATCTTACTAATGGAGAAGAGGTTAGCTGCAACTTCTAGTGCAGAATGTACTTTGTGGGCTTCAATAAGGGTAGTATCGCTATTGATACACAATTTGGTGATTAGTGGTTCACAGTTTGCTGTAAGTATCTTGACTTTAGATTTGGACACTGAATTCTCTTGTTTGTTTTTTGTTAAATGCACTAATGCATGAGAGTCCAAGAACCACACAGAATCACTTTTATTTGCATATGCAAACATACACACCAAAAATGCATTACTGTTTTTCTTTTCAGACCATTTTTCGTGACTCAATTTAGTCTGTTTATCACAGTTTTTCTTACTGCGACAGACCGCGGCGAAATGTCAACATGGAAAAAATTACAAGTTTTAGGATTAGATAACTCATGTTCAATGATTTTTCAGTTACTTACTGACAGAAATTTTGTAGTTAAAATTGAAACTTCTCTTTCTTCACCTTATAATGTCCCTTCTGGTGTCCGACAATGTGGTACATTACCACCATTACTCTTTAATATTTTTACTAATGATATTGTAAGTGTAATAGTGAATTCTCGAGCCCTTCTATATGCAGATGATTTTAAGATATACAAAAACATTAAAGTTACAAATGAATGTGTACAATTACAAGATGACATTTTTGCCATTACAAATTGGTGCACTGAAAATGCAATGTTATTAAATTTGAATAAAATCAAACGTATTTCCTTTACTAGAAAAACAAATGGTGTTTTATATAGTTATTCTGTTAAAAATCTTGCTATAAAAATAGTGGAGTATGTTGGAGATCTTGGAGTGCTACTATACTCAAAATTGTATGTTCATTATCATGTTGATATCCTTGTTAGTAATATTAGTTGTACTCTAGGTTTAATTAAATTTATTACATTTTCTGCATCATCACCTGAATCACTTTTGTGTCTGTACTATTCTCTTTTTTGACATAGATTAGATTATTGTTCAGTTATGTGGAACTATATTACAACTACAGATTCAAATAGACTAGAAAGTGGAAAGTGTTCAAAGAAATATTTTTAAAAGATTTCCAAAAACTTCAGATTTTAACCTTAAGAATGAACTGACCATATTTAACACCCAGACATTGAAAGTCTGTCTAGATACAAATGATGCTTTATTTCTAGTTAATGCATTTCTATCTTATCATCATTGTTCAGCCGTTACTAATTTAGTAGGTCTTAAGATTCCAAATTATATTCACAGAATTTCTCGAACATTCTGTACTTTAAGATTTAGAACAGATCTTGTTAATAGATGTGTTTTGAATTTCAATAAATTCTTTTTTAAATTTGATCCTTTTTAGCGTAGAAAAATAAACTTTCTTGCAATTTATGAACATCACACTAGTCAGTAAATTCTGTTGATTCCAATACTCAATTAATACTGTAAGTCTTAACTATTAAATGTTGTTAATTATTATATTTTTATTCATGTCTTTTGTATTATTAATATGTTATTTTGCTAATTGCGGACTGTATCTTTAATTATATTTTCTGTATTGTCTGTGTCTTTTGTGTTTGTATAATTTGTTGCTGTAATGTATGTATTAATTGTCTGTGTCACCCAGTTAATTGTAATTGAAGTTGGGTGGCACATTAAACTTCTAAAAAATAAATAAATATATAATAATTATAATTATTATTATTTTTCCATTAGGGTCTTCTAGGGACCATGGACCAATCTCAATGCTTCATCCTTTGTTGTTCCTTCTTCTTTCTCCAGCACTCCATCTACTCACTATGTATCTTTTTCCTCTCCTTGGAACATTTCGATCCTGTTTTCTTTTCCTTCCATTTTTAACACTTTTTTCTTGAAAAATTCTCTCTCTGTTGCTTCTTCTTCACTTATATTGTTTCTTTCCAAATATTTCTTATCTTCCTGAATCCAGGTTGTTGTTGATTTCTTGTTCCAAAGATATTTGCAGATCCGTATGGTTAACCTGTTGCCATCCATTCTATATAAATGTCCGAAAATTAGCAATTGTCTCTTCTGTATTGTTTCTGTTGTGTTTCCTATGTTGCTATATATTTGATCATTACTTCTTAATTTCTATAATTCTATAGTTTTTAGTGGACCAAGTATTTTACGTATAATTCTTCTTTCTAGTACTTGTAATTTATGCAACTTGTGATTCAGTACTAGACATTCACTTGCGTAAAGACATTTTTGACTACTGTGATGTGCTGTATTTTAAAATTTTTAGATAAAAATTTTTTTGTAGATATTCCTGGTTATGCCATATGCTCTTTCCATCTTGTGTATCCTTTCATCTACCGCAAATTTTTCCAAACCATTTACTTGAATTATTTCCCCCAAATATTTAAACTTATTTACTGTCTTTATTTGGCCAATATCTGTTGCTAGGATTTCTGGAACATTTTTTATATTTGTCATAAATTTTGTTTTTTCTACAGAAATTCTTAAACCTGTTTTGTTATTGCTGCGTTTAAGTTTTCAGAAAGTATGGCAAAGTCATCTGCAAATGCTAGACAGTTTATTTCAACATCCATGTTCTTTCTCCCCAGTGTTGGTGATAGCTTATGTTCTTTTAGTTTTTCATTCCAAATTCTTACTATTTTCTCTGAGATGCAGTTGAAGAGTAGTGGAGACAAACCATCACCTTGCTTTACACCTGTATTTATTTTGAATGGTTTAGATATATCGCCCTGAAATTTTACTTTTGATATGGTGTCTGAGTAAGGGTTTCTCGGATTAGATTTGCTAATTTCGATATAACTCCAAATTCTTGGATTACTTTATCTAGAGTTTCTCTATCAATGGAATCAAAAGTCTTTTTAAAAATCTATAAATGTTACTACTATGTTTGTGGAGTTTGAGAGTCTGACGGACAATGGACTTCAGGTTGAAAATCTGTTCTGAGCCAGATCTGCCCTTTCTAAATCCACTCTGATATTCACCCAAATGACTGTCAAGTGTTACGTCTACCCTGTTTAGTAATATTTTTGAGAATATCTTATAAACCACTGGCAAAAGGGATATGCCTCTATAGTTATTGACATCTTGCTTGTTACCTTTCTTATGCAAAGGATGTATAAGAGCCATTTTCCATTCTTCCGGGATCTTTTCCATTTTCCAGATTTCTTCAAAGATGATTTGAAGTTTATCTATGATTTTTGGTTGAGATCATTTTATTAGTTCAGTAGTAATGGAGTCTTCTCCGCTGGCTTTGTTTATTATTATTATTATTATTATTATAAAAATGCTCAACAGCTGCAAGTCTGCTGGCTGTGATGAAATCCCTAATTTTATTATTAAAGGATATTTGCTTATTCTTACTCCTATATTAACTTTTGTTTTCAACTTTATTTTAGCTAGTGGTATTTATCCTAATACTTGGAAACGCGCTGTTCTGCATATTTTTAAAAAAGGAAATAGGCAAGATTTGAACAACTATAGGCAAATATCTTTATGTGCTATTTCGAAAGTTTTCGAGAAAGTAATTTTTAAACATCTTTCTTTCAAAAAAATTTAATTAATGAATCCCAGCATGGTTTTCAAGTAGGCAAAACCACAGCTACTAATTTATTTAGTTTTGTAGATAAATTATATTCTGAAATTACTAGTAGACAAGTAGATGCAATTTATTTTGGTCTTCAGAAGGCTTTCGATACATGTCAACACTATATTATAACTAAAAAATTACAATCCTTTGGCCTTAATACTTCATATATTAACTGATTTACAAATTATTTTTCGTATAGAATTTTTATTGTTAAATTTGAAAATAGTTTTTCTGATTCTTACAATGTTTCTTCTGGGGTTCCTCAAGGAACTTAGCCCCACTACTCTTTAATATATTTATGAATGATATTGTCAGTGTAATAAGGCACTCTAGTGCACTTCTTTATGCCGACGATTTAAAGGTTTATAATTGTATTAAAAGTAGTGCTGATTGTCTAAGGCTTCAAGATGATATTATTGCAATTAATAATTGGTGCATTAAAAATGTTATGAAGTAAAATATAACAAAAACGTGTATTAGTTTCTCTTGTAAAACTAACTCGTTAGTTTATAAATATCATGTCGATAATACTTTAATTAAAAGAGTGGAACATGTTCAGGATTTAGGTAGGTATAATTTTAGACGCTAAATTGTTTTTTCATATATATATATATGACAGTTTATTAAACAACATTAGTAGGACGTTATGTTTAATTAAATTTTTAAGCTATTCTGCAATATCACCAGACTTACTTTTATATTTATAAATGCATTACTTTTATCCAAATTAAAATACTGTTCTGTAGTATGGAATTATATTACTTCAACTGATGCTATTAGAATTGAGAACACACAAAATAATGTTTTTAGATAATTATTTCATAGATATTCCTCCCCATTAGTTTTTGATTATAGTAATGAATTAGTAAAATATAAATCATTGTCTTTAGTTGTTCTCAGACTTATTATGGATTCTCTTTTTTAATTAGTGTTTCATATATATATATATATATATATATATATATATATTATATATATATATATATATATATATATATATTCTTGTCCCTCTATAAGTAAGAAGGTTGGATTAAAAACACCTCTGTATATTCATAGAAGTTGAGATACTTTTTCTGTTTTGGGTCATAAAAAAGATCCAGTAAGTAGATGCATTGGTAATTTTTATAGATATTTTTCTAACATTGACCCTTTTGTGGTAAAAAGATCTTATTTCAGGAGCTCTATAAACATTTTTGTAATTTGTAGGCTTAATTCAATATAATTTTTGTTTTTAGAACTTCTTTTTATAATATTTTTAGCTTTCTCTCTGTTTTCATTTTATTTTTCTCATATGGTTATTAAGATACATGTTTTGTTTTGTATGTCTGTGTTTCTTGTGTAGTTTTTTGTTTCTCTGTTTGTAATTTGTGCAACATGTTTGTGATGTCTTAAATGTTTTTATGTATGTGCCACCCTGTTATTCGTGTTCAACTGTTGGGTGGCACAATAATCCTTTAATAAATGAATAAATAATAATTATTATTTTATTTTGATACTGTGTTCTAGCCGGCAGGCGGTCATATCTGCTCCTTCTATGGCAGACTGAAAAATGAACAACTTTTTGTAAATGCTACTGAGTTTTCTCCCGTAAAATATAATAATGAAGTGGTCGGGGTGCCACAGTTGAAACTTCTTAATTATGTGTTGGCAACCAGAGGTGCCTACTTTGAACCTTTATGTCCTTGAGGGAACTTGATTTATACTATCAAAATGTAAGGGGTCTCAGAACAAAATCCTTCATTTTTTCTCTCACTATAAATAGTACTAACTATTCAGTTATTTGTCTCATAGAAACGTGGTTTAATCTCTCTACTGTATTATCCCATTATTTTCCTGATCGTTATTTAATATTTTGAAATGATCATGATGCAAACTTAACAAACCTCAATAGAGGAGGTAGTATTTTGACTGCGGTTAATCAAATTTATTTTTCTCATGTTGAAGAAAAATTTGATTTAACTCAGGAAAAAATTGAATCTATTTGGATTGAAATCATTATTAGTAATGTTAGCAAATTCCTTATTGGTAATATTTATCCCCCCCCCAATTAATAGTTGAAGGATTCAACAATAATTTTTTTTTTTTTAGAATCAAATGTAATTAACTATCATCACCAAATAGTTATTGTAGGAGATTTTAATATTCCCGGTATTAACTGGAAAAGACTTCACACTCAAAACATTTCTAATTACTAGATTTAGTTGTCACAATTTTTTTCACAAAAATAGAAAAATCAAGCGATCCATTGGTGTTGGAAGATAAATATTATCCATCATTATGTTGTCAGTTATCTGTTGATTTTGAGAAGCCAAACAAAGATAGACATACCTATTTCAGGAATTATCATAAGGGTGACTATTTGGCTTTATTTATACTGTTAATGATTTTGATTGGTCTCCCATATATCAGATGGCAGACGTTATCTTAATGGTTGCCTTTGTAAGTAGTCATTTACAACTATTAATCAATTCTTATATTCCAAAATATAAATGTATTAATAATAAATATCCTTTACTTCTGATATAATCATATTACTATAAAAGAAAGAACATTTTCATTGATTGTATAAAAAAAATCAAAAACAATTCACAAGTTAATTACTCTTTTTCAGAAATAAGGAAAATGGTTAAATGAAAAATCAATTCTGCTAAATCTAATTGGTTATTTTTAACGGAATTAAACCGCATGGTGTCATACTACCTCCTAATATTTACAGGAGCTTAGGGAACTTTAACCTACGTTGAGCCAGGTAGAGGCGACCTGGTCCTAAGCCAACAATTGCAGGGTAGACGAGCGCTATGAAAATAACTTAAACTGGTACTACTCCCTATGCATGTGTTGCCCAGAAGGGGCCGCAGTGTTGCGGTGTGTAGGTGATGTTGACTAGGGTTTTCTTCAGCACATACACTGTGAAGGAAGGGTAGGTAGAGCTAGGAAGCATCGATGCAGGTTGATCTGTTCCATTGGCTCAAATGCGGTGAAGGAATGAAGTCTGGTCATGAACGGACTAGCGTCCCACTATTTATACTCTGGCTGGTCCTTCCCCTTTAGTCAGCTGGATAGAGGCATTGCTGGAGAGGGGGTAGCTGTGGCGTAGCTTCTTCAAGATGTGATATCACCAACTGGACTGGAGAATCGAGATGTGGCGAATCATACTAGTAGAGCCACCTAGCGGCATTCTGTGGTACTCGGTGCCTTGGATGCATAGCTTCGGCGGCTGGTGAATAAAACAATTTCATGCCGGAATGTCTGTTCTTGCCGAGCGAACAGTACAATCTTGGGCGCTGTGAAGCATGGTAACAATGAAAACTAGGGATGGGATTCTCAATACTGCAATATCTCAATACCCTTGTTACTATTTAGTTTCAAGTATTGTACAAGAATGTCCTAAAGTATCTAATTTTAACACCAATATTCTCGTGCCAAAATATAGCCTGAGCTTTCGAAAAGCGTATCATAGTTTAATTATATAATGCATTTTCTAGTGTCATGATTATGGTATGAGCCTACCATAACTTTTGAAATGCGTTCAATACTTTTGAAAAGCGTACAATAATTTAATCCACATCCTTCGGGCATTCCAACACACACCCATAAAATTTGACTTAGATCCAATGGTTCGCAACATATTAACACCAACTTTTAAATATGTACCATAATCATCTCTTCTGGCAGCGAGCATTACAAATCTTCCTACAAGCATTCCATAAAGCCTATGTGGGTTGATAATCGGACAAATTGTTTACAAGTTATTAAATTTTAAAAGTACAAGTGTACCATAATATATCATATTTTATTCATAGTATAATATTCACACAGCTGTGAACACCTTGAGGTGTTTTTAGGCAACTTGTACATACCACAATTATGATTTTTGACATTTATTTTTATGGTACATAATTGAAGTACAATAAAAATAGGTTGAGAGTTGCGAGCGAGTGCCAATAGGAGCATGTTAGCAAATTGAGTAGTTATTGTACGTCCCACATATACCATAAATATCTGATGCAACTGCATTGTTAAATATTCACAAAAATAAATCCCATAATAATCTGATACACCCCTCATGGCCTAGCCTGCGGATTCCATGAGCTATGATGCAACTGTATTGTTTAGCATTTACAAATAATTACCATAACTATCTGATACTCCTGTCGTGGCCTAGCCCATGTATTCCGCGGTCTAGGCCACAGCGGGTGTATCAGATAATTACAATATTTATTTAACGTTCTGGTAATTTACTTGAAGTCACAAAATAAAATTAAAAAACTTCATAATCGCAAAATGTGTACTGAACTATTATTTTCATCAAAGTTCAATTACATTGTGGAATCATGATTCTATAGAATTGAAGGAGACTGTGTTGGTTTATCATTGGTTAAGGATGTAGGCCGTCCACCATTTGTTTCCAGTGTAATGTGGTTTTTTATATAGTTTCTGTGTGTTTCGACGACACTAGTAAAATGAGTAACTTTCTTTGCCAAGTTGTTTTGTGTTCATGACGATTTTAATTTGGTATCGAGAAAAGTATCGGTATAGAGTATAGTGAGAATGTTTTGATATCAAAACTGGTATCGAGAAAATGTAGTATTGACCCATCCCTAATGAAAACTCCGTTGGAATCAGATGGCAAGGCTTGCTTACTGATGAGCCAAAGTTTTAATATCATTGTTGGAAAGACGTAGTGCATCAGTTCACCCCCTTTCCTCTGTGAAGGAGGCTAATCCTGGAGGAGTGAGATGAGAAATAAATTCCTTTGAGAGAATGTTGAACTGTCCCCTCAAGAGCAATTTGTTTCCATCTCGGGTAGTTGTGAAGGCTCCTTGGTGTCAGGATGGGACGAAAAAGAAATTCCTTTGAGAGAATGTTGAACTGTCCCCTCAAGAACAATTTTTTCTGTCCCGGTTTGCTTCCGTAGTTGCCTCGGCTCTGTGCATTTTTCTCTGCTCTGTGTGCTTGACCTAAATCTGCTAACTTGGAGAATGGCCAGGTGGCCGCAGATGCTAGTTGATAACATTCATTTGCGTTTCTTTGAGTACCTGGCTGGCTAAACATCTCTGTCTCTTTGTTACATGCGAACTGGCATTCCTTCTTTCTTCCTCCTCGGTGGCAGCTGTGCCATTGCTGTGATGAACTTTGTGTCGTCTATTTTTATTAGTTTTTCGTGTGGACTTGAGCTTCTTTTCATTAATGCATGCCATCCTACAAGATAGTGTTACGGCTTGGGTGTTGACATAAAAGGTTACAGAGTTGAACCTGAAAATAACGCATATACGCATGTGGAATAGTATTCAACCCTTGGGGAATAAAATCATGATAGTTATTGTTGCAATAAGTATTAAATAAATAATAATTTAAAAACTGCCCAATGCCCCAATTGTTAGGCTTGTGTTAGCTATTTGTCCTGCTGTGGCTGCTTGTTGCAGAAAATTAAGAGCGGCCTCTACCCAGGCCTCCTACGTGTCACACAGCAAGGAAAAATTTTGTGTGAAATTGAGGCGCTTGCAGACTCAGCCGACTGCTAAACTTGGCAAAATGAGTGTTGTGACAACAAAGTTAAATGCTGTTCATGATAAAGTGAGCACTTTTGAAATCAACCTTAGAAAAATGTCACTGCCTCTGCCTGCATGTATTTTAATGGGAGCACTGAGTGACATGACATGCGCCCGGTAAAGTTGGTAACGGTGGATGGAAAGTAATTCCATATCTTAACGTTGAATAGAAAGTGTTAGGTAACCATTCATGATAATTTAAATTATTTTTTATACTTTCTGTTTTTTTTTAATGCGTCTCTGTGTAAAAATTAGCAGATTTGTAAACTATTTACTTTTCTAATAATTTCATAGTTTCATTTGACTGACTCATGAATAAAGTGATGAGGCTCATAGCAATGTTAATTTTACATAAGGCGGAAGAATACACAACGTGCATACAAGTATATCTTAAGCAGTACTTTCAAAAGTGCTCATTTTACAGTGAACAGCATATAACTATCAACAAATGCTTACACTACCATAAACATCGATATAGAGAAAGAACATGATGTCACTTTCAAACAACATAATAGCTGCAATTATTTACAATATGCAGACTTTGTCGCTTTTTTTTTTCCAATGTCTCTGTAGCTGTGTTTCTTGATTAGACTCGACACAATTCGACATGTGATTAGCAAAACTTTGATTAATTTACATAATCAATTTGGCTGGATGTTTCTTGAAGTGCTTCCACACAAAACAAGAATAAATTATGAAATAATACAATGTGTTTTATGACTTTTCAAATTACGTTAAATTGGCTTTATAATAAAAGAGTGCAAATTGATTCTACACAATGCAAGAAAAATATTTACAGTTTTCTTGATGTGACTACATAATACAAAGTATGTTGTAAGCTTTATAGTCTCTCAAAATGTAACAACATTCTACAAATGGAAATTTATGGCCCATTACCCACTGGCACATTATGTAATTAGGAGGGTAAGAGCAGCTGATACAGCTGCAAAAAGGCAAGTTGCCTTAAGAAACACTTGCTTGATGCGAGCATTGCGCTAGGTAAGCATCCAGAAAATGTTTATAATTACCTAACTGCACTGTTCATTAACACACGTACGTAAGTGGTACGTGTTACGGGATAGTGGGTAGAAAGAGAGCATAAAGGCATCTATCAGCTTTTAAGTGTATTAATGTGGGGCACTATCACTCATAGTTTTTGGCTTCTCTTCATCTTAGGTGGTCGTCCCTGCTTACGTGGTGGTGCATACTGTGGGTTCAGCCAGGTGAATTGTACAGGTAGCTGCCAGGGCACCTCTCGGTACCGGCCTGGCACCAAGTTTACCTGACAGGCACGGAGTGGCTGCACTCGACTTGGAAGGTCTGTCGTCGTGGAGTGGCCATCCCCACCAATGGTCCGGGACTAACCTCTAGGTGCTAGGGGACGTGCTGTGGCTGCGTCGTTGAGCTGATCGTTGGTCTGTGTCGCCGTCAGGGGCAGTCCGGAGACTGTGTCGCCTGCACCTGCGGTTCTGTTCCCGGTGTTCGATGGCACCGTAGCTGTCATCAGGGCAGTCAGTAGGCTACATGGCCTCTCTCCGTCAGTCTCTTGGCCCGCCAATGGTACCAGCTGAACCGCAGCCTTGAGAAAGTCTCCATGTGGGCTGGCAATTCTCGGAGGTGCCTCTCTCGTGTAAGGTGGCATCTCGGCGGTGGCTGTGGCGACATCCGGTACTGCTGTTTTCTCGCTGAAGTGGCTCACTAGAACCAGTGGTACGGGCGTTGTTCATTGAGATGATGGCTTCTGGAGTGCTGTCATTTCGACAGAACTTATGTCTGGAGTTCTCTTGATGATGGAGTTTGGATGATGCCATCTAAGGCATTGTTCCCTATTCAGCAGACTTCGCAAAGCTAAATCGCTTGTGCTGGGAATCCACTTCCCTGGTCGGTTGGTGAACTTCCTTCCGAATTCTGACGGAGTCGTGGCCAGCATCCGTTCAGACTCTTTGGCTTGAGATTTAGGGAATTCCACCCATGTTGGCATGAAGTAGTGGTTCCCTGGCTAGATTGCTTCTCATTGGTGCACTCCCTAGGCTGCAGTTACCATTCTTCCTGTGGAGTGACGTCAATAGCAGGCTCTTCCATGTCGTTCAGCGTTTCCGAGATAACTGATACAGGTTAGTGTACTTCAGAATCCGGGCTGGTTTTGGGGTAGGGCCTCAGTTGCCCCCTAGTGACTTTGCGTATGAGCTCTCGGTGATCCTCAGTCCAGTAAACATTTTCTTGGTGACATATAACCTTATAGGGGCGTAGGGGTCTTCCCACTTTCCGGTGAGTCCCGCGCTGAACTGATTGTAGCCTCGACTCGGGGTGGCTGCGGAGCAGAGTTGCTTCGTCCATCTCAAAGGCTCGTATGCTAGTACGTGCCGGCTGGTACTTCTTGGCGACGTACGTCTCTTGGGTGTCCCATGCTTTCTCAATTCGGGTCAGTGCGGCTAGATGAATATCTTCAGGACGAGGCATTAGAGTTGTCCGTGCTCCCATTGATAGTCCCCTGGGCGCCGTAGTATCTGGCCCAGTAGCAGTTGGCTGGAGCTGGAGTTAGTTGCCTCAGTCGTGTGTTGTCTGAAAGAAAATACGTTTCTGGGTATGTGGATATTCCAGTGCTTCTAGTCCTCACCTACACTGAGTCAGAGGCATTTTTTGAGCTCTTGGTTCCACCACTCAGTGGGGTTGGCTTATGGGTGATATGGTGGCATTATCCAGGACTCAGCTTCCCATTCTTGGCAGGCTAGCAGCCACTTCTTGCTAGCGAACTAGGTCCCATTTTCAGTGAGTGTACTCTGCGGGTAGCCCCAGAACAAGAATATTTTATAGTTAAATTTCCCTATGATCTGGTGGGTCTCTTGACTGGGCAGCGGGAATACTTTCACTCACCTGGAGAATAGGTCCGTCAATACTAACATGTACCCATTTCCCTTGGTACTGTGGGGATAAGATCCCGTCAAATTGGCTGCTATCTGTGTCAATGGGATGTGCAGTCTCCGAGGTTTGGCCGTCAGCTTTCTCATGGGGTATGCTTTTGTTTCTGCAGCAAGTTGTGCAGTTGTGAACGTATTGGCGGATATCCCTGCTCATGCCGTCCCAGATGTAGCTTATGTTGATGTTGGCTCTGGGTAGCCTGCATCGGGATGGTCGTGGCAGATGTTGACGTGCAACTCCTTCGGGACCCAGATCCTCCACTTAGCCTCAGGCTGATGTTGCACAACCAAAAGATGTCATCGCATAACGTGAATTGTTGTGGTGGCTTCCGTAGGAGTTCTTTCACGTCAGGATGTTGATGTTGGTGTCGCTCGATCTGGCCTTTATCCTGAGCTGAAGAAGCCTGTTCTTTGGGGCTGATTTCTGGATGTTGAGGGGGCAAGATATAGTTCACATCTTCGCCTGGTTCTGCCTTGTCTTCCAAGTTCGGCTGTCGTGACAGGGTCTCTGGAAGGTCGTTGTCCTTGCCTGGGCAGTTTTGGACTTGGAAATCAAACTCTGAGAGAAAATTTTCCCATCCTCCAAGCTTGATCTTGTTGTTCCCTGAAATCCCGAAGACACTTTAGATTTTTTCTATCGGTTCTCAAAACAAAATTAGTTCCCTCCAGGTAGTAGTGGTATTATCGGATAGCCCAAATGACCATAAGACATTCTTGCTCATTTATGTGATAATTCTGTTCCGTAGCCTTGAGCCTAGTGCTGTCATATGCTATAACTAGGGGCCTGCCTTCTGCATCTTCCTAGTACAAGACGGCGCCAAGGTTGTTTTGGCAGAGGTCTATCTGCAGGATCAGGGGTCCTTCTCCTTGTGACTAATGAAGATGCTTGATATTTTGGAAGCTGTTCTTGAGAGCTTGGAAGGCAATGCAATGCTCAGGTCCCCATCGTCGCTGGGCTTACTTCTGTAGTAGTGGGTGAAGTGGTGCCATGAGGTTGGTGATATATTGGGCACAAAGTCTCTGAGCCAGTTCCACAGTCCTAGGAAGCGATGGAGCTGCTTCTTGGTATGGGATTTCTCTGCTTCCTGGATAGCCCAGATTGACTGAGCCTGAGAGTAGTTACTTACCGTGACCCAGGTACTCAATTGAGAACTTTCCAAAGTGGCTCTTCGAAAGCTTCACCGTCATACTGTGGAGTTCCAAGCATTCTAATACTCATTGCAAACTAACAAGGTGTTCATGTTAGATCTGGAATAGACAAGCACATTGTTGAGATAGTCAAAGCAAAATTACCCAATGTAGCCTGTTTAAGACTTCAGCCGACGTTAACCGTTGAAATGTGGCAGGAGCATTCTTAAGTTCGAAGGGCATGACCCTTAACTTGAGTGTTTCTTCTTCTGGTTGGGTGAACACTGTGTTTCCGGCTGTCTGGGTGCACTGCCATTTGCCAATATCCAGACTGCATATCCAATGTGCTGACGTGTTAGTCGAGGACTTCTTTCAACTGGCGGAGTTAGTATTTGGAAAGTTTGAACTGGTTTTTGTAAAGTTTGTGGTTGATTTCCTTTTCACAGAAAGCTTGCTGCTTCAAGGTGCTATAAATGTGTTCCCAGTTTACGGTTACATGGTTGTTGTTGCCCAGGTATACTTTCCGTTTCTCGTGGTCCATTATGCATCGTTGCTGCTTGACGTGAGGGTGGCCTAGTATAAGTTCTTCCTGGATGTCAGGTGATACAACGAACTTCGCTTGGGTCTTGATTTTGTGAATTTTAACAATGAGTATCGTACAACCATCAACAGTGAATGTGCATTCCGGTTTGGCCATTCTCACAGTTTTAGTTTGCGGACATAGTGACACCCTTTTTTCTTCCGTGAGGATATCTCTTCGGACAAAGTTCCCAGATGCAGCCGAGTCGAGTAGTGCTAATATGTTTCTCCCATTGACTTGAACTTGGATGTGAGGGGCTTTGGGTTCATCAGTCTCTTCATTTAAGAGCTGAGCGGTTTACCCTTCCGGTCTGACGGGGTTGCCCCTTTTGGCCCGCCGTAGGCATCATTACCCTTCTTTGGAATGCTTTTGTTGCTGGTATCAGGTGAGGTGGTACGTGACATGCTTGTTGCACCTCCTCCTTCTGCACAAGTATGCCTTGGCGCTGGCCGCTTTAGGCACTCCTTGTTGAAATGGTATGCAGGGCAATATTAACACTTCGGTAGGCAGGGAGTGGGCGGTGCGGGTGGCGGCATTCAGACGGCCTATCTGACTTGGTTTGCTTGTTTGGCTTTGGGCTGTCAACGATAGCTTACACTTTGAAATTGCGCTTTGCTTCCTGTGCTTAGTCTACAATGTCATCCACTGTGAGTGGCTTAGGGATGAATAGAATCTTTCTTAGTTTAGTTAAACACAGGTGTGTTAACTGCTGCACATAACTTTCCTCATCTCCTTTAAGTAAAATATGCACACATCTGTACCTTACGGCGGACAAAAATCTCTACTTCCTCGTTCGGTGTCTGGGTACGGCTGTAGAATTCTGTAGTGAGGCGCATCAGTACCTTTTCGCCAGTGAATTGTTGCATGAGGCAACTACTGAGTTGGCTCCACTCAGAAGCGAATTGCCCATATTTTTGCTACCATTCGAGGGCTTTGCCCTTAAGTCTGGATTGTGCTCGTGAGACCCATTGATTCTTGGGCTCTTCGTGCGTACAAAATTCCCGTTCACATTTGGACATGAACACGAGTGGGTCCTTGTGAGGACGTCCCGCTAACTCCTGTAATTGGGTCTCTCCCGTGCATCTAGCAGTGCTGGAGTGGGAGGCCAACCCTATGTTGTGCAGTTTGTAATTGGCGGCATGCCGACAGACTTCTCATTGATAGACCATTTCTGGTTGGGTAATACGCTCCTCTGGTTATCCTAGGCATCTATGGTGGTAGGTCTCCCCACACAGTATGCAGCACACTGTGTGAGTGTGTGTGTGGATGCAGCACCCTGAGCAGGTGATCCATTTGCAGAATACTGTGTGTCGGTTACGGCATTCGTCACATTTGTATTTGAGGCATAGTATAGAATAGGTATAGCATAGTTAGTCTGCCCAGTCTGGGCAGGTATAGTGGAACCATTGTTGACATTGGGCACACTGGATTCTGTGTATCCCGTGCCCGGGGCAATTTGGCTTAAAATAGCGGCTGTTCGGTTTCGGCTGCAACTGTGCAGTTGAGCTCGTACTTGCTTATGTTGGTTGCTGACTTTCTGGTTGCGGATTGAGTGCTATGGGGTATTTAGGGGACTCTCCTAAAGTCCGTGCTTGGTTTGGCTGACCTGATTGAACTGCCTAGTCGTTACTATTGCAGTTATGCCCCATGTTGGGCTCCAGAAAAACTCCTCCTACTCTTTGACGCATGACATCCTTAGGGCAATAGCGATGGCACTATGGTACGAGGGAGTTTTTGTTCCGTGCTAGGTCAGGTGCAGCTCTGGCAGACATTTGGTTTTCACTTCAGTCTCTGCATGGCACTGGTGCACGTCCAGTGTAGAGGACTGGCCTGGTAACTTTTCGGCAGGGCACAAAGTCAAGCTCTGTGAGAGTAACCTTGCATTTCAGAGGATTGGTTTGAAGCTGTATATCTGGGCGACACGTAACGTGAGACTGTGGTTCAGCCTGGGTCAACTCTTGCTGGTATGAGTGAGAGCTTGGCAAATTTTTGGGCTGTGGCTCAAAGGTTGTTGCAATCTGTTGGTTAGGTTTTGTTGGTCCTTATCCTCCGAAATAAGTGTTGACGAGACCCGAGGACAGGTCCTGTCTGTTGATGTAGGATGATAGCAAGGGGTGCGTTTCATCGCTCAAGCGAACAGGGTCCTCGAAGAGGTCCTTTGGAATCCCAAGAGTGACTGGAATCTGTAGACGGCATAATGCCTGGGCTTGATCTTTGGGGGAGAGCTGCGCAATCTTAGAGATGGGGATAGGGGTAAGCTCCTGCAAGCACCCAGAGGCAGTTAGCACCTATCTTACTTTCTCCCGGGTACCACTACAATGGAAGTAGGGCATCTGGACAGAATAACAAACTGATGTCTGTGAAGTGACTGTAGGGGGTGTGTTCCTCTACTGGGTGTTCTGCAACGTACAGAGTCTGCCAACACAAGCTGTCTCCCTATCTCAGCACTCAGCATCATAATGTTGTGAGCACCAAGAGTCAGCCCTCGCTATTGACAATGTCTGTATGTGGGTGAGTGTCTCGGGCGAACAGTCTCCCCAGACCCAGAGAACTCTAATTCGAGAGTCAAAACATGGTAGAGAGAGTATGCTACTGAGTAGGCAAGCTGACCTCAAGAGAGTGAGTACCTAGCGTCTGGGCTCTACAGTTCTGTACTCCAGGGAGCATAAAAAGTGTAGCTGTCCAATGTGCATATGGGTACTCATTGGTTATGTTTGGCTCGTGTGAGTAATTTTCCAGGTCGCCTACAATCCCTTTAATGGTGTGAGGCCCACTGGGAGAGGTATTACAACTACAGGAAAGGGTACTTTCGAGTTGGTTAAACTCCTGTTTGTTCCGTTTAGTGAGAAGTAAACAGTTTGGTGTTGCACTACCTCCTAACGTTTGCAAGAACTTAGCAAGCTTAACCAACGTCGAGCCAGCTAGAGGCGACTTGGTCCTAAGCTAACACGATGGCAGGGTAGACAAGCCCAATGAAAATAACTTAAACTGGTACTACTCCTTATGCATGTGTTGCCCAGAAGGGGCCGCAGTGTTGCAGTGTGTAGATGATGTTGAGTAGGGGTTTCTTCAGCACGAATGCGGTGAATTAATGAAAACTGGTGTCGAGCGGGCGAGCGTCCCGCTATTTATAATCTGGCTCATCCTTCCCCTTCCGTCAGCTGGATAGATGTGGCGCTAGAGAGGGGGTATCTGTGGCATAGCTTCCTCAAGAGGTGATGTTACTGGCCGGCTTGGAGAATCTAGATGCGGCGAATCACACTAGTAGAACCACCTAGCAGCATGCTGTAGTACTCAGTGCCTTGGATGCATAGTTTCTGTGGCTGGTGATTAAAACAATATCGGGCTGGAACGTCCATTTTTGCAGAGCGAACAGTACAATCTTGGGTCCTGTGAAGCATGGTAATGATGAAAACTCAAATGGAATAAAGTGGCAAGGCTTGCTTGCTTATGAGCTGTAGTAATAATATTATTGCTGGAAAGATGTCATGCGTCAATGTTTGGTTTAATGCTATTGAAGAAGTGTGTTTTAGGGTCTTCTTCTTGCAGAGATTGTAAAATATGTGCCTCTCGATTTATTTTACGTTTTTCCTTTAAGCTTAATTGTCCTTCCAGTGGATTATTTTTGATGCTGCTGTTCTAAATTGTCATTGTCCATGTCACCCGATTTTTCTTATGTGAAGGGTCATGAGACCCTACAATACCTGCCAAGAAACTAGTTTGTGTTTCGTTTAACGTTTCTGTTTTATTTAGAAAAGAGGGTTTCTTATAATACAAGTAGTGTTTAAGAACTTGAGCAGGAGCTCCAGATTTTTCTTTCATCTACTCTCTTGGAAGTTTTAGCCCACTGATCATGGATGTTGCACCATTTTTTCATTACTATTTTGCCTGAAGTAGGTTAAAAACACATTTTGTTTTCTATTTTAAGCAATATATTTATTTTTAATTAACATAATAATCATTACTTGTTTGAATGAAGATGAACAGAAACTCTTAGAATAATACATACAGATGATGGAACTGTTTTTATAATGATGCATGACTTACACGGGAATGGATACTCACTTGTCTGAGGCAGTAGGCGGCATCTACCTTTTTAACTAGGAGCTTGGCCAAGCGCTCCTAAGTAACTGGGGGCCGGCACTAGTGCCTTCCCGTTGAATAGAACTGGCCGGGTCGCTTTGCGGCAGGGCACAAAATCGGGAGCAGGTAGTGTGAACTTACTTTTATGTGCCACTGGTATCTTGATGATACCTGAGTGACGTGTGGTGGGAGTTGGGTCTGAACTAGTAACAGATGTGGAATGTGCAGCAAAGAAGGTAAGACTGAACTGAGGCAGCGGGCGAGGTGTTGGACGTAGTGCAGCAGGAAGCAAGTAGGCAATGACAGATGGCAAGTAGGCAAAGCCGCCTCGGCTTTGGTTGGTTCAAGTGTTCAACAATCCACCACGGATATTCTGCTGAACCGGTGCTCTCAGGTGCGGTGAACAGATTTCTGGGTACCTCTGATTCAACTGGGTCTTGCAAGTACCTCCGGGCCTGAGCTTGAGCTTTAGGATTAAGGCTAGCTAAGTTTGAGGCCAGGGCAGGCTTCAACTCGTGCAGGCGACCAGAAGCCAAGATAATCTGTCGGACTCTTTCCTGAAAGCCTCTCCTCTTGGAGTAGGGCATCAGTATGTGGACTTACCCTCCTAATACTATAACAAGATGGCAGGTTCCTTGTGCACACTATTATGTGCAATATCACGTGCGGGCCAGAGACTGGTGGACACTCTATTCCAATGTCTGGCACGTAATGCAGTTTACGCTGGAAGTCAGGCCTCACCTATCCAAGGTCACACACTGGTGGGTTATCCTGTCCGAGTCTTCCCAATTCAGGGAACACCTGCCTCTCTTGGCTCGGAAACCATTGGAGAGACCGACAGACACCGAGCTGACAAGCTGACGCAGGACAAGAGGTACCTGTATGGCTCCTCCTTTCCACCAACTTTCATTGACAGGAAGGGTGGCCTGGTCAAGTGTGTGTGTGGAAGTTCAGTCTGTTGGCTCGTTTGAGTAGGTATCCCGGGATCACCTGTGGTAGTGTTACGTGAGGGTAACTACGGACAAGGTGCCAAATCTACAGGAATAACTCAAAGTAAAAGCCAACCCGCATTTATTTCCAAGTGGAAACACATGTGGTGAGTGCATGCTAACTCCTGTCTGCACGAGTTTGGGCCGGGAAGCTAGAGTGTAACACTGAAAAATGGCCAGTAGAGGCAACCAGTGAATAGTGATTTCATCTTTCCTTGTTAGATGTAGTAACAAGTGTGAGCCGACGTTACGCACAGATGCTGACACGTAGCTTGGAAGACTAAGCATGGTGTTGTCAGGATGAGTCCTGAGAATCTCGAAGAAAGGAACACTTAACAGACACATCCGTGCACTACAGGGGGGTTTGGGTTTGCAAGGTATGAAGCAGGGAGAGATCCTAACTATCATAAAGCAAAATTGAATTCCAAGTGGCTAGTGCTGGAAACCAAACCTTTTCGTAAGCAAGGGCTTAAACTATGGTCGAGTGGTCAGAACCCGAGCTGCTGTCGCTGGGAATGGGACTAAAGTAAGCGAAGGCTTAAGTGGCAGGCTGGTTGGTTCCGAGCAACAGGTGTTGAAAATGAAGACTAGTGTGGAGACTGGTTGTCTCCTTCGCTGCCCGATGCCGATTGGCTGACATCCGTTAGGCTAGGGGTTGTTGCAGAGCGGGGGATAGCAAATGCATGGCTTGTCTATCTGATGTGTCACCGGCCAGTAGAATGAATGAACACAAAGACAAACAATAGATGTCGGTATCATTCTCTTCAGCCATTTTCACACCAAGTACCAAGTACAGGCAGAGAAAGGCATTTTACAAGCTGTCAGTTCAAGCTCTAGATTCAGACTGAGTAGCTGCAGGCGCAACCCGCACCTGTGTCATGTGAAACCTCCATTCGATCCCATGGTCAAAACATGTAAGAGCGGGTGTGGCCTGTCAACAAGTTTTGACATGAGAGGGTGTATTCATGCCCGCACCTGCTTCGTGTGAATACCTCCACTACGTGTTAAAAGTTATTGCAGATCCCCACATGTACAGGCGGATGCGGGCCGCACCTACCTCGTGAAAGAGGCCTAAGGCAAATTTTGGCATGGTTACAAGCATGCATTATGTTGGCTACACCATCTTTGTTGTTTTAGGTAAAGTGATGTTTACCAACAATAAAAAGTTACAGAAATAATTTTTGAACAGTGTCAGAGCAGAAATGCAATCTGTTGGGTAAGAGAAGCTGCTGTACAAGTGAAAGCACAGACATCCTCTAGGCTGTGTAGAAAATGTGTATGAAGTACTGCATTTCTGCCAATCACTCCCAAACCATTTCTTTATTATTGTTTTTTAAATTGGGGAGATTGTCAGTATTGTTAAATTATAATGCAAGATTACCTCAGTATTTTCTTTGATGTTTTAATTTTTGAATAGTACCTCACTACAATTATACAACTTAGGCTCATAAATATACATGCCGTATAATTTTAGCTGTGACCCTACCACCTGCTTGTTTACAAAAGGCTAACCAAATGCACTTGAAGATTTTATTTATACCCCCTTACTGGTGTTGCCAGATATTCAGAAAGTAGAACGAGAACATTAGTTAGGGACATTGAATTTTCTACCTGCCCTAAATTAATGTTCCTACACCCACGCATGCATGTGCGCGCACACATACACACATATTTAATTATTTAATTAACCATATTTGGAAACTGATGAATACATTTTCTGATTAGAACTTAAATAATTATAGACATTTATTAAGTATTTACTATTTAAATGTGTCATACTGAATGCTTTTTGTCTGCTAGTAGGTTTTTTAAAACTCCCTAAGTTTCATTATAATTGGAAAATGTGAACAACTGATCTGTTTCAGTAAGTTAACTGAACTTCTGTTTCATTCATCTTTCCTTTTAATGTTTATGCTGAGTTTTTATACTTGAAAGTACATAATCCTATTTTTTTTAGTGTGCAAACAAACCGTACACAGTCAAATTATTATAGTGCAAAGATAGTGCTTTGAAGAAATACACTATCAAATTTGGTAATGGAATCAATTTTTGTTATATTTAGCAATGAGTCTTTAAAAATGGAACATATAGCTTGCTGTACATGGAACAAACTGTGGAAAACTGAATTGTTCCAGGTAAAACAAAAGTACATCTGGCAACCCTAATACATACATATATACGTACGTACTCATGTATATACACACACGTGCATATACATACAAACACACACACAAATACAGACATGCATACATTAACACATGCACACACACACACACACACACATATATATATATATATATATTATATAATCCACAGCCAGACTAATCCAAAACCTTGTTAGGGAAATCCGGATGTAATGTACCAATGTTAAGATGTTAACTCAACCCTCCAGTATTATCAAAAATCGTATGAATAATTTGTAAACAAAATGTGCAGATTTTAACAATTTTTAATATAGTCACAGGAAGTCTTAGCTTATTCCTGTCATCGGATTTAGTATGCATGCATAGTATATATAAAATGCATACTACATATAAAATTGTTAAAATTGGTACTTTTTTTTTTACAGATTATTCTTACCATTTTGATAATACCTGACTTGAGGGTTGAGTTAACATCTTAACATTAGTATGTTACATCCAGATTTCCTTATCAAGGTTTTGGCTTAACCTGGCTGTGGACCTCAATACCCATTATGACTATATTCATTTGTAAGGCAAGATACCATTTCTCTTTTTTTGTGAACCTGAATTTGTAAATATTGGAAGTTTAGCGTAAAAAAAAAGAGTATTGATTTAACTTACACAGTGCTAGTCAAAAGTTTAAAACCACTAGCTAAAATTACTATTTATTTTAACTTTAGGTAAAGTAATAACTTCACAAAAACATATTTTCAGGCAGCATATTCTCTTGCAGTGTTGAAATAAATTCATCTATATCCTTGATCCAACTTAGTTCCTTTATTCTCAACACATCTACCTACAGTTAACTGCTGTGCTCGTTTTGTATGTGATCTATTGCAATCCCACAAGCCAATAATTTACTAGTTGTCCCGTTGTCTGCACAATGAAATTTTAAACTTTCATGTTACAGTGTACTGCCAACCACAAATGGAACTCGTGTGAAAAACCAGCACAAAAGCAAACTGTTCTTGTATGCCACTTGTAGAGTGAAAGTAAAACTAAAAGAAGGGATGGAACATTTAACACTCTTATTTAAATGTTATAAAAAAATATATCATATTTTTACTATAAACTATAGGCTGTTCATGGTAAAGTGAGCACTTTTGAGACACTAGTTACTTTTTCTTTCAGCCAATTCTTTATCCTTTAATCACCTTTTTAAATAAATATTGCCATGAAGTAGAAATGTCGTTAGTCCCTTTATCGATTTCTGGCTGCCGCACCTGCACAGAAAACATGTAAACAAAATCAGTCACTGAATTTATTTGTATACGGGTGGTTTTTTTTAGTGCAAAGGGAATAGTTTACATTTATATTAATTTTTGTTTAGTATAAATGCATAATGGGTAAATATACCAGTCATGCTGCAAATAAAATGTGTTCTTATATTACCATGTTTTGGCAAGTAAGTATGGCCACGTCAGAAGTTTTTGATGGTAAATTCAGGATAATTAATATTTCAAGTATACTGCACTAATTTTTTGGATTCCCGTAAACATTGCCAGGCCTCATCATGCCAGTGCAGAGGCCTACACGCCACCTAAATTTCATAGAAATTCTACACATTGACGTGAATCTCATCTATCAGCATGTTCTCCCAACACCGGGCCGCTGTTACAAAGTGAACCGGCCCTGTAATGATGGCAGTGGCTGCGGCCGGCTGGCTGCTGCCCGCCAGAGTAATCTTGTAGACCAACCGACAGTTGCCCAGCCCCGGGGATCTAGGGCCAAGCGACAGATGCAAGTTGCTGCGCCCGGCAGCGCTGCAGAGGATCTAGGCGCTCGCCCTGCTACGTGCACATTGCAATTTTTCCACTGCTAGCTCCAGCACACGAGCAATTTAATTTTTAATATGTATCATTGTATCTAGTATCAATAAATAAAGTGCAGCATTTGGTGAGGGATTATTTACAGTAGATTGCATTTAAATGTTAAATGTACATGTCTTGACGATTCCTTGCATAATTCACGCACCTTAATTTTTTGCACTAAAATCCTGTAAAAAAGGTGCGAGAATTGCGCCAGTAAATACGGTAACACACAGAGAGTGTAGATTCCACAGCTCTTGGAAAGGTAATGTCTAAGACTAAAATAAAACATATTTATTGACAATTATTCTAAATGGTACGGCTGTAAAAATTTCTCTCACTTTACTGTGAACAACCTATAAAAATAGCATGCAAGAAGTGTACAGTATTTTATGGAACCTTGATTTTTCTATCACTGCGACACCCATATAAAACTGTTTCTAATAAAAATGTTTGGTGGCAATTCTTGCAAAAAAAATTGAACATGTATGTATCTAAAAGAGGTCAATTTTCATTTGTCATCTTTCAAATTAAGCAATTTCATTACTTCTATAATACAAGACTGAAGCTATTAGTGTCTGTATGAGTCCAGTCTAATTAAAGTAAATGTCTAGAAAAAATTCACACACCTTATGCAGTAATAGTTTAGGTTCTGCATAATGTTTATTGATAAAACCTTGCAGTCTTGAAACTTTTTATGGATACTGTATTTTCAAACTGTACAACATGATACAGAAATCCCCTATATTATCAAAATGCCATAATGTATTTCTCAAATGTGTCTTTCACGTGTGTTACTTTTGTCTAAAATGTTTCTACTGTGAACATTTAAATAGTTTCATTTTAGAATAAAACTGTTGCTCTTCTGTTGCAGGTTGCACCATATAAATAACAACACGTTGTTAGAAAATGTATGGAAGACCGCCATTTCAGTATTATGTATTTTAGGTTCCACACTAGTCACAATCAGCAGGTAAAAAATGTGGTTCTTTAAATATGAAGTGCACTTATGTTATATAATCATCAGTTGCAACTTGTTGGGAAAACAGTAATATTTATGATACGTAGATTTGAAGCTGTACTTTTAAAGTAGCTTGTTTTTATATTTCAAAATTTTTTTGGTGACTGAGATTTTGTTTGCAATTGAGACTTGTAGCCACATAGCAGTATAATTTTACAAATGTTATATGATCCAACCTCACGGATAATACTATAGCCTATTCACAGTTATTTGGAACTTTTCTGAAGCTCTGCTGAAGTTCTGCTTCCAGGATATTCCTCCGTTTCATGCAAACAAAGCTTAACCGCGTCTAGAAAATTACACGAAAAGGACAACACATCAGATTCATGCGCACCTAGTTTACATATAAACTATTTCTTACTAGGTATTATGGACACACCTATTTTTTCCCTGTTTTTATTCATGTTAAATTTAAATGAAATATTATAATGTACAGTTAAAATATAAGTAAAAGTTGAATTTAATTAAAATAAGGTTTTTTTATGGGGGAGTGTTAGATGTGTTAAATTCTATTTCTGTGGATTTATGTTAATATTACAGATAAGATCAAATAATTTAATGTAAAAATATTTTTTAAAATCATTAACAATAAAAAATTTTGAATATTTTAGAAAATAAATTATATTTAGTGTCTTTAGAAAAAACTTTGTAAACAGCACTTCTGCTAATTCTTTAACGAAACAGATGTCATAGGTTCAGATGAGAGATTAACTCTGCTTAGACAAAAAAAAACTTAATACTTGTAGTAAATTGTAACATTTAAATAAATAGTTTTAATAGCTCTACTGTATTTGGCAGCTTTCAATTTGTCAAAGACCACATTATTCAAATCAGTTTTTTCTTATGTTAATTTTTGTATAGTTAAAAATTGATCATGTTGGGGCATTCTCAAAACCAAGTTAGTTGAAAAACTGTTAACTAATATTGGTTTCAGATAACTTCCATGCTCAACAAAAATGCTACCTTATATATGTACAGCAGAAGCATTGACATGCGGAGCAAATAATTTATATTTGCCACTTAGTATTTTTTTTATTAGTTAGTTAGTATTAAAATTCTCAGTTATTTAAAAAAAACTAATTCTGCTATCTCAGATCCATTGTAGTGGTGTATTATTAAAGCATCATTTCTGCTCTTTCGAAACAGTAAATTGGCTTTTCTAAAGTTGATTGAAGTGACAATGTTCTGGCAGAGTTTTCACACAGAATGTTTCCTCTTATATTTTATGTCTTAAAGAATACAGTATTTGTAAGATATACTGCAAATCCTGCAAAGCACAATTGCTTTGAACCTATGACAAACAGAAGATACACTATCATATAGTGTTTGACAACGGCGTACATTTGTACGCCAATACCAACAGTGTAGCCTGAGGGGGGAAGGGTGTATGAGGGTTGTCTCCCTGCCTCTTTTTTTTACCATAAAAATATCAACTATTAGAATGAAAATTATTAATAATTTTGATTGATTCATCATTGCTGTAAACTATGAAGTAGTTTTTTTTTTTCTAATATTTGTCTTACACGAGCATCAACACTGCTAATGCCAGAAGAACCTCCCTCCCTTTCTTCAGTCAGTGTAATAACCCCTCTGAGAAATTTCTGACTATGCCACTGATCGATACACAAACAGCCTTCACACAGAATGAATTTTGAAATCTATTTTAATAATATTATAATTCAAGTACAAATTAGTATTTTCAAGACTAGTACTTTAAAACCTGAAATAATATCCAAGAGAAGTTTAAATCATGTATGTTATTCTTGATCGGAACCTATAAGTCTAGATTTATACCCCATTGCAAGAAACTTCTTGGATGAATATATACAGGTTGTCCATAAATTATCTTTACAACTTTAGTGGTTAATAACTGGAAAACTAGACTAGATAATATTTAACGGTTTTCAACATGTGACAAGATAACTCATAAAGTTTCGTTCCCTCATTCATACACATCAATGTGTGCACCCCTAGTGGCACGGACAATGTCCAGTGTTTATTCAATTTCTTGCCATGTACGCCCCAGCATCTCCATGGTGACACGTTCAAATCCATTGCAAATGCGTGTCTTAAGTCCTGTAGGTCTGTAACCTTGGTTTGGTACACGTGCTCTTTGACAAAACCCCATAAGAAGAAGTCGAGTGGTGTTATGTCAGGTGATCGTGGCGGCCACCGAATCGGACCATTGCGTCCAATCCATCTATCCAGAAATGTTTCATCCAGAAATTGACGGACAATTAGGGACCAGTGAGGTGGTGCCCCATCCTGCTGGAAGATGTCAGGTTGTAGGTATTCCAATTGTGGCATGGCAAACTCCTGTAACATGTCCAAGTAAACACCACTGTTGACGGTAGACTTGATGAAAAAGAATGGACCAATGGTGCAATTGTGCATAAGCCTGCACCACACATTGACTTTGGGACTGTCTCTTTCCATTTCACGTGCCACATAAGGATGCTCTGATCCCCAAATACGAACATTATGTTTCAGTTTACCTGATACATGAAACGTTGACTCATCGGAGAAACAAATTGTTTTCAGGAAGTCATTGTTTGTGTCGATCTTGGCAAGCATTTCCACTGCAAACTGTTGTGCTGAAGTTTATCCGTAGGCTTTAGTGCCTGAAGCAGCTTAACTTTGTAGGCATTAAGTCGTAACCTCGTATTCAAGACTTTGTGCACTGTTGATCGTGGCATTTCCAATTGTCTGGCCGCCATACACATTGATCTTGTCAGACTCCTTGCAAACCCCTCCCGTACCTTGTCCATGGTGGCGTCTGAAACAGATGGGAGAACTGTTATGGAGAACACTTCCTGTTTCCATAAATGACGTATGCTAAGCCCGAATATTTGGTCGGGATGGAGGTTCCCTTCCATACTGTGTCCAGAAGTTTCTTTGCACTTGGGTATCGGACTTTGTCTCGAACTAGGCTACAGTCTGAGCTTTGTTCTGGGGCGTCTGCATTTGTCATCCAATCTGCTTCACCTGGAACAGAACAAAACTTTGAGTTATCTTGTCACATGTTGAAAACTGTTCGTTATTATCTAGTCTAGGTTTCATGTTATTAACATCTAAAGTTGTAAAGTTAATTTATGGACACCTGGTGAAATATTATAAATTAAATATTTGCAGACACTCAATTGTAATATTTCGTGGAAGGAAAACTAACACCACATGTTTTATCGTAAGTATTTATATATGTTGCTTCAGAAATGTTTAATTAACACAATGGCTGTATTCACTCATTAGTGGAGATCCCAGCTTTCTGTAAAAAAAAAAAATATATGATTTGCTGTATTTTCAAAACACTTAAACATAGATTCTCTTTTCTAATGGGATGATTTTAACTAGTGCTTGCTTCTTAGGGTCTGACAGCAAATTATAGATGTTTACTCCCAAAGTAATCTACACCAATGTTTGCGACAAATGCAACACCAGAAAGGATACATGGGGTTGAAATAAACTTTATACCACCGATTAGGTACATGACAATACAAAATTGATTAGGATTATAGAACTGTACATGATCTCTGTCCTTGAGAATTCAATTTGGTGTGAAACCACGTGCTGCAGCAATCAGAGCTCGTAAATGTTATGGCATGGAATCAGAGAACCTGGATATGTTCCTGGGGTCTGGAGGACTGTGACGAACAAGTCTCCAACCATATCCCAGACATGTTTATTGGGTCACATGTCAGGGAATCAGTGGTACCCATTATTCATTGAAGGAGGCTTGCACATCCCTCACCACGTGGCCGGGCATTATCCTGCTAAAATATGGTATGTGGAGTTGTCTGAATGAGGGGCAGTACCTTGGTCTGTAAAACCTCCCTGATGTAGCGGTTGCTGTTCAGATTGCCCTCAATACGTAGGTGTCGAAATCACATGTATCCAATGGCGCCCCAAAGATCACACTTGACCTTTGTCCACTGTGCTGCTCCACAATGTAGGCTGCCAGATTGTGATCACAGTAGCATCTATCATGTATGTGGCCATCATTGTTAGGATATGTTGAAGTGGAGCTCGTTGGAAAACACTACATTTTGCCACTCAGCATGCCAGCAATGGCGTTTGTGTCCATTGGTGTCTGAGGCATTTGTGGTTTACGTGCCCATTGCAGTCTCAGGTATTTGTGATTTCTGGACATTGGAAACCAACACAATGTCATTTATGCCACCAGTCCAGCTTGCAGCAGATGTTGTCAAACCATTGATGCAAACATTTCCACGCCCATTGCAGTGCTCCAGTGTCGGGCCAACACTGTGGACAAGGCTGTACGGTCTGTAATGGCCACGTAGATAAGATGGCAGTCACTCGATGCTGTGATCACATTACATGTTCTAGTACCCGCTCATAGCTGCGTACAACCCTCTTCTTTCCACTGGTTCCACACATGCATCAACTTAGTGGCAGCATTCCCTGTATGAGCTGAAATGTCACTGTATGAATAGCCCATTTCTCGGAGACTGATCATTCTGCCCGTTCAAACTCGTTCATGTGCTGATATGGTGCCGTTTGATGTCAACGAGGCCTACTGGCACTTGCTTTCACTTCGTTTGATGGCTCTTCACGAACTGAGCTTGGTGTAACACTGACATTTCCAGTCACACACACGAGGGTGCTGCTGAGCCTATGTGTAGCTCATCTCTCTGCAATTGTAATCACTTACTACTGGTACACTGTTCTACATATCCTCCGAGTTGGGATACATGCAGACCATTCCTTCTGGATGTTGCAGTTTTCATAAACAATAGTGGTTGACTTGGTCTAGTAAGAAATGTTTTCTTATCAAGACAAATGTCTTTTAACCAAAGGAACACCAAAGGTATGCACATAGGATATTGAACTGTAAGCTGTGCGGAATTCTTTTCACGAAAATCAGGTGTCCCTACTCATTAGGTATTGAAAGTATACGTAAGACATTCTAAAATAGGTTCACATTTTCACAACATGTCTGTATCTTTTGATGCATTTCACATTTTTAGGGCAAAATATTTTGACAGATTCCTGACATAATCAAGTAATCATTAGGTGTTATGCAATGAGTAAATGATCACTGCATTCATAGTTAGCACAAAAAAGAGTTACACTGTTAAGTTCAACACCATATGTTTTCAATTGTTTTTATAATGGATCACAGACTTGTCATATCCAAGTATAATACATCATCCTTGCTTGTATCATGTGGAAACAGCAGTCTTTGTATTCACTATATTCAATTGCAAAATGTAACATGATTTTGAATGAAAGACTAGGTTTGACCCCACATACATACACACACATCCATACAGGTCTGTGAGCAGGATTTGAAAATGGGAAGTGGTGGTGTGATAAGGATAAACTGTGTTAACTTTATCAGTTTAACAGTGAACACAATTTGCCGGTACAGCCCATTTATAAACTCCAAAACACTCTTAATTAAAAAATTTTCTGACAGCACAATTTTTTTTATTAAGTTTCTACACCTGCCACTGTATTTATTTTCCCTCCCATCCCCCAAAAAAATTTAACACCCACTGTTATTTTTTTACAGAAATGGAATAGTAGTCGGAACTTCATGTTGACAAACCTATTAACAAGCAAGCATAATCTAACTGAATCCCAGTTAGGATTTAGGAAACATTGTGTAACTACTGCACTTCTGTTAGCCATAGACGGACATGAGAGACTAGGTGCATAGTTGATTTGTATTCAAGTTGGAGAAAATCTTTTCAAATAACCAACTTTATAATGAATATCGTAAAAAAAACTTCGAAAGTGAGTAATGTTTTGCACGTAATAGTATTTAAATTTAGGAGTTACTTTGACTTGACTACATACAATTATGCATGTGCCCCAGATCACACTCCTTGTGCTTTTAAATTTATTCAATCGTTGATGAAAATATGGCAGGTTAATCCGATATTGTTTTGTCTTGAGAGGCTGAAAACCTTTTTTGCTGACGAAAGAAGTGCTTCACTGTAGCTAGTTTGTGGTAGCATAGTTAAAAATTAACGTTTAAAAATAAATCACTTCCCCTAAATGCATGTATGTACACTCACACAAAACATCATGTGGCATGCATACAGAAATGTTGACTGTGAGTTAGTAAATTACACGATATCTTAACGCCAAAATAAAAGTCCTCTGTTAAAACTGGTGGAAACTAAGACCAGTTTTATTTGGTTTTATACACTAACGCGTGATGCATTTCTGCACATTGGGCATGCACACTCAACTTTAAGACTTCACCCCATCGTCAAGCACCAGTGCTTATATGGGCAAGTCAGTCCTGATATAGTACAACAATCGTGTACCTACAGAGTCCAAAGACTGCACGTCATAAGAGAATACAGACACGTGGTTGTGAAATATTGTACTGTTCGCTCAAAGCAGTCACGTGGTCACTCTAACCACAGCGAGGGATTTTACTGTTTGGCGAGCCATCGACAGCCTTAATCGAGTTCCACAGATTGCTGTAAGAGTGCAGCAGTCATTCTACAGGAGCGTCACAGCCTCCAGCACCTCATACTGAGGTAATATATGTCGACGCCTCCAACACTGGAGATAAGAAAAGGGTGGTGCTGCCACCAAGCAAAATAAACAACCCCTGTGGAGAGAGGCTAGCCACCCCTGCACTCTTTTGAAAGCATACAAAAAGTATCATTTGGTATGTGAGGAGGAGCCATCCCCTGGCTCAGGGCAGTCGCTGTGCCCTCCGCTTGCAAAGGCTGAGGGCATCAGTTGGGGTAAGTAGTAGCCCTACTCTTCCAGTCTGCGAAGACAAGGAACATTCTGAACAGGATTCTTACCACTGGGCCACTTCCGTGCACACCACCGATGTAAAGTAAAGTCTCCTTATTAAGTGGTTCATCTCCCTTCTCTCTCAGTCTGCGAAGACCAGATGCTCATATAACAGGGAATAAACCGCTAGACCTCTTTGGGACACGAACCAGGATAATGGTCTCCAAAGATGGTACTCATCAACCACCAGCAGCCACCTTGGAAGACGCTGCCACTGCTGATCATCTGCAAGAGGTATCCTCAAGACATCCCCCTGTTCTCCCACCTGGAACTCCTTCCAGTGCCTCCCCTGGTAGCAGGTCACGACGACATCCCTTCTGGACCTCTTTATTAATTCCAATTAATTACTTAATTGAATCTACCCAGGGTCCTTCAAGCTTTTGTGATGTAATAATCTTTTACGAGTAAGTATTTGCGCAAGTTGCCTTCGCTTGCTTTAAACATTAGCTTCCATTTTAATAAGTAAGAGTTAACTACGGATCATTTTGTCTTTTCCATACATATTAATAAATACCTATCCTATTTAGTATTTGTGAGTTTCTATTAATTTTATTATTGTTTGCCCCATTCAATATTATTAGATTGTGTGGACTATTCTTTGTAACTTTTGTCTTGCTACAAAGTTAATCCTGGTATATACAAAAAGAGCCCTAATGGCAGAGAAAAAACTACTTAAGAGGTAAAATTGAGATCTGCCATTAACTTGGTAGACAGTCGGTGGTGGTACCCAAAGCACTCTGAACTTGGCATTCCCTAAGAGACACGATCAGACTGGGTACTCAATTCCACTCCCAGCCTGCGAAGACCGGAGGAAAACTAGCAGTGCTCAGGCCTGATTGGCCTCACGAGAGTCACTCACCGTAAGTCTGGCTATTTGATCCACTCTTTGTCAGTCCCTGCCTGAGCAGGCTGGACGTTGGGTAGTAAGAGTGGATACGCCGTGCTTAGGAAGTACATTGGTTAGGACAGATCTTAAAAATACCAGATTTCCTTTTCCGAACTTGTTACAAAATAAGACCAATTCAGGTGGTCGAACCTGCTCCCAGCTTGTAAAGGTCGGACTAGGCGACAACAGGTATTATCCTGTGTTCTGGTGGCTCTTCTACAGCAACTGTAATTTTAATTTTCTTAACAGCCTTCAGCTGCAGACTTAATGCTTTACTCTACCAAAGGCAGTTTGAGTAATTTAAGGAGGAAAGCATTGTGGGTGGCTGCCTGAGAATTTTTACCTTTGCAAACAGCAGAAAATACTGCCTCCACAAGTGAGACTCATTTAATGGACTCAGAGCCAGTCGCATTATTTAGTCACACATAAGATTAGTACCTTAGAAACATCCTATAGCTGAAGCGATACGTTTGAGAGGAGAGTCATTGCTATGATTAGATCAGCCGTGGCACAATCTAGAAGTCTGTTACCCATCCCTAGCATGTCCATGGAAGTGAAACCTGTACCTCCTTGCCCTACTCAGCCTGCCATCATAGCACCGTCAACGTGCCAAGTACACACGACTGCAGGGAAAATTGTCAACATAGGTCTGCTGAACCAGGTTACCAAGCATAGGAACGTGATTCCCATCACTCCAGACTTCGTGCCTTCTTGCTTACCAACCCGACCAACTCTTCTACCGAGGCAGGGTAGAACGGGAGACTAAGGACCCCGTCTAGCTTTTCACATTTATGTTCCTCGTGAAGCTGGTCTCACGAATTTGCCGGCCTTCACAGTGAGTAAGACGAATGGTTTCTATTGGGAGACTTTCAGGTAAAACTTACGCTGGGGTTTAATTCCAGCTTTCTGCAGCCTGTCGTGACACATAAGAAATCCAGAGTTGCATCTTCCAACGTGGGAGATCACTCGACCCAGCCACCATCAGTATTATCTACTTAACTTTTGTCTATTTAACTTTTGCTTTTATTTATTAATTATTATTAGGAAAGGACAAGGTTAACTGTCCCCTCTCTTTTAGGAAAGAGAAATGTGAAGCAGCTTCAACAATAAAAACTTACATAAATGTAGGTATCTCTGTTTAGTGTCATTGTGTTACATACATCATATTATATGAGTACTGTTCAACGGTATGTCCATGTTAGTGTTGATTTTTACATGTGATTGAAGAGCTTGCAGTGATCTAAAAGAAGACAGTAAGATGGTTTTAGAAGCAAACTTGCAAACTAGTCTAATTTTACGTATTAATTTTCAAATGAAATCAAATTATTTGATGTCCTTTTACGATAAAATGAAACATTTTCTTTTATAAATGTAAAAAAAAAAGACGCTCGTACACAAGTTGTATCCTACAGTGCATACATTCCAACATTGCAAAAACATAGCTACGTATGTTAATGTAAATATAGATGCCATATTCGAACCAGACATTTCAAATTGCTATATCACTTTGCAAGAATCATTACATTACAAGTGCTATCTATTACAATTTTGGATTTGTTATGAACTACTTCCATGTACAGTAGAACATCGAATTTATGAGTACTGGATTTGAGGCAGCGATTTTGTGATGCCATTCTCAGGAACCATCAAATTATCATTAAAATTGTTGAAAAAATATAAAAATATTATAAAAAATGCAATAAATTGCAATAAAAACTGATTCAAAATATGTTTGCTAGTTCACAGCTATAAAATACATAGGTTTTAGTGTTGCTACTCGTAATTTTCATGCTGCATGATGAGGGGAAAAAATGGCGAAAATCAGTCAAAAATTGCTGCAGTTGTGATTTGAAACAAGTGCGTCGCACGGTGTCTGAAAGAAAGGCTGCCGCACACGACGTGAAGGAACAAAGGGAGTGACTGTTCTAGACCCCCCTCCCCCCTTTTTTTCAACCCTACAGTTTCAACCTGTAGTCTCAGTGCCTAGCCTAGTTATCTCGCCAGGCCATCACATGCATAGCAAAAAGTCAGGCCAATAACACTACAATTTACACACCCCCTCACCTTTCCCTTCTTCAGCTAATAGTCTCGTGATCGCTATGCCTGTCACCTCATAGGTTGTACGTATAGGCTGTTGATGGTAAAGTGAGGATTTTTTAAAACCATCTGTGTGGGAATAATGACCAATAAACTTATTTCATGGTGGTAACAGACATTAAATTTTGATTGTGCTGAAAAGTATAAACTATGTTTAATAGTCAAGCGAAAATGTTTAGCATAAACAAACGAGAGAGAAAAAAAGTAACCAGGGCCTCAACAGTGCCCACTTTATTGTGAACAGCCTATACAGTTCTGGAGTTCCTTTTATTTTCAAGGCATTTGTCTACTGAATTGAAATAATTTTTCATTAATACATTGTCTAATTTTTCTCAACAAGCTACTGGACACAGACTTTGCACTTGTTAAAGTAATTCGCATCCAATGTTTACATTTTATATTTGCAACTAGGAGTGGTCGTATGTAACGTTTTGAGGTATAGTAGAAACCAGCGGCTTGTTATACCAGGGGTCAGTTTATGTCCCCCAGCCTGAATAAATAAATGAGTGAAAAACATCAGATCTGTTAGACGTGGGTGGTCGGTGTATAGGGAAGTCGGGGGAGGGGCAGGAAGAGGAGATGCTGACATGTGTTTTCTATTTCAGAGAGAACAAATGCAGAGTTAGCAGTTGTTGACTACGATTAATTTTACAGCCGATATTGTTTGTTTTTCCTGAGTCAGTTCTATTCGCATGGTGCAATACCGCAGAAAATAAAGGGTGTTCTGTAGGTGACAAACTGAGGTTTAGATTTCCTTCTGCTATATTTAACCAATATGAATACATTATTTTTATGCTGTATATTTAATCTTTGACAAAATAATTTCTTGTAATCCAATTTTTATGTGAACATATGTGTTCGATCAATATCTTAGCTTATGTGCAGTGCATGCTACACTGTATCAAGCAGGTGTGATCCATGTGCACTCGTGAGAAGAAAGTGTATTTTACCCATGGTGAGGGTGTGTTGAGTGACATTTCCATTAGTGCGAGAAGAGGAAGAGGAAGATGTGGCCAGGAATGTGAGGGTGAGAAATGAGTGTAAAGAAGCAATTTTTTTACCTATTGCAGTGTGCCGTTGTTTGCCTGTCGCAGCATGCCTGTCTTGCATTTAAAAAATAAGGCGGCCAACGAGCAACACCTGCTCTACAGTGTAGCTAGCTACACTGTTTCTGTATTGCTCATTTTCTTGCATGAGCGTGATACAGTAGTATATGAAGGAAAGTATATATAGTGGATGGAAAAAAGTGCAGTTGCAGTCGACTCCCTTCTATCATTTTTCAGGGGACTGTCAAAAAATTCCATACATGCAGGATTTCAGTAGACGATGTCTGATATGTACATCAATAACATACAACTTCTGACCTATTAGACATTGTTTTGAGTATAAAGAGAGCACATTATCTGTGAATTGAGTTTAGCTAATAAACACAATAAAAATGAGAATTTTAGGAAAAGTATTACTGTATTAGTATTACTGTAAATAACACATTGAAAAACTTTTCACCTAAACTTATTTAAATAACGAAAATAACATCTCAAAATACAGTATATATTATAATTTATTGTAATTCGATGCCAAATGCAAGCTGTTCTAAAACTTTCAAGCCCTATGAAAATGAAAATTATATGACACTGAATGAAAGTCAAATTTTGAGTGTCCCGCACGCAGTCGATCAGCTGAGAGTGCACAAAAATTTATTGATTGGGCAGAGCATTCAGGGCGGCAGGTGGAGATGGGGAAGCGGCGGGAAGATTACTCCTTCATGTTGCTACATGTTGCAGACACCTTGCGCACAAGGCAAATGTCTGTGTTTTGAAAGTAATAAGTTATATTTCACTGCAAAAGCACTTGTAATTTTGAGACAGAAATGAATAAATATGGTGATTAAAATTTATTTATTCACTCTCTTTAATAATTAATAATTCAAAACCACATCTTTTGATTTTTCCTGTTGTGAGTTACACTGCACTTGGGTTTGGTGTTTACCCATTATTAGATGACCGAAGGTGTCGCATAGACCCTTACATTTTAACAGTTTATTCAAAAGATACTTGTATATTGAAATAAATTATTATAAATCCTTTGATTTCCCCACAAGAAGTTACTGAAAATGAACTTTACACTTGATAATACAAGTCGCTCGAGTTCAAACAATTTTTGTCGACAAGGGGAGGTCAAGTATTTGCTTCTGGGCATATAATTTTATTTGCTAACATGCTGCCCCTTGAGTTAAATAAATATTGTGTTTTAAAATTATGTTGATTTTGTGCCAGATACAATTAAACTCTGTCCTTATGGGAAAACATACTTTTAATCAGAAATGAAAACATTGTTGGCAAATAATAATTCCTCGTTAAAATGTATTGCATATCATTTTCAGGTGGAACCATTTGCTTTGAAATACAGGTGATAATAGGTGCAACTATTTTGAGTGACTGATAATCTTAATAAAATTTCTGCGTTCGCCAGGCGCACTTTATATGCTCTGCGGCCAGCGTGACAACATGTGAAGACAAGTGCACGCGGCCAAAAGAGAGAGACAATGTGCTTTTTCTTTTGTTAGACAATAGCTTCCCCTCTCAAAGGATTGTAAGGGGAGGAAGGCAGGTGCACAGGGGAGAGAGAGGATTCTAGGTCGCCATGCTGGTTGTAAGGTAACCACTTCCCCTCATGCCAGGTGTGTAAGGGAAAGTAACAAGCCAGATGCATGTCTCACCATGCCGCAGACATGGCAGACATGTTGGGAAGACAGACAACGCACCGCAGAGCAGTGATAAATAGTGGCGCATATGATGTATTTCACATCCAGTTACTAGACTTTGCATAAACAACCAACTTAAAAACTATCATTGCCGTTAATCTTAGGTGATGGGACCCGAACTATACTTTGATTGACGCATCATCCAATAAACGATACAAGTGGTTAGCTTTATCATTATTTATATATTAGTTTTGCCAGAACCACTGAAAATTAACTATGGATGTGATTTACCGGTACATACGTTTACGATACGAGTTGACAGTGGCTCTATCTTCCTTTATGCAGTGCCCTATGCCATTCCTGTGTAGGATCTTCCGTGAAGGAAGTACACCATTCTGTATCACTTGTGTTGAATAGTTGTCAAATTCAGGCATTACACAATAAAACACACGTTAGATACCGGCTGAGAAAGTTCATTGTCTGATAAAAACTAGTGCAGTGTACTCTATTCATTCTTTCCACAAGGCACGTGCTGCACACTGAGCATGACCTAGATTTACTTCTTTGTTGTTGGTCAGCGGTATTCATGTTCGTTCCTTCCACTCTGCATCACTGCGCACTGAGTGTACACATAATTTAAGCACCATACTATTCTTTGCCATTAAAAATATAGTTTCTCTATCAATATAACATAATTATTTTTGCACATTTTCATTTCATTGAGTTCACGATCTTATAAATATTCTTACCAGTTTTTGTCAGATTGTGAAGTCAATTTATTCAGATTTTCGGTCCGACGGGGGAGCATGACACGGACACTTTGATTTGTCCCTGTGTGTTCCTGCAGCATACTAAATTGTACTAGTGATTTAACAATGATAACATATTGTTTGCTTGTAATTGGTTGTTGGTCATGTGATATCTCATTCTCTACTGATAATTAATATAACCAAAGGCATGCCACGTTACAGTTCGTCATTTGATGCAAGATCTGACAGATTGGTCTCTCTTTCCTGTTGTTTCCAACATTCAGTGTATTAAGTTATTTTAGTATGTTCATCTCTTCCACCAAATTAAAAAATCTACTCAAATTTTAAGTACCTGTTTGGACCAGCGAACTACTGGTGAGTGAATACAAAGTGGGCATGCGACAAGTATCTCAACTTCGTTTGGTAGTTTAGGCAGTTCACTGTAAAGTGAGCACTTTTGAAGTCCTAGTGACTTTTTGCTTTCAACCAATTTATATCCTTCCATCATTTGTTAATGTAAATCCTGCCATGTAAGAAATAAACACAAACACAGAGTATACATTCACCATACCGAAAACCAATAGTCAGAGACCACAATTAAATGTATATATTGTTTATTATATCTGACGAAAAAGCTTCAGAAATTGCTCACTTTACCGTGAACGGCCTATACCATCATCGACTACAGTTAGACTGCTCAAGTTGCCAACAAACCATTCATAAACCATTACAATAAGACTCTTGAAATGTGGAATGTACCAGTCCAACTTGAGTGATTGGCAGTCTTGTCTTCCGTGCTCTTCTCAGCCATCAATCCACCATGCCATTTATCAGTCTTTCTATCTTTTTGATCAATCTTTCAATCTTTTTGATCAATCTTTCAATCAATATTTCTAAACGATTATACTAGCTGGCCAACCATATCTCTAAACACTCAGGTTAACCTACTTGACCAGCCAACTAGATGTCAAATGTACCTTTAAAAAAAAACTTTTAAAAATAAACTGCAAAAAAAAAAATCTTGTAAAATGAAACCTTAGACTTTAAATGGCTCTAGATAGGCAAAATGTTTCAAATTGAACCATAGTCCAACTTTTGTACTTGTTTGCAAACATGTTACTTAAAACAGACAATTTCAATCAATTTTATTCATTATTAAATTATTAGTCTTTCAGAAAGCAAGAGAGATTCTCTAAGAAATTACACACTCAGTACTATGTGTACATAAATTTATTGTCCTACTTATTTCATACATTCAAACTCCTTTCCTTAATTTCATCGATGATTGAAAATATCTCATCAATTTGCGAGTGATCTCCATCTTTTTGCATGTCAATCAAATGTCTGGGTCTATGTACAAGTTCATTTGGGTCTCTGGAAAATATGCAATGAATGTTCTTTTGTCTTCTTAGGTCACACATCGCAGCAGACTCATATTCTGTGAACATGTTAAAAGGAGGTACCAATGATTTCACATGCTGTTCCTCTGTGGTCAAAAGAACACTACACTTGCTGGCCTTGATGTGTTATTTAAGTTATCACTTGGAGCAGACTGTCTGAAACATTTATAGCAGCTAAGAACTGCACAAGCTTTCGCGAAAAATCTTGGCACAGTAGCAGTATTGTTTTGAAAGTAATTTTTGCCAGATCTGTGGAGGTTTGCGTATAGTCATTTTTGGCGTACTTAATTTTGCATCCAGTGGCTTGCAGCGTCTGCATATAATTAAGTCCTATACTTACTGACTCCTGCCAACACACTCCTGCTGAGACTTTACTTGTTTGCGGGTTGAATAACGGCTAACCTGGAAATCATGATTGTATCCATTTATAAATGTACAGATAATTGATCACATTCATTGTGACTTGTGTTGAGTATCAACAATTTGAAGGTCACATAGCTATGCTTCTATCGTATGGTACATGGCTGGTGCTGTTTGGGATGCCATTGCCCAGTAAAATCTTGTGCCGGATGACTGATGTTGGAGAACACACCATCCACACTGTACGCTAGCGAGAATGCCCACGACCAATGATGTTGTGCCATGTGATCAAGGCGTGAGCTGGTAATAAACTCAGTCATCTGGAATGCATAGACTCAACATGTTTCCTGTTTGTAAAGATCTTCGTGAAAAGTTTCACGAACCATTAATCTTGCCCTCTCAAATTTCTTAAAGAATCACTTCATGCACAACCCATCTAATTGGTGAGAAATTTCTGATACTTCTAGTAAAAAGCCCAGCTTGTGCCCACAGAAGACCTTCTGCCATACATTTTTAAATTGTAAAAAACATGGGAGCACACTCAAAAAATCCATGTACACATTCGAGCAAGAGAGAATCGCAGAAGTTGGAAGAAAATGTGAATACACTCACCTATGCATAACCGTATATACAGTCCGTTCAAGGTAAAGTGAGCACTTTTGAAGCCCTAGGTACTTTTTTCTTTCAACCAATTTATATCCTTCCATCACTTGTTAATGTAAACCCTGCCATGTGAGTAATAAATACAGTGTGTACATTCACCATACCGATAACCAAAAGTCCATTCACCATACCGATAACCAAAAGTCCGAGGCTACGATGAAATGTATTTATTGGTTATTTTGTCTGATGAAACAGCTTCAAAAAGTGCTCACTTTACCGTGAACTGCCTATAATATATTGTTTTAATATATTTGTAAGCCTATGCATGATACATACAAGAATTATAACATTTTGAATTTATTCTATACATAATTAGACGTATTCCTATATCTTAGCTCTCTATGTCTATATTGTTACGGAGGGGAGCTTGGGAAAAGTAAAACAATGCCCAAAACATGGTGCTGAAACCAAATGTTTAGAGGGAGGGATGGAAAAACAAATAATAGTAATTTAGATTTCAGAACCTTTTAGTTAACGAATTGGGGAATACAAAATAAATGTTAAAAAAATTATTAACTCAAACAAAATGTGGTAATCATATTTTTGATTGTTATAAATAGATTTACTTAAAAATATAGTCTGGAAAAATCTTTTACTCTAAAGTTATTTATAACTTATTAAACGATCAGTAAAATATTTTAAGAAATTTCACACATTTCTGAAAACAAAGGCACAGTAAAAGAAGTTCTTGGGTTACAAATTGATTTTCACGGTTACATTTGTGAAATTATTAGGGGTGAAGTTGGCCACACTGAGTTTCCTGTATCACTTGTGGTGGTTGTTCATTGTTATTGTTGAAGCATTTCTGTTCGAAAAATGTTAAATCATCATGACCTGACTTGTGACTTCAGTATCCACACTTAAATAGCAATATTAAGCATCTAGAAGGGTTCTAACACTTTAAGTGGACACTTGTAAATGTCAAGTGGTGTGAATATGTTTTAGGTTATGTTGTCATTACAAAAGCATAGTTTTACTCCTAATTATATTATAGGGTTACCTTATACTTTATTTTATATCTTCTTAGACTTGGTGAAAAAAGTGCCTCGCTCATATACTCTGAAAATGGGAAGTAAAATGTTGTATTCATCAGATAACTTGGAAAAGGCTTTAAAAGAAGTTGTAACTGGAAAGCTCAGTTTGACTGTTGCTTCTAAGAAATATAACATTCCTAGGGGAACTCTGCAAAACATATCATGGATGGCATGTACAAGCTCATGAAGGCCAAACTGTATTCGGTCAACACGATGAAAGTCTTTTGAAAAAATGTTTACTTCTGTGTGCTGAAATCCCATTGGATTGTCATTTCTAAATTCAGAAACAATATTCCTGGGGAAGATTGGGCAAGGAGCTTAATGAAATGACACAAAGATCAACTAACACAACGTTTAACTAACAACATAAAACATGCATGTGCTGCTGTAGATGAAGCTATATTGTCAAAATACCATCAGGAGTTGAGCAAGAGTTTAGAAGGCTTGTGTGCAGATAGGATTTTAAATTATGATGAAATGAATCTAGCAGATGATCCTGGCCGTAAAATGATTTATAAGAGGGGAACAAAATATCCAGATAATAATATTAATTTCACAAAAAAGTGCAACTACAATAATGATTTGCACTCCTGCAGCAGGTGTTATTTAACCACACTATGTAGTTTACAAGGCAGATAGCACTTGTGGAACACTTGGCGCCATGCAGGTCCAAAGGGTCTTCCATTTTGCAAGATCCTTTGCTGTATCAAAGGAACGCGATATAACAGATCCAACCATGGATGGTTTAATGCAATTTTTTTTACAGACTGGTTCTAGACAATTTTTCTTCTACACTCACCAATGTTACCAGTACGAAAGGCACTGATAAGGGACAATCTCTCTTCTCACTTCACCGAAGAGGTTCTTTGGCTGTGCAGAGAACATGAAATTGAATTCATATGCTTGCCTCCTAATGCAACACATCTATGCCAGCCCCTGGACGTGAGTTTCTTTGGCCCAACAAAGAAACAATGGAGAAAAATTCTTCAGACCTAGAAGAAAACTAATCCCAAAGCATCAGCTGTTGAGAAATCTTTGTTTCCAAAACTACTGAAGGAAATGTTTAAAACAGTGAGTCCAACAATAGCTAAAAATATCCAAAGTGGGTTTTTATCTTACGGTTTATTTGCACTTTGCGCTGAGAAACTGCTCAAGAAGCTACCCTAGATTCCATCCAAGCTAACAGAGGCAAGAGCTTCAATTGTAAGTGAATCATTACTTTAATTCCTACAGTCACAACAGAAGCCATCTTCACTTAAGAAAACTGCAACTATAAAATGACTGAATGTTGTTCCCTGTCGTTCTGTGGCAGCAGATGACACTCCAATAAAGACATACCAGCTAAACAGTGCTTCTAGTCCAAAAGCTGCCCATGGTACAAAGAGACTATTTGAGAAAACACAAGATGAGGGGGAAGAAGAAACATTGACCAGGAATTAGAAAGTGAAGTTAATGCTAAAATACCAGGTGAAATGATGCTGGTAAAGTACATCACAAAGAAAGGTAACATCAGAGTTTATTTAGGGGAAATTGTTGCAGTTGGCAATATGCTTGAAGAATTTAGTGTTATGTTTCTGTGTTCTGTTGATGACTTTTAAGAGGTGCTTCAGGTTCAAAAATGATGACTGTGACAATTTACCCTTCAGTAAAGTTATACTTGACAGGATACCTTCTTTTAACGTTGATTCCAGAGGAAGATACAATTTTGATAAGCCTGTCAGTGTCACAGAATGAGTGAATTTCAATCAGACTGTAATGTAAATATACAATACTTTTTTTTTTATTCATTAATGTTTTTAAATGATAATATTATTAACAGTTATTAGATTACATTTAATATGCCAACCTAACCCAAGAATTGTAAAAATGTGATTTTAAATTGAAAGTAGGCTATGCTGCCAACTTCACCCCAAACAGGTTCTAGCCGGCTTATTTTGTTTCATGTGGAATGTTAAATTTTTTAAATGTGATAAGTGTGTAGTATCTGAAAACATTACTAATACATATGAAATATGAATAAAGAATCTTTTCGCGTTCATAAAATGAAATCTACCAATACTACAGCCTTTTAAAGTTAAAATCTGGCCGATTTCACCCCCTCTTACGGTACTAGAAAGTGGAAACAAGTTGGAGCCAATGAATGGGGTAATGTCGTAAATAGCACCTATATTTTGTTACAAGGGGGGGGGGGGGGAGAGAGCTTAACTAAACAATGGTCCCAACTAAAGAACCAGAATAAAAAATTACCTCGTTAATAAAAACTCAAAACAGAATAAAAACAATTAAAGCATTAAGGGGGTGATCCACCACTGGATTATTCAAGAAAAACTTAGGCTATCCGGAAACCCTGAAAAGTAAAACAAAACTAGTTGACTTGTAGCTCAGATTCTAAAATAACCTTAAATTGACTCAATAGAATAATCCATGAATTCACTGAAAGACACTATGGGGTAGAGCACTATTATCTTAATCAAGAGGTGTATACTAGAAACACTTCATGTCAGCTAAGTCAGTGGCGAGGTGTGTTCAGAGCATGCGTAGGAGACTACTGTGTGAACTATTATTACCAAGGGGACTACAGTTGTAGCCCTTACCATAGATTGAATGATCAATAAAACATATATAGGCAGTTCACGATAAAGTGAGCACTTTTTTAAGGCCCTTCCAACAGGCATTAACAACTAATAAATATGTCTTATTGCAGCCTCAGGCATTAAATTTTGATGATGGTGAAATATATACACTGTGTTTATTGGTCACATTGCAATGTTTATATTAAAAAGCATCAGGAATATGGAAATTGCATGAAAGGAAAAATTATAATGGCCTTAAATAGTGCTCACTTTACCGTGAACAGCCTATACTTAAAACTAATCTACTTTATATGTGTTAAGCTATTACAGAGAAGGGAGAGGTTCCTACTAAATTGTGCTTCAGTATGGTGCAGACGTAAGAATCATTTATCAAATTTAAATAATTGAAATACCAGGAGTTTAAATTAACACTGAGTATTTATTCAGAATTAAAGCAGAGTTCATTACAAACACAGCATAAAGAAAAAGAAAGATGTGTGGGTCAACAAAATTTTAACACGTTTGTACGAAGTATCACAAAAAAAAATTCAGTAAAGAGTTAACAATATGGAGAAAAAAAGAATATGAATGTAAAATAGGTCAGTGCCAATTACAAGGAACTGTATAAAACAAAGGAAGTTAATTTAGCTGTCTGAGTATTACAATCTTTACTGGTCTTGCTAACATAAAGTAGGCATAACCTCAAAAGACAATATTAAATATCTGAACATAATCTAGAGGTTTGAGTGTTTCATGAATACAAATTCCAATTGTCTATTCCAGGTTCATTTGATTAACCTCTTAGAGCTATGAGTAGTAGTATTCTCTAGGAAATACAATAATAAACAACTGTAACTGAACTGATAATAAAACAGCAGTAAGAATAAATAATAGTTAAGGGTAGATGTTATCAAAATTAATAAAGAGCCTTCCGAGCTCCTCAGTTGCTCATTAAAACAAGAACAATAATAATAAATGTAAAATTTAAATGAATATAGCATTACAATCAAACCTAAATCAAAATTGTGTACTAATAAGGATTCACAGTAATTTGCCTGTAATTTCTGTTAAAACAACTGACTATAAAGCATCATAGTTTAAAGGTTAGGTATCCTAGTTCCATTCTCAATAACCTTTCTGTGTTTAGTGAGCTTGTATGAAAAACAGTAGGATCTCTTTCTCCCGAAAACTGTCTCTCGTAAGCTACAACTTACACAGGGCAACTAGCAGCTTAAACAAAATACAGCACCTTTATTCAACAGGGTGAAATAGTTTTTAAGCCAACCAATTATAGAAATGGCATATCTTACGAAACTATAAAAATAACATTAGTTGATGCTAGAATGGGACTTATACCAGAATATGTTGTATTTTAAAATAAAAAGGATGAAATCAAAATGTTTACAAATAGACTGCATAAAAGGGCAAAACGTGCTAAACGCCTCAGTATAGCCAACCTACAAATGCCTGTCCTTTCCCATCTCGTAGGTTATCGCCATAAAATCCTTTCATATTTCATGTTTTATTATTTATCCCTTAAACTACCACTTTAACTTTAAGAAAAACTGGACAATAAAACTCATAACCATTTACATGCCTGCAGTCCTCCATACCTCTATAGTTCCACTCTCCCTCTCTGTGGTCTTACGCCTACGGACTCTTCCACTCTACTACTCTATCCTACCAAAACAAGTATTTAAAACTTCTAGGCCGGAACATTTTTCCTGCCATGCAGAGAAAAATGCCCCAACCCAGCAAAATTCCCTACAGTTTACAATTTACATCTCTACTTAGCTGCTTATCCCATGGTGCTGGAATCTCCCGGTCTCCTCCGGATTGACGTCAAAGGCATGTCTGCTCTCGACAGCAGCTGGGCTTCAACCTCTCTGCACACCTGCCTACTTTTGATATCTTGACCACGCCACCGTGTCGGCCAATCAGCATCCACCACTCAGACTGTATGGCTGTTTGCGCGACCTGGCTTATCCAGCTAACGTTACCCCTCTTCCCTGCAGATATCTGCATTTTGTTTAGCTGTGCAACTCATTTCCACTCCCTGTCCCCTGAATCAGCCTCCAAGTTTACCACACCCACTCCAAGAAGTACTGTGCCCACATGCATGGCACTACAGAAAAATAATGCTGAATTTGGTTTAACCTAGCAGCGCCGCCAGACAAACAAGAATATATCTGCCTGGCTAGTGCAGGAAGAACTGCTGAGTTTAGGGCAGGCTAAGCAATGGAAACACGGCCCCATCCCTGCTGACATAACTCACAAAAAAAATATATTTCTGTCTTTCTCATTTCTAAAAATCCTATTTTGGTCAAATACAGCAACAAGAGGCCTCCAGTTTAAACCTCCACTGATTAACGGGACTGTCTATGCTTGCTAGCCTTAAGTTTAAGTGGGCATCTTAACAAAAAAAGGGCATCAACAACATTAAAAAATAAAAGGTTAAAAATAAGGGTTGCTCCCAAAACAAAAATTATGGGCTGTTTTCAACAGCAAAATATGTAGAACTAACAAGGGGAGGGAGGAGAATGAACTTTAACTTTATATCTTAACAAAAAAAGAATGAATTACCTAGAGATAAAGAGAAAAAAAGCAAAAATCTTCAAAAAATATTTTAAGGTCATTTTCCAGGGTCCTAACAATATAACTTAAAATAAATGCACCCTATCTGGGAGAGTGAGATGTTACCTCCACCACCTGTCTTTGACAGGACTATTACACCATTGTTTTCAAAACTTGTTAGCAGTTTAATCACAAAAGCCCTTCTGCCGTTTGATTATGCTAAGTATAATTCTTGTGTTTTACAATTTATGCCATAATTAAAAACAAATGACAAATGGAGAAAAAAGGGGGGGGGGGGTTAAAAGGAGGGAAGGAAGCAGCAACTACTTTTACTCACTCGCTTTGAGAGGCAAGGAAAAAATCAGGATTGTGATATGTGGTATTTAATTGCATAGCGGGCTGAGTTCAAACTGTGCCAAGTCATGGTCACTTCTGTCACCTTAACATTATTATTTCTAAATTCCCTTAACTCTCTAAGATCCTTAATAAAACTATCATGCCATGTATATTGGTGAGAGAGGGCCTGATACAAGGAACACTATATGTATATATATCTCTTCATTAAAATTTTACAGACATTCTTACCAACCTACACAGCATGTAAACAGTAAACACCCCCCATTACCAAAGTACTGTGCCAGCTGATGGTTGTTGCAGGATGTGTGTTATTATGTTGGCGCTCTTGGCGATGATGGTAAAAGAAAATAGTACTAGGAATAAAAAATTACTGTGTGGAAAATTGACAATACAACATTTATGATTAAAGTTACGCTCATAGACTAATACACAATTTTTTTTATTTATAGAGCAAGGGCTTTAAAAATATTTATAAATATGGTAGAGCATGCGAACATCACGGTTAACCCTTTCGCTGCTATAGACGATATATCTCACCTTCCAATGTAGGAGCTGTGTGTGCTATGGACGTGAGATATGTCATCCTCAACTCCGTGTACCTTTAGTGAGGACGAGATATCTCGTCCCACTGTTAATACCCACCTGCGGCCTGATAGTCAAACATTCTTTAGCCTCAGATAAGAGTGTCTTAAAGGGTCCTATTTACATTGAAATACTGTAGTTCTTGTTTCAAGCAATGTCAATAGGAAGTGTGTCAGCACACACTGTAGTTCCTATTCCGAGATACAGAGCTACCTGGTGGTGATAAATGCCAGGCAGTGAGAAAGGCTAGCTGTCTGCCGCCTCCTTCCCAGCCACCCACTGGACCATTTAAAGAGATAAGATGAACACTTGCTAGGCCACTTAAAGAGAGATAAACAGGGATAGCAGGCTAATTTTATGAGTGGCAAAATGTGGGACAGTCTGCCAGCTACTTAGTGTTGTATGTTTTGTTGCTGATTGCAGACACTTTGGATAGTGTTATTATGCTAAAGTCTTAGTCTTTTATTGTTCTAACACTTTTTGTGATTGTATGTCATTTATTTGTTACTACAAAAATGAAGAGGCACCACTTGTGAGAAGCACTGGAGGTGATTCTCACAAGGAGTGACAGCGAAGAAGATGTGTTTACATCGAGTGATTCAGATGTAGAGTACACTCCACACGACAAAGAAAACTCTCCGCAGCCAACTACGTCTACTGGGATTACACATAGTACTTCAATAACAATATTTGAAGAAATGTCTTCTGAATCGGAGGAAGATAGCATTAATGAAGAAATAAATGAAAATCATAGTACAAAAAGGAAGTGTGATACATTTCAGTGGTCTTCGAATAATTTGACTCCCGTTATTCATCCCTATGATGATACAAATGCAGGATGTAAAGCAAATGTAAATATTAACAGTCCTATCATAGACTTCTTTCTAGTCTTCTGTGATGTATCATTGATGACATTTGTAGTAAATTAATGTAACAGATACTACAAGTATGCCATTGAAAATGCACCACAGATTTTACAGTCCTGTTCCCTTGTGAGGAATTTGTTTTGTTTTCTGGCAGTGTGTTTACTAATGGCACATCTGAAGAAATTGAAGCTAAGTGAATACTGGTCAAAAGATGCTCTTCTGCGAACACCAGTGTTTGGAGAGATAATGTCACACGACAGATTTTTACTTTTACTGCGAATGCTGCATTTCTGTGACAACAGTGGGGATCAAGGTGGCTTTCGTCTATTCAAAATTTGGGCTGTTATTGATGGAATTCGAAATGCTTTTCGAATTTCATTTGTGCCTTACAAAAAACTGTGCATTGACGAGAGCCTGCTTCACGTCAAAGGATTTTTGATTTTCAAACAATATGTTCCTCCAAAACGAAGTTGGTTTGGAATAAAAACTTTTGTTTTGTGTGACTGTTTGACTGGATATGTTCTTGATTTTGTTGGGTACACTGGTGCAAATAGTGGCATCGACGAGGCAGGTCTGGGAAAGTCTGGTGATATTGTGGCTACTTTATTGAAACCATACTTGGACAAAGGTCACATGGTATTTGTAGACAACTGGTATTCCAGTCCAAACCTGTTTCATTGGTTTCATAATCACATAACAGTATTAAAAAAATAGGAAAAATATGCCGAAAATAGGCAACAAACTAAGAAAGGACAGATTTCTTTCCAGTTATTGGGCGAGTTACATGCAATGAAGTGGTGCGATAAACAGAAAGTATGGATGCTGAGCACCTGCCACAATGCAGATATGAAATAAAGTAAAAAGATTGACAGGAAGAGTGGATGTAAAATAATGAAATCCACATTTGTTCTGGACTACAATATTAGCATGGAATCTGTCAAAAAAAACTTACATGGTTATAAGTTCTATAGAATCGGTGAGGAAAACTGAAATGGTATAAAAAAGACTGTCCTTTCATATATTGGATCGTGCAGTTCTGAATGCCCATGCTCTTCACAAAAATGTTACTGGTAAAACATTGCTTCTTGCAACATTCTATCTAATGCTCATCAGAGACATTCTGGAGAAATACTCAAAACAGAGAAGAAAGTCTGAAGGAGGAAGGAGGTCACAAGAAGACACTCCAATGCACTTATCACAGAGGCATTTTCCCACAGCCATTGAAGAAAAGGAGTTAAAAAAATTTCCCACCTGAAAATGAGTTGTTTGCACCAAACATAAAATTAGTAGAGAAACACTATACTCATGCAGAGACTGCAAAGTCGCACTGTGCATCACACCATGTTTTGAAAATTACCACACCAAAAAAAATTACTAAATGTTGGTGTAGTAACGTATAATTTCAATATGTCTAAATAATATAATTAGACTAAACTAAGTGTAATAAAAACCAAGGTAATTTATTGGAACTTTCGTAGATTAGTATAACAACTCGGTTGTTGTATTGAGAGAGTATCAAAATTTTGTTTTTTTGAAAATACTGTATATATTTTTAAAAGTTAGTGTAATTTCACTATAGTAAATATAGTTTATGGACTCCAATGAATGTGATGTCTGTTTTTTTAAATATGTAAAAAAGTGCCATAGATGTACATAGTTCCTGAGATTTGATTCAAAATCTTTATTTTTTCAAGTACTGCGATCTTCCAAAATAGTGCATTGGCCAAGACGAGTGTTTCTGAATTCAAGCTGATATTTTGAATGGTCAGCATACAAAATTTGTTTTTAATTAGTTTAATAGTTCCCAAGATATGCTGTACCATCCAAAATAAATAAAAGAAAAAAGTTTGCCATTTTGAAAATAAGCATTTGGCATGGTTGAAAACTATGGAAATTAGGTTTCATTACTTTGTACTATAAGTTTATGAGTTGGTTCTAATTCAGTGTATATGTGCATAAAGTTTTTAGAGGGAAACACACACACACACACAAGTATTCATTACAGGTCGTGAATTGGTACTCTGTGACCGCAAGCACTACAGAGATGACACCATGACACCATTAATAAGCATGTAGCAGTGAAAGTGTTAAGTAGGTTGCACACGATGCAAGATGAGTGCCAAACTTGTGCAAGATGCCGACCTTGCACGAGAATTTCTTGCACAAGTTTGTGTGTAAGGCACATCTTGCACCACAAAATTAGGAGATCAAGCAGGTCCTATTTTTCTCATGCAAGGCAATGCAAGTTGCGATCCTATTGATTCTTATATGCTGATCATGTGACCTGTTGTTAACTCAACCATAGAGTAAAAGAAAATCATAATCTGAGGTGTGTGTGAGGAATACAGGGAAATAAAACATTGCTGGAAAATAACTTTAAAGCGTGTATTGATGTTTAGACAGTTCGCTGAGAATAAAATAAAAGCAATTATATTTTGGACAAACAAATACCTCGTTGAAGTAAGCAACTTTATATTTTGTATTATAGTACCTTGGCTGTTTGATACTCACCAGGGCTATCAACTAATTTTGACGCAAGACAATATTCATCTTGTTTATCAACGTGAACTCGTTTCGCACACAATTTAGTTAGCATTCTCGTACAAAATATTTCATATGAAATCTTGCGCGAAATTCATCTTGCATCGTGTGAAACAGGCTTTTGCACTTAATTTAGTTGGCATTCTCTTACAAAATATTTTGTATGAAATATTGCGTGAATTGCATCTTGCATTGTGTGAAACCTGCTTTCTGTGAAGTGTTTCCACCAATCTCTGTTGAGCCTGTTGTCTATGGTCTCTACCTGCCCGGTGAAAAGCCGTTGTTGCCATTGTGCATCCGTCATAATTTATCAATATGTAAGAATTCCTTTGCTTGCGATGTCGGAATATTATATACGTAATAATTAATTTTGTATTTACGCATTTCAGGAAGTGTAGTTCGTCGTAGGTGGCTTTTTAGAAATGTCTCCTCAGTGAAACGAATTATCAACACGTCTCTGCCACTTTATAAAATGGTTTGTTGTGTGCTGTGTTCCGCCATTTTCTGTGACCATCGCGTAGCGAAGGAGAAATTTATTTTCGTTGTGAAGTGTGAATTTGTTGGTTTCAAGAAATAGTTCAAGTGTTTTGTTAATTGCCTAAGTCCGCAAATAAATTATTTCGTATCAGTAGCAGACACGTTATTAATCATCCAAAGTTCAGTACTTGTTTAGGAATTACGAAGTGAACAGTAAGTTTGTATTTTTTGTAAATAATGTTTTCTTAAATTGTTATTAAAATATTTTTAATGAATTGGGATTTTTATTTGATTGACACTCTTAACGATTTTTACGTGGAAGTTAAATTTGCTTAACAAGTTTATAATGTGCATGTCGCACATCTGTATTAACAGTGTCATATTTATTACATTTTATTCTTGTGGGAGGTTTTCAAATGTACGTGGCCTAATTAAGCACCCTTTTAGTATAGTTCATTATATAAAAAATGCAATGATATTTATGTTTTAAGTATTTCTCATATCGGTACGAACAGCAACATATTTATCACATTGTTATTTCGATGAAGTTAAAATTTTGAGTTATAGTAAATTGATTGCTATTTCTGTACAAACAAATTTTTCCAATTCATCGTTAAAACAATGAAAGTTCCAAGCACCAATCTTTTATAAGAAGAATCAAAAAGAAGTCACGTCTCTAGAAAGACGTAAAACTATAGTTTCCCACACCACCAATAAAATAAAACAGAACCCTAACTAGAATATTATGTGATCATTACAAAAATAAAACAGTTTGGAATGGCAACCAGCTATACTAGCCTGATTACTGGACAGAAGTTGTCAGTTTTTCAATGCTTGCCATTAGATTCGTAGTTTGTTTACAAAGATAGTTTCTTCACCGACCGAACAGCTGAGGCGGAGGGATACATCGTGGCCGCACTTCTTTTCGAGAATATTTCAATAAATAATAAGAAAACTGTTGAATAAACAACAACCAAAAAATAGTTATCAAGGAACTGTTTTCAGTTAATTTGTAACAAAGCATAGCACTTAGAGCAAAAATTTAAGAAAAAGTTAGTCAGGCTTAATAAAGATGATAACTTTAAGTCCTGGTTATGTAACAAATAAAAATAACCAATTTTGTTGCTTAATTGAATTGAATCCAAATATGTAATTAAGAGCCAAATGAAAAAATTATTAAAAATTAATTTGTAAGCCTAATCCAAAATCAATGCCTGTTGGCCAGGTTCAATTAATTTTTAAGAAAAATTCTTGAAAACAGTAGTTCTTTACATATTAACACCTACAAAACAATAATAAAAATCAAATATTAAATTTACTTGGACATTGGCACATAATGAAACGACTCCCTACCTCCTATTTATAATTTGCTCTTTCTTCTGCCTTCTAGTTACTCTTTTCATCTTAAGTGGAGGTAAGAGTGTTCGGTTGTTTACTCAGGGAGAGCTGAATAATAGATAGGATTATAAAAATATATATTTAATTAATAACTAATCTCATGAAAAGCAATTACAACAAGAATACAGGGGATAACAAGTTACTTCTACTCACACGTTGTATCCTTAATACAAATAGTAAGTTACGTTTAGACTCAAATCCCTATCCTTGCCAGTAATATTAATTACAATAGTGGTTGGGGACGTCACAATACAGGCCCTTTAATTTCTGCTGGATTGGTCTCTGTAACCCCTCTGCCCAGGGGTAAGTGTATGCTCGCCTCTTCAGCCTCTATCCCCCCGTCCAATAAGCAGCCGTCCTCGGCTGGAAGGGATGAAGTAAAGGGCCTCCAGAGCGGTCACGGTACCAGAGAGAGGCGAGTGTGTGTGTGAGGCACTTCATTGTAAAAATATATCTATCCGTAGCAGTTGTAGGCCAGGCCGTGGAACTCAGGAGGACGTAGATGATTCGTTGGGGTGGCAACCAATGACAAGTAAGAAACGTGGTCCAAAAGAAAAGAAATTATTGATATCACAATTAGTTGAATTAAATTTTTTTAAATTTAAGTAGGTGGCTATTAAGGGGCAAGAAGGCAAGGCGGGTGAAAAAACATACAAGGTTTACAATAAAATAAAAGGCTAGCCAACAATTAGAGCCACTGAACATGTTGTAAGCATCACCAAGGGAAGGTAGGGCGGGTTTGCATCCATAGCCACATTTAATATGAAAAGAAAAATTGCTGGACCCACCAAGACTAGGCTGTGGGCACAAGGAAGGGAGAGAGTGGCCACAATTAGTGCGCGCTTGACAACCTGCCTGCGGAATTAAGTTAAAGTACTATGCACCATTTTTAACATTTGAAAATACTGGATAGACTGGAATCGTGAAATACAATGTAAAAGAAGATATCTACTCCACAGTTGGCTGCGTGTTACACACGCGCAACTGTCAGTAATAACTAGTGATGTTTGCTTTACATTTTTGTGCAAAAGGGCAATGAAATTGTGCATTCTTTAAACAGCTAAGTTATGGGACTATCTAATGCTACGTCAAAAGATGAAGTAATTGGTTACCTTTAACATTCGTCACACAGCTAAGTGAGCTAAATATTTACAGTCATACTACATATACACGTGAGCTACATGTACACACTGAGAGGAAAAATTATTGCTTAAAGTTATTTGACTTACATACTAGGTTACATGAATAATTGATCATTTGAAAGAAAACAGAAAAATACAAGATTAAATTTGCCATACATGAGTTGTGTGATAGTAAAGTTAACTGTCTAAATGTTGTAGCCTTGGTTTAAGCATTGATCACCAGTTTTTCACACGTGCACCATATAAGTTGTGGTTAGAAATCACTTTTTCATAGAAAAGTTTGTCCACTTTTAATATTTTGTCGAAGCACTTTGAAGTTCAGTTTGTGTGCTTCACTGTTGCTGTAATTATTTGTTTGGACAGTCTTATGATCATCACTGAGTTTACTGACTTCTATACTATAGCCGAACGTGCACTTAATTGACTTATATTTGTTTGTGCCTATTACTACGTATAGTTTGTTTCCAAAATTCAGTAATGTGCCCAATGGCAGAATTACTTATGAGAGCAACATCAATAATGAATAATTAATAAACACGATACTTAACCAATACTATATCTAGGTACAATCATCCTTACATGCTAGTGGAAGGTTTTTTGCACAAAATTTTATTATTTTTTTTGTTCCCAACAAGGTACATTCAATAGCACACAAAATAGGCATAAAAGGAAGGAAAATAAAGATGGGGTACCCCTTATCCTACTTAAAATTAACACATTGGTCACAATTTGGGACTACTTTCAGGTGATGATAAAGGAAATTCAGTATACCTTTCCTCTGCTCACAAGGCAGAACAAAATATGATTAACTTGAATAAAACATGCCTATAGGCCTAAAATATGAAATTGTTGCTTGCTTGCCTGTAGGGCCAAGTAAAAATAGTGAAAAACGTGATGGCAGCAAAACATACATCAGAAAGTACGCCACTGGAAGGAGAATAATAGATATTTTCTAACTTAGTAATAGTGACTGTGCCTGGCACCAATAATAAACATTAAAATATTAAAATCTTAACCTAATGGTACAGTAACACTTGTGTGTTTTGCTGCCGTCTTCCCTCCCCTTTTTGTGTGAATAAAATTTTTTTTGTGTTTTTATTAAAAAATTTTCTCATTTTTTGTCATTTTGTGTAAGAGAGGAAGACACTGAGGCAAGTAACTTGCTCAGCAATGGTAGGCTCAACTATAAAGTGGAAAAGTGGCTGTCATAACACTGAATATCTAGGCCACAATATGTGAAATAAGAAAATATTTGATTGAGTAATTAATGTAAAAGCCATGTAGGCTTAAATGCAAAATACTAATCAAAGTGAAGCACGCCTACAATAAGGGTGTTACCTCAATGAAAGGCAATAACATTCTTATAATGTACTAAACACTAAATGGTGAAATCTTGTAAACCAGAGTACTGTTGTAAGTAGTGTGTTCATACTGGAGTAAGGTAAAATAACTTACACTGACCAGGTAAGACTGAGAACTTGATAGAAAATACACAATGACTAAAGGTATCAACTCGTCGCAGTGACAACTTATAAAATGCTGTACAGCATGTATGTTAACATAAAACAATTATTAATAGCAAGGACCTGTAGGCCCAAGCAAGATATTGTGAAACATAACACTGATACTTGTCAGTAAGTAGTAAACATAGTGAACTCAGTCCTCAGTTAAGGAGGGCACTTATTAAGGGTAATATATATGAATAAACACTACACTGAGCAGGATTAATATGACAACTCTGAGGTTAATTAATCGTACACAGAAAAGTGAAGACAGAGAGACAGCTGTCTGACTTATTAGATAGTCACAGCAACTGGAGGCAATAAATATATGTAAAAAATACTCTAACCATTGACGTCAAAGTATAGAGGGAAAAAATTGTATCATGAGGCATCCCTCTGACACATTGGTCTAGCATGTAATAAGTAAATTCGCTTCGCTGGAACAAACACAGACTGCAGCCGTCTGGCTCTTGATCACACCGGTATACAGAACAAGTATTCTGGGATATTCCCTAGGTAAGGGTGGTAAAAATAAGGACTGACTGGAACACATTAGATCTAAGGGAAAGACAGCCACAGTATACTCAATAACTTAAAATTAATATGGACTGTGAAATGATATATATAATGGGCAACATACAAGGGAAATATACACATGTAAAAAAAAATTCAATGACACCATTTTGCAGGAGTCAAAATATGAACGTATTATACAGAGTTACAGAGTAGTAAATAAAATAGCTTAGAAAAAATTGGTAAGTGTAAGGGGTGGAGAAACAGTAGTCATGGTAATGACGAAAGGAAGGTGAACGACATTACAGAACATACACAAAAAGGGGTGGAATGTTAGATCTTAAACATAGAAATAGTAAGGCTCAATAATATACCTAGGCAGTGAATACATAACAACATTAGTTTATGTTTGACAAGGAAATGTAATGGTAAAGAAATATGACAATTAAGTTAGCTATTGAGAAAGTGGTACATGCATAAGTGAAGGGAGACCACTGAAATTAATAGTGTAATAGTGGTTAGATAAACGAGGATGCACGACTTGGATGAGGTAAATATGACAAAGGCACTAAGGGCACAGAAAATGTGAGGGTAGTACACAAGTGGAGAGGGGGGTGAAATGCCTACTGGGGCATGTGAAGGTGTTTAAGGAAGGTGGAAATTTTAATGAGTTTCACATAAAAGGATGCCACCAAAAACTGCAATAAAAGCATAACAGCTAGGGTAAAATAATCAAAGTGGATCGGGTCAACAAGAGAGAACAATTTAGGGGACGTGAAAGTGTCACGGTGGGTAGTGGAGTCAATGTCTTCAATGAGAAGGAAGGCTGTATGATTAATGTACCAGTCTGTATTTACGGCATCTGAAATGTTGAGAAAGTGAATACCCTCAGATAGGGATAGCTGGGGGAGGTGAAAAGACTGCTCGGAGAGCCAATGTATGGGGATGACGGTCTGGTGCGACGCGATCATAGGAGCCTGTACATCACAAAGATCGGTGGTGTGAATGATGACGTCAGCAGGAGTGGTGACTGTGCAGTCACAAGGAACATGGAGTTGAAGAGCTCCAACAGGGTGTATGGAAGAACAGTATTAAGGGATGTGTTGACACATGTGACAACAGTGTTGGGAGGGGGGTTAGTGAGCACGAATTGATGCGGGTAAATGTTGGTGACTGTGAAAGGGGTGGAAGAAGTGAAGGGGTATGTACATGAGTGAAACAAGGAGGTGACATCCGTAAGCAATATGGCGGCCTTGATACATTTGGCATTGTCACCTAGGAGTGATTCAGATTGGATGAGTAAAATATCCTGGTATGGGTGGGTGGACGGCAATGCGTCTTTAACATCGCCTGAGGCGAGATTGATCTCAATGACAGAAGCAGGTGACTGGATTGTACATGAGTGATTATGGAACAAATAAGGGACGGATTTTAAGTGGTACACACGCCATTGAGAATTTACATTTATTGGGGAGACTTGTTATTCAATTACTAATTGCTGGTTGGAAAATGCACATTCCGCCAGTTCAAGGGAATAATATTTGTGTAAGTCATGAGGGGAGGTACTGAGGATGAGATTCAATTTCCTTTATTGCTGTTGCCATGCCACAAGGTCATGCGTTAATTGAGAGTTGTTCACTACTCCTAATGGCAGTTTGTGCAGCTGGCAGGAATAAATAAACGACTCAATGGAGTGAGCAGTGAACATATTAATGAGTTGCAAAACACTCGTAATGAGTAAATAAGTTTGGGCTTCTAGGGAGAGTGCATCAAACACAGAAGTTTGTGATTTGAGAATCGCAGTAATACCATTAATGACTTTGCTAAAGGAGTTTACTTTCGATTCTACTTTATGAGTAATGTCATTGAAAGCCGTGTGTGTACTGTGTACGTTCACTGCAAGTTCGTGAATATACTGGTCGAGGCTGGCGTCGTTTTGAAGGTCATGAAGGTGTGTGTTTGTAAGGAAATTACACCACCAGCTCCTGACGTTACCAATGATTTGGATACCGCACATGGCGTGGAAGGAGGTACTGACATCAGTATGATAATCTTGTATTACGTTAGTGTCTATCACCTGCATGTAATTATAGGGTATTTTAACATTTGCACATGTTGTGGTGTTCTTATCTTTACAAGCAATATCAGTGAACTGATCAAGGACCTGGGGAGGGGAGGAAAATTGCAGTTGTAGTGTAGACCAGCAGTAGGCTGGCCTCATAGAGCACGTCTGGTTCCATGCTGACATAGTAGATACAAGCATGCGCCTTGAAAGTCGGCTGCTGGCCGCTCTCAGCTGTGAAGGCAAAACAAAAACACATCGTCAAGGTCAGGATTTCCAAGTAGGCGGGGATAAGCCCCCACCCCCACCGGCTGGCGCAGCATAGATGATGTGTTGCCTCGGCAAAAGTCGCCTCTGGCGTGGCAAGGCCACACCCACAGGAAATGCTGCCAACCTAGATGGTCAGCATGATGTACGCCACCGCAGCAGTGCGTACGGCAGAGGCCACAAAGTGAATTGGCACCCCTGGAGTGCGAAGAGCGGCCACTGGCAAGCTACATTTGAGCGCGGGGAGAGAGGAAGGCACAAACGATGCAGGCTGTAGGCTGTGCTGGCCGTGGAGAATGCGTGTGAAGTGGGGCATGCTTCAGCAGCGCCTCATTGCCGTCCCCTTACGAGCGGCCAACACAAGTGGAGCACGTACAGTGTAGAAGCGTGTAGAGGAAAGATTGCAGTACACTGTAACACACTTTCAAACTGGCATAAGACATAGAACACATAATAGAAATATATGTACATAGGTAGTAGTTTAACGTTTAACTGGAGTAAGCAATTTTGGTATGTCTTATGTAGACTGTCGTATTTTGGAGCCCCAGTTTTGTTAACGTGAATTTGAATAGAGGATTCCTTCAGAATAACCGATACACAATACAGTCTACTATAATAATGAGTGAGGGCCTTGTGTCTACTGCGCTTGTGGACCCGCACATTATCGTTGACCTTTAAAGTGTTCTTGCGGCGGGTTTTGTCGAAGGCGGACTTTTGGAGGCTCTGAGAATGAAGTAAATTTTATTTAGGTGCAAAATATATCTTATGGCATGCCCTAGGGGGTAAATGACCTTTAGCATCCAGAGCCCAGGTTTGGAGGAGGAGTTGAGGTTGGAAAGGAGTGAGTTGACCCATGGGCTGCACTGTGATTGCCTTAACTTTCTGACAAACAGGGCATGATTGTACGTATTTTTTTGACATTGTCAGCCATGGATTCCCATAAATAAGACTTTGATTTTTCGGAGTGTTTTAAGGATCCCAAAGTGCCCTCCCCCAAAAATGGCGTCATGTGCCTGAATTATTTCCGGGATGTAAAACTGGGGGACAAGTGTCAGTTTTGTGGGGCCCTGAGGCGTGTTTACTTTCAGGAATATTTTGTCTTTGGTAGCCATGCCGTAACGCCGACTTAAACGCCGATAATAGGTGTCCGTCTGATCTGGACACACTAATGTCTGTTTAAGTTTGGAAATGTGAGGGTCATTATCATATTCGCCAATGAACGGGGAGGTAGAAATTGTGATGGGACATAAATGAAAATCTGAGTCGTCATGAATGTGGGCGTATTCCTGTTTGTGTTTGTGCACAGGGAGAAAATGTATAATTCTGGCAAAGCGGACTACACGAATGGTACAATTAAGGATATGGTCGATACAAGTTAATGTAACAGGGGTAGTGAAGCGTTCCCTAATAACATGAATGTTATGTGATACAAGGTAGAAACTATTTTCAATATTAAGGATAATGGGTGTAATGGGTAAATGTGTTCATAATGAATGGCCTTAACAAGGCTATCTTTGTCTGCTGGTGACGAATATGTGAGAAAATAATTTTTAAATTCATCAAAATGCATTCTGAAGTATTTGGTAACATTAGTAGCTATTTCTGCCTCTTTATGTGTATTTTGAACGATACCTTCCGCGAGGGCTGTGAAAAGGGACTGACATTTCATTAAAGGGAGTGTGATATAAGCATTTCCATGCACAGTTACAGACTAGGTAGGGACCTGGGGTGCTGTGGGCAGCCTACACAATGCATCAGGTAATGTGTTCAGAGAGCCCTTAACTATGTGTGTTTGGAAATCAAATTCACTTAAGGTTATAGCCATTTTCTGAATACGGGCATTGTGATCCGCCATTGTGCATAAATGCTTTAAGCTTGCGTGGTCAGGTTCAATGGTAAACTTATGGCCATACAGGTATTGACGAAGTAAGAACATAAATATTTGATGGCGGATAGCTCGCTCACTCCGTCGTGGGCCAGCGTTCATCTTGAGCCGAATTACTGGCGTCACAAGCAAGAATAATTTTGTGGCTTTCATGAAATTTCTGTAGAATTGGCGCCTGAAGAATGGCTCGTTTTAGTTGCATAAAAGGAATTCTGCTGTTAACAAGTTACTTCTACTGACATGTTGTATCCTTAATACAAATAGCATGTTACGTTTACACCCAATCACAATATGTTAACTCCAATTACCACATCGCAGCTAATCCCTATCCTTGCCAGTAATATTAATTACAATAGGACTTGGAGACGATGTCGCGATACAGGCATTGGTCCCTACCTCTACACGTAATATGCTCACCCTTTAACTTCTGCTTGGTTGGCCTCGGTAACCCCTCTGCCCAGGGGTAAGTGGATGCTCGCTTCTTCAGCCTCGATCACACACTGTTCACACGTCTGTGTCTTGCAGTTACTTGGGGGGGGGGGGGGAGCGAGTGCGGGCCTCCCGGCCTCTTATATAGCCGGGCTATCTAGGGCAAGTTTATAAAACAACCTGCCTGGCTATAATCTATACTGCGCTCTACCTAAAGTGTGTAGCACCACCATATGACGCTACAGTAGGCCTCTTATAACAGTAAAAGTTACTGTAATATCTGGAGTATAATGAACATCTATTAAATTATACCGAGTTTGTTTAGTTTCTGTTTACTATGTGTATTTATTTTCAAGTTTATTTATTTTTGTTAGTGGGATCTTTCTGTAGTTCGTTACTTGTTTCTAACCTCAAAGGCAAAACTGTCAGTACACATGATGTCTTCAATAAACCATAAGAAGGCTGTTAACTTCTCTTATCTGACTACTAACTTGTTTTTATTTATGAAGCGAATGGCCTGAATATTTATCAGCAATTTAGTGATTTGAAAAAAAAAAAATGCAACAAGAAAATAAAAATAAATAAATCTCTTCCAACGTAAACAATTGCAAAGGGAGAGCTTACTACTTAGAAAGCTACAGTCATTATTCATTTGTCACTGGCAACAAAAACAGAGTAATAAAAGTTAAAATTTTAATCACTTGTGCCACCCTTGAAGTAGTCTTCAAAAACAAACACTTGAGCTCTGAATACTCCCTAAAACTTCAAATACTGCAAGTAAAATGACTGCTTTTCTTTCTTAGTTCACTTAAGTTGAAATTTCTAACGAAAGGAAGCCACGGCTCATTAACTTCAGGAATACACCATTACTATACCTCCTTTTTATTTACGACTACGAGAGTTGCTCCTAACCAAATATCTTAGAAGATGGCTGCCATGACTTCTCCCTCTCTTGACTAAGTCAGATCTTGAACTACTTTATCTCTTAACTCCAAAATGTACTACTATTTAAAGGCTAGGTCGGACCACTTTTCCTGCGAAGCAGAGAAAAATGCTCCGCCCCAGCACAGCAAACAAAGATGGAAAAATACTTACCACATTCTGTTGAACCTCGGGTGGCCTACACTGGACCGGACTTCAAAAACCGTCCACTTGCTCCTACTGCTAAGCTTCTATAAACAAGGTGCACCTCGCTTCGCCTGACATTGTGGTTGGTAGCACCTGGCCTTCGGCCCATCACAGTCCTCCGCGCACATGGTCCATCGCTCACAAACACGCTGTTAGTTCTAAGCTCTCTCCCTCCTCCCCTGAGGGGCCTAAGCTTAGTCTGCTAAATGCAGCACAAATTTTTCTCTTGTCCCCTGCCACCTTCTACAAGCTTACAGCTGTCTACACGAAAAAGTTCCCCATCAGGATGACTCAGCAAATCTACGGGCACACGTGTACCACAATAACAGGCAAACGGTGATGGCACGTTACTGGTACAGTAGTGAAGGAAAGACATGCGCAGCTGCGGCCAGTAAGAAGAGTTCAGAAATTGATTTCAGCATGAAGTTGAACACATCTGGCACCGACTCTGGAAGCTTCTTCGACACTTTAAAATGTATTCTAGTGATATCAAAGTAAACGACCTAATATCCTAACCTAAAAGAAATAAATTTTGAAATCATAGGACCAGAATGAATTTTAAAAAGACCTTTATACCAAAAAAAATACGTAAATAAATAAAGGACTTACCCTACAAAAAGTTTAAGGCATTGACTTATAATCAAAAGAGAATTTTAAATAGCACAAAGTTAAAATCAAACAAAATAAAATATTTATATCTTGTTGAGGTTAAACACTGTTTGTGGAGGGGAGGGGGGGGGGGGGGTTGTAATAAGTATCTGAATACAAAAACTGAAAAACTGCTTTTCAAAAATTTATGACCAAAAAGATGAATAATAAAAAATTAGATCCGTGCCGTAACTCTATAAAGGGAGACTCGTATCCAAAAAAAAAGATTATCCTAACCACACGATCACATTACTTAAAACCTAAAAAATTCAACTGATAATTCTAAAGAAAATGTATCCTAATAAAAAATTAATGGGTCCCCAGGGAAATTAGAGGCTTCCGAATAAAAAAGGAGAGGGATAAGTCTATCCGAAGAAAGACTGTCCTACTTTAGAGGCTGATCTTAACAAAAAAGGAGAGGAATTCTTACAAAAAATCTAAATATGACAATATATCCCAAAAAATAAAGTTTAAGCTTATTTGTACCTTCATCACATTACCCCACGCATAATGATTTGTGGACCTCCACAAATACATTTGAAGTTATTATTGAGAAGATCATAACATTACATGTGTAAAATTCTATAGTACCATCTAGTTAACAATCAGAGAAAAAAAATTATATTTTTTGTATGTCTGTAGTGTTACACATTAGTAGTGAGGGTCTTCAAAATTACATAGTCCTCTTGTCGACATGCCAATCACTATCTGCTCATGTCAACAGAAAGATCCCACCTTTTTTATATATATTTTTACTTTACTTTTTAAAAATATTCTTGGTTACTTTGTTACGTTTTTCCCAGTAACGTCTATTTCTAATAACTTACTTTGAACTATGTCAACTAAACTTTAAAACTTTAGGTTGATCGCACTCATGCAGACAAACTGGAGGCTGTTGCTTCAAGGAAATTCCCTTCATATTCAAAGGCAGCAAACATACAGACTCAGGGGCTCCAAGACTGCAGACACCATACCAGCTGCCACACGACGAGTGTCTGACCTTGATCCCCCACAACAACTGAACTCACAGGGGCCAATCATCATGCACAACATAATACCATCAATGTTACCCACTTTGTTTCTCTTTCAACAGCAAAAATCTTTTCATCGAACTGTGAGTAGCCTAAGGGAAAAGCAAGGTGCTGACTTACTTCAAATTTTACAAAATGGTAAGTCTTCAGGTCACCACATTTTTACTAACAATAAATAACCGACCCAACTCTTCAAAACCTAACCTACCAATAACTTCAAGGGAAAAAAATTATACAACAGTTTAGGTAACACAAGCACACAGAAAATCTTCTCGGCTGGTCAATCCATTAGCCGGCATCAGGACAGTTCCAGTCTATGGAAGTCTTTGCGCACACACGCACACAGAGAGGAAATCAGCTCCCACTGCTCGCCTCTTCGGGTTCGGCACAGCCCACTTATTGAGCTGGGAAACGTCAGTTCCACCAGGACATGGTCAGAAGTCACAGCCACTCATCTGCTCCACCAGGGACGTCAGCCAAAAGAACCAGTTCAGAGGGTCAAGTCATAGGGTAGGGGTCATCCTGCGGTCATCTTGTCAGCAGCGTGGGAGCTCCAGGGAGCATGAGTACCCCAGTACCCATGGAAACATCTGGAACATCTCCTAAAATGTGCCAACACCACAGTTCCTCACTCTCTTGCCTTCATAGAGGAGCTGCGAATAACTGTCCATAGCAAGGCAGAGCGACCATCTCTTCTCAACACCCTCACAACTGGCTACAGGGCAATCTTCACCAGAGTCCCCTAAAGAATAAGCCCTTGTTTGGAAACCATCACTGATCTCAACTGAAAGTTTTAAGGTTCTCGCGATAATCAGTCTTAGCGATGCACACCAGCACTACTGAGCCGAGGGTCCCTGCATAAGTCCAGTCTTTTCCACTGACTTGAAAATCGAAGTGAATACCAGTTGTCATCTGATCTGGCCCATCCATCTATCTTTACAGTTAACCCCAGCAAAGAAAAATTTATGTTTACTGAGAAAAATAAAAAAAATGGTTTATTCTTATCTAAACCTACTTCTATACCTGTCATAACAGTCAATGGCACACCAATGGCTTCTAAAACATAACGAAATATCTTTTCTCACTAAGATGTCCCTCTGAAGATAACATTTTAAATTTTTCAGACAGACGTAAAACAAAAGGAAAAAAAAAAAGTTTAATTAGTTACACTCAAATAACACAATCTGATACTACAAAGCTACTTATCAATAGTTCCTTATTATTCTTATGGTTGATAAATGGCTCTCGGGGCTATTCTATGGCTAGCCACAAGGTCGTCTTTCGACCTTCTGCATCATTTATTGTGGCCCTGACTCTGCCACTTCCCCTGATATGGTCCACTATGGGTTCCATAAAGGAACCGCTCAGCTCTTCCTCTGGGGGAGTATAATCTTTCCTCTGTTTTTGTAAACTGTAAAATCTCCAGAATACACATGGCACAAACAATGTCTTCAACAAAACAATTATAACTGTTGATCCAATTTCTAATGCAAAAACAGTGTCGAGGTCTATTGCCTTAACTCGAAGTAGACCTATTGCAATTAGATAAGGGTTTCTGAAAATTATGACCAATAAGACAACAATTACAAGTCCCAAAGAAATACTCTATAGGTTTCAATTCCAAAAGTTCTCAAATTCCATTGGGGTATCTAAAACAATATGCAGAGATCTGCCAATACTAGTAGCCAAAGAAATATTTAAGTGGGGTATAGATGAAAGCCAATTTTCTTCCAAACAATCATTAAATGAGGGGAAAATAGTTTGCTTTGATGTGGGATCATCAGGAAAATGTAATTTCTTAAATTTTGACCATGCTGCAGGAATAAAATTAATAATGTCAAACACTGTTTTTGTATTGTAATCACAAGGATACATTTCATTTATTTGGACTTCATTATTCAGAAATAGTCTACAATCACATGGCACGGCCACGTCAATGGCACCTGGATGCTCTTCCATACCTAACATTCTAGTTTCATTCTTACTCATTGTACACTTAACTTCCAATTTACCTCTAGTATTTGTCAAAAAATATCTTTCTGGCCCTACTTGGGTGATTATCAACTGGGAGCGAGATTGGCAACTAAAAGAACACACTTCTCGTAACCGCTCAGCGGTGGCTCTATGAAATACAGCTTTTTGGACTCAGGGCCCCAGTTATAGTATCACCAGAATATTTGGACACAAAACATAAGTGTTCCTGAAAGGTACAGTATTAACTTCATCTCCATTTACTGCCAAAAATGTGGTTTCATGATGTAATACACAAGTAGAATTTTTTCATTTAAATGGCACAGCCACAAAATCGCACAACTTCCAGTTAGCATCTTTCTTGACCAAAGGTATTTTCATTTTTACAAGAAGATTATCCTCAAAAATTTGATAGGAACTTATTTTTAAATGGTAATTGACCTGTAATTTACTAGTGGGGATTACCAAACTATATCTATCTTTTTCAACCACATGAGCCAAATTACGTAATTTACTTTTCAATTCTTCAGGTGAAATTAAAACAGCGGGTAACTTATGAGATCTACATCTGCATCATTAACAATGGAAATTTTATTTGAAAAATTACCTAAGGCGAAGTGATTAGTTAAAACATTTTTTTTTTGCATCTCCAGATGCCCTACCAATTCCTGTTTGTTTTTAAACAACCTATCTATCTGATCCAACGTGGCCATGTCGCAACACCAGTTGGCGACATCTCCAAGGAATGTTCACGCTTTTGCCTGACAAGGTCTGCTTCTACCAAATCTTTGCCTGCAGCCTGATTTAATTTATTTAGGAGGGTTCTGACTACAATTAAATAATTTTTTTTCTTCCTTATGTAGTAAATAGAACTTCTTTAAGACAAGATTAGAGCAAGGGTACTTCTGGCCAAGGTTTCCTCTCTATTGTCGATCTTAAGAGGCCAGGTCGTTTGGAAATGGACGGGGACTGAGGAACAGTATACCGTTACCTTTGTCATCGGCTGGAAATGTGCTCCAGCTACTATTCCAACAGCGATAGGTTCCATGGTGTTGTAGGCAGTCCACCTCAGACTCTGCATTAACTACCACATGAAGCAGGTGGTTGCCATCATAATCGCATTGCGCCTTCTATCTGTGTCACTTTCACTGCTTGTTAGCAATTGGGTTAGCACAAATTTCTTTGGTTTTCCTATAACCCACATTTTCAAAACATCAGAAGACTTATTTTTTTCAACAATTATAACCAAAGTTGATTTAAAACGACTTGATGTGCTCAACATTGGTGACCTCAATCTACAAATTTGGGGAAAGTCGCTTGACTATTGCAGGGCCGTTCCAACGATGCATGAACTTAGGTGACAGACCTCTCTTTCGAGAGAGGGTGTACACCACCACCTCCTGGCCAGGCTGATATTCTACAACCCTTCGTTGAGGGTCATAGTGCTGTTTGGCTTTTAGTTGCTGCTTCCCAAGGTTTTCAATGGCTCACTTTTGTAGCGCTTCCCACTGTCTGCAAAACTGCTTGCCCTCTGGCTTGTTAACCCTTGGTTAAAGCAGATTTCTGAAGGTAAGACAGGCTCATGACCATACACGAGTAGGAAGATACTAAACCCTGTACTCTCCTGCTTGCTAACATTGTAAGCAAATGTGACAAGGGGCAAACTCTGGTCCTAATCCCTGTAATTACTTGGCACGTATTGAGACATTGTTGTTGTTAAGGTAGCATGTAACCTTTCTACGGCCCCGTTACATTGAGGTAAACACCCAGCTGTCATTGTTCCTAGCACGTGCATTAACCTCAACTCTTCGACTACTGCCGAACTGAAAACTTGACCCCTATCACTCAAGATTGACCCAGGAGTAGAGTGCCTTCAGATCACATTTTCTAACAAAAGCTGTGCTACTTCCTGGGCTGTACCAAAAAGTACCGCACGGATCTCAGTCCATCTCATCCTGTAGTGAATACAGGTTATGACATACTTATTACCTCTCGTCATTTTAGAGAACGGCCCTACGAGGTCTATGCCTACCCGATCGAAAGGTTCACCACAAGGGATTGGCTGTAATAGGCCTGCTGGTGTTTGTACCCTTCTTAGTCTGGCAATCTATACAAGTTTTTACAAAATCCTCAACGTCTTTAAATAGCCCATGCCAATAGTATCTTAGTCTGATTTTATCTAAGGTCCTGGCTATGTCTAAATGACCTCCCACCAGAAGGTTGATTGTCGTGGCAATAACTCAAAATTTCAGCTTTTTGGTTACTCTGGATTACTAACAGCTTTTCTGTACGTTCATGTCTTGTATTGATTTTGTATAAGATACCTTCTTTCAGACAAAAATTTTTTGCCATTCTACTAAATTTAGTTTCCACCTGGGAGGGTTGTTCAATTTCCAAAATTATAGTTGCCAAATTTTGGTCATGTTATTTGGCTTTAGCTATGTCATATCCTGGCAAGAAAACACTGGCAAGTCCAAAGCTTTTTCTTCGTCCTTCTCTGTTCCTAGGTCGACTGGGTTTCTGATAAAGCTATCTACATGGGCATGGTTCTTCCTACTATTGTACTTGATATCAAAGGTGTATTTTAACATTTTCAATGCCCAAAGGGTTATTCTACCAGAACTGTGGGCATTTATCTTGAGGCTGACCAGGTAGCACAAGCTATGACAGTCCGTTACTACCGTAAAGGGCTTTGAGTATATGGAAGACCTGAACATATCCAGTGCATACACCAAGGCTAAGCATTCCAGGCGAGTAATGGGGTATCAAGACTCTTTAGGTTAAGGTGCGGCTCCCGTAAGCTACGGGGTGTAGCTTCCGTTTGCGTCTCTGCATTAGAATGGCCCGTATTCCCTGGGTTCTCGCATTGGTGTGAATCTCGATAGAATCACCTTCCTGAAAATGTACTAATGTATGGGGATGATGTCAGCTTTTACTTAAGCTCCTTGAAAGCTTTTTCCAGGGCCTCACCCCAGTTGAACTTTTGGTCCTTTTTGAACAGGATTGATAGAGGCTTCACAACTAATAAGAAGTTTTGCACAAATTTTCAGTAAAAAGAAGCTTGGCCAAGAAAACTTCTCACACTCCTCTGGGGTCTGATGATCTCTGGAACTCTTTGACCCCCTTTACCTTGTTGGGGTGGGGATTTATCCCTTCATTGTTGACTACGTGGCCTAGAACTTTGATCTCCTTATATCCGAATAAACACTTGGTAGGTTTTAAAGTTAGATTCCTTAAACCTCATGAGCACCTGCTCTAGCCTCTTTAAGTCTTCTTCAAAACTACTCCCTGCTACTAAAATATCTTCCAGATAGACAAGGCATGAACCCCACTTTAAGCCAGCTAGTGTCTTAGCCATATACTGTTGGAAAATCTAAGGGGCAGTTTTTAATCCAAACGGCAAAGTCTAAAAACATTAAGTTCCCTCTGGGGTAATGGAGGTTATTTCTTGCTCCCGTTCTGCTACTTTCAATCGATGCTACCCTGAGTTCATGTCTAGGTGGCGGAAAAATTTTCCCCAGTCAAATAACTAAGGAATTTGTCTATTCTTGGAAGGGGGTATTTGTTGTCTTTCAGGATGGAGTTAACACGACGATAGTTGAGACACATGTGGTATTCACCATCCTTCTTTCTGAAATACACGGGTGTACGCCAACTGGTACTAATTGGTCTTACAATGCCATTTTTGATATGTTCCTCAATTATGTCATGAATAACTTCTCTTTCCCCTGGTGACACATTATATGGGACCGAAGTAACAGACGGACTATCACCTGTGTCTAGAGTTACCACCTCTTCCTTTGCCCTACCAATCTGACCAGGCTTCCAGTCAAAACTCTGACAATACCTATATAACAGATTTTGCAACTCCAATCTTTGCGAATGCCATAAATTAGGGTTAATATATAACGTTTCATCAAAATCATCTGTTGAGCTTTGTAAATGTCTTCAAAATTACATAAGGTCCCTAACTTCATCCCTTTTTGTAAAGTGACCTCTCTGCTAGATGTATTAGCTACCCATAATGAAGTCTGAGTTCCTTTCCACAGAATGCTATAGGGTACTAATACCGACTGTTGTTATATACACATTCTAATGGTTCTAGGAAGACTTCTGAGGGTAAGTCGTTGGCTGTGAGGTCAATGTCTACTAACCGATGCATTCGCAGCTCCAGCCTAACATGGTCCTTAATCATGACACACCATAACCTCAAATTTGGCTTGCTGTCCTTTTTTGAATCAATAGTTAGTGGTGAGGTTTCGTGTGCCTCCTTGTCGTTTTGAGGGATACTGTAACCACTCCCTTTCTCTTTACTTCCTAGATTGGCAATGAACTGCTGGTTTACCCTGGTTGGGATAGTTTAATCTTAAAAAATGACCCCCATTTACATTACACATCAATTGGACGATATCTTTGTAAGAAGTCACAGCCCAATATAACACCATTTATAGGGGCTGTCACAATACTCACTGGATTAGTATACCAAACTTTATCAAGTACAAAATGTAATTTTAGCACGTGAGTGATAAACTGTTGCTGACCAGATACACCTGGAAACAGTCTAACTTTCTTTTGGCTGACTTTACAACTCAACCTAATTTTCATGTGATTAAAAGTTTCACAAACAAAAAATTTGTTCAAAACGGGCTACAACTTTAACAGGGAAAGGGAACGATGGTTCTAAACTGCAAAACTTTTACCTCTAAACTGTTGTCATTTACTCGGTTCGGCAAAAACTGCCAAAACTTGATCTTTCCTTGCATCTAAATTGAGGTATATGGCTAATACCTGTGAATTTTATACTTCGACGACTAATTTTGCAAACATTAAAACATTTATGAAAATTTCTGGCCTTGACTTTTAACTAGCAGAGTGTATTTCAGACTTAATTTTACGACAAAAAGTTCACTTTTTTTAGTGTGGTCAGAGACCAAAACTACAAACGTGTGAGGTACTTATCATTCTCACGACTACATGATGAGAGAAATTTGCAGAGGCTCTTCGAGCCTCCACCTGGCCTTTATACCTCACAAGTGTCTCACAAAAACATGACTGTTCGTGACGATATTTCTACGAAGAATCGCTGACGCGACAGCGCAACCTCGTGTTCCCACGATCCCACGTCACTGTTGCCAGGTAGAAGTCAGTGAAAAGCATCACTGCCGTCTACCCCTGCCTTACCCACACAGTGTTCCAGCTTCCTACTCTCTACCCCTCTGGCACCCCAGAGTTATGCACAGCTTGCCTTCAGCCATCCGCAACTCAGTGACTTCATGAGCCACACCATCGCTCGCCACTGCCTTGCCGCAACAGCCGCTGCACACGTGATCAACATTCTGCAGTCTGACTGACTGAACAGAAACTCGTGCAAACACCAGCTCACGGCCGTGATGTGTGATCGCAAGGGCCCAGAGTATTCTTAATTCCTAACCAGCTAATAGGCTGTAAACTGGGTGAGCTTTTACAAAATGTTGAATAAAGCTACAGGTTAAAACAATTACCAAGTTACTTCCAGAAAAGAGCCTAAGATAAAATAACTAAAACCAAATGACTCAAAATATGTGATTGAAACACATTGAAAAATAATTCAAAAACTGCCAAAACACAAAAAAAAACTTGCTTCTGAATAGAAATAAAGACAAACCTAATCAAAAGACCACAAACAACAGGGATCATTCTGAACAAAAAAATTAATGGGGACACTTACTCGAAATCACATACCAAACAGAAAACTGTGAATAACATCGATCTTTACAAAAAAAAAAAAAAAAATTATAAATGAGAAAATGACTTTGTCACAGTATTTGCAAAGTATGGCTGGGGCATGGCTTTAAAGACAAATTCTGGAAAGGAGGTTACCAGTGCTATGCGAAGTATATTGGTAGATTGAATTTGTAATCACCTCCACACAGACAGAGGTACTGAATTCATTAATACCCAATTCAAACAGTGAATGGTTGAATTTGGCATAAATCATTATGCAACGTACTCTGAAATGAAAGCTGCTTTAGTTGAGAGTCGATAAAACAGTTTATAAGTATTTTACTTCTTGTGGTATGTACTGTTGGATAGACATGCTGTCTCAGGTCTTAAAGTTCTACAATGTTAGGTTTCACAGAACAATCAAGAGAGTGCCGGTTGATGTGAGCGATGGCACCTCATAACATGAAGGTTTATAATAAAAGCAAAGCTAAGTTCAAAGTCGGAGACTTTGTCCGTTTGTCAAAAGTGAAATAGGTCATTGAGAAGAAATTCACAGTAAACTGGAGTTTAGAGATTTTTAACCGAACTCTGAAATCAAACTATTAATGTCTGAATGTTCTGTTAGCAGTTAAGTGTTTATTCCAAGTTTGACACGTCGGGAATAAAGCATGAATTATTCACAGTTTAATAACCTAAGTGAAGTGTCAGAACAATGTGGAGTGGAATGATCCAAAGGTTTATTTTTAAAACACTCTGAAACTGCCTTGAGCCCTTGTGAGATACATAACGGTTCTCGAGTGTTGATCACCTGGTGTGAGGGTCACACCTACACCGCACCGTGCTGTCTGGCGCGCACTGGGACATTGCGAAGCCAACTCGTGCCAGGAGACGGCTGACACGCTATGTGGAATGCAAGGTGGGCAGCACTCACGATGTAAGCTATCACCGTGTTTTAACTCCAGTCCTCTAGTTTATTTGCAAATGCATGCCTTGACATAGAGCAAGTGCAACATGATTGGGGAATAAGAAGTTCGTTTTAAATGGGTTCTCTGTAAAATGTTAAGATATTGTGTTTTTACTTAATAAATCAAGTTTGACTTACCAGGTTGCGTTTTTAATAAAGAATCCTTGTTTCTTTTTGATTGAATATATTTTTTCCTTGGTACAATGTACAGTTTAACACTTTGGTGGTATTGTATATTGATTGTGTGATTGATGTAAAGATTGGGGTATTTGTGTGTGTGTGCGTGCATGTGTGTGTGGGGGGGGGGGGGGTTGATGCTAATTATTCATGTGCCTAGTTGTGTTTGCATAATGATAATTATTCATGTATACTTGGTACGTATTCATTACCCATCATTAGCCGACCTGCAGTCGACAGCAACATGTGCATCACGTCAGTTACGTTCCGGCTGTTGGCAAGGTCACATCAACAGAGCAGCTCTCGTAAGTTCTCACGTGTGATTGCGCAATTTCCCGGAAATACTCTGACTGGGAATTGAACCTGGTACCAAAATTAACTTAAATGCCCTGCCCAGTAGTCGGATCTCACAGCTCTAAAAACATTTAAAAATTTCTAAGTGAAAACTTGTTCAATTGCTTTCGTTGGTCATCGTATCCGGTAATTTAAGGAAAAAAAATTACACTGGTCGGTTTCCCAAGAACACACATTCATTACGTAAATTCAGGTTTTTCCTCCTCCACACAGAGTTGAGTGCAAGACGTCAGTTGAGCTGGAGACACCGAAGGGAGAATACCTACGAAGCATCTCTCATAAGTTCTCACTTGGCATTGTGCAATTTCCTAGAAATTTCCAAAAACTTGCATAATTCCTCCTATCAGGAATCAAACCGGGTAGTCCCAAGTCCAAAAACTTTAAAAATAAAAATAATGTAACAAATGCATTTACCTGGACCTGAACCGGATGTCCAACAGAAAGTGCAAAATCTATATCACCGGATGTGCACACTTTAGGTCAGATTTCTCAAAACTAGGTTAGTAGGTCAAAAAAGTAGGTCAAGGTCGGTCCAGGAGTTACATTGAGTCACTACATGATTCACTGCCATGATTCCCACACAGAATAGGAAACAACTGAAAAAATTTAGGCAAAATGCACATTTTGCATTAGCCTAACAATTTGACTACAGTAACATGGACCCTGTAACTTACAAAAAACTGGTTAAACTTATTTATGTAAGGTTGTTTACATCATTTCTAGACATGTCACAGTTGATATCCTCAATAGCTTTGGCTGAGAAAACCACAATCTAAAAGGATGAATACGTAATTTAAATCAAACTGGATTTTATGGTGGGCTGTATTGAGTTATTTAATGAAATCTTTCTGTACATTCTTATAACCTACAAATTATGTAAACAAACTTGCATTAATAAATTTAACCAGGTGTTTATAAGTTACTGTGACACATTGTGTCATAGTGGTGACTGTAAGACCGAGATGTATGGCTGTATGATGAGTTGACCATCCTACTTTTTGTAGTCTGACCATATCATCTAGTTCATAAGGGTCTGGGCTATGATTTCCTTTGTGAGCACAACACCATGTCATTCTGATTTGCCTTTCAACACGTTGACTTATTAAGGACTGGGTCCTGGCACAAGCATAGCTTATAATGTGTGTTGCAGTCATGTTTCTGCGGCATCACTTTTACCATTTGAATTGCGCAATTGGTACTGTATGTGGTCTTTATATAATTGCAAATTAAAAATTCCTTTTGGTTGTGGCAATTTCTATGTCCAGCTGTGTATAAGTACGTATCAGAATGTTGTACATTTCAGTTTACTTCAGCCAGCCAGCAGTCTTTACTGTCAGAATGTAATTTTAATTAAAGTATATTTGTTTTAGAAACAAAATACAAAATTGATTTATCAAATTTATACTGCCTACATGGACTTGATAAATTTGGTAACCTGTGAGAAAGCATTTTGTAACTGAAATACACACTGAAAAATGAAAGAAATTTGAAAATAAACCTGATTCAAAACCGAAATCCAATGGGACCTGTATGTATAGTTTCTCAAGACACTTAAGGGTAAAACAGTAAAATCAATATGCTGACTTAACAATGCATACAGACTTGATCTCCAATTAGACAACATGTTTGATGGTGTAGGTGGGTGCAATATGTCGCAGGAAATAATAATTTTGTTCATGTTATCTTATGATTGGTCGCCCTTCTCCAGTGACGCTGGAGTGGGAAGGCATCTGGGGCAGTTGCTCGTAACACTCAATTTTGGGGGGTGGAGGGGGGGGGGTTGTGTGGCAGAATATTTCTTTTGCCTTCCCCTTCCCCACAATTTTACATTGCAAAAAATTTATCATGATTCAGTGCAATCATATAAATATTCACATCATTAAATTGGCAACAATCGTCTGTGTCCACGATTCCCGCTATGCCAATCTTTAATGTAAATTTAGAAAACAGGAGTAGAGGGTGCCCATTCTTGTCGACAGGCTTGTAGGGTCTCCTTGTTACAGTTCAAATAACACTAAAAATTTATTGCAAATATATTTTTTATAATCTTCAAGATATTTGTTTTATCTATGTAATGTCAGGGGTACCATTTTAGTTTCTTGCATGTGTTTTCAAAATTAGAAGCAGTTTCCTTTGTAATTTTTTTGGATAGCATTTATTCTTCATGATATCTTAATAAAGTAAAGGGGAAGTAGTCATTTAGACCTTAAACAATTCATGGGACACCTCTTTAATCATTGGAACAAACTAGAAAATAATTGTGTAGATAAGTTGGGTCAGTCCACTGTGATATGCAAGACCATAATTTGCCAATTGCCCCTCTTTTCCTCCCCCACTTTAACTTAAAATTTGGTTCCAGCACACCTGCCCCCCTTTAGGATGGGATCACACAGTGGTTTTGCCACTATTTTTTCATAAGCACTTTTTAAATTAAAGCATCTACATATTATGGCTTGCATACCGCATACTGCGGCAGCACCACACACACAACAGCACTGCTGTACACAGAAAGACAACTGCACTTGCATTGGAAAGTTCACATAGTCCAGTTGCTGTGTGTGTTAAATTTTTTATGTTGGTAATTTTATTTAGGGTGTAACTGTTAATCAAACAAAGAAATACACATCTGAAAATACTCAAAAATATTTCTCTGGTTATTCTATATTTTACTTTAAAAAATTTTCAAACTTCACCAACTTCACAATCACTATGGAAAGGATGCAACCAATGTTTTCTTTTCAGTGGTTCTGTAAGCAGAGCAGAATCATCAAGCATGCAGGATTGTTGCAGTTTTGATAACATTAATGCACTATACCAAAAATAGAAATGTTGACATTCAATGTACCCTTGTGGAAAGCTGAGCTAAAGTATGATTGAACATGCGTGCATGCAGTTTGACTGAGAATGTGTGGGCTGGGATTAGGAATTATGGCAAAATCGCAGCATTTTTGTCAACATGTAACCTGAAGTAATTTTGCTGTAACCTGAACTGATTTTGGCACAACTGAGCTAGAACTTCACTATAAACAGAAATTAATTATAGAAGGGTGAGTCATAAAAAAGTTGCGCTGTATTGTTTTGAGAATGAGTGTTCTATTCTCTAGCAAACTATAAACAGACTGTCTAGTTGGGAGCTGCTTTGTGGGTCGATTCGTGGTGTGGTTTTTATGACAATTCTGATGGTAATTGGTGTTCGTATCTGCAGTTCTGAGGAATAATTGTAACCATAACGTGTTTACCTTTTAAAATATTGTTTGCTGAATGAAAGTAGTCTTATTTTCTAGCAAACAGTGTAACTGTCTCATCAGGCACCACATCTTAGGCTGATTCACAACACAGTTTTTATGCTAATATCGATGATGTTCAAGCTGCAAACAGATATTAGACTTCAGTTTGATTTTGGAGTACTCGCAGATCTTCAGTAGGTCACTATCATAATAACTAGAGAGAAAATGACTGATGTCAAAGAGAGGAGATCATTTTGTGTTTTAGATTTCCATTTCCACAAATCTGTTATTAGAGTACATTGGTCTAAACAAAGTTTAGTGGAGATTCACCCAGTGCACATACATTTCCTAAGTTATTCTGATTTTAAGTAAAAGGGATGTATGAAAATGAAAAATCCACATATAGTGACCCTGCCTAGGCAGGGTCACATATGGATGGGAGAAGGTTGGTGCTGCTAATCGAAGCCATCTGCCCCACTCGATGATGCAGGAAATGGGAGAGTCCTGAGAACACTCTCACATCACTGCAATGTCTGCCTCACTCCCCACTTGAAAAGGGGGGAGTATATAACAGAGTTAACTGGCAGCCTGTAAGAGGAAACAATGAAATGGGTCCATGCAAATTTCATGTGCAGTTCAGAAAAATCAATGGGAGGTAGCAGGAAACTGGGAGTACCACAGCAGACTGTTTGGAAGATTCTGTACAAGCTATTCTACTATTCTCTGTATAAACTATAACTAGTACAGGTCTTGACTCAGAATGACACATAGTTACAATTGCAAGAGTATGCAAACTAATGGAAACTGACGGTTTTGTAAAATCCATATTTTTTTGCTGAAAGTCATGGTTTTGTTGAATCCGTAATGTTTAGTGACAAAGCCACCTTTCAGCTCTCTGGTATTGTTAATGTATCAAAATCGGTGAGGGTAGGTGGAATCTGCAAGCCAATGTGGTGTTTATGTACAGCTCACTTAAGATGTTCATGTTACATGCAATAAACCAAGAAAAAAATTTATGGTCCTATCTTTTTTGTTGATCAAACAATCACATGAAATTCTTGAGTTATCTATAGCTATAGCTCCTGCTACAACTAGAATAGGAAATTTCCAGTTCTATCTTACAACTGGAGGGTACACACTTCTATTTCAATAGGAAAGCTCAACAATCTACTACAAAATAGATGAATTGGCCATGCTGTTGGGAATGATAAATTACTTCTTTGTTTATCTCAATGTTCCCTTGAATTTTTTGTGTGGGGTGTACAGTATTAAAGATAGTCTATCAGCCACCATTACCACAGATTGTTCCTTATCTGTGAACACCCATCACAGAATCCATTGCAGCAATTGGTTATGATATGCGATAGCATGTCTGGCAAGAACTTAACTACAGGTTAGGTGTGTGTAGTTTTACCACAGGTCCTCACATTGAACAACAGCAAGGTAATTCAACAAAACATCTTGAGTTACTCTTTTTATTGATACCAGCTTTTTGCATCTGAGTTTTATTAAATATACTTTACATGCCTCAAATTGGGAACATAATTTACAATAACCCTGTCATATTATTACTTTAAAAAAATAATGTAGGTTTACTCTTTGGTTCTGAAACAGCATGTAGTTATTGTTGAAGTAGTGTGTAGTTATTTTTTGTTTAAATAAAGCTGCAGTGAATTTAAATATTGAATTGAATTCTTTAACATTTAAAAACGATTACTTTAGGGTAAAACTTGGAATGTGTTTGTGGTAGTTTATTTAACCATATTTTGAATAGTGTTGCCTTTGTGATACAATTAGAAGCATGGTTTTGCCATTTTTTATATGATGTGTGTTTTGTGCAGTTATTGACCCATGAATGCCAAATGACCAATATTGTGAACTTAGCCAGGACAAATGTTTTATGTATTGTTCATTAATTATTTGATGTTCATAAACCTTGACTTAAAGTAACTCTTGAGTGTTCTCGTAAATTTGAAGATTGGCTGAAAGTTACGTACTCTTAATTTTTTATAAGTTGAAGTTGTCATCTGCTGTTGACCTAAAATTTTGCATGCAAAGTTCCACTATCTCTAAAAAAAAAAATAATTACGGTAGACTAAATTATAAAGTAATATGATACATATAACTTATCTTCAGTTCTTAATACAGAACTTACCCTTTCAAGATGAATAGCTATGACAAGTCACCACAAAGAAATAGTGGAAAGAACTTTTAACCTATTTGGCCAGCGGGTGTTAGGAAGCTCTTAGATGCCTGTACATTACTAAGTAAAGTAATAACAGGAATTTTTCGTAATTTTTTTCTGCCTACCACATGATAATATAATATTTTTAGGACTCACACTGTGGTCTGTTCTTTATTTGTGTGTATATAACTTAGAGGAAAACCCCTTTTTAAAATATGTACTGTGATTTTGAACGGGAATAATGGCAACAGCCATGTTGATATGCCTGTGATGTTACTGTACATATTGTTCTCTAATGTTTACATGCAGATGCCTCAGCGAATTATGTGTGTATTTGGAAATTTTACTATACATGTTTTGCTATTTAGAAGGATTTTAGTTTTACTGCTGTGTCACTGAATGCCAGCAAGTGTTGCATAGTTCCACTGTGCAAAAAAATAATGAAATGTACTACTAATAAGATACCTGCAAATATTTTAAGTAAAAAAACAGTGTGATGAGAGTCTAAATGTAGTAAAGAGCCATAAAATGCTAGGCAATTTGCAACATAAGTACATGTTTTGTGTTTGAAGATCATTTTAGCATTAAGTAAATGTGTTTTCTTACCGTAATTGCACTGGCCTAATTCATAACACCGAAATGTTTATATTTTATTTTAAAAGCAGTGCCTTAAAAAATACTTTGATACAAAAGTAACATAACTCAGTACTATCTGTATGGAAATAGAATGTAAAATGTGCATAAAGAAAGCTTGATGTTTGTGAGAATTAAGAAATAAGTATTTGCCGGAAAACATTTAAATGAAATATAATGATACGAGCCTAAAAGTAAAGTGGTTATTTGTGAGAGTAAAATTTTTGGATAAAATGTTTACCTTCAAGTTTAAATTGGTTACCTAAAGCTGTACTAAACTGTTTTGAAATGCCAACAATGTTTCAAACATCAACAAAAATAGTGACAATTGAAGCAAAATTAGGTAAAAATTATTTGTAGGCCTAAATTTTGTAAGAAATGTGTTTCCAAAAACAATTTCATCCTTATTTCAAAGTTTTTTATGTAATCCACAGCAACCAGCCGACAATACATTCACATGCCAAGTACAGTATTTGGAAATTCGCTGATGGATCCGCCAGTGGTTTATATGTACACTGGTTTACACCAATTGAGGCATTTTTGGAACATCAAGTTGATTTTTAGTAGTATTTTTGTCTGCTTCCAAACAAATTCTAAAAGTTTTACTGCCCATTTGTAAATCTTGACATTCAAATTACTTTTGTATATTTTGGAATGCTTGAATATTATGAGAAGAGGATATGATAACTTTTATTTTTCAGAGAAATTGTTTGAAAATTAATCTGTTAATATTTTGGTGCATATCCACCAGATCCACCAAATTTTCAGGCCATTTGAATTGGTGGACCAATCTGTTTAACTGGACTCAAGCGAAACAGTAGTTTTCAAACGTCCGGTGTATATCGGTGGACACACCAGTGAATTTTCAAATACGTGGATGCTGATACTAAGATGGCAAAACCAAAACATGTACAAGTATGCCACACGTACATTAGTCCACAGGAAACTGTTCTGATTGTTTATAAAGGAGTTAAAAAATGTTACATTTTGAAATTGTGTTAATTTGGAAATTAAATTGCACATGGGAATAATACTTTGCCTGGTAGTATTATGTACTGTAATTATTTGAATGGCATCAATAAAGGTCTAACCGATTTTTGAGGAAAAATCCCTATTCATTGCAATTAAAAAGAATTGTGTTGCAGCCAATGTTAGTGTATGTAATGTGAGAAAAAAGTTGTACATATGCTGTGGCGTAACATTGATTGCTGCAAGCTAAGTCACAAAAGAATTTTGTGTGTGAATTGTGTGAATGTCTTCGTGCATGCATGTGTATGTGTGCATGTGTGCACGCACATCTATCTATTGATGCGTGTCTGCATGTGGGTATTTATTCAAACTCAGTGAACGAAAATCATGTGTTTAATGTTGCAATTTATCTATCAAATTATTGGTGGAAGAATAATTATTTGCATCTATCTGTTGACAAGTTTGTTGCTGATTCTTGTTATGGGATGTGTTGTTTAGGGTGTATCTTCAATATCATACGTGGAAACAAGTCCTCAGCGGTGCTCTAGTTGGGTTCCTGTTTGCATCCCTGTGGTTTGCCCTCACTTACTTGATTTTCACGCCTTTGTTCCCCCTCATTGCCTCATGGTAAGTACTTTAATTAATTGGCTTGTTCCTGTATTTTTTTAAATATAAAATCTGATGGTAAGGCAAACTAATTTAAAGAAGTTCATATATCTCGTATATTTCTTTCATTACAAAATTAATGTTAATGAATTGTAGTTTATCCACAGTGAAAATGACGTATTAAGTATGCATATTTACTTCACATTTTCTTGTTTCTGTACATTGAAAGTTCACAGAACATCCTTTAGAAGAAATTAAGTTTTCTGTATTTTAACTGTGCAATGAGGCTGAAGTTAATTGGGTAGTTGTCATACATTTTTACTACATTGTGTTTCACCTTTTTAATTTGTCAAATATAGATTTTTGTATCTTGCATGGTGATGCATCTTTGTCATAGCATGTAAAAGTGTACGAAATAGAGTTTTAAGAAACTTTTTTTAAGTCTTAATCCTGACACTGTATGTATTCACTTCTTCTAACTTTTTTTTCTGTTCAAGCATAAATGTGTTTCAAAATAGTTGCATGCATGAAAAGAGAATAATTGAGCTGTCTGGTAGCTTAAAACCATCTTCGCATTCTATTTCTCTGGCTAGACTTTATTGAAATTGTTCATTAACACATGAAGGCAGATGTTAGTTTGTATTGTAGGCAAGGTTGCCCTGATCACGAACACACACTCTGCAACACTATTTGTAGCATTGAAGGTATCTGGCACAAGGCAATTGTGTTCCAGGAGGATATCAGAGTTCCTCTTGCTGAGAGACACGACTCTGATTCCCAATGTACTGTGGTTCGAGTACACCCACTCACGGCAAGAGGCACGGGCGCGTAGTCGCAAGCTGGTGTCCATGAAATCCCAATGACGGCTACTGGGCTTGGATGAGGATGGTTTGTTGCATAGCTTGGTGCACTTTTACTGGGCATGCAAGAGGTAATGCTGCTACTGCCTTGGCCTATGCTGGCACTTCAGCTGGGGTCTGTGATGTTGGTGCACTCATTCCTAACTGCTGAAGCACAATGGGACATTTACCAGAGACATGAGGGCGTACATCCTCCACTGCTCAGTGCTACAGCAAGCATAGCATCACAGTGTTCCATTTGAGGATCTTTGCCCAATCAACACACTGACAGTTTGTGTTTTGACAAACACGTGCATGTTTGGTGTCAATAGGTTTGTACTTCAGTCTAGATCACTTCTAAAATTTCTGAGTGCATTTATTTGCTTAATACAGCATTGTTCATTGCATTTGTCTTATAGATGAATGCTTTCAGACTTGTGATTACCTCGTCATAATTCTACTTCCAAATTTTTTAGGTAATTAGATGGTGTTATTGGATAAGTGACCATTGTGAAAATTAGTAATACATCTGTTCAGATTTCCAAATGCAGCTGCAGAATATTGTGCTTTTTTTTTGTGAAAGACTGTGTAGGTAAGGATTGTGTCCCAACTTGTTCCAAAAGCTTGAGCAACGTTACAGTACTGTGTGAGCACATATGTAAAGGTTGAGTTATACAATGACCGTTTCTTCTCCGAATGTAGTCTAGACCATCTATTGTGCTTTTAGATGGTGAAATGGGAAAGCATAGCAATGTAATTATTTTAAGTATATTTCTTTGTAGAGTTATATTAACTTAAAACTTTTCAGCTACTGAAAAAATTTGTATTGGTAAATGAATATGTGTGTGTGTGTGTACACACACACACACACACATATATATATATATATAATTTTAGATAAATAACATTTCATATTCTCGGAATGGCATTTTTATAGCATCCAATAAAGTTATGGTGGCACAAATGTTTGCTGAGAGAATACTTTGTGGACATTTTATAGTATAATTTCCTCATATGACTGATTTTGCAAAGACTGTTTGTATTTCTGAGTGCGGAACTGTGTATTTATGCTTTGTTTAATGTTATGTAACAGAGCAGCTGATACACAGAGTAGTTATTTTTAAGGAAGGTTCCATAAAACTGCTCTATAGCTTTCATATTTATTTGCTGGTGTTACTTATTTGAAAATATCCTTTAGTATTGCAGGAAGCTATGGTGAAAAAAAAAAGCTATTGTTTTAAAAAATTTCAAGAAACAGCGCGAAAGAGGCTGGAAGTAATTCAGTGCAGCAAGAAACTCTGTATTCAAAATTATTTTCACCCTTTAAATAACTGAACTTGAAACACAGCCAGACCTAGGTTTTTAAAACAACTTATACAAACTTATCTTTACTTTGCTAGCTAATCTAACTCGTTCAGTTCATATAATTTAAACAATGAGTTCAACTGGATCATTGGATGGCTACACCAAAATTCAATGTATTATTGTTGGCTACTAAAATTCTAAAAATTAATTTTGGCAATATAGCTTGATAGCTAAATTTCCAGACAGCAATATTCAATAGTATGTTCTCTACAGTTATTATATACATAACAAATGGCATTGCGTTATCTCAGAAATTTTTTATTAAAATAAATTTAAATAACTAATATATATCGCACAGTTGAAGATTATAAAAGCTTTATTGTCGAATTGGTAATGTTAAATTGTAAAAAATCCTATAAATTTGAATATTTCATTTACATCTCAAAAGAAATAAAACTTATAAATCTGAAAAAAATATGGAAGATTACATATTTATCAGTATAGGTAACAGTTTTGACAGAATTCATGTAGTTTGTAAAATAAGTAAAATTTGTAAGGAAAAATTTGAAAAATGATATTTGCATTGCGGTTGGTCTATTTTATATAAATGAAAAAAAAAAAAAAAAAAAACTTGAGTATTCAGTCAATTTGTATACAGATTATAAACATATTGTACATTAATACATTTTTTTCTATTGTTAAATTACCTATTAACAAGTTATAACTTTTCAAGCAGCTGTTCGCAAAATAAAAATTTTTGTTAACTATTGAACCAAATTTTTTTCGTTTTGACTGTAATTTTCTCTCTTGTCCCTGTATAGGAAAATTGGGTTTTTCTTGACATTTACACAGCATACATATATTCCCAAAAACTTTTCAGCAAGTAGTGGGAGCAATTTAGATGTTAATAAGTACAACTCCATTAGCAGCACAATACAGAGCAAGGTACCTGTATTTTCCTAACTGAAAATGGTGCTGAATAGATGGCTTCTCTCATCACTGCCAAAAATATAGTTTTAAAATTTAATGCTGACATCTGAGTTGGATCTGGAGAGGGCATGATTTCAGAATATCTAATACTATGAACTTCCTAAAGAAACATAAATTGGACTGGCACAGAGCAGCATGTAATGAGTGCAGTTTGGCCACTGTTTTTTGGAGACAGGCTAGCTAACAGCACACTGGTAAGTGCTGCCTCGCATGGACCCTCCTTCACGTCAGAGATGCAAATGCACCTGTGTATTGATGGAAGTGTATGACTTCAGCCTACCTCCTGCTACCTTCGCACAGCCACTTTGCCTACTACAGGCCTAGAGAATATATATATATATATATATATATATATATATATATATATATATATATATATATATATATATATATATATATATATATATATATATATATATATATATATATATATATAGCATTTAGATGATAGGTGACGCACATTGATCGATCTCAAGCAGCTGATGGAATTTCCCGTCTGTCTCATCACTGGTAATGAACCGTGTACAACCTCGGAGACTACTTTGAAGGATGTTAAATAGCTTGTACTGTTACCGGCAGACATCTGTGGATGAGAGTCCCCTCTTACTCCCTAGACTGCGGCTAAGCACGGACCAGTATGTAGCTGAGCTGAAAGACAGCGGCCCGGCAGTATACATGGAGACATAAAAACATTAGGCAAAACTGGACACAGAGACTTTTTACAGGCGATAATAGATAGCAGTGATCTTCTGACAGTGTGTGCTGGACGATTTCTGTACAATCTGCATGTATTGTTTTTCAAAAAATTGCTTTTCTGTTATTGAGTGCAAATTTTCTGTTAAAATATTCAACAATATCAAATTTAAATCTCATTAGATACAAGTATTACTTGTTTCTTTTCCACAATTTCATCACATCGAGACAAAGTAAATATATTACAAACTCTTTCACTTTTAAAATGGGGAAGGGAGGGAGAAATATAAATATCTGATGTGAAGATTTACGGCGCAGAGTAAGAATTACCTCGACGGGAATGCGTTACTCAGACAATATTTGTTCACAACGTATGCAAATTTTGAGGGGTTTGAGACAGCACTATGTTAAACCAACTTAAACACATTTTGCTCTACAATAGTTTTACTTCTGAAACATCTAGAAATCATGCAACTAATAACACACAAAATCATACAGAGCTGTCACATATCTAGCCAATGCCTATTGCCTAATGTAATTTTGTAGCACATTCATAGTTGTTGGCACAATCTTTTTGAATGTTTTTTTGTAGCACATTCAAAGTTGTTGGTGCAATCTTTTTGATGCTACAGAATTCTTGAATTGTCTCTCGTATTACACTTTTGTCAAAATCAGTCATAATATAACCTTTAGTTTTGGGGCTGCAAATAAAATTGTAATAAAGAAAAATTAATTAAAAAATATTGAATTATAATATTGTTACATTAAATGACACAAGAATATTAAAACTAATCAATGCTATACAATAACACAAAATAGAACAAAAAGGATCAAAATATCTTTTAAATTTTAATTACTTTTTATTCCAAAGAAAAGAGTGATGTATGATGTTCGAGCTAAACCACTCTCATCAGGGGGGGGGGGGGGCAATGCTCAGGGGGGCCCGAGTTTGGCCCGGTTCATAAATGTTTATTTATAAAACAAAGTATTGCGTAAAATTCTAAGTAGGACACTCAAAACTTCTTAACTTTTTTTTTGCAAGAATGACGACTATTTATGTTGTTGTTAGTGGTAGATTTTTGGTGAGGAGGGGTAGGGGAGCCCACAGCACACATTGCTCAGGGACCCGGAATTTCTCTTGGTGGGCCTGAGCTAAACTATAAATTTTTTAAATCAATGTTCAAACCTTTTCCCACAATAACTGCTTTTAATTTAGCACGAATATAGGCAGGCGAATCCCAACCTACATGGCAGAAAATCATAAAATGTGGAACAATTACTGAATACGTTACGTAAATTGTAACTTACAAATTATCTCCAATGAAATAAGCAGTTTGATGTTCACTTTAAATAAGTTCATATTACCACTGACAGTGTTCTGGTTGACCTATTGACTGCCCTCTGTGGTGCAGTCGGTTGAATGTTGAGCGTGAGTGGCTCTGGTTTCGAATCCCGGGTAGGACATGGGTTTGATTTATGCTCGTCTGTATGGGTCACCCTTTCATGGGAAAAATCACTTCCAATAGGAAAACTGCGACGATAAAGTTGTCAGGGAATTTTAAAAATGTGTACTGTAAACTCAAAAATATATTTGCATTTTTTCTTATACTTTTGCAAGTAAAACTCTGGATTACCAGAAACCATATGAATTCCTGCTTTTTCTTGTAATGCATACATTAACCTACAATGTGGACTTACAAGATATATATTTTTAATATTATTTCAATCACATTTGTAAATAGTGAATGTAAAATTACAAATACCTGTAATACGCTTTCGAGAATAAATTTATTTATGCAACTGTAATACAAAGATTATCTTTTTTATTACATCTAGAAAAAATTAGCTACAATTTGAAATTGATCCTACAACTTCTTCAGCAAATACACGTGAACTTAACTTCAACACCAACAAACAAATTTACTTAAAGATAGCATTAGTTTTGAATCTCTTTGTCTAGTAATTTGACAGGCATATAATTTTAAACTGTTAATGTTTTAGTTTTTAATAGTTTTCAAATAGGATTACATATTTGTACATTCTTTGTTTCATAATCTAGAAATTATTTTCTCTTAACGAATGTTGCATTAGGAGTAACATTTACTATCATAAATAATATACAAAAGTGTATTACAGACTGTTAAGTTAGAACAAACAATTATTTTTTCATAAAGGTGACAGAAATATTTTTGCTGTGATTACACTGTGTTGCCGAAACCAGCACTATTTAGAAAAACATAATTACAGGCAGCATTAATTTAGTACGTGATACGGAATTTTAGAAATACATAAACCGATATGATAATTAAAATCCTTTTTATATAAACTCTCAATGATTTACTATGATTTTCGTCGGCTTTATTATTTGAACACCTATGCATATGCAGACCACAATTTTACATAACCTATCATTATACATGGCAAGAATGCTTACACTCAAATTAATTGGGTGGAATTTGTGAAGTAGATGGACACTATGTTGTATGTTGTAATATGTCATAGCAGCAGCATTGTCTAATTTTTATTTCTTATTTTTAAAAACTGTGTATAAGCTTTCTTTATACCATGGGACAGTTCACTACGAGTAAAAACACTTGTGTTCACTACTTTGAAGAAATAAAGCTATAAAATGTTTCAATAGTTTCAAAAGAAATGAGTTGGACTAAAATTACTGGTTAGTTATACTTTATTAAAATGTACGCATAAATGAATTTACACAAAATTGCACTGAGTGTTACAAACTGAGCAATGTATGTATAATTTTTTTTTATGATATGTGGTCGTATATGAATATCATGGGTAAGTGCAATTTTGTAACACTGAGGGTAACTTTTCTGTACCTCCGCAAACGTCCTTCGTCTTCCATTCCCTTACATGCAACTGAGACTACCATAACTGATCTTACTGATGTTTATGGAATAGCTGATAGCACAGTCAGGCCTGCGCATGCATCTCTTCCCTCCTTACTTCGCTTACCCTGCTTCCCTGTGCTCAAACTTGCACAGACGTCTGCCGGCTACAGAACACGTACAATATGTACCCGTTCACATGAGTGTATACAGTTTGTATGAGAATATATAAATTAAACTGAGATTTCAAGCAGCCATGTTTGTCTTTGTTCCTTGCTGAACATTCCTGCATCCATACCCCATGTGGTGCCACATTTAAAATGTACATGTCGTACACTTTCAACTGTACATGGTACATTTCGTGTGTTGGGTCATTTTCAGGAGGTAAACAATAGTTGCCATGACTTCTGTATCAGCCCTCGTAATAGCCTGCTTTAAAATATTCCTGTTCTTATAAAATCAGGCGATGTTCCAAAGTATGTTTATCATAATATTTTTTACCATTTCATCAGCAGCTTGTGTGGTTAAGAAAGTTGTGAAGAAACTAGCTTCTTGTATCAAACTGTGGAAGGAAAAAATTTACGCACAGAACTACAGTTATCTTCAGTATAAATTCAGAATGTCTTTATTGCAGTTGACACAAATAAAGTTACTATAAAAACATTGTCTTAATTTTTTTATTTAAAAAGTGTGTAATTTTTCTGTGAATTTCCCTTATTTTGTTTAGAATTCAAATTGACTTGCGAGTGTTCAAATATTTAGTGCTAAATTTTTTGAAGATACTTTGCATTAAAATTTACCCCTTCCTTCAAAAGACTTCTTTCAGTATTAATTTTGGGCTTAACATTTGATTCTTTTTCAAAAAGAAGAAAATTCATATCACTTATTAATTGAAAATCAGACAAAGCAAATTGTTCTGCACACTAGTGTGACTGTCTTAATGCTGTTGTGCTACAGTTTTTGACAAAATATCCAACTTATCATTAAATTATAATATTATACCAGAAAAGTGAGTCACTAGTTGTGCTAAGCTTTTAAACATTTTGCTAGGCGAACATGTGGAATAAGTACTAATTTCTCAAGCATTTGTAACAGTGTGGCACATTCCTAATTTTAATGTTTAGAACTTTTGTGAGTGGTGTAGTTGCCTTAGATTTGAAAATTCCAATTAATTTCTTGGTCTAAGACAGCTGTAGTCTGTAGTGATGGGTCAGTTCTTGGTGCTAACTTTGATGCATTCTGTTTTTCATTAAATGCGTCCATTTTACTTTCTGTAGATGCTAAGTTTTACAGTTGAGTACTCTCAAAAAATTTTCTTGTTTGAGTTTGCTGTAACTTAACCTATGTAAGTGCATCAGTTTGTAACACTTTGTTAACACAAATGGCTTCTTCTCATTTTTCTGTCTAATCATTTTGTGTTATATGCACAGAGATGATAAATTTCCACTCTGTGTGCGCATGTGTGCATATGTGTGTGTGTATATGTGCATGTGTATATGTGCATGTGCACATGTTTGAGCATGTGAACAAATGTGTGTGCATACTGAATTATTGTTATTAAAAAAAAGTATGGTGTGCATAGAGAATTATTGCTATAACCAAATATTACTGTGTAGCATTATTTCATGCAGTGTAATTGTACACTTACTTTGTTAGTATCCTGTTTTTTGTGAACGTCGTTGGGTGAATGGAAGCTCGCAAGTTGACAGTAAACAATGTAGTATGTTTGATAGCCTCATTTTCCTCAAGTGCCCATCATTCACACAAAGACTATAGAAGTTATAACAGATGATAATCACAGGTGTGACTCAGAAAAAAACATTTTCTTTTTGCTATCCCTCATCAGTAAACACACACACCCAAAACTGGAAAAACACACAATTTGGCCTGAACCATTTGAATAGTTTCTAATTAGATCTCACTTTGTAATTGCAGGAACTTAGTCATAATTTGAAACATAAATAATGTTGAATGCAGAAAGGCTGCAGATAATTTCATTGACCGCTGAGTGAGCGTAATCCACACCTCACTCACTCCTCTTGTCCAAGAATGCAGCTGCACCTGGCAACAGGACAATAACTAGAGACAGAAGTTTTCTGCACACTGAATATCATAAATTCTGCGATATGGGAACAGAAATTCTGTGACTGAGAAAACAACATTCTGCTATATAATAAACAACATTCTGCACTTTAGAAAGAAAGTTAATATGCAAGAAAAACAAGTGTCTCAAGTGTAATCTCACCTCATTACTCAGTTCAGTCAAAATAATCTAATACAAGCCAAATAATAAACCTTGGTACTTAGTTATATAGAATAGGGGCTTTTCTGAAAATAACAAAAAATTTCCTGGAAAATGGTATAAATTAACATTTTATCTAATTGCCAAAACTCTTAGACAAAATACGAATTACTAGTTGAAAGCTACAATTTGGTTATGGATTTCTAGATAGTAACGATATTGTGCAAAAATTGAGTAATTGAAATATATTTATTTTCATCGCTGCACATTTGTGTTATTTATCTATCACAAATTGAGCCATTGCTGCAACCCCGAGCGAGCAGATAGTTGAAGGGTGCGTTGAGCGATATCACCACCTGCCAGCAATGGCCACCAGCCCGGCAAGCCCTCGGCCACAAAAATATATTGCCATGCATTGGCTAAAAACGCCAATTGTTGCTTGGCTTTTCTGATAGCCACATCAACCTTGGGCAGCTCACTCTACCGCCTCGTGTGCTAGAGCTCTCTATCCAAACACTGCCTAGATGCCTAGAAGCTCTTCAGCAACATCGCTGCCTACATCCAGACCTTCCCCCTGCAAGCCTTTCAGAAGATGTCTACCACCCTTAGTCGTTTGCCTACATCAACGGCTACCCCACGCTTCTTTCAGGAAGTGGTTCCCCTAAGTGCCTTCATGACACAGATACAGTATATACAGGGAAAGTTGATTTAGCTATCTTAGTCGAAACTGCCACAATTTAGCCTAGAACCAGGTCCTCTTCACTTGGATAGCGCAGTCTATTACTTCCAGTCAGCTCGATGTAGTCAGGAGATATTACGAGCCACCATGTTTTATTTCTCCCGTAATAAGCATGTTCATAACTTACATTATTTTCTCATTTCCTTGAATATGCCTAGAATCTATAGTAGACACCACGTCCCGTCATAGTGGAGCAGGAGATCAGGTTTGAACTATACACATTTTACCGCCTATTGTAGGACTGCGAGCTCCCCCTTAGGGACTAGTATGTCAGAAAACACACACCATTCGACAGCTACCCGTTTGGAGCACCTCGTTGTACCTAACGGTAGAGCCATAACCACTAGTTATACACCTCTAGAGAGGAGAGGCCTCTAGATCAGCTTGTACTCGTCCACCGCACCATGTGTGTTGCTGGAGGGAGTACTTGGTTGTCTCTATGTTTGGCATGTCCGCTCTAGGACTACAGCCATCAAAGCTATTGGGACTACTCCGAGAAAACCATCTCTCCAACCACCATAATGTTTGTGTTGCAGGCTGGTGTAACAGTTATGCTCTGCGTCTGCCTAGTTGCCGCGACGGCAGAACACCACTAGATAGGGAACTGCACGTTGACTGCTCCTATCTGTAGAGACAGGTTTTGTACCTGTTGTTATTTACAAAGTGAGATGGGAAAGACCTGAAGAGAGGAAGGTTATCTGTACCTACCGATCTACCTGGAGCTGCACCCAGCCCAATAAGGCATTTAGCCAAGAATCTCCCCAGGAACGAGCTCAGGCTACTCGTAAGTTTGTGGGGCTTCATCCTCCAGCTCCCTCCCATTTTCAGTTTACAGCTCCTCGGAATGTTCCAGGGACTCCACATTCCATCTGTCCAGGAGCAAAGGTACTCTTGGTGTTAGCCTGCCCCTGGTTTAACGTTTACCGCAGCAGCAGTTCCAGCTGCAGCAACCCATGGGGACAGTCGAGCTACACCAGCAGCCATATCCCAGCCAGCAAGCCAGCAGCACCGTCCAGCCTACCGAGCGCCGGCGTAAGCCAACCACCCTGCCTATAGCCAAATCAGTAATTGACTGTGTGCCTAGTCGACAGCTGACACGACCCACACTGTACACAGGTGTTGGTCCGGTACCATAGAAAGTCGGCCACAAACCGCCCTTAGTGCCACCGGCCTGCACTAACAGTCACTATTTCTGACGTAAAGTCTGATTGCTCTGAGTCAGATAGCGTCATGCGTCTAGGGAAAGGGATGCCATTTTATTAATTAATTCTTTCATTCATTAATTTCTTTTGTGTTTGCCAGGGAAGAAAAGATGTTGATATTCTTTTGACCTCTGTGGCATGTTTGTAGACAAAAGATAAAAATATTTTCACATGTTTAAACTCTAAGAAAGCATGATGCTTTCAGTACAACGAGCGAGTACACAAGAAGGCACTCATTATTTTAACTGTACTTTCAGTATACGTAGATACGGCAGTGCATTAAAAAATAATTGCTATGGCAAATGTGTTGTTATAGCCCATACTTATGGCGCGGTTCTGCTGTAATTGTGAAAACACTTTACCTAGAGCTGGTATATTTAAATTTATGAGGATGCAAGAAACTGTATAGTGCCTGGCAGATTTGGAGGGGGAAGAGGGGTGAACATTCAGTGAGGAGAAGAGATGCATGTGCAGTGTTGGTCATGTTAACAGTAGTCTCACAAACATCAGGTGGTGCATTCTTGCTGCTGTTACCAAAGACTGAATACTGGATGTTTGTGGGCTGGTGCATGTGTTGCCTGGCTGTTTTGTTGTCACTCAGGTACAGACTAGCGAGCATAAGGGAATTTATGTGCCCAGATATCTGCTGGGTACGATACTTACCAATATTAAGAACAGATAGAATATATGTAGTATGGTGGGACACATTAACTGGGCATCAGAAAGTACTGTTTGTGTATCAAAGTATTTAGCCTGGTACTGACCCACTATCAGCAGCTGAATGTTACATATTTTTGGCAGTTTTTAATATTTATTTTGTTTAGTTCCAAAAGTTTAAATTGTAATTCTGTCGTAATATGCTGATTATGTGTGTTAATATATTTTTTATAATTTGCATTTTATACATTGTAATTGATTGGCAAGATGGATTGGAAGCAGATAAAAGTACAAAGTATGTAAATGTTACATAATATTGTACTTCATAGTTAATCTTAAAATTTAAATTTGATATATAGGTGTGTTAGTTATACTTGCAGTTGTAATTGAAAGTTTTTTAATAGTTTAATTTTAGAAGAAAAATGATACCCAGCATAAAACATCTGCTTTTATTATTGTGGTGCCAAGTGTTAAACTTTATTTGTTTATTAGGTGTCAAAAATTATTTTCTGTTTGCCAGATGAACTTCAGAGCTTTGGAGAATGTTAGCTATGTGGCATTAATTCTTTTAAAGATTTTCTGTTTGGGACAACAATGTACTGGTTGTTTGGGATTCCAATACATTATTTTTAAGGAATGGTAGGGCACACCAGGATGATCATTTTTTCTATATAGGAACGTCTAGTCTGAAACATTTTTCTACTGTGTTACAGGCGCTGAACGCACTGTGCACATTTAAATTTAGTGCACGTGTGGCATGGGCCCTTGCAGCGAACGGACAGCTCTGGTAACAGCTTGTTGCATAAACAAACTTATGTGGGTGTGTTTCATGGGGGTTTACAAACACATAAATACAATGTACCATTACAGCAGATGTTCAAAGTGATGACCCCTACCTGTATACAAGCAATGCAGCAGTGTGCTACGTTCTGACATGCAGTTGAAAATCCTAGGCATGGATTCCACTTCCTAACAAGTGGCACATATTAGGGCTGTCAGTTCTTCCATAGTGTTAATGAGCATGATGTACACTATCCTCTTGACATGGCCGCACAGGAAAAAGTCTAATATTGTCAAGCCTGGCGATCGTGCAGGCCATGCAATGGGACCTACCTGCCCAACCCACCATTCACCATGTGAGAAATGGGCTAACACCGCCATGATTACTTACTCGTCCAACATGTCAACCAGCACCAAATGTGGGGGCTCTCTACTCGCTGCAGTGACAAGCAGTGCTGCATGTCAATCTTGGATTGTGTCAGCACCGTACATTCGCTGCAAGGTCCCGTGCAATGCATGCACCACATTAAAAATGCGTGTGGTGGCATTTGGCAACTGTAGCAGTGTAAGGAAACATTTCCAACCACACATTCCTCTATAAAAAATTATCTTCCTGGTGTGGCCTCCTATCCCTTAAAATTAATGTACATATTGAATTCCTGAACAACCTGTTTATAAAGTATAAAGCATGCTGGAAAGGTAATATTTTCTGCCTGAAGAATTTTGTTTTGAGGTTTTCAGCTTCTTTAAGTTTGTGTTCACCATATGGAAATCTAGATGTTAAATCAGCAGTTGGCAAAATTCCAAGATTATAGCTAACCAAGGTTAATTTTGGATGCTTAAAAAATTCATTTTGTGCAACTACCATTCCAAGTGTTCCACCAAATTGGCTTGTGGTACAAAGTTTAAAAAAAAGGGGGAGGAGCCTCTCAACATCTGCCAAAAAAAGTGTTGCTCTATCAGACAATTTTTGGAACTACCTACTGTGTTTAATGTATGTTGTTTATAGTTCTAGTGATTCCATGAAAATCACAGGTGTTCCAAAAATGTCAACACTGTGTATACAGTATTTCCATTAATAGCTTTCACCAGGAAAACTAATTTTATATTTTTCAGAACATTGAAGTTTTTGAAAATGCAGAAAATATTTTTTTACATATTTGTTCCGTGTATTTAAATTATTACATTGATGCATAGGCTCTTAAACATACTTATTTCTGGCCTTTGACAAAACTATTAGATAAAGTTAGGTCAGTTTTCCAGTTACAAAAGCATTATGATTGCTTTGTAATTCCAAGTAAGGCGCAGTTGCACTTTATCTAATATAATTACTTTGTGGCAGCAAATATCGTTAAACAGTTTAAAAACTCTGACATATGAACAATGCAGCATAGTATTTACTGGGAGATTTTTACAGTACAGTTTGAGGAGGAGTGAGATTATGCAGGCAATATGTCTGGATGTGTGGGGAGTGTTCCACCATGCATTTTGCTGTTAATCTACTGCTGTAGCATACTAATTCTGGGCATTTTCTTGAACACCAAAACAAAAAATAGCATTGCAGACAATACGAGTTTCAGAGAACAATAGATTTTTGCTCATTTTGAAATACTAATTTTGATTTATTTTAATTATATGGCTTTATCTAGTCATAAGCTTACCAGATTGTCTCCTTTTTAGATACTAATTTTCCTGCACATCCTTTGGTAGTGTAAATCCAGAAACCATCTCCATTACAGTTATGATCATCTATACAAATGAGCTTTTAATATTAATTGTTAAATAATATTTAATTATTATCTTATTTCTATATATGTAGATGTTCACTACTAGTATTAGTGTTGGGAAATGTTTATGAGTAAGTAAATGTAGGTAGCATTGTGTAGTGTAATGTTTCTTCTTTAGCATGTAAACATATGGATGGGTACTGATGTTAATGGCAGTTGCAAGCAGTGTCGCGTAAAGATAAGTTGCAAACGCAATAAAGGAATGCAAAAGGTTTTTTTTTTTTTTTGCAGCGCCCACAGCGATGTGTGTCAGTTTCAGACACATTTGTTTGGATGATTCTTACAACAGAGGAGAATAATTAACAAAATATTTTTGACACGCCATTCTTCAATAGTGTATGTCCAAAATATTTTGCTTCATTTTTCACTGGTGCAGGTGTACAGTTATCTACATATTTGTGTTCCTGGCTGTATAATCACATCATGCAAAGGCCAAGGCTGTTATTGAAAAGAACCTTTGCAGTGAATTGCCGTTTTTGCGCATGCAACCCGAATTTGGTGACTGTTTTGCATTTGGCATTGATATCACAATGGTGAGGAAACTAAAATTTTCGCAGGTATGGTTGTTGGATAAACAAAAGTATAAGTGTGAGTGGAGAAAACAATTCCCATGGTTTGTACATTCCAAACAAGAACAACTACATTAAATATGTAGACATCCTTCATATCCACTTTTTTTCTGTAATTTGCCATTTTTTTAATTCCAAGGATTTTACAGGATTTGACCCAATGATTCCAGGATTTTACAGGATTTTTATGTATAGGAACCAGGATTTCAGCTTCAGGGCTGGTGGTGCAGCCCTGTTCTAGTATATTCACAATAACTGGCAATGAGGATTGGATCAACAATACACTGTTTAAAAGTGTAATGTTGTGAAAGTTTCATGTGTTGCCTGTGATGTGTTAATTCTTAAAAATAACTTTTTCCATTTCTAAGGTATCACTCGGTTTCACCTAGGCACAGGAGAAGACTTTAGTTGCAGAGGTTGCCTTACCACACACGAGAGACATTAGAGAAACATACTCCCAGGGTGTGAGTAGTGGTTGTGTATGTTACTTTCCCAATGAAGCCCAAGCACCTGTACCGTGTGAAACTAACAGCGTTAAGCAGAAAGCTTAGCTAACAGGTACACCAGTGAGGCTCAAGGGGATGTTCACCATGTGTTGATTACAGTGGTCTGCTTGCACGTATCTTGTGTTGATTCAGGAATTTTAAATGCCATTTCTGCAAGAAAAGAACACATTGAGTGGATGTGCCTTGAAAAGAATTGCCAAGTTGCCACACAATCAAGTGTTAATGTTGTGGAAGTTGAATTAAATGAACCAGATGTGTACTATGTGCAGCCTATTCAATTAAGAGGAGCTGGAAAGATGTTAACATTAGTAGCTGTGAACAACAACCCCATTTGCAAGGAGCTTGATGCTGTGGCAGGGCTTTTGATAATCGATGAGACCACATTCAAGAAAATATTTTCCCACGATGCACCAAAATTTATAAATACTAATTTTCTTTTGTAGGGTTACAGACAATGTGATAAAAGTTCTGGGATTCTGTGAAGAACCAGTTGTCTATGGGTCTTACAAATGCCAGCTGCTTTTAGTGTTATCCAAGGGGAAAGCACAGCTCTTTTCTGGAGCAGAATGGGATGAACTCCCTTGGGATAAGGGTTGCAAGGTAACTTGCAATTAGAGTGATGTAATGTCAGACCTAGTAAAATATTTCCAGGATGTTTATAGTAAATATTTGGACTGATTTAAGGGTTCACATATAACTTTTAAACTAAATGCAACAGTGTGATCAGTTTCTATTTGTATTACACATTGAAAACATACAAAAAGAACTCTAAAAGTTAGCTGGTCAGGGAGTGTTCACACCTGTCACAAATTCAGATTTGGCTACTTCCATTGTACCCGTGCTGAAAGCAAATAGAGATGTGGTAATTTTTGGAGACTATAAGACAAGAACAACATTAACAAAGCCTTCATAGATGATCTCTACCCTGTTCCATTTTTAAACCAGTTGTTAGCCAAACTCAATGGAGATTGTGCTTTTGAAAAAATTAATTTAAATCAAGCTTTTTAACATCATGTAGACAAGGAGACTGATGGCTCAAATTACTGTTAGTAAAAAGGGAGTTTTTAAGGTGAACAGATTACAATTTTGTTTGTTTGTGTGTGTGTGTTCACACCTGCGCACATGTGCGTGTGTATGTATGTGTATTATATATATATATATATATATATATATATATATATATATATATATATATATATATATATATATATATATATATATATATATATTTTATATATATATATATATATATAATAATACATACATACATACATACATACATACATACATACATACATACATACATAATCATACACACACACACACACACACCCAAATTGCAAAGGTTTATGGGAAAGTGGCTGGTGGGACTGGACGGAGGTTGTATCCAATTTTGACGATATTCTGGTTAAGGCAGTGTCACTCGAGATTTTTGCAAGTGGGAATCGTGCTGGACAATGTCGCTGGTTGGTGGATTTTCTCAGGGATCTCCAGTTTTTCCTGCCCTTGCATTCCAGCACTGCTCCATTCTCACCTCATTTCACACTCATCAGCTCTCAAGACTGTGTTAACACTCACCCCCAAATATCTCAACTCTAATCAACTCTGGTTAAAGTAGAATCCATGGAAGACCTAGTTACTATTTTGTATCAGGTGTTCTAGTGTTTCAAGGCTGCTAGCATTCATGTGAAAAAGGAAAAGTGCATTTTGGGAGCATTATTAGTTTCTTGACTGGATTATGTTGTTGGCGAACATAGTATTCAAACCCTCACATGATAGATTAATGCCGTTCAAGGAGCACCTACTGCAGCAAAGACCTGAGAAGAATTTTAAGCATGTCTAGAATTATTGAACTTCATCAAGCTTTTCTGCCCAACAGGCTCTCTGTTCTCTTCACCGGCTGCTGGATAAAGCAGCAAAATGGGAATTGCAGGAGGTGCATGACAAGTGTTTGTGGAGCCATTAAAGTTCTATCAAACTTATTGTTGGCAATTATGATCCACTAAAACCTCTAATTCTTATATGTGATGCATCACAATATGGTGTTGGGGTGTTATTAATCCAATCTAGCATGATGGAGGATGCATGCACCTGTGATACACCTATATGAGCTTTTACTTGAGGATGATAATGACCCTTACCGAGCATAAATATGCTCAAATAGACAGGAAGCTCTGATTATTACAGCAGATGTGAACAAATTTTACAATTACTTTGTATGGCAACATTTTGAGATCAGCACTGACCATATACCATTGTTGTGCCTATCACCAAACATCATCTCTCTTAGGATGCTATGCTGGAGCATCATGTTAAGTGGATACAGCGTTATACTGTGTTACAAACCAGGAAGACTTTTCAGTCTTTGAATTGCTTTCCCCTTCCTCCCTGGAAGATGTTATTGGGGACCCGTAAAAGCCTCCAAATGGAGCAGATGAAATTTTAAATTGCCAACATGATGCAGAAGTATCCACTTTTGTCAAAGAAGAGGTCCACCAGCCATTCTGCATGTGCTAACATGAGCTGTCAATACATCTTGGCTGCATTTTGTGGGTGAAACGAGTAGTTCCAGAAACAACCCAAGAGTATGTATCGCACTGCACACACTGTGTAAACAAAGGCACTGGCTGTGTATGGTGGCCCTGTATTAATAGACATTGAGAAAATGGTCAGGTATGGTAGCATTTCTCAGTCAGTGCAGCATGCTCCTCCAGAGGCACCAACTCATTCATGGGAGTGAACAAGGAGGCCTTGGTCACGACTCCACATGAACTTTGCTGGGCTGGTCCGAGGGTAAATTTTCCAGATTAGTATTGTTGATTCGTACTCAAAATGGCTAGAAGTGACATACGTTGAAGCCCTGGACTCAAGTGTTATTGGGGTTCTATGCAGTATGTTCACCACACATGGATTACCTGACACTCTGGTTAGCAACAGTGGCAGTACATTCATTTCTGCACTGTTTCAAGTGCTGCCAAAAATAATGGCATTGACTTTATCATGGTAGCTCCCTACCAGCCATCATCAAATGGACAAGTGGAGTGTATGGTTCAAACAATGAAAAGTGTGCTGAATAAAATGTGTGATAGTGATTTATCAAGATGACAGACCCAGATTTTCAGAAGAGATAAAATGGAAGCAAGATGAATTGTGCTTACAGGAAGCTAGGGTGTTTGTCTCACTAGGCCCGGTCTATGCCAGGAATATGGGAAAGGGTGTAAAGTGATTGTGGAGTTGTGGTTGAGGTGTTGTACAAGGTGTTCGCAACAGAGGTGTTAGGATCCTTTGTCACATTAGGTCAGCTTCGTCAGAGACGTGGGTTTGCCTAGACACTACACTCCAGGGGAGCCCAAGCAACCATCACACATACACTAAACATTAAATTAATATTCACAAATACAAAACTATCTTATTTAAATTTACTTTACCGTAGTTACAGTGCACTTTTTTTTAATGTTTTCAAGTGTACTTTTACCTTAAATGTAGCTGAGAAGCTGCATTGTTTCTTCCCCCATTGTCGTGCTTTGCATACCAGTAACACAAACTTAGGTACAACTGTTTGTTGTGTACAACCACATGGCAAGGCAACAATATGGAAACTATTGTACGCACTATGCCACACAGCTACAAGGTTACAATAGCACCTACGTGCACAATGGCAACAGTGTTCACACAGTCGATAACAGTGCAGCTTGTCTGCTCACACTCACAAGTCATCTGTATTCTGTAAAGAGGGCAAATCTTATCATTTGCAATTTTGTAAGAGAGTATTTTAGCACTTCACTTTTCCCAAAAAATTGTATTCATGTTTAAAAATAATTATGTAATTTGTTTATATATATAGTGTGTGTGTGTTTGTGTGTGTGTGTGTGTGCGTGTGTGTGCATGTGCGCGCGTGCGGGTGCGCGTGCATGCGTGCATGTGCGCGTGCGTGGTGTGTGTGTGTGTGTGCGCGCGCGCGCGGTAATCATTTACCACACATGTAAAATAAATTATTTCAATAATTGTTCATTCAATTTATGTAGTTTGGTGTGTAGTTTATTCACCCTTTTAATAATACACTAAGTTGGTTTTACTCAAACTGGTAAATAATGGGGGAAAAGACAAAAATGAGGCAAACAAGCAAGTAATCACAATAAATGAAATTAATTAATTTTACATAACAACAAAATGTGGTACACATCGGTACAATAACACAGAATGAATACGTAGAGATTAACTTTTGGAAATTTAAGTAGCTGTTGGATCAAACCATTATAAAAGAACAAACAACTCTCAAAACAGTTTGGAGTCTTGTTTTTGTTTTTAATTACAGTTGACTGTTTCCTTTGTTACTTTTTGTTGTTTTTTTTTTCTGTGATGTTACTTCCTTGACTTTAATTATCTTATGCATCTTTTGTATTTGTGTGTTTTCTCCCAGTGGTACAATCTTCTTAGTTTTATTGTTCCTATAGCGTTTCTCCCTGGGTATTTCTTTTGGTACTTTTTTATTTATTTATTTTTTTTTTTTTTTTGTGATTTAGATTGAGGGAAATCTTCATAAAAAAAACCTGTGGTGCAGTACAGGTATAACCCTGGTTGTACATAATCACATCAAATTTTTAAGTTTAACCCATAATAGGTAATATGTTTGAATAGGCCATGGGTAGGTCTTCGGGTTTTGTTATTCATGGTCTGCCAACATACGTCTTAATTTTTATTTTGTTAGAGCTTAGTTCACGCCAGTTCTTTGTTTGTTCTTTATTTGTGTTTGTATTAGACTAAATATGAATATTCTTCCCACATTTGATTGTTTCAGTTGGGCCCTGCAATTAAAAAGCTCTAGTAAAAGCTCATTTTTACTCTATGTTTTTGGGGCAAATATCCTGCATTAACCATAAAAGCAAATGCCAGGTATTGAACCATAAACTCACTATACATGCTGATATTCAACCTTACAGATATACAGTAGAACCTCGATTATTCGTTTTTCAGTGGACCAAAAAGAAAAAAGTGAGGCATGCAGGAAAACGAAGGATGCGAGCTTAGATTTTAGTCCTGAGAAATATTGTACATAACCTTAAAATGCATTTTTTTAAAACCAACAGCCAGAATATGTCGTCAAAACAACTTATTCAAGTCAATTTATGATTTAATATTCACTTTAAATTAAAAACTTAAATTCTTAAAATTAAGCAAAATTTTGTTTTTATTTCTATTAATATTTTCGTTAATGTTCCTTCATCGACCGAGCGATGCTCAATCCCTCGGTAAAATTTACCACAGCCGATTTATTTGCCACAATTTTTGTCAATCATTACTTGCCAAATCTTTTTCAAACCTTTACAATTCTAACCAAACACGCAGCCAATAGTTTCCGATAATAATCACAGTCCTTAAATTAGCACGACGGCTCTAACTTCATTCAAAATTCCGTTTACAATAACACCATAGATAGTTGAATACAGTGTCGGAGATTGTGTGATTTGTTCTAATTGTTGCCACCCTTTGAGTGCAGTAAAGACGTAAGAAGAAGATTTTGAGATGATTTCTCATTGTCGCCAACCTACTAATGCAGTAAATACATAGGAAGCAGAAGAAAAACTTGTGGAATGTAAACAATACTATTGATAGTATCCGTTATCGATTTTCCATGCTGTTTTGCATTCACATGGCGTTCAAAAACAAATGATGCACGTAATCTTTGGCGAATGTACAGATGAGAAATATGGTGAAATGTAAATAATACGAACGAATCATCGAAAATTCGCTGTATTTCATAGTTAAATGATTGTTTCGAATATATTTTGGTTTTCGGACAGAATATCTGATCAATGAATGAGGGTAAGTTATGATTTAAGTGTCGTAGCATGGTGGTTTCTTTAACATTGTTTATATAGGATATTTGTCAGGACGGGCCAAAGAAACGACTGATACGGGAAATTTACATAAACGGGATCTCAACAACAAGGTTTCACTGTACACAACAGTACGACCAAAATTATGTAAAACTAGGTGAACAAAATATTACGTACCATGTGAAGGTTAATAGTAAAACGGGTCGCAAAAAACAACCTCACGCTTAAATATACTTTCAAACTTTACTGTCGATGTTTTCTCATTCGAGCATAATGCACAATAGAATGGCTGGCTGCTACTCTCAGCACAGCTGATTTGTTACAGTGATGCCTCTCACTGAAACAGCAGAATAAAAATTCCCAGCTCTTAAAATTTTTTTGTATAATTGACTGGATTACCTTAAAGTAGAGCTACAGTGATTAACTAACCAAGAAAACCATGTTTTTATAATCCCGAATTTAATGTTCAGAAAGGCGATAAGGTGTATTCATGCTTATAACACAGCAGGTTTATTGTTTTAAATTAACCATTTTTAGCCCATGAAGTAAAACTGATATGTAAGAAGTACAAATGTTACATATACTCTTTTAAACAGAAGTAAAGTTATATTCACTCTTTTGTGACATCTTATTTTCTGCACAAATAGTACACTTGTAAATTAATAATTTTTAAATATTTTTAGCTCTTGATATCGGGAACTCAGCGAAAATCTAAAAATCCCAAATTTGTTGAATTCACACTTTTTACTGAACACCAACAAAGTCACAAACAAAGCTGTGCCATGTTCAAGGCCAGCACACAGCTGGTGGACGTGCAGAACGTAAGACAGCTAACTTGTAAACACATCAAATTTGCATTTCCTAGTTGTCATCCAATACTTGAGGTCGTTGCTTGTAGTAATAAATAAAGAGTGGGGTTATACATTGAATATTAATTTTTTTGGGAATTGTGTGCTTATAAATTGGGTAGGAGACTGCACAAAAATAAAAAATATGGTATGTAAATGTTAGCAGCATTGTTAACTGTAATGTTTCTTCCTTAGCATGTCTTAATTTGGATGGATAGTGATCATTATGTCAGTTGTGAGTTGAGTGTAGTAAAATGAGTCACAAATACAATAAAGGAATCTGAAAAGAGTATGTTTTAGTATATTCATAACAACAATGCTGTACATTAATACTAAGTACTAGTACATAAATTGAACACAAAAAATTATTTTTTTATCATTAAATGTGAAATCCCGTGAAAGAAAATAGTCTCATGGATCTTTCTGGAGAGTTAGTGATGCAAACTTTTGGTAATTGCTGCTCGTGAAAATAGTTTGAATGGCTCAGTTGATATAGTTTTCGGGTAATAAGAATGGATTTGGAGGAGAGACCTACTGATGAGTTGCTCTCAAATAAATCTAATCTAGCAATTCAAGGAATTCAAGGTTGCAAGTAGGCCGCTAGGCTACCAAAGATATATAAAAGGACAGGAATTAAAGTACTAAATTCCTGTCCTTTTATATATTTTTAATCCTGGAATTTGTTTTACAAGACTGTATACTTGATGGCCGAGTCGTTTTACGTCCTTCACCGACTAAATAATTTTATTTGTCATTATACTTTACAGTAATTATTTGGTAGGTTAATTTTATGTAGGAATTAATTTTTCCTGTAGGTGAAAGTGAAAGAAGAGTTTTTTTTTTTATAGTACTTAGTTTTGTGTTTGAGTAAATATACCAGCCAAAAGTTCCTGTTGTATAGATAATCAGGTTTGGTGGACTTTCTTTCAGTAACATTAAACAAATGTATTTTTTTTAAAGTAAGATAATGGAGCCACTAAAGACTAGTGGGAATCAATGTTAAAATATAGTTTTCTGTTTGGTTAATGCGTATAAGAGTCAAGATTCTCTTGATAGTGAAAAGGTGTTAATTTGCTTGGATTTTTCAGTTTTTGGCACCAAATTTCACATCTGTTTTTTTGACCAAATCTCGAAATTGAGCTCTATTTATCTCCAGGTTAAATATTCTAGTTTTTTTAGCTACAGATTTAAGGTTTTATGTTTATGTTAACCATAAGGTCTAATCATTTACATAAATGATGCAACTATAATTTAAAAATTTAATTTAGCACTTAAATAACAAACAGGAAATAGAAAATTTATTTGCCACTATTGAAATAGATTATTACAAGTATACCAAACATGCAGTAATAGAATTTATTGTGCTGTTATTATTTCGTGTGAAAACATTACAGGTTGTAAGTAATGCAACATGAGTTTTACAATCCATCATACCTATTCATTTGACTTGCAAAGCTAAACATATGTGTATTGAATATTCATGTTATATTTGTAGTAATTTTTTATGAAAATGCTTATTTACTCATACTCATGAACTTGTCAAAAAAAATTACTTGAATTTGTGAAATTTTCAAAAAGAATTACTTGAAGTCTACAGAAATTAAAGTTTGTACCTGTGCTCGCAGGCCCCAAGTTTTCTTAGACTGTTTGGGCAGCTATTAACATCGGAGTCTTGAGAGCTGATGAGGTTGAAGTGAAGAGAGTATGGAGCAGTGCTTTAATGCAAGGGTGGGGGAACTGGGACACCCTAGAGAAAACCTGCCAACCAGCTACATCGCCCAGCATGATTCCCACGTGACCCTTCTGGGAATTGAACCCGGTTCGCCTTGGTGGGAGGTAAGTGCTAGAACTGCTGCACCACCATGGCCCTTAGACTTGTAAGGTCTGACTAAAATAATATTTATCACATCTGCAAAACACTTTATAAACTACAGTCAGTTATACATTACCTTTTATTTCATTTGGGGAAATAATTGAAGTCATCCATCACTTTAAATTCAGATAATCTGGTGAGTTATTCTAGACCGTGGAAAACTCAAAGTAAATTATAGGGCCCTAAAATTATTCCTCTTTGACACTGAAATTCTAAGTTGCCAACTGATCACCAGTTATGAGAGAGTTTAGCATAAGAAGGTGAGGGTGTGTGTCTGATGGTTTGGCAGACATGTCCAGAAAAAAGTATCAGTGCATGTTATTCCATTTACTGTTATATTATGTTTAATGATAGTGTAAATGGCAAGTTATTTTTAATGTGATAGTGTGAGAATCCAAAGTTGCCACAACTATGTATTTGACTACTGTTTTAAGAGACGTAAAAGTAACTACTTTTTTTTATTATTATTATTTTGCTTGTGCCCTGCGTGTTGAATTAAATTCATTCTGACAGGTATTTTGAATGAAACGAGATAAGTACGTATCTCTCCTTTTCTTGATCATGCATCCACAGACTAGTTTGCCACTTGCCTTATCTTGGATGTTAAGCTATCTCATCCTTCCTTCTATCTTCTGTTTCAAATTTTAGTCTGAAATGCCACATTAGTGATAGTATGTGGAGTCGTGTTTAAACAGTGAAGCTGCATTGGTTATTATTATTTTGTTTAAAAAAATTAATTGGCTATGTGGATTGCAATATTTAGTCTACTGTGTCATGGTATTTGTATTTTCTCGAATATAAAAAAATTTGTTACTATAAATTAGTAGTCTGTTAACATTTTCTGCCGTGCAGTGCAGCAATTCTTGCTGTTTTCAGGTAGAAGGCTCTTACATACGTACATTAATATGAATGTTGTGGCCTCCAGCACCACTTTTTGAGCTACGCTGTTTTGAAATTTGATTAGATGTTTTTGGGCTTCAGTATTCATATCGGAGATTTTTAAATGCTTAGGAAATTTCAGCTTATTAGATAAATTGAATTAATTTCTTCCTCATTCTTTTATTATTTTTAGTAATGTTAATACATGCAAAGGAAAAGTTACTGACTGAGGGCAATGTACTGTGTAAAGCCATTAACAACGGTGCATGGTAAATCAGCCATATTATACAAACTTACTATGCCGTGCTTGTGGCATGGAACCAATACACTTCTGTTCAGGGAGTTACAGACTCTACACTAACTATAGACAGCTTGCCCTGCTTTGTTGTTCTGCAGGCTTATAGTATGCAGATAAGACTAACATAATGGTCACTTGGGGATGGGTAGTAAATCTTCTTATTACTCTTGCTGACATTATTCTTTTGCATGCAAAATAACAGGGAATAATCAAGTAATAAGCTTGCAGCTCACCTGAGCAGAAGTGTTGGAAAGTCTAGAGGGTTGGGGCAGCAGAGTGTAAAGGGTCCCTTCCCATATATTATATGCAGGGGTGTAGTCGTAAATTTAGCAGTCCCGGAACGCTCCAATATAAATATCCGACGGCAAGATAGAGATAATGATATCTTGCGTACTGGGAAGGGGGGGGGGGAGAGCTTAGGTTTAGGTGCTCTTTCAGCGATAGAAGGGTTTGGGGAGACGGGATTTGTGTTGAGAAACCGTTATTTAACAGACATTTGAGTTGATTATGTAAGAAGCCGATTGATATTTTAAATTTCCGACTTTCCGAGCAGCCCAAATAATAATACCAGAGTGTTGTGAAATAACAACATTACACAAGTAATAGTTAAGATTTTACAGAGCACATGTAATGTAAGATTGGTTTGAAATAAACTACAAAATTACACTTATTCTTAAAATACCCTCAACTCTGAAAAAATACACTCAGCCTAAAAAAAAAAAAACACACACACACATTCAGTTTTACAAAAATACACTCAAAATTGTGAAAAGTACACTAAGCCTCAAATTATATTCTTAGTCTCAAAACTGTACTCAAAATTAGCAAGGTCATATGTGGCAAGCACATCTCAAAAGTCCAAAACTACATTAATATTAAGTAATTAAATATTATTACATTTTACAATAGCACAAATTTTACTTGTTATTGTTTTACTGTTACCACTTGTCCATTACTTTTAAAATGCAACTGAAACTATTTGTTGTCTAACCTGTAAAATCATTATAGAATATTCGTTTGCAGACAGGCCCAAATCAAAAGTCAAAACGCTTAACAATGTACAAATAATTTATAAAAAACTTTTCAAATATATTGTCTTCATCGTTCTTGAATCTTTGTTTTGGTTTTGCTTCGCACATTCTGTTTATGCATCACCGCAGGCCGCCTGACCTCACACCTCCGCCCCTCCGGCAGTTCTCCCCCTCCTATCACATTCCAGGAAACTTGGTGCTACTTCCTTCCCTCTTTCTGCTAAACACCAGCCTGTCTGCATCTGACCTTGTCATGAACATTACCTTAAACTACTTGCATTTCTCAAATTATTGATGAAAGATGGATGCGACAGCTTTAATAGCTTAATACATTTTACGGCTATCACTTGGAAAAACAGAAAATGTGGGGGAAGACAGTTCCCGTTTCTTTATGATTTTGGAAACAGAGGAAAAAGAACAAAAATCTTACAAAGCAGTACCGGAACGCCGTTTCGATGCATTCCGGCTCCACTAAACTCCTGAATATATGGTGCTCAGGGGGGCTACCTGGATGAAAACTGTCTGCTTTATGTACTCTTACTACAGAGGTAATATCCCATCATTTTTCACGTGTGAGATTGCTGTCCCAGACTGGATAGTGATGGCTCAGCAGTTTAGTGGTCGACCATCATGCAGAAGCATTGTCGACCCATAGTATCTGGATCTTATACAGTTGTCTCATAGTTTTTGTAAGCAGATTGCATTGTTGTTTACATTTAGCTTATTCCATCAAAATTTATACTGGTTTGCAGATTAGCATTACATTTCAGTTACAGTGGAAACTCAATCCATCAAACATAGGGGGAACGAAAGTTAGTGTCCACGAAAAATTTTCTGTGGTGCCGACAAAATTTGTATGTAAATAATGCTATTAAAAAAATATGTTTTTGACTAACTCGTTATTTAATTTTTACTGCATCAATTGATCAAAAATTTCTGTAGCATTGCCGAAAATTACAGGCTCCAATCATTAAACAAGGAAAAAGTATTAAGTATAACCTGTACTCAGCATGGCATGTGAAGTCTGTATACAGTACATTATGTACACATGCACAAGTAATACTAATAGCTAATGCAAATAAAATAAATTAAAAACTGAAAATTGTGGAAATACAATACATATCTGTATGAAATATGTACTGTAGATGTTTTACTAGATGTTCAGTAATTAATTGCTATGTTTACGGCAGCAGCCATGTTGGTAACGACCAGCAGGGTCTCACAGTTCATATTGGTGATCCTTTTAATAAAAACAGTACCTTCTAAACTGTGTCCTAGTTTGGACTGTTTAGTTTATTCATAAAACCTTGGCATCAGATTAAATTTTTTGACACACATTGTGTTTGTGAGGTAAACTACTGATTCCTGAACTCTTTTCAACACTTTAATATGTGATGTGCTTGGACTGCCATGTAGTCATACAGTCTGTTCTTATCCTGGATGTTGAAGAACTGGCAGTGATCACTTGACGATTGATGTTGATTGGTTGATTATGTTAGTCCAGGGCTGCCATTTCTATGGATTTTATCAGTTTTGATGGAATTTTATATGTATCATCAAACAGATAAACGGATTTAAAGGCTTGAGTCATAGATTCGTTTGCAATATGAATGCCAGTATTGGAATTTCCAACGTACAATAAACACCCACCTAGGCGGTAATACAGTAATTTGAACTACACTTCAATCAGGTTCTGTCTACTTTGAGCAGTTGGTAAAATGTGTACAGAAAAGGAAGAAAAGGGTTATTTGAAAATGTTGAGTATAGAGTCTGCAAAATGAACAAAAATCGACAATATTCTATTGTTGATTTTTGTGTTCCACACTATGAAAAAAAAGTTACTGATTTAAAAATGTTTTGTTTTATATGTATAGTTGAATCACATTATTATGATCTGCTAGTATCCAGAGTAACTGCCCTTTGCAGCATGGGCAGCAGCTAGATGAGTTGGCAGTGACTCAGTCAGGTGCTGATAGGTCTCCACAGGTATCTGGACACATACTGTCTGCAGTGTGTCCCACAACTGTTGAAGGGTGAATGGAGACAGATGGCGAACATGACAATCAAGGTGGTCCCACAGATGTTCAATTTGATTGAGATATGGGGCTGTTTGGGGGCCAGGGAAGAACTTTGAAGTCTTGATCGTGCTTTTTCAGCCACGTGCCGACACTTCTAGTCGTGTGGCAAGGCGCATTATCATGCTGGAAGATCCCATCCTCCTGAGGAAAGACTATCATCGTGTAAGGGTGGACGTGATTGCCGAGGATGGATTCATAACCAAATTGATCCGGAGTGCCTTCCACACAGATGATGGGGCTTAGAGAATACCACGAGAACGTTCCCCTGACCATAACACTGCCTCCACCACCATGTGTTTGTCCAGCAATGGATGCAGGGTGTCTGTTCTCTGACGTTTCTCGCGGGACACGTCGATGTCAATCCGTGGTGGTTAGGAACAGGAAAGTCCTCGAGTACTCTGGTTCCAAGCTTAAATAGTTATTTTTACTGGCATTGTTTGTGCAATCTCATTCTGATTCCCATCATCCTTCTCGCTTTAAAACACCAACAAACTGCTGTATTGTGTCTGTAGATTGTACGAGGTGAGTCATTGCCTTTGCGCTAGCAAATGCTCTTTAGTACTGAGTTTTTGCAGTAGGCTAGTTGTTCACATGGATAACGAATCCACAATACTCGCCAGCATACTTGGTGATAGAAAGAGTCTTGCAATGGGAGTGAATGATTAGGTGAAATATTTTTAACATACTCTATTTCTACACAATGTCATTAGAGAAAACCACATCTGAGATAGAAACATACAAAAATGAGCCAAGAGTGGCTGTAGTCAAAATATATAAATAAAACATACAGTAAATCTCACGAGAAAGTTTGTCAGATATATAATTAAATAGTAGAACAAAATCTAAAACTACATAATGAATTATTAAATTAAAAACTCAGGAAACCAGGACGGTTACTTCACACTTTTCTGAAGCCGTGCTAAAGTTCTGCTTGCAGAATATTTCTCCACCTCAAGCTTAAGTACGTCTAGAAAATAAAATATAGGTAAAACTTAAGTGTAACGAGAATTAAAATACTTTTATATAGTGATGGAACGATCAGTTCCTCCATTCCTTGGAACCGCCGATTCTTGAAGGAACTGAACCGGAACCACCGATTCTTGAAGGAACCAAACCAGAACCGACGTGATTATGCCTTCGGTTCTCTGTATCAGTCAATCAAGCCTTACCATGTCTACTATGTAGTTTCACATTTATATTAAAGACGCTGTCTTATTTTCGGCACAAAATGAGGTCTAGCTCTTTGCTAGCAGTACAATCATAATATACTATTATAGCCCTTTAATGATAAATTATTACAAAATTAATAAATTGTCTTGTTTTCCTGTTGTATGCTGCCAAAAATGTGAATGGCATGGCTACGGCTTTGTGCCGGTACGCATTATCCACATTACCGTGCAGGCTTTGTTTAGGTTCAACACAAAAATAAAACTAACATTTATGTATCCTCGTGTATTAATATTTTAATTAAAATGTATCCTTGTCTATGGCGGAGTCATTACATTTGGCAATGAGTAGTTTGGTGCTACGTGAGAATGCAAACAAAGTAAAAGTGCATTGTTGGCCTCGATGTAGCCCGTACAGCCAGAGGATTCTACACAACAAATGATACGAGATACATAGTCGTAAATTGGTATTAGATGATGTTCGAAACTTTTAAAACTGATTTTGTGGTGTGGTAATCTGTATAGAAATTTAATTTCATAAAACCTGCACCATACAGAGCGCCATTATTTCTCACTCGCTACACAAAAGAAAATTTTTTCCTTATGACTTGCTGAACATGTGTTGCCTAATCTGATGGTATTTAAACATGACAATTCAATATTTTCTTGGTGCAATGCATCCTTTTTTGCAAGTGAATGATGTTAATGTGACACGGAAAAATGTTTCAATATTGCAAAGGCTTTGCTATATCAACAATAACAAACAACCTAAAATTAATTTTGCAGATCCGAGGCTAGAACTTAAGTGGGAATTCATTGTAGAAGGGTACATAATGTTTTCATCTTGGCAACACTGCACTAGGCTTTGAGCTACTGCATAACTGTTTAGCACCATCAAGAGCTTGTGTTTTTATTTTTCTTTCAGCATGGGATAAATTTAGTTGGGAACCGCCCGGCGACACAAATTGTGCTGCCATCTATTATCATGCAAGGAAGCTTGCAATGAAATACAGTGGATTTGTTTGCATTTAGTTAATAAAAATGTTATTTTTTTTAGTAATATGCACTTTTCTTTAATAAAAATATATTAAAAGTCTAAATTATTTTTTAGAACCTGAATGGCCATTCAGGCATCGGGATGCATTATCATATTGTTTTCCTAAAGGTAAGAAATATCTATATAAATTTGGACTCTAAATATCTCTGTAAACCATTTATTATGTACATTTTAATTTGTTCTTTACCTCAGCTTTTTGCCAGTTTATTTATTATGAAACGCACAAATGTTAATTCTTATTCTCCATCACCGACAAGCGTCATTTTCAATGTTGGTCAATTGTACAACATTCTCAAGGCTCTGATTGGCTGATGCTCGACACATTGCGTCACCACACTTTATTGTGAATACTGCTTAACGATGTCAAATATGTGATTTGCAGTCACTGTGGTGTACGAATCTCGTGAGGCGTGACAAAAAGCACTTCTAACCTCAAAAACATTTTGACACGATACAAACACATAGTTGTGAAAAAATCTTTGTATACTTTCGGTGTTAGGAAAATTTTTTGATAAAGGTGAAAGACTCAATTTTCGCATAAATCTTGAGAAAAAATTAATAAGTTGGTTGCTTACTTATGCTCAAAGTCCTTAAACAAGTATGAGCAGTGAATGTGCAAGTTCAGTGTAGAATTCGCAAACGGACTATAAGACAAAATTTTGCACAAAACTGGAAGAGGTAACGATGATGACACAGATGAACGCAGTAGGTTTTCTTAGATGAGCCTGTCGCTACGGACATCTGCTCCCATCTTCAGGCGGACTAAAAGTGAAATATGGATTCTCATCTTATTTAATCTTTGGATCAGCTTGTCACTTGACACTGCACAAAGTTAGCTGTGTGTCGTGTATCAGGCCATTGACCAAAAGCTGGTGTTAAGCCAACTAATTATGAACTGGTTTTCATCTATTTAGTACACTTTATATGATGCTTTGTACATGTTCATTGACATACTGTCAGTGAAATATTGTACTTTCCTGGTCCTCTGGCTCTTAGTTGTGGATAATACCCAGATACTTAGAGCCTTGTATGTTCGTTTTCTCGTAGTTTTCCTTTCTGCAAAACTGACCCTGTTTAGCTTTGTTACTTTCATAACCCAAGATTGTGAAAATATGACCTACTCTACATTACAAAGAGTTAGTCTTCTCTCTTAAAAAGTAACTGTTGATTCCAAAATGCATAATTAAAAATTTTGATTGATGTTCATCACATTTAGTGAGCCTGGAAAACACTATGTTGATACAAAATTAATCTTAAATTTAAATATCTCTAATATTAATTACATGTTTATTTAGTAGCTGAAATTGAGTAGTAATTTCCAGTTGGTGGTTAGTATAAAAATCTATTCGAACTTTGTGATACTCAATACATACTCTAAAGAATTGAGGCTATTGTAGCATTGGAGGCCACATCACTATTTAATCTAACTGTACCGTAAATACTCTACCTTTGTTACTTTTAGATAATGATTTTCTGCAGCCAACTGTTGGGTGGGAATTACTGGAACTTTAAAGGAATAGCCAACTTGCTCTCTAGTCTCTGAAATATTAGTCTCTGGAATATCTTATAAATGTGCAGTGTATGTGGAATGGGATTACAGCCAGTCATGCCTGCATTGGAACAATTTTATTGTTTAAATTTGTCTTTAATTATATTTAAATTTTGTGTAGCATTAATTTTATAATATCTGAATTTGTGTAATAAGTCAGAGTAGTACTTGATGTAATGATTTATGAAGGATGCTTATGTATTTTTTCTGTCCTGTGCTAATCTTCCGTTGGTAGCTTTGGTTTATGATGATGTGATAGCAGTTTATTTTTAATAAAGTGTTATATTTTGTAATTGTGATTTGTGTGGGAACTTTCATTTGGTAAGTGCAACTAATTGATAAGTTATAATAATTTTGTTGGTTTTGGCAGCTACACTTCTGACTGATACATGCTGCTAGTATCTTTGGTTACATTTGTGAACTGTGAATCTTATAATAACTACCTTGATGTTGGTAGACATACAGTGGACTATTTTTTACCAATTGTGATAATATTGAATTTGAATGTTTAAATGGTGGATTAAATTTACTCTACTCTACATTTTTGAATTTGCTCTAGAAATACAGTAAAATGAGAGTTGCTCTCAAAATAGCAGTACAGTATTTGGTGCACAAAAAATTTTTAAAAGTTTTGCAAAAAAAGTTGATAATGCAGTTAGAATTAGCAGTACCAGAAAAGTGTACTTTTATTTAAAAACTGATTATTGTATGCAATTTTTAAATATCTACTGCCTCAGTTTTGAGCCAAGTAAAAATTTTCTTCAATCCCATAAATTTCTCCCCCTCCCTCACCCTCCAGCTTGTGAATACATTCATTGTAATAGTTATTTTGCTCACTGTATTTTAATCACTTCAAACCTTGTACTTTTATAGTTTTGTTCCTGAATTTTGTTAACTATGTTTTTTCTGGGAATGTTTTTACACTTTTTTGTTGCCTTGAAATGTACTAGATTTAATTATTTTAATATTATTCTATATTCAAATTTGAGATTTTATATTTCTATTTTTTTCGTGGTTGAAAATAGTTTCCTCAGTTGACTACAGTACTATCTTGCCTGTTAAATGTTAAATATTCAATGGTCTTGTTATTTTGTAAATGTAAAATGTTATTGTATATACATGGTTTTTGTATTTTGTAACTGGGCAATAATTTGATCGTTGTTCTTTAAAATTCTTATGCTAAATTCATTTTGGAGGTTCATGGTGATTTTCACTACATGATGGAAACGCACAAATAGTTTGAAAAATTAATATGTAAAGATAATTATTCAGTTCCATTGTAAATGTGTGTACTTGTTATGAATAAATATATGATTTGACATGTGTTTACTATTTTGTATGTCGTAATTTTGTACTTCTCCTTAAAGAGCATTTCATTGCTACTAAGTGAGGTATAAATTGATTGTGAAAATTGCACCATGTAAAATGGGAGATATGGAAATAGATTCTTCATAAAATGTGGAACTACAATCAAACAATTATAGAGTAAGTATACTTCAGATTTTTCGACTGCTGTACTCAACAACACTGTTACAAAATCAAAACAAACTAATTTTGACACCTAAAAAATTTAAAGATTAGTTTAATGTGGATATTTTGCTTGATGTTTGTGTTGGCCTCAGGCATAAATCTACATGTATTTTAATTGAAATATTAAATTTAATATGCTAACATGCTTGAAAGAAAATGATAGTCTATTTGTAGTTTCTGAACACTTTTTAAACCAAACTTTCAAAAAATCTCTCCATGTTTTATGTGCAATAGTGTTTCCTAAATATGTAATATGTCACAAACATTTTATATTTGTGTTAATATAAATGTACTTCATTTTAGGTTAAATTGAACTTTTACTTATATTTTATGTACATATTGACATGTATTTATGAGAGAGAGGTATTTAATTTTTTTTAATTCAAAATAAAATATGCACCTTCTCTTTGCTATTGGGGTGGTTCCTCTGGGTTTCTACCTCTATGAGGTGAAATTATCAAATGTGTAAGCGTTGATTCTTATCTATTGGTTGAAAACTCTGGTTCTCTCCTGGAGTGTCAATAGATTGACTAAATTTATTGCCAAGCTGGGCCGTGGACCTTCCCATGCTAGAAGAGTTGGGGTGACAATGTTTAGGTGGAGAGATCTTAATTGGAGGAGGAGAAGCAAACCTCAGGGTAAGCTTGGCTACCAACGTCTCCATCCCAGTGAGTCTGGTCCAGCCTACCGTAGAGGCCATCAAAAGTCGTGATGCCAGTTGTCACTGGTTAAATAAGGGAAATCAACTGAAGTACACCTATGCGAAACCCGCCAGAAATTAATAAGACGTTTCTTAGTTTACTCTGCGCCGGTAGAGTTCTGGTCTGATTGGTTTTCCGTAAAGGGACGAAGTCCTGTGTAACTGACACTAACTTACGGGTAGTGTTGGGCTTGGGTAGTATGCAAATTTTTAATTCCTTTCCAGCGGCTGTGTTAATTATGAAAGTAACAGCCGATTCTTGTACAGGAGTACAAGGGCGAGGCGGTGGGGTTGGTTCAGAACGAAACACTGGCGGATCTGGAGTGTCGATATAATCATGGTTATACCAAGGCTAGTCCATAGCTAGTAAGGATTCTCTGTCTTGCCTCGGAGCCTCAAATAAAAGTGGAAATTCGTCAATTGGAATTATCACAGGGTCATATAGTGGTTCAATAATTTTTGTATATTCAAATACATCACTGATGGTTGGAGTGTTCACTGGATTATTTAGTGTGTCTAACTCTCTTTGCAAGGCCCAACAGGCATATCTGCATATTTGGCTAGCTTTACCTTTTGAATTATAAGGCATTCAAAAAATAATCAAACACACAGGAGCATACTCTCCTGAATGCCAGGTATATACTTAAGCCCTCCTGGGTCCAGTCTTTACTATAAACTGGGACTGAGGTAATGAGTAGTTGTGATTCTGGATAATTCTGGGTGAATCCTACTAAAGGCACGGGTGCTCTGGACAATATTTGGGTATTCCCAGAATTTTATTCAGATTGAGTAATATTATCCTGGCTTTGTACAAGCTAAGGAAATCCAAACATGTTCGGGTCATCAGCTCCTGTCTGCATGCAGTTGCTTAATAACAATTAGCTAATTGAACATAATTATAGAAATAAAAGTGATTTTCTAGGTGGTTTGAAATGAGCAACAAAGGGTTCTGCTGGTAAGGAAGGGAACAGGTGAGGATGTCGAGATACCTCTGGTTGATGGTGGTGTCCTTGACTGTGGACGGCGTCATGAGACACTGTTATGTTGCTTCTATTTGAGACTGTCGCTTAGCATTTATGTCAACGTGCATGGCCTAGTGGTTGTGAACAAACTAGTTAAGATCTGCTCGAAAATCTTTGCAGACTGCGAGGTCATGGTGACCGCCACTTCCCTTGCTGGTGCCCTCAGCCGTGTATAAGCTGGAGGGCCGACGACTGTCTCAAGCTGTAGTTTGGCACCTCCTTTTATATGAAAAATGTTAGCTTGTCTGCTGTCAGAGGAGTGCAGGGATGGCTAGCCTCGCATCAACTCACAGGGGTGGCATTAATTATGGATGGGCCATGCCACAATTTCTTATCTCCTCAGCAGGAAGCTGTTGACATATCTGTCGCCTCTCCACGAAGCTCTGGCAGCAGTGACGACCTTTTATGTTGGGTGCTGCCTTCCTGCAGCATCCCTTCGAACTACAGTCGACTTTCGATCATTATTCCGGGGACTGCCAAAACATATCCATACATGCGAGATTTCAGTAGATGCAACTCTTAACCTTTTAAAACTTTACGTTGGGTATAGGAAGGGCTGTACATTATCTTTGAATACAGTTTAGCTAATAAACTCAATAAAAATGGGAATTCTAGACAAATATTATTGTAAATAATTCTTCAAAAAACATTTCACCTAAACTCGTTTAAATAAATAAAGTCTCACAATACTGTATACGATTGATTGTAATCAGACACCAAATGTAAGCTGACGTAAAATTTTGAATGTGCTGCACGCACTCATTCAGCTAAGAGCACGCAAAGAAGTTATCGATTGGGCAGTGAGTACACAGAGGTTGAGGTTGAAGGGACGTGTGTCGGCAGAAGGATTACCACTCCACGCCACTAATTATTGCAGTGTGCCAACACCTAGCACGTGTGACAAATGTCTGTCTTTTAAAGTAATTAATTATATTTTACTGCAAAGAAAAATTGTAATTTTGAGACAAAAATTAATAAATAAGGCGATTATTATTGACTTCTTCACTGTCTAATTATTCAAAATCACATTCTCTGATTTTTCCTGTCCTAAGTTACACTGCACTAGGCTCGGTTCTTACCTATTCATTAAAAAAACGGCAAAGGGTGTCGAATAGGTCCTTACATTTTATCACTTTATTCAAAAGACGTGTGTGTATTGAAATAAATTAATATAAATGTTCCGATTTCCCTGCATAAATTACTGAAAATGAATTTTACACTTATAATACAAGTCGCTCGATGTTCAAACAATTTTTGATGACCTGGAGAGTTCAAGTATATGCTTCTGGGCATAGAATTTTACTTGTGTAGATGCAGTCATTGAGTTAAATAAATATTACTTTTTAAAATCATGTTAGTTTTACGCCAGATACAATAAAACATTAACCGTACGGGAAAAAACCACTTTCAATCACAAAAGAAAACATGCTTTCAAATAATAATTTCTCGTTAAAATGTTTTGCATAACATTTTCAGGTGAAACCATTTGCTTTGAAATACAAGTGATGTTACGTGCAACTATTGTGAGCGACGCATAATCTTGATTAAATTTCTTTGTTCGCCAAGTGCACATTATTTGCTCTGCTGCCAACGGACGGCGTGTGGAAGGCAAGCAAAGTGGGTGTGGCCGAGAGAGTAAGAGGATGTGCTTTATCTTTTGCTTGACAATTTCCACTCTTTGCATTACGCCATGTAAGGGGAGGAAGGAAGGTGCACGGCTGAGAGTGGCAGAAAGATGTGCAAGAGACAGGATGCTAGGTCTCCACGCTCATTGCTATAGGTAACCACTTCCCCTCTCGGAGGCGAGTAGGGGAAGTAGCAAGCCAGTCTCACTCGCTGCATCATAGCTGCAGGAAATATTAGGCAAAGGGACCCGAATATACTTGGATTGATGCTCCATGCAATAAAAAAGATACAAACAATTTATGTTAACATTTACAAAGGGATTTCGCTGGGACCACAAAAAAATAGTTAGTGGATGCAGTTTATCGATACATGCAATGACAATACATTGTAAGTCGACAGTAGTTTCTTTGGGTCCAGCGTGTTGGTGACTCGTCAAACAGTACAAATTCTCAGTTGGGAACTGGGTGACCTTGTGGCAGTTTTTGGCTAGACAGTACAATTTAAATAATCACCGCATGTTTGTAATTGCTCACTAGGCCCGGAGTAATCCTGTAGGCACAGAATTGATTGTCTGGCGACGTGTGACTTGCCCACTAGTTTATTTGCTCGATGATGGGGTGAAGTCGACAAGTAGTGTGCACATGCCCAATGCGCAGTATAAATTATAATAGTGTATTTCATTTATAATTAATATGAATAAAACCAAACAGGAAATATAGTTGTGTTGGTAATGCCTAGTAATAAATGTCTTCTGCATAAATTATTACACTGTGTGCACATGAATGCAGTGCATGGTCCACTTTGGTGTAATTTTCTAGACTCTGTTAAGCTTTGTTTGCATGAGGCGGAGGAATATCCTGGCAGTAGAACTTAAGCAGGGTTTCAGAAAAGTTGGGTATAAACATCAATGGTCTACAGTGTATACTTGACTTCCCCTTCTCACCAAAATTGTTAAAAACATAGAGTGGCACTAAGTTTTACCAAGATTTGCAAGTCTGTGGAATAATAAAGCAACGTAATTTTTTAACTAAATGCAGTATTCAATACACGTTTTGAGAATAAAATTGTACTCCATATGTGTGTACTTAGTCTATCCTTGTCATGGAAAATGTTAAAATATTGCCTGGTGCACAAGTTTTACTTAGCGCAAAGTCCATTGGAGGATTTATTTAATTATAAATATATTCAAAAGACACGTGTGTTCTGAATGAACTGTTGTATGGGCATATATTGACACGTGACTTTTCTGGGAGACCAGGCGCTCCTATATGCTGGGATCTAGTCCTGACTGGGCACTGGTGCTCGTCTGTTGTACAGGACTGGTCTGGTTGCTTTCCTGTAGGGTATGAAGTTGGGTTCGGATAAAAATCTTATGTTTAGGGGCAACTGCATTCTTAGGAATACGTGGGCGATGGGATCTGTGGGTTTGTGTGCAACAATTGGTTGTGAGCAAGATGGTAAAGATGATGCAGGCCTGGGGTGAGGTATGGGCCAAGGAGCGGGGTGAAGGATAGCTGGGACCAAGTATGCAATGTCAGGTGTGGGTGGTCGATCTGGCTGACTGAGGTAGCCTTCTACCCACCAGGCAGGTACATACAGGGTCAGTGAACAAATACCCTCGATTTCTCAGGTGTCGCAGGATTTTGCAGGTGCCTTGAGACGTGGGCCTGTTCTGTGGTGTTGATCTTGGCTATGGATGCGAGGAGAGCAGGGGATAGTTTGTATGGGTGGCCAGAGGCAAGTAATGTCAACTTCACTTTCTCCTTCAGACCCCGCTGTTTGGAGTAGCTCATCAGGATACACAAATACCCTCCTTGTCCGTGAGAAGGAAGGCAAGCGCCTTGTATTCCAAATTACGTGTTGGACCACGTGAGTGCCATAGAATGTGTGGACACCCTATTCCAGTACCTAGCACGGATGTGCAGTATGCACTGGAAGTCAGGTCGCACTGTCTCGCGTAGCACACATGGGTGAAGCCCTAACTGAGTCTTCTCATGGATGCCCATCTTTTCTGGCATGGGGATGCAGTAGAAAGACAAACAAACACCGAGATGGCAAGCTGGTCCAGGGTCAGTGTACCTGTGTTGGCTCCTCCGTTCTATCTACGCTGAAGACAGAAAGGATGACTACTGTAGGTGTTTTGTGGGTAAAAACTGGGTGTTTTGGCTCGTATGAGTAACTTCCTGGGATCGCCTGTGTTCCCTTCCCATGAGGAGTTGACTGAGCAGGATGCTACGTCTACAGGAATGTGGTACCCAAGGATTGAGCTAGCACTTTTTAATTTCTGTTTGGCGGGAAATACACTGATGATGTACTCTTAACTCTTGCGTCGACACAAGCTATTGCCAGGAATCTGAAGGTACATTACGGACTGGCAGAGACGACCATAATAAAATAGCTGGGGTAAGGGTTGTATAGCGCTGAGTGAACAACTATGCAATTGGTTCTAGCACCAGTGCAGAATGAGGAAGATTGAATTAGCAGAGTACTGCTTGAACTGACACCTGTCTAACGCGGTGGCCAAGTGATCAGACTACTTGTAGTAAGGGGCCTAACTAACTAATAGTTCTGAGCAACACTGGCTGGATGACTGAAAACTGGCGCAGTTTCATCTTTCCGTGGCAGTTAGCATGGTGGGATTAAGAGAACTGGTCAGGAGTCAACAAATGTTCCTCCTTTTATACTCCTTCAGGCCACTACCCTATGCTTATCGGCAGGCCTTGTGAGGGTGACGGGTGGTCGTTGAGCAGAAGGGGTAGCGAAGGCATGACTGGTAACGTGATGTCACTGGCCAGCTGGAAGAATGGAAGCAATTAAAATCCTACTAGTAATGCTATCTAGCTGTGGATAAAAGAACCCGTTGCGTATATGCATATAGTCCATTCCAGATTGGAAGCGACATGAAAATCAACCTTTGAAAAAACACTAGGCATAAGATGTCAATCTGTTTTTTCAATAACCTGTATTCCACAAATATATAACACTGTGGTTAACTTTAGAGTACTGTTTTATTGAATTAATGAAACTTTACCTTTATCTTCTATAACTTGTAATATTTATTTCTTTTTAAATATGAATTATCAACAGCAAGAGCAGCGACGTGTTGGCAACGGCCGGTAAGAAATAGTTCACAGTTAAAATATTATTTTAACCTCACTTTTTAGTATACTATTTGTTAATTAAACGGTGCCCATTGAAATATTTAGGTATCCCCGATGGCAACATATCTCATTTTTACAGTTTAAAATAACAGCGGAAAATATCACGAGTAGGCCGTAATGGTACGGTGTTGTTTTATCCAGCGAGAGCAATTTTGAAGCATTTGTCTGCTGAGCGAGCTTTGTCGCGCTCTCTCTGTCTTTGTCTCTTTCACACTCTGGAATTTTCACTTTGCTAGTATGTGGTAAAATTGGACATATTTTCAATTGTAGTACATTTCATACTTATTACAGCAAAATAATGATTTTTGAATTTGTAATTTACAACTCAAGAGAGTAAAAATGTTTGAATACTTATTTTAATATATTTAGATGTGATCATGGGGCAGAAACAAAGTGAAGTAGGCAGACATGGTGAGCCATGACATGACATGTGGCTGTTTTACCAAACTAAGCGTAAATTATCTTACTCCGAAAAATACTTCTAATTACCACATCACGTTTGTAGACGTGTTTTTTAAACCTACCTAAGCAAGTCACGAGGTTGTGATAAATCTGTGTTTCCCCGGCAGTAATAAATATACTGTTATGGTGTGTTTCGTTAACCGCTGCGCGTGAAATAGTGTGGCGTGGCTGTTTGGTGATTGTTACGCTGGATCAGTGTGTGCTTGTTTTCAAATATATGATGCGAACTATTTATACATTATAAATGTGAACTGTTCTTATGACTAAGTTATTTATTTACATCCACGTATGTTTATTTATAATAATGTTGTACCTTTACCCTGGGGATTTGAAACACAGTCGTGTAATGTGATTTACCACCAATCCCAACAAAATAATGAAGCCCAGCCCCAATAAATTTCAATAAACCTAATACACAGTAAGTAGCAAAACATATAAATATGAGTGGCATAAAAGATACGGTAAGCTTATTTGAGTGCATGTTTGCCGCTATATTTTAAAGTTTCTATAACAAAAAATGAGAGACACGAGTTACATGCTTAATTTTAATGTCGCTTTTTCGTTGACCTGTCTATTCCTTCATTATTCAAACTCAGGCCGTCCTTTTAAAGAAATAACCCAACACATGTCAATAACAAAAAGTTAAATACTATAGTTCATTACCCCACAGTTGTAACAGTGTTAAATACAGTCGCAGCAAAATATTAAGGTGCATTACGTGTAATGTGCTATGTCGTGGAAAACAAATATGTTAATGTAATGTTATAGTACTAAACTGTGGATATTCGTACAAAATGGTTTTTGAAAGACAGAATTCTTTGATAAGCTGTAAACAGTTAACAACACATTTGATAGGTAAAAAAGTAGAAGTCGCCTTTCAATGTTTATTTTTAGGTGTAGCGAAAGTATATGAACACATGTACACTCACAATGGCAATGTTTGTTTACATTTGGCGGAAGGATACGAAACGGATCTGCAAGTAGATATTTAGCAGGGCTCCGAGAAAGTAGCTTCCAATGGGGAATGGACTATAGTTACTGTAGGCTGTTGAATAAAAAACACACATCCCAAGTTGAGTTGGAACAAACGGTGATGCTAACTTCGAAATTTGCAAGCAAAGCTATGCGTAGGATAAAGCTGAAGTTGTCTAATCACCATTGCTAAAAAGCTTCATGCGTCAATTTGCCCCCTCTCCGCTGCGAATGAAGCTCATCCAGAGGACAATAGGGTTCTCTCTTGACTAACGCCATTGAATAGAATGTGAACAGGTCTCATCCCTGAAGTTAGTGAGGCAGTTGATTGTCCCTAGGGATAACTTGGTCATCCTCTAATAGTCAAGAATTGATAATTGAACTGAGTGAAGGACGCCCTTACTGAGGGGAGGTTGCCTATACTGTCCTGTGAAAGATGCTCGACTGTCTTTGTAGGTCGTTGGTCTTCTGTAATGGGTTACCCTCAGTGGGACATTACCCTCCCCCATCCACAACTGGGACAAATCCTTCCTGTAGTAGCTTGGGTTCTGCACCCCTTCTTACCATAAATTCCCACAGGATGATCACCTTCCCGCATGACCGCACTGCTGACCATCAAAGATGGATGCTAATTCTCCCTGAAGTCAGTACGAACAAACTCCTCAGCTAGTCGACTCTAAAAGGAATGTACAGTGAGTCAAAAAGGAAATTTCTTTGAGAGAATGCGGCTCTGTCCTCTGAGCTGCAATTTCATTTTCTCCCGGTTGCACGTCTTCAAAGCATGCTTCTCTAGGTGCACTGCACCTTGTGCCACTCCCCTCTTTACTGAACGTGACCTTGCTGTAAACACAGCTGGGTGAGGTGTAGATCGCTCCTTACAGGAGGTGTCCGAGTGCTCTTTTATTCCTACTCTTTCACACTGCTTTCAACGGCAGAAGTACTCTATCTCTCTAACTCCTGGGGCTGAATCCTATCTCTCTCTATCATCGCTTCGGGAAAAAGAAAGGGAAAAAAAGAGTAGCCGAGCATCTAGCAGGTGCGAGGCGGCATTTTGTCGTCTGTCTGCTCCTCTTACATTTAGTGTTTTATTCTGTTTGTGTTGTTTTCTGGAAAGCCGAGTGATGTGCCACAGGCCTCTTTCACTAAAGCATGCATCCACAGACTACTTTATACTTTAATGTGTGACAACAACCTTCAAACAATGTGATTGCATGCAGAATAGTACGGTGTAGGGAGAAATCATTGTACAGATTATCCTACAATTTTCAAAAATTACACTTCACTCTTTTATTTAACCTAATGCCCTGCTGTGGTCGTCTACATGGAAGTGACTTCAAGGTTTCCTAGTGTTGCACAGCAGGCATTCTTTACATCTTTGCTAAAACAAACAAGAGGTTTAGTGAACTGAGCGCTTTTAGAATCATTTCACTGCTAAGGGTCACAGTAGAGTGAAGTGCTGGGCAGGGTGGGGAAGCTGGAAATTTCATCTCAAAATGAATTTGTTAAAATATTTGCGAATTCGAATCAAATATTGAATTGAATATCAATTCAAAGTGTTTTGTTGAGAAGTACACATTGCACCAATTATATATTTTTTTAATATTGGATCACTACATACATTTTTACAAGCTAAGTAAAAGGCAGATGAAAAAGAAATGTTTTCCACCGATGTGCAAAAAAAATTTGTCATAGTTTTTTGCCATGTAAGTACGCATATTGCCTTTCATGTTAAACAAATCTAAATAAACTGAAAACTAATCCAGGCTTAAGGAATGTTTTTAAGTAGTATACGCTACCTACTCATTACAAAAGAAATTTTTTATAACATCAGAATATTTTTTGACCTAAATGCAAAATAATACTAAATAAGAAACTAAAAATTTTTTCAACTAAGTGTGGAACATACAAATCAGTACAATCAATTGCAGTGCTCATGTATTTACACACCAGTTTATACTTTTTTATTTAAATTGTGTATATTGTATTCCCGATCGGAAGTGACATGAAAATCAACCTTTGAAAATACACCCTAAGCATAACATGTCAACTTGTATTGTCAATAACCTGTATTCGACAAATATATGACACTGTGGTTAACTTTAGAGTACTGTATTATTGAATAAATGAAACTTTACCTTAATATCTTCTATAACTTGTAATATTTATTTCTTTTTAAATGTGAATTAACAACAGCCAGAGCAGCAGCGTGTTGGCAACGCCCGGTGGGAAATAGTTCATAGCAAAAATATTATTTTAACCTAGTTATTAGAATACTATTTGTAAACTAAATGGTGCCTATTTAAATATTAAGTAGCCCCGATGCAACATATATTATTTTTACAGTTTAAAGTAACAGCAGAAAATATCGCGAGTAGGCCGTAATGGTAAGGTGGTGTTTTATCGAGTGAGAAAGCATCTGAAAAACGGTCTGCTGGGTGAGGCTTGTCTCTCTCTCTCTTTCTTCGTCTCTTTCAAACTCGGGAAATTTCACTTCGCTAGTAAGCAAGGAAATTATACACGTTTTTAATTTTGGCATATTTCATACTTAGTATAGCAAAATAATTGTTTTTGAATGTGTAATTTACAACTGAAAAGAGATTTTTATATACATATTTTAATAAATTTATATATAATGGCGGGGCAGTTACCTAGTGAAGTTGGCAGACGTGGTGAGCCATGATGTGGCGTGTTGCTTTTTGTCAAACGAAACACAAATTATTTTTACTCCGAAAAATACTTCAAATTAATGCATCATGTTTGTGGACGTTGTGTTTTTTAAACCTACCTAGGCAAGTTACGATGTTGTGATAAATCTGTGTTTCCATGGCAGTAATCAATATACTGTGATGTGTGTTTCGTTAATCATTGCGTCTATGAAATGGCGTGCCTTTGTGCATCGTGTTCTATATGCTGACCCTGTGTGTGCATGATTTCGAATATTTGATTACCACTATTTATACGTTTTAACTGTGAACTGTTTTTATGACGAAGTTATTTATTTACATCTACGTCTGCTTATTTATCACAGCATTGTACCTTTGCCCTAAGGAGTTTGAAACACAGTTGTAACATAATTTGCCACAATCCCAGAAGAAAAATACCAAGCCCAGTCTGATAAATTTCAATAAACCTAATAAACAGTAAGTAGCAATACATATAAATATGAGCGGAATAAAAGTTATCATAGGCTTATTTGTGTGCATATTCACCTCTATCTTTTAAAGTTTGTATGACAAAAATGACCAACACAAGTTGCATGCTTGAATTTAATGTGCCTTTTTTGTTTGACTGGTTGTTCCTTCATTTTAATATTTATTCCAACTGAGGCCATCCTTTTAGAGAAATGACCCAACACATATCAATAACAAGAAGATAATTACAATTAGTACAGCCCTTTACCTCGCAGTTGTAACAGTGTTAAAGACAGTCGCAGCAAAATTCTAACGTGCATTACATGTATTGAGCTATGTTGTGGAAAACAAATGTGTGAATGTAAAATAACCGTAAGAACTGTCGTCGATTCAGGTATTTTTTAAAACGTCACAAAGCTGACCTAAGTAATGTTAAGAGAAACTGTGAATATTCATATGGAATGGTTTTTGGAATATGACAGAATTATTTGAAAAGCTGTTAACAGGAAACAACACATTTGACAGGTATAAAATTAAAAGTCAGACTTCAATGTTTATTTTTAGATGTAGCGAAAGTATACGAACATATGCGCACACACACACAATGGAATGTAAACATCGATTTTGACAGATGCTACATGGCAATGTTTGTTTACATTTGGCGGAAGGATACGAAACGGGCCTGCAAGTAGATATTTAGCAAGGGGAGTGGAATTTGGCCATCGGGTGAAAATTATCCAGTTCAGCTCTGAACTCGAATGGTGCAACAATTTTTTCTACCGATCTCGGATCGAGTTTAGAACCACGATGGTGCAACTGGGCATTCTGTTCTACTACGAATTAATCCTCTGGGTTTGGATCACTACTTAAAAATACTTGTAGAAAAACTTTAATTATAAAAAAACTGGACTTATGACATAATAAAACAAAATGTCTCTTTAAATTTGTTTAAAATCGCCTTGATATTTTCAGTTCACTGCTATTTTCTTTATAATTTCATGACGTCTACTAAGGAACTTTTACATTTTTCGTTCTACTTTGGGTAGTAAAATGTGTGTACTTTGACATAAATGTACTCAAATAGCTTTCAGTGGATGTTTTAACATCCATGAACACACACGCTTCGAAATACGTAGTGCAATTGCAATACTGCAATCACAGCCAAGTCGTATCAGGTACGTTATAAATGCAACATACGGAGTTGATATGCTAACAAAGCTAGTTCCTCTATCGATAAAGAAATTATAAAGTAGCTGAATAAGTTAATTATATTGTTCTCGTAGGAAATTTACTACGTTTGGAGTTTGTTAACGTCTCGACAATGAGTGAGCACAGCACATGAAAACCAACACATTCCGAACGAAAAACAAAGACAATTTATAGGCATATTACGAATATAGTTTTAACCAAACGAATATTAAAAAGCACCATGTTAGATTTCATGGCGTATTCCAATTGACTGCTCTGGGTGCACACTCGATGCACTCTGAAAACTGAATAAGTCCATGTGTCATGTGCTAGCCAGATTTAGGCACTGATAACTGGAACACACCTCGGAAACTGTGCAAAACATTTGCGACAACATATCATCTTTTCGAGAAAATGCTTGAAATATGATGTTGATATAAGGATTTAAATTTTAATTTATGAAATTCTGTAGAGATAATTTTCTTCAATTTCACTTTTTTAACTCGGCAAATATATTCACGAGTCACTGGGTGAAATTAACCTCATCGCCGCTGTAATTACAAAGATATCGTCAATATAACAATAGCATATGTGTTCCATATTAACTATTATGTAATGTTCAGCTGCCGAAATGTTAAATATTGTAGAATTTACAACATTGCAGTAATTTTCGTGTTTTCATAATCACAGATCGTCACCACATTACTCTTAAATGCAGAACTGACGCCAGACTTGGTGTGGAGAAGATTGCGCTCGGTGCGCACTCTTTCAGTGAATCTCGGGCCGTGTTCCGTTACCTACACAATGCGAAATATGCGCAGCCAAGTAGTTCCGTTCTCTTTTCTCAGGCGCATCGGTGCACCTTTTACGTCATTGTACTTCCGGCCAATCTTGCGCATAAACAGTACGATGGAAAAGCACAAATGCTTCTTGCGCTGATGTCACAGTGGTGGGAAAATGCCAGAAAAATGAGAATTTTGAGGTTAGCATCGGCGGCGGCGGAAAAGTTTGTTGGTTTTAGGAAACGTGCGCACTTTTTATTTTACTGAATGAATCTGCAAATAAATTATAGTATAATGCTAAAGACGAACAAACGTTATTTTGGTGATGTAAACCTATAATGATTTCCACACGAAAACACATTTTTAAGACGTTGCGAATTTAACTATTGCGTGCTTTGTAAATAATGTACAATTTGAAAACTGTTATTATAATTACTGGAATGCATGTGGCCTAAAAAAGTCGCACTTTCAACACTTTTGTGGTGTGTAAATAATATTTGTTTCTTTGCCTATATCGTGAATTCAATGAGTGTAAGGTTTATATTTATTTATTTATTGCTGCATCTATATGAATACGAACACCGATGTATTAATCACATTTTATTTTTCTATAAGTTAAAATATTTCGAAGTCACTATAATTTCGATGTTATTTCCATGCATGCACAATTTTCCACTGCTCCATGTCGTCTCCATAAAGAAAGTCCCTTACCCTCACCCCCCCCCCCCCACCCTAAAAAGTCAATAACTGTTTCCTTTTTCCATTAAAATAACCCAAGTAAATATAAGTAGGCGAAAATAAAACAGGTTGAAATGCCAACCTGTGACATATTTATCTGCTGTGTGTACGACTTTGAGGATTAATATGTACTCACAATGGCTGTTAAATATTTAATTTTCGATTCATTTTATTATGCCTTGTTTACATATATTACAATTGTAAATATGTTATCCTGTCAAATCGTACGACAGGCTCATGGTTTTACCATCGCCGTATATATAAATGTCTTGCCTTTTGTAAACAAATCGCTCAAATTAAGTGCCGAAAATATAACATGGGCCATTTCCGAAGTCCATTGTTCACGCATCCGTGCGTCCCTTCATACATGTATCCACTGTGGAAATGGCTGTATTGAAGGAATTGATAACATACTAATTCTGCTACAGCTAGGGCCCGCTTAGGTAGCGCCAGCTGTACCACACTTTTTACTGCTTTAAAGTTGTATCTTTGTTTTATCTATGGGATCTCGGTGAAATGTCAACAATTTACTACAGACGAAAATCTTGTTAGATTTGAGGTTCTATAATTTCTGCTTGGCGATGGATGCAAATAGGAATCGAGATTTATTATAAATAGGACATTTTATGTTTGATGAACATATACAAATTACAAATGCATTTATTAAATTGATTAATGTGTATAATGAAGTTGATTGCTCAAGTGGTCAGTATTTTAAACAGCATTTTATTTTGTGCGATTATGCTGGAGTTCTATTTTCTATATACTGTATAAAAAAAACAGTTTTCATCCATTTTAATTAACAACTAAAAGCAAATACACATCCACACCACCCCACAAAGATGAAATCCGTGTAAGCAATAACATAAACAAATGACGAACGAATTACCTAGCAAAGGGATGTGTGGATGCATCCCTAGTGAGAATTCGGAAACTGAGCCAATCTGGCCGCATCCACTAGAATAAACTTTCTATGGACCCCTTACCCTAAGGGATCTATTAGGCCAGTATTCGGAAACAGCCATGGAAGATGTTCCATTCCCCAGCCCAGCATTAAACACATAAGGTAATGGAACAATAACTGGTGGCAATGCAGTTGGTCGCACCAGTGCAGGGAACGGAACACGGCCTCGCAATTGGAATACGAAAATCCGACTGCTCTCGGAGCTAGTTCCGGTAATTGGAACACGTGGAACTAGGCCAGTGCGCACCGTGTACAGTCCAGAGCAGTAATTGGAATACACTATCAGTAAAATAGTTTAACCTTTGGGGTCAAATAAAACATTTATTGTGCAATTGCAAATTTTTACATGAATATTTAGGTTATGTGTATCGAAACTCTTGTCCCATATCAACCAGCAATCGATACTTGCAACTTATAGATGTCGCTCGCAAATAATAAATTCGGTGCGCATGGTTCACCGTAACTAAAGGCCAGCCTACAATTGATTTAGCACAGAATATAGAACATACACATAAAGTATAATGTAAGTTTTTGGATGGTGCTGCCTACAATAATGCACAACACAAGCACAGAATCTATGCACAGAAAATTTACCAATACCCTATAATGCCTGCATGAGTGTTGTGCACCATGCATAGCCAATCAGAACAGCGATAACTTCGAGTTCATGTTACGATCAAAATGGTTACAAAAGTAATGACTTTGACTAGTACTTATTTATAATAAAATTATTAAAAAATTTATTTAAAAAATTATGAAACTAAAATTTTGAATGGTTAGGTTTAGATGAGATGGAGGACCAGAGTTCATCAGGCACCGTGCTATGACATCATCAACCACCATATTGAATGTTTTGTGCCACATAAACATTGGTTTATTTTGATTGAAATTGTTATTGTACTAGCAGTGTATGTTAAGATTAACAGTATAAGGTATTATATTTATACAAATTAAAAAACGATCAGCAAAGTAAACAGCTGTCGACAATTTTTTTTTTATTCTTGTGTGACCAACACACACACGCGAAACTTACCGAACGTCGTTTCTTTCATTTTCACGTCTCTTTTGTTTAACCATCCATCAACGATTTTGTGCATGTGCTTGTTTGATTGTAGACCTTCAGTTTCGAGCTGTGCATGTGTTCTGTGCTATCGCAGGTGCTGTTTTTGTGCTAAATCAATTGTAAGGTGGCCTTTAATAATATTGCAAGTTTACAACCAGTTTTAGTTAATGTTCGCAGTAAATACGTAATTTTAACGTTACATTATATCTGATGTACAATTTTTTTTTTTTTTTTTTGTGACGAACTTTCAAATTTGTCTGTGAATAAGTAGAAAAATAGGTTTTTTTATCGAATAAATTTGATTCGTGAAATCATAATCACATACGTAAATAAGTTGCTACAATACTTGCACGAAACCCGACTTGTATTTTATTTACAATTTCCCGTTTTGATTGCTTTACATTACTGAGAAGCGAGATTTTAATCGCAGTGGGTTCAATTTCACACTTTCCACAGCTAAATCTGTAAAACTCGAGTTTAATCTCCTATTTATCATACTATAATGCAAGACTGTTGGGCAGGAGGAAAATAAACATATAATAGGTATTATAATGTTAAGTGCCGAAATAAGTTTGGAAAGGTAATGAAGTGTTAAGTAATATAAAGACGGTTTTCCCCCGATAATTTTGTTTTGCTATATTTTGAGTAATATTTGATACTGGCAATTAATTTACACCGAATGCAGTTTGGACTAATTTGTAGGCATTCTGTTGAGCTGAGTTTATGTTTTACTAGCCATTTGTGTGGCAAATGAGGGATGAAAACTTTGATGTTATTAAGCGCACATTATCTTCTTTTGTTTTTTGGGCGAATAATAATAAATAATTAAGTTACCCAAAAGTATTTTTTTTTTTTTTTGTTTTGAAGTTAGAAGCAAACAATTTGATTTCTAATATGAGCCAAATATTTAAAATATTCTATTCGAATTCGAATTTTTGAAGCTTCACCCACCCCTAGTGGCGGGTGTATACAAAGGCGAGTACGAACTTCACTACATCAAAATAGAATGATAGAATTAGAAGAAAATATCTTTGAGAAAAATACATCAGCAGTAACTTTTTCTGGTATTCTTGCAACCTCATAAGTGCTTGGTTACTGGCAAAAACTGATTCTACACAGAATTAGCAAAGTGTATTATTATAACTTTAGTGCTTCTGATTCTATACAATAGCAAAATGATTTATCAGTGAAGGCAAGCTGATAAAAAGTGTTTTACTTGAAACCTTTAAATTAATCAAGAAAACAGAATGGTGACTCGACACAACACAGAGAAATATTAACTGGTTTCTGGTGAAACTCAAGATGGACTAAGGTGTGTTGGAATTAAAGTCTAAAATTACATACAACACTATCACTCACTCGGCATCTAACTGCTTCTGCTCACTGGATGTCTTCTTCCTGGGAAGTGTCTATACACTGGCTACATCGCTCTTATATACGCTAACTGAGCGATCTCCAAGCTGCCTCTTGTGTGTTATGTAATCGAAAAGGACTGTAGGGGTAGCAAAGCTATAAAAAGGCAGGAAACAGTGTGATATGAAAATGTCTATGATTATGGTTGCCCTTGTACAACATGTACAGTCAACAATATGCAGCATTTAACTAGCTAACTGGCTGCTTTCACAACACTAGTGGTCACTTCGGCAGCATGCGGACTCTTCTTACTGGGGAGGTGCATACGGTGGGTTCAGTCACTGGAACCTGGTAGGTGGCCACCATGGAGTCTCTTGGTAGAGCCCTGGCTGAACCTGGATTTGACAGGCATGGAGTGGTTGGACTCATTGATGCATTTCTTTCGATTCCTTTTTGCCTTCCTGCTGTGAAGTTGTTGCTGGGTTAGTCCTTGGTTGACTGCGAAGGTTGCTAGCCTCTTGGATAGGCACTCCAGTAAAGTTAGATTAGAATCTCAGATTCATTTCCCAAATACACTTGAAAACCAAGTGTACAATACCTTGGATCTCAGATTCATTTCCTAAGTACACTTGAAAACGTAGTGTTCTAAAAGTACACTTCAAAACCTAGTGTATACTACCTTGACTAGTCAAGTATGCTACTTCCGGAACTTTTTTCCCCATTTCGCATACTTGTGCTAAGACATTGTTACAGTTTTGCAAGTACACTAAAAGACCGAGTTCTACACCAAAAATAGAAATTTGCACACATGTGCTAACATTTTATGTTACACTTCCTCACGTAAACTTGAAAACCTAGTGTATACTGTGAGTATGCATACTTTTCTTAATTTTTTAAATTTTATTTCTATGTTATGATTTTTGTTACGTTACACTTAAATAAGTACACTTAAAAACCTAGTGTATAATTTAACTACAGTCGAGTATGCAAACTTCTCTTATACTACATTTCTTACATTTTACATACTTGTGCTAAGAATTCGTTACACAGTAGTTGACAGAACTAGATTTATTGCGATCTCGTTGTGTTTTTAGTAAGTAGGTCACCTAAATCTGAGTCATTTTTGAAAGGGCGAGTATAATGTACAAATGTAATATTTTCTTGTAAGTTTTGCATAATTGAACTAAGATTTTCTGTTACACATTCAACTCTTTGTATTAAGAATTAATGGATTAAGTGTGGAGGCGTTTGGTTTTGGAAAAGTAGTTCCCCGAACTTGGAGTAGTGCTATATGTGGCGGACGCCAGGGGACCACACTCACCAGTTAAGGTTGTCTGCACTATAGATTCCTTGCGAGCCCCCTGTTTGTACCACAAACTTTAGGCGACCTACTACCACCCAGCTATAAAAGCTCAGAGTGCCATACCCCCTCCCCCCCTAGAACCAAGAGAGTGATTGTGAAGCGAAGACGTATAGTGCTGGAGAGGCACAAAGATGAGTGCAACTCATACCAGTGTCTGGAGGAGCTCCAAGCCACTCTGCACACTACAGTTCTACAATATATGGTGAGCATAATTCCAGCTAGGCAGTAGGGTGTCATCCCTTATCCTGAGGCTCCGTTAGTAATTATCTAAATAATAGACTGGCAAGGTTAGGGATTAACTGTGTTATAGTAATCTCGTAATTGACATCGTTAAACTAAAGTAAAGTAATAAGTATCCTTGTTCTTATTATGTCAAATGTATTGCTCTGTTAAATTATAGAAAATGTGTTTAGTAGAAAGGACCTTACTTATTGAATAGACATTTGAAGTTACCAACACCTTGTAGGCCCCAATCCTAAGAGTTGTGTCGTAAAGTAAAGTATTGAGAGTAAGAGAAAGAGAGATATTAAGAGTTAAGGAAAGGGGTGGACTATACATAGTTCAGTGACACTGGACAGAAAAAATGTTTTATACCTTGAACATGTCAAAGTGTACTGCATACTTGAATATAGATATTTTGTTAACTACTGAATGTTCTTTGCAGAGGTGTATCAGATTTGTTGCGTCCTAGTTTGGTTTTCAGTCAGTAGGTCACCGAAATCGGAATCATTTTTGAAAGGGCGAGTAGGCCTATAATGCACAAATATAATTTTTTTTGTGGGTTTCGCATATTTGAAATAAGATTTTCTGTTACACATTCAACTCTTTGTATTAAGAATGTATAGATTCATTGTAGAGGCGTTTGGTTTTGGGACAGTAGTTCCTCAAACTTGGTGTGGTGATGAATTTCGGTCACACTGGATAGAAAATTTTTCTTTCCTTCAAAATTTCTAATTGAATTGTTCACTTGATGAGACATATTTTGTTACTTACTGAATGCACTTTGCAGAGTAAATAGAGCTGTGAGCTCGGAATCATTTTTGAAAAGGGAAGTTTACTGCACAAATTTATTTTCTTCTTGGAAAATTTCGCACACTTTCTCTAAGATATTATGCAAGTCATTAAACGCTTTGTATTAAGAATCATGATTTGTGGTTTTTTTTAATAGATTTAATAAGTGCACAGTAAATGCATAATAAAGCAAGCTCGGACGTATAACGAAATAGGCCAACAGTGAGAAAAACCACTCTTCTGCCTTGAAGGATGCAAAGAATAGAAAGGAAATAAAATAATCCGAAATGAAAGGATGATGGAGACATAAACCAAAGGGATCATGATTTTTGTATATTGTCCTTGTATTGTAAATACTTATTTGCTACATCTGTTAACATTATTATTGTTTTATTTTATATATTTTGTATTTATCTGATTTTATGATCGGGAAAGAGGCGACAGAATGGAAATGGAAGACAAGATGGAAAATCATTAGTTTTATTTTCCTATAACAGATGGTACTATTAATGTAACTGCCATCCATAGAGATAACTATTTCGAATAGGGAAGGATACAACAAACATGGTAAGTTTTAATTTATATCATAATATACAGAGGGAGTATATTTATATTAATTTAATGGTTTGGAACAGCTTATATAAAAAGTTAGGGTAAATAACATTCCTGTTTGTTAATATTTTGTTTACACCTAGGTATCAAAAGTTTTATAATGCCAAATGACTTACAACGTACATGTTTACTGACATTGTATAATTATTTGTTATGAGGGCAGCATGGAAAGCTTTCCATCTTGCTCTTCATTTCACGAAATATAGCACAATGCAGAAATATTAACTTATTTCACTGATCGTGATTTACAGGAGGTTGTTTAACAAGTGCAGTACATTAGTGATATAGTGCTTATACTGATTTCAAAGGAATTTTAGTTGAGAAAATAGAAATATGTAAATATTTTTACAATGTAAATAAAATCATCGTGTTATGACAATGTGGTGTATGTCATTTTATCAATTGAATATGGTGTAAAGAATTTTTGATAATTAGCCTAATATTTACAATTTACAATTAACTTCGCATGATTAAAACTATAATATAGGCTGCTGTAGTGGATGTAAACCAAGGTTACAAATGATTTTGAACTAGTTTACTATGAATATGTAGGTTACAGATTTGCATACAGTTATATAGAATAACATTTATTTTATGCCTTGCACTAATTAGTTAATTTAAAAGCATTATACAATTTCGATAAGATAGCTGAACTTAGCAGAACTGCGAATAGGCCTATCAGTGTAAAGAAAGTCAACAGATCACCTATTTAATAATTACATAGACTGATTTTATTGTAGTGATATGAAATGAAAATTACTTTCATGGTAAAACATTAATCCAATTGTTATGATTTAATTTACATAAGAATTATTAATTACTGAGTCATGGGCTGTGAGAGTACTAGGTAATAATGTATCCACACAGATGTTATTATTCCACGGGAGTTGGTCTGAAGATACGCAGCAAGTTATGAAAGATTCTAAATGGACAAGCTTAAAGGAAGCGTTCAGGCAATATCAAGTTCCACTTGGTAGCTTACACAGACATTTGCAGACTGGACCAACAGAAGCAGTACTAGGTCGTTTAAAACAGGTATTTTCTTCTGATATGGAATCGGAAATAGTGAGGTATGCTAAAGAGTTGAATGAACAATTTTTTGGCTTAAACAGAGATTCCGTAGAAGAGTTAGCATATTGTTACAATCCTGGAAAATGACCTTAAAAAAATTTTATTTTAAAGATTTTTGCTTTTCTTTCTCTTTATCTCTATGTAATCCATCCTTTTTTTAAGATATAGAGTTAAAGTTGATTCTCTTCCCTCCCCTGTTACCTCTACGCAGCTTTGCTGTTGGAAACAGCCCATAATTTTTGTTTTGCGAGAAATCCTTATTTTTTTCTCTAATTTTGTAGTGTTGTTGATGTCCTTTTTTCTTACGATGCCCACTTAACTTAAGTTTAGTCAGCATAGACAGTCTCGTTACTTACTAGAGGTTTAAACTGGATGCCTCTTGTTGCTGGTTGACTAAAATAAGATTTTAGAAATGCGAAAGACACACACACACACACACACACACACACACACACACACATATATATATATATATATATATATATATATATATATATATATATATATATATATAGTGTTACATACAGTTCACCATAAATCGTACACAGCCGACTGAATTTTGCTATGTTAGTTTGTTGTCTATTTAGGAAAGCATGTATACAGGTTAGATAGTTTGTTGGGATTATTTTATTTTTGTTTCATTCTTTTTAAATTTCTTTTAACACATCTGCACTTGGCTATGTTTCCATTATTTTTCTTATTTAGTTTTCGGTGGCACTGTAGTTTTTATTGCTTCCGGGATTTTGGTGTAGTACACTTCGAATTTTTTCAGTTGTGGTTAACTTTAAATCCTTCTTACTTTAACTCACTTCATTCACTTCTTTACCAGTTACAGCCATGCCCCATTATTTTTTTCTTTCTCTGGCGGCTTGCATCCGCAAAAACGGGCCATGTTTTCGCCGTTTAGCCCATCCTAAACTCAGCAGTTCTTCCTGCACCAGCCAGGCACAGGTGTTCGTGTTTGCCTGGCAGCGCTGCTAGGTTAGGCCAAATAAGCACTTTTTTTTCTGTAGTGCCATGCACGTGGGCCCATTATGTCTTGGAGTGGTTGCGGTAAACTCTAAGCTTGTAGGCCATTTCAGGGGACATGGAGTGGAAATGAATTGCACATCTCGGCGAAAAATAGGTATCTGCAGAGAAGAGGAGGGACAGTAGTGGGAACAGCTAGGTCGCGCAAACAGCCAACGCGCCCAAGTGGCAGACACTGATTGGCTGACACGGTGGCATGGTCGAGGTGATATCAAAAGTAGGCAGGTGTGCGGAGACAGGTTGTAGCCCTGCTGCTGTCGAGAGGGGACATGCCTTGGACGTCGGTCTGGCGAAGATCAGGAGATTCCAGCACCATGGGATAAGCAGCTAAGTAAACTGTACGGAATTCTGCTGGGTCGGGCCATTTATCTCTGCCTGGCAGGAAACATATTCCGGCCTAGAAGTTTCAAATACTTGTTTCTGTAGAGTAGTGAGGAGTAGTAGAGTGGGAGAGTCCATATACGTAAGACCACATAGAGGGAGAGGGGAACTGTAGAGGTGTGGAGGCCTGTAGGCTTGAAAATAATTACGACCTGAGTTAACTTGCAATGCATAAGTTTTATTGTCTAGTCTTTTTTTGTTGTTAGAATTAATGTGGTAGTTTAAGGGACAAATAATAAAACATGAAATATGAAAGGGATATATGGTGATTATATAAGAGATAAACAAGCATGCGCATCGGTAGGTTGGCTAGACTAAGGCATTTAGCATGTTTTGCCCTTTTATGCAGCCTGTTTGGAAACATTTTGATTTCATCCTTTTTATTTTAGAAATACAATATATTCTGGTATAAGTCCCATTCTAGCCGCAACTAAAGTTATTATTTATATTGTTTCGAAAGATATGCCACTTCTATAATTGGTTAATTTCAAAACTATTACACCCTGTTGGATAAAGGAGCTGCATTTTGTTTAAGCTGCCCATTTACTGGTGTACGTTGTAGCTTATGACACATAGTTTTCGGGATAAAGAGATCCTATGGTCTTTTATACAATCTCACTAAGCACAGAAAGATTATTTGAGAATTGTAACTAAGATTTCTAACCTTCAAAACTATGAAGCTGTATATTCAGATATTTTAACAGAAATTATAGGCAAATTATTGTAAATCCTGTTAGTACGCATTTTGGAATTAGGCCTGATTGTCCTGCTATATTCTTTTAAATCATATAGATTTAATATTATTGTTCTTGTTTTTAATGAGAAACAGTGAAACTCAGATGGCTCTGTATTAATTTCGATATGGTCTAACCCTTAACTATTATTGATTTCTTTATTGCTGTTTTATTATTAGTTCACTTAAAGATGTTTGTTATTGTGTTACCTGGAGAATACTCATTCTCATAGCTCTAAGAGGTTAATCAAATGAACCTATCATATATAAATGGAATTTGTCTTCACGTAATACTCAAACCTCTAGATTCTGTTCTGATATTGAATATTTATCTTTTGAGGCAATGCCTACCTTATGTTAGCCAGACCAGTAAATATGGTAATACTCAGACAGCTTCGTTAATATTTTATATTGTTTTTTTTTGTAACTGGTATTGACCTATTGTGCATTAATACTCTATTTTTCTCCATATTATAAATTCTTTACTTATTTTTTGTGCTAATGTTGGGTTTACTAATATTTATATTTGCTGGTGGAAATTTCCTGACAGCAGTGAGCTGCATAAGCTAAGTGTAGTTTGCATTTCCAGTTTTAATGCCGTATACTGTAAAATACCTGATTTGTTTTAAGTTATGCTGAATTGCTAAAATTAGCAATACTTTGATAACACAATAATTTTCTCTAAGCAACATGTGCACATTCGAGTTAACTATTTGCATTGTTTCATTTAACGTGTTGACTGTCATTGTCTATAAGAGTTTAATTTAATTTTTTTTTGAAATTGTTTAGTGGTACTGTTACTAACTTTGATTTCATTGTGAATAAATATTCAGTGTTAATTTAAACTTCTCGTATTTCAATTATTTAACTTTGGTAAATCATTCCTACTGTTGCATCATACTGAAGCCCAATTTAGTAGGAACCTCTCCCCTCTGTGATAGAGTAGCACATATAGAGGGGACTAGTTTTAAGTATATGGTTATGTCGATCATTCACTCAGTGTTAAGCGCTACTACAGTCGACCCCATGGTAAAATTAGTTCACAGAGTACTCTCCCATGCTCTGAACATACCTCGCCACTGACTTAACTAACATGAAGTGAACACCTCTTGAGTTGGCAAAGATAATAGTTCTCTAACCTACAGTGTCTTTCGGTGACTTCCTAGGTTATTATATTGAGTCAAGTTAGGGTTATTTTTAATACGAGCTACAAGTCAACTAGTTTTGTTTTATTTTTTCAGGACTTCCGGATAGGCCAAGTGTTTCTTGAATAATCCAGTGGTGGAATCCCCCCTCTTTTTTATTTCCCCCTCCCTCACCTGTAACAATATTTATTGGCTCTCAATAACAACATTCGTAACCCCTTTAAAAATGGAAAAGCTAGCAGAGCTTGGCTTGAAGCATTTATGAAAAGTCATCCCGAGTTGTCCTTCAGTACTCTAGAATCTACTAGCATATCTCGATGTATAGGGTTTAACCAGGATATGGTCAATAGGTTTTGTGACAATTTATAGTTAGCCTATGAGCAACATGGATTTGTTAAGCAATCTCTGGACATATACATTGTGGACGAAACTGGAGTAAATACATCTTCAAGCAGACCTTCGAAAGTGATTTCCACCGAGTGCAAAAGACCAGTTGGAGTTATAAATACATTTGTTAAGGGGGAACTTACTACAGTTATCGCTTGTTGCAATGCCACAGGCAATTTTCTGCCACCGTGCTTCATGTTTGATATGAGAAAAAGGGGATAGAAAGAATGTTAGATGGAGGACCAACTGGCAGTACTGCCTGGTACACAGACTCTGGCTGGATAAATGCAAGCATATTCAACGAGTGGTTGAAATTTTTTGTGGACTCTGTTCGGTCGTCTCTTGAGCACACTTGTCTCTTAGTTCTTAACAATCATGGAGATCACTTAAATTTGTAATCTGTTGAGTTTGCTCGTGAAAAGGAAGTCATAATGGTGTCGTTGCCTCCCCGACACACAAGCATCAGCCTTTAGACGTAACAGTTTTCAAGCCATTCAAGTATGGATTTGAAAGGGTCGTGGACACTTTCCAGAAGAATCACCCAGGTTGCAGAATCAACCAGTGTGATGTACCTCAGCTTGTAAATAAAGCCTTCGAGAGGAGTGCTACTTCAAGTTCTGCAACATTAGGTTTCAAAGAGTGTGGGATATGGCCGTTCAATAGATATGTATTCTCAGAAGTTTATTTTGCTCCTCTGCAGGTCCCTTTATACCCGAAGACCCATCCTTGGCGTCTGGATGCACGGCAGTTTCTTGTAATGAGGATACTGCTTGCAATGCTATTGTTTTCCATGAGAGCTTCGCTCTTCATCAAAGTTATTCCAGCAAGAGACTTGTTTCCGCAATTACTTCCAATCATGCATCTGATATCTCCAACAGTTGTCACGAAGGACCTGCTGTCTCAGTCAGTTCTTACGAGGTTCCCGCTATATCTACCAGTTCTTCATGGAAAGCTATTGATTTACCTACCTGCTATCCTTACAAAGTGCTTACTGTTTCTTCTAACTATCTTAGTGTGCCTTCAGTTTTCTCTGATATTACTTTCAATTAGGATCCTGCCATTAATCCAGGTAATTCCAGTGTGTCTCCAATGATCCATCACAGTGCTAATACAGAGGCTCCTGATGAAGCAAAAATTAACTTTGACTGTGTTGTTTAATTAAATTCGTCTATTCAGAAGAGTGCCTGCGAATGCTTCAAACACTGTGTGTTCTGCTTCTGATTTCTGTGTTTCTCCACATGACAATCGGCCACTCCCTAAAGCTAAAAGTACACCAGAGTCCAAAAGACGCCACTACTGCCAGAATTCAGAAATATTAACAAGCTCCCCATTTAAGAATGAATTTCTAAAAACCAAAGCAGTGCTAAAACTACGAAGAGAAGTTTATTGCCACAACTCAATGCTTCATCAAGCATTAACAAGACAAGAAAAGGAACAAATAAATACATGCTTATAACTTTTCCAAAGCCGCTTGTGGATAGGCCTAATACACTTCCAGAATAAAATGTGGTGTGCCTTATTTGTAATGAGTCATATGCAAACAGTAAACATAAATAAATGTGGGTTAAGTGTAACAAATGTCAATAATGGAATCGTGAAAATTGTACAGACTTTAACACAAAAATACTTTTACATTTATGGTTTTTGTCGTAAATTATTTATATTTTTATTGCATTGAAATAGCTGAAAATGTAAAATGTTATTCCAGCTATGCATCTAATCTAAATTGTATTTACAGGGAAAAAATTGCATTAAGATGTATTACAATTTTGCCTTCACTACCTTTCCTTTGTACTCCCACTATGAGGGTATAATGGAAAGTATGCACTTTGGGGGGGGGGCCTGTATTTTAGTCAATTATGGAAAACTGAGAACTTCATAACTAGGTTTTTTATAATTCTTATACCATATCATTCAAATATATAAGAGTTACATCTCTAATACCTTCCTTGTGTTTTCATTTTTAAATAAAGTGAAAACCTTTCCAACTTACCCCCTCACCCCCTATTTATTTTGTTCTATCTGTGAAGCTATATAGCATGCATTTGTCGCATGGCATGATAAATGAATGAATGAATGAATGAAGAATTATTGAAATTTTGTCCCTCCTCTGTGTACCAAGTACTGCAAAATACCACAAAATGGAGATATTTTTGTCGCTAGTTTGAGATGTTACTTTGTTTATCCTTTGCTAGAACTGTCGTTCACGCATTGTATCCTACACGAGTATGGAGAACCTACACTGTGAAGATTGCTGTTCTAACCTAATAGTGTTGAAATGTTGATTATCCTCAGCTTTGCCCCGCACTCAAAGCCTTCTATACAAACAATAACACGAATGTAATAAAATAAAATTGAATACTCATTTGTTTAAATAGGTAATCCACTGGATCATCTTCTGGCTGAAAAGGAGAAATATTGTGGAAATTGGAAATTTATTTTTTTCGGAATTTCTCGAGTAATCTTCCCTGTTCCTGTGTGTTGTTTTCTATGTATGACTTCATGTTCTTGTAAATATTGCTGTTTTATTTTGTGTTTATGTTGTTCCGATGTTTTCTTGTTATTGTAGTGTCACTATGTAATTTTTTTATTTATGTTCGTTAAAAATTCATTTTCCACTATTACGACTATTACTTATTTATATTTTGCTTCAAGAATGATTGCCTACAAATCAATAAAGGAAATGAGAACCATCGAAGTGTTCTCCTATTTTATTGTAATATGGGAGTGGTCTGGAGTGTCTGCCATAATGAATTTGTATTATCTTGAATAATTTTAAAATGAGTAAAAATTGGTAAAGATAAATAATAGCTGAGTTTGAGCATCAAATACTTAATGATCGTTAAAGCATCTGCCAAATGCTGTGTTTAAAGTGCATAAATACAAACTTATAAAAAAATTTAATTTGAATAAACAACTTATGAGCTGAAATTTTCGAATTGAAATGTGTTTGACATGTGTTGGTGCATAATTACCATGGATTTTCCTCTGAAAACCACGTATTGCAGAGAAGAGGAAGCAATGCCCCCACAATGCAAACTAAGTAACTAAAACTTGCTGCTCATAGCTGCCAACTGCTCACTCATATTACATTTCTTGGAGTGTACATCGAAAGTGCTGCAAAAGTACATACATTACAACGTCTACTACGAGTTTTAATATTGTAAAATTTTCTTACCAGTGTTATGTTTTTCTTTTTCAGCAAGTCGTTTATTTCCAAAAAAGAGAATTTAATAATAAATATAAGTAGTTCTAAAAAGTCGACTCCAAGACAACCGGATCCTGGATGGGGACCAGGGGATGAGGCAGCCATCTTGGATCAGATCTTCCTGCTCTGTCAGTCTGGTCAGATTACATAATTTTCGTACAAATTCGCACAAGATAAAAGGCCAAATTGGCATTGGCTAGCAAAATGGTGGCCAGTTCAGAACTTCTTGATATGTCAATCCAGTCCGCCATATTGGAAGTGGCACTGTCTAGCAAAATGGCTGCCAATGCACTACCTAGCCAAACCAGAAGTCGCACTGCATAGCAAAAATGGCGGCCCACTACAGCAAAACTATGGACATACAAAATATTACCAAATATTTTCAACCACTGACCAACAAAATGGCAGCCATACCAATGATCTCCAACTGCTAACCATCATAATGGAGGCTGCATCCCCAGGCCGAAACAACCCAGCACTGGTAAAATGGCGACACTGTCTAGCAAAATGTCCACAGCACAAAGCCACCTAACACTGGCCAGTAGCTGTATCCCAAGCCCGAAGCCTCTTAGCACTGGCAAAATGGGGGCACTGACTAGAAAAATGGCTTCACTGCCTAGCGAAAAATGGTGGAGTGTTCGAACAGATTTGAGGAAGGGGCAGTATTACTGCCACATCTCCAGCTCGAAGCCACTCAACACAGACCAGTGGTAGTGGCTCATGCAGAACTTGTTGCTCTATTCATCTGGTCTCCCAACTTGTAAATAATGCTGACTAGCAAATGGCAGCACTGCCTGGTGGAGTGTTCAGAGAGACTTGAGGAGAGGGCAGTGTTATGGTCGTGTCCCCAGCCCGAAGCCAACCCAGGACAATTGTGACCAGGCAGGGGATGAGGTAGTCATCTTGGAACAGAACTTCTTGCTCTACCATTCCAGTCCATCATCTTGAATGTTGTTTTGACTAGCAAAATGGTGGCACTACCTGGTTGAGTGTATGAACATACTTGAGGAGGGGGCAGTGTTATGGTTATCGTGTCCCCAGCCCGATGCCACCTAGAACTGGGTGGCTGCATCCCTAGCCTGAGCCACCCAGCACTGGCAAAATGATGTCCAATGCACTGTCTAACCAAATGACTGTCGATGCACTGCCTAGCAATAAAATTAAGCATGAACTATGCTTACATATAAGCATAGTTGACTATAATTTCTGAGCTGTTTGATATACAACTACCAAATTCATAACATAGACATCAACCCCAAAGATGAGAAGTGTCGCAGGGTCAAATATAACCTGTGTCTACTAATAAGTATAGTTGGCTGTAATTTCCTAACCATTTCAGATACAACTGCCAAATTCATAACATAAACATCAACCTCGACGATGAGAAGTGTCGCAGGGTCAAGTAGACTCTATGCCTACTTATAAGCATAGCTGGCTGTAATTTCCGAACCATTTTAAAGATATAGTAGTCAAATTTATACATAGGCATCACACAGGACGACGAAAAATGTCGTAGGGTCAAGTATACCCTATGTCTACTTATAAGTATAGTTGGCCATAATTTTCGAACCATTTGAGATACAACTACCATATTCATAATATAGGCATCACCACCGACGACAAGAAGGGTTGCAGAGTCAAGTCATTTGAGATACAACCACCAAATTCATAACATAGGCATCACCCATGTCGACAAGAAAAGTTTAAGGGCGAAGTAGACACAATGGAAATGTTTCGTCACCTAACATAAAGTAGAAAGCTCGATGTTCGTGCACATGTTGTTAAATGCTTAAAACTGATGGTTTAAATAAATTTGTTGATTTGTATGTACTTATACTTCTAGCATATCTTCAATGGATCGGAAACTACAGCCAACTATGGTTATAAATATACATAGCGTGTACTTGACCCTACAAAACTTCTCATTCTCCGAAAAAAATAAATTTCCAATTTCCACAATATTTCTCCTTTTCAGCCAGAAGATGATCCAGTGGATTACCTATTTAAACAAATGAGTATTCAATTTTATTTTATTACATTCGTGTTATTGTTTGTATAGAAGGCTTTGAGTGCGGGGCAAAGCTGAGGATAATCAACATTTCAACACTATTAGGTTAGAACAGCAATCTTCACAGTGTAGGTTCTCCATACTCGTGTAGGATACAATGCGTGAACGACAGTTCTAGCAAAGGATAAACAAAGTAACATCTCAAACTAGCGACAAAAATATCTCCATTTTGTGGTATTTTGCAGTACTTGGTACACAGAGGAGGGACAAAATTTCAATAATTCTTCATTCATTCATTCATTTATCATGCCACGCGGCAAATGCATGCTATATAGCTTCACAGATGTAACAAAATAAATATCTTAAAATCAGATAAATACATTTATAAATAAAATAAAACAATATTAATTTTAACAGACGTGCATCATTTTACAAATAAATAATCAGAATAAAAGGACAATATACACAAATCATGATCACTTGGGGTATCGGTTGATGTCTCCATGTTCATTTATTTTCCGAGTCCTTTTATTTCCGTGCTTTTATTTGCATTTCTTCGCATCCTGCACGGCAGAAGAGTGGTTTCTTTTCACTGGTTGGCCTATTCCGTTATGTGTCCTTGTTTGTGTTGTAATGAATTTCCTTTGAACTTATTTATCTACAAAAAAACACTAATCATGAATATTAATACAATGTGTCTAATTAGTAGCAGAATATCTTAGAGAAAGTGTGCGAAATTTTTCAAGAAGAAAATTTATTTGTGTAGTGAACTTCCGCTTTAAAAAATGATTCCGAGGTCTCAGCCCTATTTACTCTGCAAAGAGCATTCACTGCATAACTAAATATGTTTATTCAAGTAGTATGCAATATAATCTTAAATTCTGAAGGATAAAAATATTTTTCTATCCAGTGTGACCAAACTTCATCACCAAACTGTGATAAACTGTCCTATACTTCATAATTGAGGTTACGGTTTGTTTATATGAAAAAAAAAAACAGAATATTTATTTATTTATTACAAGATTTGTGGCCTTAACAGAGAGGAATTATTGCTGAGTAAAAATCTTAAAACATCAGTTTATCCACGAAAAAATAAACAGGATACTCGGTGTTGTTATAGTAATTGTTATATTTTTGCCCGAAGAGCTTAAATTTTAAGAACTTCTGGACTGTTACGAGATGATTCGCAAGCAGGGCTTGGTGCAGATAATACGTGTTTCGCAGTAGCTCCGAACTGCCTCGTCATTGAAAGTTACAACATAAAGGTATTAAGTTATTTTGGAGCGAAGTGTGCGCGCTATTGATCTTGTAACATTTCCTGCGAGAAAAAGTAGGATTTTAGTAAGAAGAGGACTTCTAGTTCTGCAACTACAGGTCTGTGCTATCTTATAGAACACAGATATAAGGTAAACCCTTTAGCCAGGGATAATTTAACTGTGGTCAAGCGACTGGTTTCCCCATGCCTCGTTTTCGGGAGAGGGAAGAGGTCAGGGATGCCAGTTTGTGGAGGCTTGTTAATTGTTTCAGGTTACTTGTGGTTTTCCACCATGTTAACAAATATAGAAGAGCTAGGTGATAGGCCCCTTCGCCCTCCCCCCAACTCCACCGTTTTTCGCCATGGTGGAATCGCAAGAGAAGATGGACGAAGATATGGCATCATAAAAGCGAAATGGCAGCCGCTTCTGCAAGAGGCAATTCAAGCCAGCAAGACTCGACCAATCAGGGCGCACCCCCTCAGGCGACAGTCTCCAGCCAAGTTTCAACTAATCAGGGTGCCAGGCACCAACCAGAGGAAGTCAGATATCCGACCAATCACCGTGTTCCACACAGAGTCTTGCAACTACGCCACAGCATGTAGGTTGTTACGAACCCATAGGGCGTCTCCTACCTACCTGCAACACAAGAGGACTATCGCCTCGACATTCACGTCCTGGACGAACTACAGTAGGGTATAACCTCTTAACCCTATGAAGTGAAATGCCCATTAATGTGGCACTTAAAGGCCTTCCTAGACCAAACAGCCCCTCTGGACTGGATCAAGGACGAACTAGTAGCCCAAGCCTATCTCCATCCACCCTAAGTTGACGATGAAAGACAGGAGACCACTCCGCATGTTCATTGTGGAGCTGCCTGACTCAGAAAAATCACAAGCCATTTTTCAAATTTGGGGGATTCTGCGGCCTAGTGATAAAGTTCGAGGAGTTTCAGCAACCCGAAGGCCCTTCTCAGTGCAGCCACGGCCAGCGATATGGCCACTCAAGTAGAGTTTGCCGCGCCTCCCCTAGGGGCACACAACCCTGCAATGCGATCTGCCCGATCGGGATGAATTGTCCAAACGAGTATGCGTGAGCTGCGGTGGCAATCACGCCGCGAATTACTAGTCCTGCGAGTTCTACAAGGTAGAGCAGTCCCGCAGGAAAGAAAGAAAAGACAGTAACAAGTACTCTGCTACTATCACAGCACAGCCTAGGCAGTTTTATTCGACTCCTGCCCCATGGGGTCAGCCTCTCCCTCCCAGGGCCAGGACACAGTTCAAGCCCCTGACCAAACACAAGATTGCTGGACAAGGGTCCAAGGAAGGCACGCACACAAGCACAGATGTTTGTGCCGCCATTTGCGCAGTGCCTGTATCAAATTCCTGTGGGGATTTGGTTTACAATGGCCAGCCCTCGGAACTTGAATTCCCACCCCTGGTCAGACCGTACTGCCAACGCCAGTGACAACAACGCGAATCTCTCCTATCCGCGCAAGAAAATTTCCCATGAATCGAAGACATATCACATATACAAGTTTTACCGTTATGATTAGTTTTTTTTTTTGCTGAAAACAGCTTCGGTAAGTCTTTAATCGAACAGTAATGCGAGTTTTGCGCAGCTGCGCCTGCTTTATCGTCTTCAAAATAAAGTAAATTTATGTGTTTATCCTTTTTACTTTTTGTAAGTTTTAACGTATATACCATGGATTCCTTACCTTCGCATTCAATAGAGCATACATTTATACATAAATCAATTTGCTGTTCGATTTTTAGTATATCATCAATATTAATAGGATATTCATATTTATCTATTATTTTGTCAATATTAAGGCCTATATTTTTATATTTAGTTGCTCTGTCTGAATGTTTGTCTGCTAGAAATAATGCAGATTTTACTGGCCAAAGAAAGTATTTTTGATCATTATCCTTTACATTTATGAATGCTTTCTTATTCTTAATACATTCAGGTAGTTCAATATATGATGATTCATTTAATGTATTGTACTTATTTATAACTAATTGTATTCCAATTATTCTATCTAATGTCCAGCCTGAAACTCTTCTTTGAAATTCAGATAATTGTGTAGTTATTGCTTGCATTATGAATTTATGAATACTTTTAATATCTGCTTCATTCAATACTGTATAATTTCACAGGTATATTGGCTCTTGCTGCTTAAAAATTAAGCAGCAAGAGTCAATATACCTGCGAAAGGAGAGCAAATATTCTTCAAAAATTATAAGCGTACAATGAAGGTTCCGTTCGCAATATTTGCCGATTTTGAATCAATATTGAAGAAAATATCAACAGTTAAGCCAAATCCTAAGGAATTATATAAGTTTAAATTAATCAAAAATATCCAGTTTTAACTGAAGACGATATTGATAATTGCATTTATAAGGAAATATTCAAAGAAAGATGTTATCTTACTAATGAACAAATAAATAACATTGCTTTAAAGCTAAACGACGAATCATACACAATGAAATATCAGTTACACGAGGTATCTGTTTTTTGCTTATATATTGTATCTGCGTATGGTGATTATAAGCCACCAGTTTTGTATAGAGGTCCAAATGCACATAACATTCTTATGCAGTCAATTAAAATAGAAGTAGGAGAAATTGGTGAAATATATTCGCAAAATGAGCCAATGTGTCCACTAACAAAAGAAGAAAAAATATTATATAGGAAATCAAAAAGATGTAATGTATGCGAATGTGAATATATGAAGCAAAATAAAAAAGTACATCACATTCATTTAACTGGAAAATCCATGAATCCTGTATGCAATAATTGTAACCTACAATTAAAATTGCCCAACTTTGTACCAATTTATTTCCACAATTTAGCTGGCTATGGTGCGCATTTAATAATTAAAGAACTAGGCTACGATGAAAAAAATACAGATTTAGTAGCAAATAATGAAGAAAAGTTTGAGCAAATAATGAAGAAAAGTTTATTACTTTTGGGGGGAAAAAAAACAGAAAAATTAAAAATGAAATTTATAGACACATTCAAATTAATGACCAGAAGTTTAGTAAAGATAAAATGAAACACACACAAAATAATTTTCCAAAAGATAAAGCAGATTTAGTTATATGAAAGGGTGCTTATCCATGCGATTATATGGACAGTCGGGAAAAATTTACCGAATCCGGTCTTCCACAAAAATGTGAATTTTATCATATACTAAACGAATATGATATAAGTGACGATGATTATGAACATGCGATACTTGTATGGAGCCAATTTAATATGAAAAACCTTGGTGAATATCATGATTTATATTTAAAAGTGTTGTGTTATTATTAGCAGATATGTTTGAAAATTATAGAAATACATATATAAATGCATGCGAATTAGATCCGTTGTGGTATTTAACAGCACCGGTATTATCTTGGGACTCAATGTTAAAAATGATCAAACAACCACTATATTTATTACACAATTATATGATTTTAATGGTAGAAAAAGGAATAAGAGGTGAAATATCGAAATGTTGCAAACGATACGTTAAAGTAAATAATAAATATTTAGATGACTTTGACTCTAATCAAGAGTCCAACTATTTAGCATATCTCGATGCTAATAATTTATATGGCTGGGCAATGCCACAATTTTTACCATATGGTGGTTTCGAATGGGAGAATTATACAGCACTTCATTTTTTCAATGAACATATATTAAATTTGGGCTATGGTTCTAATTATTGTTATTTATTAGATGTTGATTTGGAATATCCTAAGAAACTACATAAATTACATGCAGATCTAGCTTTTTGCCCAGAAAATAAGGTAGTTCCAGGAATAAAACAATACAAATTGCTAACAGCTTTGCATAACGAAGAAAAGTATGTAATTCACTATCGTAATTTGAAACAATGCCTATATATATATATATATATATATATATATATATATATATATATATATATATATATATATATATATAATATATATGAATACAGAGATGAGAACTAATGCTAAAAACCACTTCGAAAAAGATTTTTGTAAGCTCATGAATAATTCTGTGTTTGGTAAAACAATGGTAAATATAAGAAACAGGGTGGATATAAAATTAACAGCAAACAAAAAAAATGTGAAAAATTAATAGCAAAACCAAATTTTAAGAAAAGTACTATATTTAATGAGAATCTTGCAGCTTTGTGCATGTGAATAAAACAAGCGTAAAATTTAATAAGCCAATTTATATGGGCATGTCACTTTTGGACATATCGAAATAATTGATGTACGATTTTCATTATAAAGCTATGAAACCAAAATATGACAATAAAATTGAATTATGCTCTCAAGATGCTAATTCGTACATTTATAACATTAAAACAGACGATTTTTACAATGATATGAAAACAATGTTAGACAAATTTGATACAAGTGATTACCCATATATATATATATATATATATATATATATATATATATATATATATATATATATATATAAAACATGCTGTGCAAATCAATTAGAAAGTGTTACCCAAAATGAAAGATGGGTGTAATGATAAGATAATTACATAATTTGTTGATTTTCAAGCAAAAATGTATGCATATAGAGTTGATAAAGAAAACAAAAAATCGAAAGGTGTTAAAAGATGTGTTGTTAACAAGCGAATTACATTTGGCGACTATAAGAATGGCTTCTTTTATGAAAAAATACAATATAGAACAATGAATTTAATAAGAAGCAAAAGCATGAAATTTATACAGTGCAAGTAAATAAAATAGTTTTAAGCCCTTATGATGAGAAACAGATTATAAAAGAAAATAATATAGATACATTGTCATATTGATATCAAAATGTAATTTTTTCTGACTTAAACTTCTTTAGTTTATAAGACAACATCGATATCAGCACCATCAAACTCAATTAGTTTGCCAGTTTCATCTCTAATTTCTAAAACAATGTCATTAAATAACTCATTGTTAATTTGATAGAAAATTGGATATGGAAGTTCATAAATTATATAATCTCCGAAACCAAACATAGTTTTTGATGGAAAACTAGCAATTATATCAGTTTCTAAATAGTTAGACTCGTCATACTTTATAAACATTTCATATGCTAAATTACAATGGACATTTATTGTTTTGAAAGGATTAAAATGAGGTAATTAGTGCCTACAGCAATTTTGTATTTTTCAATTGTTTGTTTTCTTTCAAAATCAAGAATATCAGACAGTTGGTCATCAAGTTTGATATCAAACTTAAATTTGATAGGTATTCCATTTTTTAAGCTATCTGCTGTAAATTCAATGCTATTTGTTGAAAATGGCTCAATCGGAATTTATAGTTTCTTTCAAAGAGTCAACATTGTATTGGCCTCTGGTAATAGTTATAACTTCATTTTTTTTTCAACAATTGGGCTCAATTTTTTAATTATTGTTATAGTGGTATTGTTTATACTAGGTGCTAAACAATTTGTACGAAAACTGACCAAAGCAATCGATTTTTCACTATGGACAGTATCATAATGAACCTTCTTCTTTAGAACAGAGCTGTTAGCAGTTAACTTGAATACTTTATTATCCATTTATATAAAAAAAATATCTTATTTAAATGACAAAGCAACAGCTAAAGAAGCCTAAAGTTGATTGGGGTGTTGGCATTTTAATTTCTGAAGAACTACCTGAAATTGAAAAGAATGGAGAACTATTACCTGATAACATTACAGCAATAATATTGGGGCCGAGCAATGGTGGAAAAACAAATTTGATGATTAATTCTATTCTTAAGCTAGGATCGATAAATTTTAGTAAACTGTATGTTTGCTCAAAAAGTTCAAATCAGCCCAAATATATTCAGTTACAAAGTGATATCGATGAGGCATCCAAAATACTAAAAATTAAAAAAAATGGCATACTTTAAAAATAATACTGTGGAAATGCCTCCTTTAGACGAATATGAAGACAGCTGTCCAGTTATATTTGACTATGTTATTTTAGAAAATCAGGACATTATTCACAATTATTTTACTAGGGGTAGACATAAAAATATCGATGTGTTCTATTTAGGTCAAACTTATTCGAAAATACCTAAGCAGCTGATAAGAGATGATACTAATTTCCTGTGCATTTTCCAGCAGGACAACACAAATTTAAAACACATTTATAACAATTTTGTTGGTGGAGACATGTGTTATGACAAATTTAAACAGATTTGTACAAACTGTTGGTAAGAATATTATGGCTTCATAACATTAGATATGAGCAGAAAATTTAGTGATGGAAAGTACAGGGATAAAATTTAAAACCTTATTAAATTAGAATTTTTTTGAATGCATGTTTACATAAAAACGAATGCAGAACATGTGTTTTGAATGTTAAAATGAACATTAAAAACGAATGTTAAAACGACCATTAAAACAATGTGCATTACATTTTCTAGTTTGAATTAGTTTATTATAAAATATATTTAACTTTAAAAAACATATATTTTATTAATCCAAGAGTTATGCAAACTATCAAAACCTAACAAATTTACATAAATTTTATCGCCTTTAGTTTCTAAGACTTTTTGGACCAAGTATTCATTAGGATAGTCTGTTTCCATAATTTCGAATTCATAAAAACTGTGTTCTATTTCTTCTACTTTAGTATCTTTTAATTTGTAAGTAGGCACATCATAATATAAACTGTACAAATAGTAAACAACTCTGTCAACAAATTAGCAGTATAGCCCTTCTCAATTTTTTTCTTTTTTTGCTTACACGGATGACATCTTCAACTTTGTATTTTGGTTTAGTAAGCATGTCTAAAAAATTTGTTTGCATTCAATTTTTTTCATTCGCCTTATTAACATCAATGGGTTTAATGCCGATATTTCTGTGTTTTGTGTTGTTGTATTCTTTCACTAAATCATCTAGTATATTTCTCCATTTATAGTTTCCATTCAAGGCAAATTTCTTCCACATTATATTTTTCACAGTCTGACTAAATCTTTCTACAAAACTCGCATTCAATTCGCTAAAACAAGAATAACGATTGATATTATATTTTTGCATAAGCTCTTTAAGTGTTTTATTATAAAATTCGGACCCATTGTCGCTTTGTATATTGTGTGGTTTCCTTTCCATTAATATATATTCTAAAGCATTTACTACAATTTTTTTGCTGTTTTGTCTTTAATTGGTATAGCAAATGCAAATTTTGAAAAAATATCGATAATTATCATAATATACTTGTATCCATTATTTATATTCGATATGCCTTTCAAATTACCAGCATCCATTTGAACAATATCAATTTGCCACAAATTGTCGATTCCATATGGTATTACTTTTCGTGTTGGAAGGTTTCTTCTCACTGGCTTATATAATTAATTAATAATCCCTCTCACAGTGGGCAACATTTTTTTAATGTTGATTTATTAGTATTACATATCGAACATTTACTTTTCTGAGCTAATTGGCCATTTTTAGTATTTTCGGTTTTTATATTATTATTTTTAGTAACTTTCTTGCACATCAAGCACCAAGTGTTCTCCATTTCATAAGAATAAAAAATAATTAATCTTTATATTTTACGATTACTCCTATTGTAGTCATCAAACCGTCATCATATTCAGATATTTTAGTTTTTTTTTATTTTAAAAGTTAAAATATCGCCTATATTAACATCAAAAGGCTTGCTGTAATAAATTTTTTGAGATCCCTTAATAAAAGTCACAGTATCGTCAGGCAAATTGGGATTAACAGTAATTAATTTATTAACATTACAATCCATCAAAAAAGTAAAGAACATTTTATTATTATTTAAGTGAAAATTATTCTTACTTTTATTCCACTTTGCAGGTAAATGAAATATATGTTATTTTTCTTTCCTTACTTTTTCAATTTTTAAGTTAACAAGTGTATCACAATAATTCAAAACTGATTTGTGAAAATTTTGTAATTTTGTAGCTATTTCTTTGTCAAAATACCTTTTTTTGACAGCATCTTTTCCATTTACAGGATTAGCCATATTATTGATTCTACGATTTTGAAGAGAAGAATACTTAGTTGTATAAACAAAAACATTTTGCATATTTGGTCTCGTAAAGCAGAAACAATAATACTATATTTTGATTCAATGTATGTTTTTAACTGCATTGCATTGTGAATCTATGTCGGTTTTTTAAAGCATAATCAGCTATTTCTTTATCGAAATATCTTTCATTGAGTGCATCAGCTTCATCTATAGGATCAGACAGACTAGTAATTCTACGATGCCAAAAATAAATATAACTGTTTGTATAAGTAAAAACTTTATTTATTTGATCTTGTAAAGCAGAAGAAATAGTAATGTATTTTGAGTTTACATATTCTTTTAGTGACTGCTTTACATTATTTATTCGTTTTATATAATCAGCAACAGTATTACTGAATTGTAAATGTATATCTTCATTTGAAGTCTAATCAGCTATTTGTTTATTAAAAAATCTTATTTTGACTGCATCTTTATCGTCTCTAGGACCATCTATATTAACAATTCTGTGCCCTAAAAAGAAACATAAGATTTTGCTTAATCAAAACAAGTACTTAGTTTACTTTGTAAAGCAGAAACACCTGAATTGCACTGTTTACCTACATATGTTTTTTAATCATAAGCACTAGTGTGAAAAAATTTTATTTTAAGATTTGATTGATGGTTTCCCAAATATATCCATAATTTAATAACATAGAGATTGTATCATTAAACTTAAATCCTATCGAAAAAAATGTGTAAAACAAATAAACATAGATGTCCACAGATAACTAAATTAAAATTCTGAATCCCATCATCATTGTAATAAACATTTCTGTTTTTCAAATAATTAATTAAATTATTAGGAATATTGCCTCCAAACATATCATAATAGTAAACATCATTATTTTCTTTAAAATAGCATAATTACTTCCAGGATTTGCCGAAATGTCGAAATTAACCACAGTATATTCATTTTGTGCATATGTTTTGGTAATTCGTCAATAATATAAATATTTCTGAAATTTTTGATATTTAAGTGTTACATATTTTTCAATATCGATATTAGATAGGGGAGCTAGTTTTTTTTTGGTCTTCCTCTTTTTAATCCACTTCCAGCCTTGTTTTCCATTGCTAAATTGTGTCTCTGCTCCAGCTAAGGCACCAAGTGTACCTAAAGCAGCAAGTATAATAGGAATAATTCATCCATGGTGTAAACCACTTCCAGATTTTTTTGGCCATCTTTTTGACTGTTGGTAGTGATAAAGTTAATTTGAAACTTTTGCCTTCTTTAATTAATTAATTTTTTCTCACAATGTGATAATGTGTTAAAAATTTATCTATACCCAAATCTTTTAATTCTTCAAAGGGAATATCGAACGTTATATCTGTTATATTAATTGATAAGTTATATATATATGTGTGTGTGTGTGTGTGCGCGTGTGTGCGAGAGATCAATAAAACATTTTTATTCCCCAACCTAATTTTAGCTTTGTAAACATAATTGAGGCAACAGCAGCAGAAACAATTTTTTCTCCAATTGGAGTATCTTTATTTAACATAATTTCTTTTGCTTCTTTTTGTAAAATTTTATCAGAATAATGTCTAGATTCTAAATCTTTATGGTCTCTATAAGCAATATCGTGATATTTGCATGCTTCATCTTATTTATTTATTTATTTATTCATTTATTCATGTCTCTCCTCTTTCTAGTATTTATTTTAATTTTGTAGATGATCCACAATAATTATAACCTGGAAAATGCATTTCAGGTAGATTTAAATTGTTTAGTGCCCAATTTATAATACCTTTGCCATGGTGTTCAGAATTCCAAAATGATTATGGAATTACATTTAAAACTCTTATTAGATAAGGAATTCCTTTTGGACTGTTTATAACAAAATCAGAAATTATTGTTTAGCATATTCATTATGTTTACTTTTTCATTGTAAAAATTTTATTACCAGCATTTCCTTCACCATGAATAACTAATAATCTATCAACCAATTTTCTAACATCATCCATCCAGACATATTATTTTGGTAAATTATTGTATTTTTTATACCTTCTCCAGCTATAGGAGTTCTTGGAGAAATCGGTTAAAGACATTCTGTTAATTCATATTCTTGACCTTATATTTTATTGTTTCATTTTTTAGCTCTATATTTGTATCACCAATGTAAAAATTATCTCCATCTCCTCGTAAACCATACATTATGTTAATAATATTAATTCTTTTTGCAATTTCTATTCAGAGATTTATAGTAGATTCAGATGCTGCATGTGGTACATTTTTCAATGGCACAATTCCCATTTGCTATTCCAAATTAGGAGATTTTTGTTCTGAGAATAATTCTCTTTCAAAAGATGTTTCTTGTGTTGTTGGGGGATAATCTAATTTTTTTTTGCTGCTATAGGAACTAGTGTTGTTAAAAAATTCTTATTTTTATCACTTTTTCTACTTTAACCAATATTTTGTAATTCGTCTATTAATGGCTGTTCTTTCTTAATTTTTTTTTCATATTCTTTTTCATGATGCTTTTTATATTTTTATATCTTTCAATAAGTAATTTAACTCGAGAAACTCTCTTCGATTCTGCCATTGATATATAAATTTTTTACTTATAAATGATTTATAAAAACATTGAGAGTTTTGAGAGGAAGATTTTTCCTCCAACTGATCAAACTAGGGGGAATTTAAATGTTTGCAATAATAGAATCTAATTTGATATTCTTATAGGAGATAGCGTTTCTTTTCCGAATGAAGGTTGTTTATGAGCAATTTAGTTTACTAAAGAGAGATAAGGAAGGACCCGAGGCAAACTATGATGAATTAGATAATATTGATGTTTGTTCAAACTTTTTTCCTTTCCAATTTTCTAGAGTAGAAATTTCACAACATGGAAATATTATTGGAGCTGTTGATAATTTAGGTATAACATGAACAGTGATGAATGCTTTATTAAGATCACTAAGTGATCAAAATTATTTAGAATTTACTGGTGTTTATAATCTATATCGAGATAAATCAGTTTCTAGTAATATAACAAAAGAGCTTAAGACTGTTTCTAGTATAATAAAATTAATGAAATAATCTATCCTCTTAGATATGTGTTTGGTTACATTCGTGATAACAATGAAGTTTATTCGAAAGGCGGCTATAAAATTACGTTCTTTTCGTAATTCATATGATAGCAATGGTTTATTTCTTTATGAAACTTTTGATGAAGATGATAAAGGTACGAAACATCGTTCTGATCCTGGTAAAAATTGTTATTAAAAATTAGATAATATTTGGCTTATTGTTGAATTCGAATCTAACATGGCCCTTGCAATTAAAGAAAAAATATACAAATATCCAAAAATACCTATTAGTTTTGATTATTGGCAATTTTTAGAAAAAGAAGTTCCTAAAGGAACAACTGTTTTTAGCTTTCATATAAAAGATCAGTTTAGTAATTTACAATTTGATATCCCCAATTTTGTAATTTTAGGTTTTCAATTTAATAAAAAAAATCGTGCTGAACAGCATAAACATGGTGTTTGGTCATTGTAGTGAAAGAAATATTTATGTTAAATATGGTAGAAATCAAATTTTTCCTAAAGAAAACTGGAATCTAGACATTGAAAGTGGTGTTTATCTTAAATAATTTCATGCTTAAAATGATTTTAGATATTCAAAAACCAAACTAGGTACCGGCTATAGAAATAATGAACTTTATTATAAACCAACTGTAAACACTGATGGTGATATTAATGACTATTCATTTTGGGGTCGAAGACCTTTGTATGTTATTGATTATTAATAAAGAAAAACAACTGTTGTTAAAGAAAAAAACAAATATAAAAATTAGTGTTTATTTTAATAAAAGGGTTGAAGAAGCAGATACAATTTGTAATGTTGTTTTAATTATTAGAAGGAATCTTATATACGATTATTTGAAAAAAAGAATTACTGAAGATTTGTAAATTTTTTATATTATTAAATAGAGGAATCAACAAATTGTTCCGATATTTTAAAATAATTTCTTGAGCTTATAGTTGAGTGGTTATGTTTAAAACTTTTACGATTTTTTGATCAAATAAAAGATTATTTTCATAATTCTAAATAAATTTATTTTCCTTATAAATAAAACTAAAAATGCCTGTACTGCCTTGCAGTTCGAAAAACATTTTAAAATGTGATAGTGGGTCAAATATTCCTTCCTGTATATTAGATAATGCATTTGATAATCTTTAAAATAGTTTACAAATTTCATTAAAATTTACAAAACTTACCATTATCGATCTTAGAAAACATATGAACTTCGAGAATTTGGTGAAAATCTAGAGCAAATATAATAAGTTTTTAAAAATTAGTAGAACTTCGATAATGATGATTTCATAGAATTTATAAAAAATTATTTTGTTTCTCAATCAGATTCATCATCTGCATTGTAATCCATATCATTATCTGAATTTTCTAAATCAGATTCATCATCTAAATTTTCTAAATTGACCAAAAAAACTTGAGTTCTAAAAATTTTCTAAAATTGTCAAAAACATCTGAATCTGAACTTTCCAAATTGTCTAAAAGAGGTGAATCATAACCAGATTCTTCATAATTGAGGACAAATGAAATCCCTCATAATCAGGTTCAGAATAGTAATTTTATCAAATCCCTCGCTGAAATCAGAATCACTATCTGCAATTGGCAATCCATTCATTTTGAATTATTTTTAGTATGATTATTCATAAGATATAAATTTTTTAAAGAATAATTTTTTTTGCATTTTTAGAAAACGTGAAAATTTACTTGATTTTTGTATAATTTTGCATGTTTTTACCTTGTGCCAAATCCTCCATGCTCATCTTTGGGGACAATTGAAAAAATGTTCTTGTTTTTGCATGATTTTGGGGGTAAATTTACTTGTTTTTTGAAAGTGTGAGTTCTTAAATTTCAAGCCATGATTTTGGAGCAGAAAACCTTGATTTTGGGGGCGAAAACTGCATGATTTTCGATGAAAAACATGAGGTGGGCCAGCTCTCTTATTATATATCTACTTGCGAAGAAAATGTTGAGCCCTTACTGGGGCAGCCGTCTCTATCGTGAAAGGGCAGCAGCAGCAGCCTGATGGCTGTTAATTTGCAGTTGCAAAATGCTCTGCTTTTATGTTAAATTTTGCCAGTAGTTTAACTTACTGGAATGCTAACGGCATTCGCAGTAAGAAACAAGAGTTGATAGATTTTATTTCTTCCCATCAGATTCCTATAATTGTAATAAACGAAACTTATGTAGATCCACAGCATAGCTTTTCAGTTCTGGACTGTAAATGCTTTCGAAATGATGGCTACAGACACGGCGGAGGAGTCATGATATTAATTCATAATTCAATTGTATATAATCCCGCGAAATTAATACATCTTCAAAGACTCGAAGCTGTGGGAGTTACCATTAAACTCGGAAATAAACATGTTGTTATATTCAGTGTACTGCCCGCCAGGTCGCACACATTTACACGCAGATTTAGACGAATTAACTAATGCATATCCAGTTTTACTCGCTGTGGGCCATTTAAATACCAAACATCCCGCTTGGGACTGTCTCGCGCGCACAACCAATGGGAATGCTTTGTTTAGACACCAAGATCACCATAATTATATTATTTACGCCCCTAGCGAACCTACTTTTGGCCCTCGTAATGTAAGTTATAGGACCGTAAACTTGATATCGTTCTAAATAGAGGTTTTAATAAGGCCTTAGAATTTAATGTGCTACATGAGTTGGCTTCGGACCATTATCCTGCCCACTTGTCTTTCAATGAACTTTAAACTGACAATACACCAATTCGAAAAATTAAGGATTATAAATATGCGAACTGGCCCGGTTTTAGGGAATATCGAGATGAGGAAATAAATCTCACAGCTCCTATTTGTACTCCCAACGAATTGGACTCTGCTGTCGAAACGTCACAGAGCTAATTCAGACAGGAGTAAATAAGTTTGTCCCGGAAAAGACACCGCAGATCAACGCAGAAAAGCTTCCTGATAATATTAGGGAACTCATTTCGCGTAAAAATAGGCTGCGCAGGCTCTATTCTCGAACTAGATCCAAGGAAACCAAAGTCCAGATTAATAATCTAAGAGAGCGAATGGACTCGGAAATCTCTGCCTGGCAGTCTAATATCTGGAAAAATAAATTATTCCACCTATGCACTCATGATCAAAGCCTGTGGAACATGAACAAAAAGTTTATAAATAAGCGTTCTCAAATGACTCCTTTTCAAGGCAATGAAGGCGTAGCCTATACGCCCCAGCAGAAACCTGAGACAATGGCAAATCAGTTAGAATTAGCTTTCCAGCCGAATAAATTTCCAGCTGATCCAGCTTTTGAGACCCAAATTTATAGGGACCTCCGAGTGCGACTGCGACAGTCCACGGTGGCTGAACCAGACCCCACGCATGCTGAGGAGGTCAGACGCATCATTAAACGTATGAAACCCCACAAAGCACATGTGTTCGACGCCCTGCAGGCCAGAATTTTCAAGCAGCTGCCTGACAGCATGTTTGAGGTTATAGCCGAGTGCATTAATACAAGTTTTAATTTTGCCCATTTCCCCACTTCCTGGAAAAGTGCCACAGTAATTATGTTTCCCAAGCCAGACAAAGACCCGACCCAATTGCAAAATTACCTCCCCATCAGTCTGCTGTCAACGCTCTCTCATATTCACGAACGAGTACTTTTGCATCGCTTAAATAACCATATTCGCGAAAATATTTATTTACTAATGAGCGATTTGGCTTTCGGAAAAAGCACCCAACAGTACATCAAATTGTCCGCTTATCGGAACATAAAACAAAATCATTCAACTGCTGCCAGTTTTCGGTAGCTGTATTTTTAGATGTGGAGAAGGCATTTGATAGGGTGTTCCACACAGGGCTTCTATATAAGTTATATCAAACTAACTTCCCAGACTGTTACATTAAGCTTCTGGTGTCGTATTTGAATCAATGCTCCTTCTCGGTTTCCATTGAAGTAACGCTCTCTGTAAAGAAATACATTAGGGCTGGCATCCCTCGGGGCAGCATTCTAGAACCAGTCCTCTACAATATTTATATCCATGACATTCCACCCCACCCCCTCCCAATCGACTTATTACCATGCGTGTATATGCCGATGATACAGTCCGTAAAGCCGAACTTACAATTCAACGAGTCCAGGCCCAACCCAATAAGTTTGAAAATTATTTTCGTATGTGGCGAATTAAAATAAATGTAGGCAATAGCGAAGCAGTAGTCTTCACACGCCGCCCAAACATTCCCCAAAATTTACAGTTAACTCTCTTTAGAGAAAATATCCCCTTCAAGGAAGAGGTTAAGTACCTTGGTCTTGTCCTAGATAGTAAGCTGACATGGTGACGCCACTTGGAGATTAAACGAAATCTCGTTTATGCCCGCCTTATATCCACTATTAAATCTTAGCTCTGGTTTATTACAAAAAATTTGGATACAATTATACCAGTCCTTGGTTAGACCCATTATCACATATGCAGCCCCTGTGTGGGCTTACTGTGCTCCTACTCATATAAATTCTCTCCAAGTGGTGCAGAAAAAATGCCTTAGATTGGCTGCTCATGCACCATGCTACATTCCCATCAGAAATTTACATGCAGAACATAAACAAGAACTGCTACAAGATGTAATTCTCAAGCAGGACAAACCTTTTATCAATCTCTTGAGGGACATGCCAGTCATCTCATCACTGTCATAGGCGACTATGATATTGATGAGACCCAAAGCTATGAGCAACCCAAGTCGCTTCTAGCCTACAGGCCCCATTAGCCCTGTGTGTAACACACTGCCTTGCCAATCATTATAGACCTGCGCATTCTCTTATATCTAAACAGTAGTTTAACCTCAGCAGCCCCAAAGGGACAGCTCAGTCTAAATTAATTAACTATACGAATTATTATCAACTTAACTTATAAATAATTTATTTAGGATATTATAGGTTAACATAGACTTAGCTTCTCATCCCAGTCAGTTGCTAGCAGGCTTGGCCCTGCCCTGCAGCTGATTCCAAGGCCGTCTCTACCGAGAGGTAGAGGCTTGCAGCGTCGTGTGGTTTGATGCATAAATTGGTGAGAGACCTCCCTTTACTCCTAAGGCAATTTCTCCTCCCACTGCGAAGCTCTGTGCACTCGTAGTACTATGAGTGAAAATGGGCTCTGTTACAGCCTATGGCTATGGAGATATGCTCGCTGCGAGGTAGCACAGCATTACCTTATAAAGTGAAGCTCCATACACTTACATCACACGGCCGTAGATATGCTTTGTCACAATCTATGACTACAGAGATTGGCCGCTGTGAGGTAGCACGTCATTTATACATATGTTCCCGAGGACATATGCTACTATAGGCTATATCTAGGATATTATTATAGGTCAATCAGGCTAGCTTAATTTGTCTTTTCGTCCACAAGTCCTTACTGTCATTTAACATTCTAGTAAGAACCAGTAAGAGCCAGCCATGCTGACACTTACTGGCAGCTCACTTTTTCTCCTTTAATTTTCAGGTTCACAGAAGTGTTGCGGGAGGGGGAGGCCCAGTAGTGCTGCTTCCCTTACCAGAGAGGCGCCCACACACCTCTTTGGTTACTGCCGGCATCATGTAAATGAATCAATAAAAACCTGCACTCTCTCTACTAGTCTTTTCAACTCTACTAACCAAGAGAATGTTCCCAAACACTCTGTCTCCTCTAGCATTATATTTAATTTAATTTAATTTAATGCATGCAATAATTTTGAATGTTTTCTTCTCTGTCGCAAGGGGTTTTACGTCTCTCTTGACGGTTTCTCCCTTGCTCTTCATAGTTGAGCATAGCTCTAAGTACACATAGGGAGGTAGTCATGGCCCCAAAGTGCAGGCCATGGCTGCCCAATCCCGCTTTGCTGTGATGCATGTGTCCTTGCATGATTTTCCTTCCTTGTAGGCATAAGGGGTTAGCCCTGAGACACAATAAAATCCCGCCCTACCTTTGGCCTTGATTTCATATAACACTTAAATTAAGGTAGAGTAGAAAAACTATTACGAGATATAATGGTGGCTGATCGATGCTGAGGAAGAAAAGCTGATAATCAACGCCTGAGGGGGGCGAATCAGTGGCTGTAGCCCTTGATGTGCCGCCGTCCAGATGGAGTTCCCATACTGAGGATGGAGTGGGATGTTCATCTTCCTGCCGGACCATGTCTATTCTGAGGATTTGCAGAAATGGAGACTTTGCTGTCATCGCTGCGCTTCATAATGTAAGCCATCTTTATGCCTTTTGAATTGCCTCGTCGGCATACTATCAGCATCGATCTTATAAAAATTGATGAAAATTCGCATAATCTTCTGTTGAACGTCTTCTTTGATCGTCACATTGCACACATGATAAGTTTCATATATGTTCTGTTTTTGTAAATATGTTGAGTGCATTGTTAAATGATAAATTAGTGATTTTCCCTGTTATAAATAATGTCATTGTATATAATGTTCATTTTTTATGTTTATGTTGATGATTTGAGTGTAAATTGCACGTTTCGCGAATATGAAATTTTGTCCTATTGTTAAATATTTAATATTTTAGGAACTACATTGCTAGGGTTTGAGGATATGTTTTCTCCACAACAAGTCATCTCGCTTACTGTCGTTAGAGTCTTCCTTAATTAAAATGTTAGAGGTCGAATAGATTTAGGACATATGTGCAAAGAAAACCTCGCGTAACCTAAATTAATTTCATTATGCTCCTATTGCAAGACTTAAAAAGAGAATTGATAGACTCTCGTCTCCAGTGCCTACGAACAGTAAAGTTAAATGTAGTTTTACAAGTAATTGTATAGTACAAAAGTGTTGTGAACTGTAACTATATTGAAAAACATGTTTTGGACAGTTAAGTGTTGAAGTCACATCAGTGTTTACACACCTGAAAGACAGTAACATTGTTTACGTGATTTGAATCCTAGCTAACTGAGTTGAATTAACTACAAATAAACTGTTGTAAGTTTGTCTACAGCACCTAGAAGTCTGGCGAGGGTTTCCACCAAGACTCACCACAGTTTCATCGAAGATGGATCGTCGAATGTTGGAGTTTCAACGCAGAACACTGACGTCCGTTGAGGATAAGTGTTCTCCGAATGGAAGGGCCATGACACTTGTTAGGGCCGTCAATCCGAGGTACTCTCCGAAAGAACTCTGTGATGGTCGTGTTTCCAACATTAAGAATAAATATTTTTCTAAAGAATCAGAATTTACGAACATTCTCTGATTTTATTTTATTTTATGAAGTTCTATCAGGAGGAACTATGATTGTTTGAAGACAGCGTAATTATTTATGCTCATTTTCTTATTTTATAAAGAGACAATTTTTCCTTGATGGAAATCATAATATAATTATATGATTTCTTTAAACTGTGATGTGGAAAGAATATGATTATTGTATTCTGTTTTGTTGGTAATGCTAAATTTTAAATATCGACATGTTATTGTAATTGTTTAAATACTATAATGTTTGATTAAGTTGAAGGATTAATAATAATGATTTCTAAGTTTTGTCCTGCTGTCAGATAGGTAAGGGTAACCATTTTATCATATTTAGAGATTTATCTAAAAAAATTTCTAAGTAAGAAAAAATTGTAGATAGATCTGAAAGGGCTCTGTGATAAACTGTCCTATACTTCATAATTGAGGTTATGGTTTGTTTATATGGAAAAAAACAGAATGTTTATTTATTTATATATTACAAGGTTTATGGCCTAAACAGAGAGAAATTATTACTAAGTAGAAGTCTTTAAACTTCTTTGTCCATGAGAAAATAAACAGGATACTTGGTGTCGTTATGATGATTGTTATATTTTTGCATGAAGAGCTTAAATTTTAAGAACTTCTGGACTGTTACGAGATATAATGGTGACTGATAGATGCTGAGGAAGAAAAGCTGATAATCAACGTCTGAGGGGGGCGTATCAGTGGCTGTAATCCTTGATGTGCCGCCGTCCAGACGGAGTTCCCGTACAGAGGATGGAGCGGGATGTTCATCTTCCTGCCAGACCATGTCAATTTTGAGGAATTGCAGAAATGGAGACTTTGCTCTGTGTCATCGCTGCGCTTCATAATCTAAGCCATCTTTATGCCTTTTGAATTGCCTCGTTGGCATACTATCAGCATCGATCTTATAAAAATTGAAATGTACCAAGATTTAAATGATGCAGTGACAATTATATTACAATTTTCTTTGAAACTATGAACAATATTATAATCTCGCATCCTTATCAATTTTAATAACGTACTATGTTAAAAGTTTTCTGCCCAGAGGCCTGTAACCACGTTTGTAGAAGAAAAAAATGTCTCTAACCTCTAGTTAAACAGCGAGCCGTGGATATATTTCGATACCCTTATGTTTCTTGTCAATTGGGCGTACATGATTAAATTTAGTTTTTTTTTTTTATCTCGAGAGGAAGTTAGATTAGTAGTAGTATCGTGACAGCATATACCTGTATCATTTACTTTCTTTCATTAGTTTATTTAAGTTGATAAGTGTTGATGAAGGATACCTTTAAATCGGTATTTAAGTTTATTATTTTTTTAGCAGTTGTCCATTTAGATTTTCGAAAACTTCTTATGAGTGTGACACGAGTATATCTTCAGTTTAATGTAATTGTTTTCCCATTCCTTTGATTGCTCTATAAAATTAGTAAATATACTAAGGAAGTCACGCCATACATTTCTTATGTGCAATTGTGAGTTTATTCACCAAGTTTTCTCGTTGTAATTTTCCAGAATGGACTACGTTTTTTGCTTTGGAGCCATCACGTGTAAAATAGGTTGTGTCCATGCTTCTACATTTCATCAGTGTTCAGAAGAGTAAGCACATTAACTTATGCAAATTCACACACATATACAACGAAACTGTTTTGTTAGACACATAAAACTTTCCTACAAAATTATCATTATTAAAAGTTATTTTTTCTGCTAATAGAAAGACTCTTGTTCTATTACAACACCAAGTTCGAGGAACTACTGTCCCAAAATCAAACGCCTCTACAGTGAATGTACACATTCTTAATACAAAAGTGTTTAATGTGTAACAGAAAATCTTAGTTCAATTATGCAAAACATACAGGAAAATATTACATTTGAATCCTAATTTGTTAAAAGGGCATAAGTCACTATTTTGACCATTTCCATGTTATAAACGTTTCGAATAATACAATTGTAGATCTATCAGTTGGTGTTAAACCGGCATCATTCCGCTGCATCCTTCAGCATAAGGGAGTTGGATGATAATTACGTTAGTTGTTAAAACGGAGTCAGTCCAGGACTAATGCCTTTTTAACAAAATACTGCTAGAGTGCTAGTGTGGTGTTCAGCTGTTTACAACATAACAATTGTGTCTATTATTGCAGCTACTTGTATCTTATTCAATGTTTGTTTTTCATTTGAAACTTATTATGGTAGTGATTATTCATGTGTTATTTCATGTATTATTCTAATATGAACATAAGTGGAAGTGAGACAGATTGAGGTGTGACAGAAGAAGTACGATTACGCAAACGGAAATATAATCCCATTTAATATAAGAGAAATAAGATTAAAATCGCCAAAGTAAAAGGTGAAGTACACACGAGCCACAAAAGGAAACACGTTCCAGCCAAAACACCTGGATTGACATGAAGGTAAGTTATACTGTTCTTTTTTTCACCCATAACTGATGTAGAATTTCCACAGTAGGAAATCCCTTTATGTCAGGAAATAAGCTGTTCAATAATGTTTATATATAGTTTATATTATGACATGAACGTGTTTTTAAACTTGTGTGCATTCTTTACTTATGTATGTATGTGGTGGTGTTTATGTACCGTATTCGGACATTTAGTGGGATCTAAAGTATTTTGGTATGTTTTCAAATGCAAGAAGAAATGTTTGGAAAATCTTGGGGAAGATAACTGCATATATGTCTTCACAAAGTTTCATGACATTCCCACTAAGAATGAGCAGGAAATTTTTCTCCAGGGACTCATAGACATACTAGATATTAAGAGAAGATGTGCGAGGAAGGAATTGCCAGGGGTAAATACAGCCAGTTTTAAATATAATTTGCTGGTAGGCAGTTCACAAGTCAATGTATGTTTAAAAGCTTTCATTTCTGGTTTTGGTGTAATGACCTAAAGTGTGAGAAGAATTACGAAGCTTAAACAAGCAGGGAAAACCCCACAAGACAAAAGGGGCAAGTTTGATACCTATAGCCTTCCTCGTACTGCTAAACTCAAAGTGAGGGAACATATTGAGTCATTCCCATTGAAAGAGTCACATTATTGTGGGAAAAAGATGCATTACTTGAGTGCTAACTTAGATTAAAAACAATGCATAAATTATACCTCGAAAAGTACGATGATAAAGTAAGCTATTATTTTTACCGGTCATTTTACAGAGAGAATTTCAAGTATAGGTTTTGTAGGCCCCAGGTTGACACCTGCTACACTTGTGAGGAGCTTAAGTTGAAAATCAAATCTAACTGTAAATGTATTTTTTATCACGGATATTAAGGCTAGAACCAGCTCATCTTATGTATACCATGAAGGTGTAGCTCGAAAAAGTCCCAATAAACTCTGCTCGTTTCTACATGACAATGTAAAGCAGGTCCCAGCACAAATCACTGAACTTCGTATATTTTCTGACAACTGTGCCGCACAGAATAAAAACCAGGTCCTTATTAAGTATCTTCTTTCACTAACTGATTCCGGTAGATTAAAAAAATCCAGTACTTCTTTCCTGTCAGAGGCCATAGCTTTTTGCCATGTGACAGAGAATTCAGAGTTATTTCGAAAATATTGCGAAAACATGATAGATATTTCAGCATTTATGAAATAATGGAGCACATTATTAAAAGTAGCAGCCAAGGAAAATTCATTGTTAAAGAAGTTAAAGCACCACTTCAAGCAGTGGTGGCAAACATTATATTAAAATAATGCAATTCCAGAAGAAAGCAAATACAAATCAAGAGATGAAAGGGTAACATTTCGCATTAGTAGCCTCTATAATGTTGTGTACAGTCATGACATGAAAGGTTACATTACAGCACATGCAACAATTAACGGCCTGGTTCCACATATGTTTTTTATGCTTCTTGGAAATGGGCTCATCGTTCATCCAGACAGACTTGAATATAAAGGAGGTAAAGTTCCCATCAAGGTATCAAAGATTACAGATTTACAAAAAGTTATGAAGTATGTTCCTAGTGAACACGTGGAGTTTTTTGAGAGCATTCTTTGGTGGCCAGTGGATAACACTATTGTACACGAGTAAAATCATTGTGCCTTCGAAGCTTGTTGGATAAGAGGGGTACACGGATATAAGGAGGAGTATGTACTCAATGACTGCAGTGTGTGAACAAGTTTTTGTTGCTGTGGCTAGTGGATAAATGAAGAAATGGACAACATGTATTAAAAATGGTTGCTGTATATTGTTTTACTCTATATATTTGTAAATAAATTACGTATAGTAAGTTACATTATTGTAAAAGCTCTAAACTAACCAGTAAAATATCTGTATGAAGAATAAAAATCATTTTTACTAACAATTTAAAATTATTTCATTGGGAGTAAGGGTGTATTTTGTTAAAAAGGCACTATTCCTCAAAACAAATACAGTTTTTAACAAAGTAATTATTACAAAAAAAAATACTACAATAGATTTACCGCATCCGAATCGTGCTCTGCATACATACAACCAGCAAAAATTACTTTTAACCTATCACATGCAAAAAAAAAAAGGTTTTTTTTTATTTCCTACATCTTAAATAATTGTGACTAATGACGGTTTAACAAATTAGGATTCGTTTGTGCATTATACTCGCACTTTCAAAAATGGCTACGATTTCGGTGACCTGCTGCCAGCCTCATGGCTGGAGTGAATGTTAGTGTCATGATGTCTGTCTAATATGTTGGTCTGTTGTTTGCAAGTGTGCTAAGCTCGCATTTTTTGTATAGGTGCGTCCCTAGTCTCCCGGGGGCAACCCACAGGGTACGTTTCATCGTTTCAATGTGTAATGTAGGAGATAATTTAAAAATTCATAGTCAAGTGTTTTTGCGCTGATGGCTCTTATTCAAAGATATGATATACTTTTAACATTTACTTTTACTTATACTTATGGCACACCTCTGTTTTGGTGCTGACAGCACTTTAATTTTTTAATTTTAATTTTTTTTTTCGTAATGAAATATGACTCAAAGTGGGTAACTTATTAAAAGCTGATTGTAATGTTAATTGTGTGCCATATTTTCTCATTCTGCTACCTGAGAAGAAAAATAATTTTTTTCCCAATAATTATGGAAGGAAGAAAAAAAAAGGGGGGGGGGGCAAAGTTAGGTTTTTTTCCTCCCCCCCCCCCTTGTGCCTTCTTGTTAGTCAGCTCCTCCCTGACCTGAAACAGAATATCAAGTCGGTGATAATATAAGTGTTTTGTGGTGTTTTTGATTTTTTTCTTTTTTTTCCGGCTTCACCGGCCAACCAGCGGGCGGGCCCATTCCTACTTTCGCAGTGTTCAGGTCAGTTTAGGTTTTTTAAATTTTCTTATGCCTACGGGATCATAGTTACCGAAGTTTTTAATAATTTTATTGTCATACCCTTCTAAATTATTATACAGACTTTTATTTTTGTCTACAATTATTTCTTTAATGTATTTTGCCGTGAGCAGCTCATGGATAGTTTGATTGGGTGTGAATCTGTCTTGGTTAGTTATTACTCTCAAATATTTATTTTGTACAGTTTGCAAATATTTTAATCTGAATTTTGCGGCATGTCCCCATACCTCACATCCATATAGCATTTGTTTATATATTACAAGTTTTTTTGGTGGGAAGTTATCTGCATTTAAAATGGGATATAGCAGAATAGTTTGCCTAGTGCTGCATTTCTTGCGTTATTTATGTGTGGCTGCCAAATAAACCTATGGTCCAATGTTATGCTTGAATATTTTGCAGTTTTAACAAAGGGATATTTTGATTAAACAATATTAGTTATTTAGGTGATCTAGGTAACATTTTAGTGATTATTATTGTTTCGGATTTTCCAGGTTGTATAATATTCTCCATTTGTTGTACCATTTTTCCAGAGTTGTTAGTTGTCTTTGTAGGGCTGCTAAGTCATATTTTGCATTATAATGTTGTTTTATTATTGCAGTAACATCTGCGTACCAAACGAGGTCCCAATGAATCTGATATACCTCTGCAAAGAGCATTCAGTAGTTAGCAAAATATCTCTATTCAAGTATGCAGTACAATTTGACATGTTCAAGGGCGGGGGGGGGGGGGGGGAGAATTCTGTCCAGTGTCACTGAATATTCGCACCACTCCAAGTTCGGAGAATTATAGACTGTTCACAGTAAAGTGAGCACTCTTGAAAGTTCTCTCATTTGGAATAATAGTCAATAAATATATTTTACTTTAGCATTAGACGTTAACTTTCGAGTGCAGTGGAATATACACACTGTGTTTATTACTCACACGACAGAATTTATTTTAAAGGGTGGTTACAGGATTAAAATGGCTGAAAGGAAAAAGTGACTAGGGCGTGAAAAGTGCTCACTTTACCGTGAACAGCCTATACTGTTCCATAACATAACGCCTCCACACGGAATTCATTAATTCTTAGTACAAAGAGCTGGATGTGTAACAGAAAATCTTAGTTCAATTATGCAAAACTTACAAGAAAATATTATATTTGTGCATTATACTAGCCCTTTCAAAAATGACTCCGATTTTGAAGACCTACAGAATGAAAACCAAACGAGGTCGCAATGAATTTGATATACCTCTGGAAGGAGAATTCACTAGTAAACAAAATATCTCTATTCAAGTATGCAGTACACTTTGTCATTTTCAAGGAAAATTATATTTTTCTGTCCAGTGTCTCTGAACTATGGCACCACTCAAAGTTTGGGGAACTACTTACTGTGTAACGAAGTCTTAAGCGTGGTTTAGACGCTTCCAGTAGCTGACCTGAAACGGGTCAGTAGAGGGGGTCAGTAACGTATGTTCCAGCTGCTGATAGTGTGTGAACAGTGTGGGTTAGTAGCTGACCCAAATAAATGGGCCAGCTACTTGGAAGAATTTTGTTTTCCCCCGCCATGTGGCCTCTTCCCCCGCCACTCTCACTGACTCAACACGGACAGTTACTAGACACTTGTGAACACAAAGGGCCAGTTACTGAACCGTGCGTGCTGGGGCCCAGTCATTTATTGTGTTAAATGTATCGTTTGTGTGAACGTGTCGTTATACCGTCGCCGTAAAAGAAGTGTGATCATCTTCACGAGATGGCTAATCGCTGGAGTGATGACCAGACATGATTTGTTGAACTGTGATTTGTTGAACTGTATCGCGAAAATGGAGTACTGTGGGATTGTTTCAATGCAGGATACAATGATAGAGACAACCGCCAATTTGCGTACCAGACTAAATAGATTATATGAAGAACAATAAGATACACCCGACAGTCGCGGATGTAAATAAAAAAATTAAAAGTTTACCTTCTACCTTCAACCAGGAGATGGTGAAGGTGACAAAAAGTAAATCTAGTGGTGCGGGGGCTAGTGACGTATACACACCATCGCTAAAGTGGTTTCAATAATGGGAGAGTTAATGAAGATTTCCATTACCAGAGATAAAGCAACCATAAGTAATTTGGTAAGTTTATGAGTAACTGAGTAACATAGAATAATAAGATATGGTTCACATAGTAAGAGTTCTGTATTAATAAAAATGGACACTTGCAGTACGCACTTCGCAGCAAATTACTGCCATGTTTTGTAATATGATAAAATGCTTAGTATATTATGTGAAACTCCGAGAATTCTCATTGAAATATTTTGCAATATTTTTAAAAAGTACTTAAGAAATAAATTTGTCCGGTATTGTAATTAACAAATAATAAAATATGACAAATGCAGAGAGCTACCTGTTACTAAGGGATCGAGAGATTTGGGCGTATCTTAACTGATATGGTCCTGAGAGCCGATGGAAGGTGAATGATGTGTCTATAGAGCGGTACAGAAATTGAAGGTCGGGGGAAACTGGAAATCCGAGAAAACCCGCCGACCAGCGACATCGTCCAGCGCGATTCCCACAAGCGAAAATACATGGTGGCCCCCGCCGGGGATCGAACTCGGATCACCTTGGTAGGAGGCAAGCGATCTGACCACTTCAACACCGTAGTTCCTACTAGTTACTGTGAGTTGCAAAGTAGTGAATAATTGTTTGTAATAATATTAGTATTTTTAATGAAAGTAATTAATACTTTTTGAACAATTGGTCATAGAGAAATATACACATGGGAAACAATTTAGAGACAAGATATTAAAATATTTGGTTAGGAGTTTGTAACTGTTAATTAATTTACTTCAATATTACTTTACACCTTATTAGTTATGATTCCCTAAACTAATAACCATAATATGGTCAGCTACCTTAAACTTTATACAAATTCCAATAATGACGACATGTTTCTCACATTCACTCGCATTCACCAAGCATGTAAGTTACCATGTTTTCTGCTAGGGTGCTGCAGAAAGAGATAAATTTCAGCACTTTTAACAGTTCTGTTCAAAAGACACATTCTAAATTATCATATTCTTCTGCCAGGGCACAGCGCCATCATTTACAAAGTAATGAGCGTAGTAGTCCCGCAACATTTCTGCTATTTTCTTCGCTCTGTTATTACTTCGTGAACAAAGAAGACTAGGCAATTCTGAAATATCAGCTCTCCATGATCCTGGCTTTACACATCCCCTGACGATATCTTCATAGTCTAGGGTCCCAGGCTGTGTGTATGTGTTTGGAGAAGTAATGCGGAGCCAGTTATGTAGAGTGCAAGCTGCTGTAACCATGATCTCTGTTGTTGTAACTTTAACTTGGATTGACTTTCCGAATACGTGAAATCGGGATGCTAATATGTCAAACGCATTCTCAACGATCCGGCGGGCTCTACTTAACCTGTAGTTGAAAATTTTCTGTTTGTAAGACAGATCATTACAAGAGTATGACTTCAAAAGGTATGGCTTTAATGGGAAGTCATCGTTGTCCATTAAAAATCCTTCATACTGAAGTAAAGAATCACCTTCTAACACTGGAAATAGAGAACATCGCTGGAGTACACCACCATCCGCATTATGCCCGTAGGAACCCACAGCAATATACCTAAAACAATAATCATGGTCTACTACTGTCATTAACACTATGCTGTTTGCATGCTAATAATTGAAGTATTCACTCTTACAATTAGCAGGGGCTTGAATGAGGATATGTTTACCGTCAATGACTCCATAGCACCCAGGAATGTTCCATTTTTGAGCGAAGCCTTCTCCAATTTTCTTACATTCCTCTGCATCAGGCACCTGCAATCATATATGTAAAACAAAAGCCACTGTATTTTCAGCATTAGTACAGAATAAAACAGTTTCATGGTGCATAACACATGACATTTTCACATGGCAATTAAATATCCACACGAACACATCAAGCCACTCCAGCCACGTCCGCATGGATTTATTAATGAGGCTGGGGGCAAGTGTATGGCCATTCATTTCATCCAGCATACAAGACTGTTGTCCAAACCAGACTTGGTCGGTGGTGAGGATGATCATGAACATGTAAAATCATTGATTGATATGTGTAAGGGAGCTGGAATACCCCAAGATAACTAATAATGTGTCCTGTTATCTGAAACAGTAAAGTGGGCGATGTTCGTTCTCGAATCACATCAGTTTCATCACGCACAAATTCGCCAGTACCTTTCAACCAGCTATCGGCCCAGCAACTACATACCGAACATCCACTTGATCATATTCTTGATGTTATTTTGGATGCATTCGCAAATGAGCTTGGGGAGTATCGTAGTTTCGAATAACACTTGTGCGTTCCTATGATGTAATCATACATATGTTTTATAATCCATTTGTGTACATTATCAACTGTCTAGCTGGTAAAATTTGTTTTCTGCTGCAAACAACTCACCATAACACCAATTGAATGTCTTATGTCTACAAAATAGTTTATAATGTTATCATTTATATATGATATATTTTGTGATTTTGTAATGTGTAAGAATAACTTTAATAAAACAATTTGAAGGTTCGTTATTTATGTATTCTGACTCTCCCTTACATGCATTCGTTTATTCCAATATTTACTAGTGAATGCTAGTTGTCACGTAAGGGCTTTGATACACCTACTTTTGCATAGGAAATCCTGGTTTCCAATTAATTTCGAATATGTTTGGTAATGTATAAATACATATTACTGATAAGTGGTTACTTACTTTCATATAATCCTTGAGACACTGCCTGATTGCTTCACAAACTTCAGAACTCAATGCCGATATTGCTGATTTTGAAACACGGAACAAAAGTGATTGCATTCTAAAGTTTGTTCCCGAGGCAAGGAATGCCAACGTAACTATGAGTTTCACTTTGGCAGGCAAGGCCTCGCACATTATTGTATCTGACCGTTGGATAAGAGGTGTTAGCATTTTCAAGAATTCATCGAAGTGTCCTGGTGTCATTCTCATAACGTACTTGAATTTCCGACTCGCCGCTATTAGCACATCCCATAATCAATTTCCGTACCCACATTCGTCGTATATGCAACTCTTCATCTAAAATATCTACACATTCTTCGTATAGTACCTTAGACATGACCCTAGTAGCTCTCGCCGTTCTTCTGCCATTGTTTTCAATCACTCGCACAGTTCATTAGTAACACAGCATCGCTCGCGAACTGACCTGTTACTGGACGGGTGTGAACACAAGACAGCTGCTTCACTTGCTGACCAGTGCGCTGGCCCACTGGCCCACTGGATAGGACAGCTACTGCACCTGTATAAACGCTCGGGGCCAGTACATGTCTCAGGTCAGCAGTTGGGACCCAGTAATGGCCCAGTAGCTAGCCCACTGTCCATACCAGCTACTGGAAGCGTGTAAACCATGCTTTAACCAAGTATGTAAAATGAAAAAAATATATATAGAGAAGTTTGCATACTCGACTGTAGTCAAGTTATACACTAGATTTTTAAGTGTACTTATTTAAGTTTAACAAAAATCTTAACACAAAAACCAAATATAAAAAAATTAAGAAAAGTATGCATACTCACAGTATACACAAGGTTTTCAAGTTTTACTTTTGGAAGTGTAACATAAAATGTTAGCACATGTGTGCAATTTTTTTTTAGTGTAGCACTCGGTTTTTAGCATACTTGAAGAAATGTAGCAAAGTCTTAGCACAAGAATGCGTAATGGGGAAAAAGTTTCGGAAGTAGCATACTTGACTAGTCAAGGTAGTATATGTACACTAGGTTTTTAAGTGTACTGGTGGATCACTTTATGTTTTCAAAAAAATTCGGGAAGTATGCATACTTTACTATTGAAGGTAGTATACACTAGGTTTTGAAGTGTACTTGTGGATCACTATGCTAAAAAAAATTTGGGAAGTATGCATACTAGAGTAATGAAGGTAGTATAGACTGTTCGAATTTAACTTTACTGGAGTTGGATAGACGCGTGCAGCGCTCTGACTGGGTTTGTCGGCAGTAGACGTCTGCGAAGCTTCGAAAGTTACGAATACGAATCGAATATCTAAAAATTCGCTTTGAAATATCGAATCAAATCAACATTGAAAAAAATTTAAACAGTCAAATTTGGAGGTTATGTCTGCAAAACATCTAGCAGCATTTTAAATTACACGTATCACTTCCTAACACACACTTTCAATAAAGATATGGTCACGTATAATAGGTCACCTGTTTTTCGCGGCACGAGATATCGCGAAATTTTCACAGAAATCCATTTATTTCCGCGAAATTTTCACGGAAATACCGCATATCTCTACATAATCGATGTATTAACAAATATAACCGATTACTACACATTTCTGCGATAATTGTCGCGAGAATTGCGATATATATTGCAGTTTCCGAGATAGGGTATATCGCAAATATGCAATATATATCGCAAAAATACAATATATTTTGCCAGTTTATGATATATATATCGTGACACATGCGGTGTTTGTGTGTGTGTATATATATATATATATATATATATATATATATATAATATATATATATATATATATATATATATATAATCGTAATATTGCCCGACAAACAGTAACAACATGGCGGTAAACAATGATGCCGGACGAGTGTAGTAATAATGGTTGTGACAGTATTTGACCATAATAAAGAATTTTCTCACGTTCTCACGATGGTTTTTATGTATTTTACAAAGTCAATAAACTACTTATATGCAAATTGCGTAATGTACGAATATAATAGGGCTACAAAGGGCACGTGTCTTAAGGCCTTATTCCCTTACCTTCACAATGCAAAATATGTGCAGCGAAGTAGTCCCGATCCTTTCTCACAGACGCATCGGTGCACCCCATACATCATTCTACTTCCGGCCTTTCTCACGCAAAACTGCACGAGGAAAAAGCATAAATGCTTCATGCGCTGATATCACAGTAGCGGGAAATTGAAAGAAACATGCAAATTTGGAGGTAGCATCGGCGGCGACCAAAGGGCAAGTTTGCAAGTTTTAGGAAACGTGCGCAGTGTTGATTCTACTGAATGATTCTGCAAATAAATCATATAATGCTAGTGACGAACAAATGTGATTTTGGTGAAGTAAACTTGTAAGGTTTTCCATATAAAAACACGTGTTCAAGAGGTTGCGAATTTAACTAACAGTAAGTTTGCGTGTTTTGTAAATAATGTATTTGTAAACCGTGGCAGTAATTATTGAAATGCACATGTCCTAAAAAAGTCGCACTTTCAACACTTTTGTAGTGTGTAAATAATATTTGTTTCTTTGCCTATATCGTGAATTCCACAAGTGTAATGTTAACTTCGGCGAAAGTGTGTGTGAGTGTGTGTGTATATATATATATATATATATTGCTGCATAAAAGGTAAAATTTTCGAAAATACAATATTTGAATTTTATCTCCATACCAGCAAAATTTTCCTCTGCTCCATCAAAACAATATGCATCATCTCAGAATGCCACACACTCGTAAGAACATCAAAACTTCAAAACAATGCCATCTCACAAAATATGTTAAACTAAAGGCTTCCCCCCTTTCTCTAATTATCAAAATGTTTCCTTTTTGCCCTCTAAATAGCACAAACAGAACACAAACGTAACTGGGCGAAAATAAAACAGGCTGTAATGCCAACCTTGCTACAATATCCTACATTTTTGTGGCATGTTAATCTGCTGTGTATACGACTTCAGTTTAATATGTATTCGTGTTGGCTGTTACATATTTTATATTCAATTAATCTTACTATGCCTTGTTTAGATATATGACAATTGTAAACTCATCCTGTCAAACCGTATGACAGGATCACATGATAACTATAGTCGTATATGCAAATGTCTTGCCGTACGTAAACAAAACGCTCAAAATGTGTGCCGAAAATAGAGCATGGACATTAAACGCATGGAGTAATGGAACAACAACTGACGGCTATGCAACTAGTCGCATCAGTGCAGGGAACGGAACACTGCCTTAAATACATCAAGGGCAGTGCTACTCATAAGATTGACGCATGCCACACTGCTGCGCAGCACGCCTGCGCCCACTACGGGCGACTTCACCTCGTCAACGAGCGATAAATAGATCGGGGCAAGTCATAACAGTGGCAAACGAGATTTAAATATCGACAGCACTGATTACACGAGCTTGGACAACCAAGGTCCCGTAGACAATTAACGTGTTTAATTATAAAATTGTACTGCAGGCCTGGAATTCCGACATGCGATTGCCCTCCCCCCCCTAAAACAAGATTGTTTAACCCGATGAGCCACGGACCACAGATATCAGAGAAGAAAGTTACAAGAGTAGTAGGGGCGTGCCGGTCCTACCCCACCTGGGATTAATTTATGGATTATTAATTTGATTGAAAGGGTCAATCCTTAATCCGATTTTATCCGGACAAAAATTGAAAAGGGTTAAATGCAATTGAAAGGGTTAAATTTAACTGAAAGGGTTAAATTTAATTCAAAGGGTTAAATTTAATTCAAAGAGTTAATCAAAAAGGATTAATCAAAAAAAGGTTAATTTTTAATTGGATTAATTTCTTTTCTGGATTTTTTTTTTTTGGGAGGGGGGTAGCAGGAGCTCTGTACGATGTTAATGTTGTAGTGTCCTGAAGGCGACTGACCAAAGGGATGGGTTGCAATGTGTTATATAGGTGTTGAGTTGAGTGCAAGAATGGGCTATGTGGAAATTTCCTTTTTTTCTTATAATTTAGATGTGTTTGTAGGGATATTGGTGGCAGATAGCAGATTTTTGTGTAAATATGTAACACATGAGAGAAATTCAGTCTTTAAACGAGTGCTTCGTATGAATAAATTACACACATCGAATCGCAAATTTCAAATGACTACATGAATAATAAGTGCAATTACGTGAGTTATAAACATAATGTGAGTCTCGAGCTTAGAAATACAATTTACAAGAGAGAGAATTTTTACTACATGAATAACATCTGATGTCGACAAGTGCAAACTGACTAAGCGAAATCCAGCTAGCCAGCATTAAATTACACAAGGTAGATTCTTTAAACGAAATATATTTCAAACGAGTTGTATGTATGAATGAATAACATGAGAGACACATATAACTAACAACTATGTTTTACTGTCTTTAAATGAAATCCAGAGAGTCAGTATGAATAAAAACACATTAAGAAGTTTACACTTGCAAATTACACATTTCAATTTGATGAATGATATTTTACGGCAAAAGTCTCTGAATATGATTTAAACCAGATACATTGGTGTATGTCTATTCTGATAAGTAAAATATTTAATGATCAACAAGAAAGTAATTAATAATAGAAAATCTTACCCCAAATGATATTAAAAAAAGTCTGTTCGATGTACGAATGTGTAGCACTTACGTCAAGCTGTGAGTAGATATGTCTATCGCGGCCGATAGACAACTGTGTTAAAGTTTTAACTATGGTAAAACTCATAAATGAAGAAATTTTTTTTATGATCATGAAATTCACTGCATTTGTTAACACAAACAGTATTTTTAAACTGCCATGAAGTTTCGTCTACCGAACACAGAAACGTGTTTTGAAATTCTTATCACAATATTGACTTAACACACGAAAACTTATATTTTCCGATAAATAAAAAAAATATTTTACACTATAGTTTATGAATACTGTTAACGAGATCTGAACCCTGAAGCAAATTATATCGCTTAACAAAAATCGTGACTAGCAGTAGAGATGGTCGCTGGTCTGTAGTTGCGCTAACTCGCGATCATACCTTAGTTGGCTGCCAAATTTCAAGAGGTGCAGTGAAGATGAGAGAGAGAGCAGGTGAGGTATACGTCTTTCTAGTCCAAGCATTCATGAGCAACTGAAGATTGCAGTGATTGTATACAGGGGTGCAGACAGCTCCGAGGTCCCTGCACCCCCACCCCTCTCATCACCTTCCCAGCCCGACTGCTCCCCAGGGATGCTCTCAGTTGTCAACTTTTGGGCAATGTAGCAAGATAGCGTCAACTGCCTAGTTGCATTCAGATCGAGGGGTAGCCACTCCTCCCACATCCACCCCTCAGAATCAGCCGAAGTCCAGGATGCCAGCCACCCCCTACACCCCCTCCTCCACAAACCATGTCTGCGAGGTCTTGGGGGTTATTCACCTGCCTGACCGCGGTATGTTATTTTTCGCAATTGACTCAAGGTGGCAACACCTGCCTACTTGCACTTAGATCGGGCACTGTTTACTTGTAGCCACCCTTCCTATCCCTATCCTACATCACTCGCCCTCAGAACTGACCCAAGTCCAGATAAACATGCCCCTGTCCAAGAAAATCTCCCACCCCTAGTCCTAAAGGTGACTACCTTGAAATTCTACTTTTCTGAAGAGCTCCACTATCGATCGAGCCTGGCATATTTTCACGAAATAAAAATTTGACAAGTCCCGCCTATCAAAATTTATATCCCTGAATCTAAATAGTACCCTAATTCTTAATTCCCAGATAAAATTCCAACTCATTTTATATCTTGATCAAAGAAATGAATTATAATTCAATAAACTTTATATTAAAGTATTTCCAGGAAACTAAATATATTTTCATTTAAAAACATATTTTTATTTAAAACATTGAAAGATCGCCATTTTTTTAAACATGTATCATTGCATTTACCTAAGTTTCAACTATTGTGATGAAAGACATGACATATGCATACATATTCAAACTTTCAATCTGTTTTTAAATGTAGGTGTATAGAAGAGAAAAATATGTATTTGACGTGTAGACTTGTCTACGACACTACAATTTACTTATAACCAAAGTTCCTGTTTAAAAGCTTCCCAATCAAGATTTTAGATACACTATCTACCATAAAATGTGTATATACTCGAACTTATTTACAAATTGATTTCCCTAGGAAACAATTTTGGATGTAATATTAAAGAAATAGCACGAATGAAGGTTGAAATAACTTCTATCGAACATTGAATATATATATTTCTATGATATTTTAATACATTTAAGCAAAATTTAAAGGAAAATGGGAGACATTTTGTAATTGTACTACCCATATTTTAGGATAATACATTCCGACTATCAACAAATTATTTACATCTTAAAGATATATCCGAGACAAATAACTTTATTCCACAGAACTTAGGAAACGAAAAAACGAATTATCAGACAGTTTGTATTGTGCGTGTATGTTTAAAACAGAAGACTGTTAAACAATAACAGCTCAAAATGGTTTACTCAACAGATTAACCCCCTATTAACATAATTGTTTAGTAAACAAATTCTTTAATAATTGCCTACAAAATACTTCTAAACCCATCTCTCCCTTCTACATTCTTGAAATTGAATTATTATTTATTCTACCAGCTTCGACGACCAGTGTTGGTGACGATACACCTAGTATTTTTATGCAAAGTAAAGTCTATATTTATGATGAAACATCAGGGGATGACAGCAGTGAGGATGTCAGAGATAGCATTTAAGACATTCCTTCAACAATTGCTGTGAAGAAGGCATAAGGCATCAACAATGCTCATTATATTTTTCCCAAAGACCCGAATAACCTTGTTAATAAATTTAGATATATTAATTCAGTTTAAAAAACACGATGAATATTACAGAATAAAAGGTATTGTTTCTATTATAAGATCGCTCAAGGAACAAGGTTACATCGAATGAAGTAATATATGCAAACCCTCAAGAAGTATGATATACATTTTAGTTAACCCAACTACTTAACCAGCGAAAGTAATTATTTCAAGTAAACATTGCATCATATGAATATGTTTCAATTTGTTTTATGTCTTACTCAAACCAATTAAGTCGCTTGAATTTGCTTGGAGTTTTATTTAGATTTGTGGAATAAACAGTCTTATCTGAGGAAAAAAGAAACCTTATTTGAGGGGAAAAGAAACCTTATTTGAGGAATAAAGTATGGTTTGTCGAATAAAAAAGCCATATTTGAGTATTAAACAAAGTTATTTGTGGAATAAAGTATGTTTCGAGGATTGATTTTGAGGAATAAGGAATTGACAAACATCCTATAACATTTAACCAGTATTAAAATTTTTGGTATCTATTTTTGTGAAGTGCCCTATACTTACTGGTGCTATGATTTTCGTAACCTCGTGAACTTGGTTGTGTTAAAATTCTGTACATAAATATTTGTATCATCTTGTATTTGTATATATTTTGAAACAATTGTCTAATATATTTTCTAACATCCTATATTTTACTAATTTTGGAAATAAATGGATTTTTAAAATGAATTTTTATGCTTATTTAATATATTCCTTATTAAAAGTGAACTTGTTTTTGCAGGAAAATATTTTCTTGATAGAGAGATATAGTTGGAGAGGAAAGTAATTAAAATGTCGTAACAGAGAGAGATTCTTGCATTTTCCTTTGACACTATGATGCATAAACACGAAATACTGTTGTACTGAAAAAAGCCAGAGCAAATGTTCTGGAAGCGAGCACTCTAACCACTTTTTCTTATCTAACTTCATAATATACAATCCTGGCTAAGACATGGTTTATATAAGCTGGGTTCGAGTCTGGGTTAGGTCATATACGAATGTAATATAGTTTCTGACTTTCAGTGATGGGTAGCTATGATTGTAATACATAGGTTCTGGGTTCAAGTCTCGAGTGAGGTACAAATGTAATCTAATTTCCCTTCTAAGGGTTCAAACATAATAGTAATATATGTTGCAATACATTATGTTAGTAAGTTACAACATGTTACGATACATATTACTATAACATTTTTTTACTGAATAATGAATGTAACACTGTTAATTAAACTAACTTAATTCATCTGTGTTTATGAAAAAGCTAGATATGCTCAACTGTATAAATTTTTACTGTAAACTTAAATGAATAATGTGGAATTTTTCCGATTAAAAGTTATTAACTTTTTAATTTATACTTGCTTCGAAACCTTATACTTGTAACATTTGCCAACAATTCAAAATGTGAAAAAACCATTACGTTTAGAGATTTGAGGTCTTAGCAGTGTGACCGCTCCCTGTCCAGACTCATATATCTTCAAGGTTAAATTTAAATGTTTTTCCAATAGTACCAATTACAGAATCCATTTCAGAGGTTGCCGGCCTGAGTCCAACAAAGCCCCACAGAATTAATTTCGGTTTTATTATACCCTGGAGACAACCCAGGTGTCTAGCTTTTCATGAAGGAAGCGGCCAAGAAATCCCCATCCCTGGTGGGGAGGACAGTTCAGGTCAAAAATTTTAACAGTTAAATATAGCAAGGTCAGTACATGTTACTATGTGTTAGAAATTTCTCGAGCTGAAATATTGTCTTCTACTGGATAAAAATTAATATTCACTTTGCAAGCTCCATTATAGAGGGGGAAAATACACAAGCTGTATATTAAAAATGAACAAATATTTATGAAGCAAGTTTTTGCTTCCTCTCACACACTAACTGCTGTGAACAAATTAAAAAATATATATATCTTATAAAATAGATTTTGAACCAAATTGGAAACATGTTCGGAGACATTAACAGATAAAAAAATCTGTATATGTTTAGCATAAATATGATTATCAATATATGGATGAAGAAAACAGGCACACGTATACTAAAATTAGATCGTGAAGTGTAATACGAATCTTGAACTTGACAAGGAATCAAGCTGAAAACTACATCTAAGCCAGAAACCTCAATTTCCCATTTCTCGGTAGCACAGCATTACCACTGAGAAAACTTTCCGATGTACCAACCCAAGATTTTCGGCTACACTAATGTACAGGAAAATATAATACAATATTGTTCAACTTTATTATTGTATGCTTCAATTTCCAATTTAAATAAACACTATATAATATGAAAATTTTACTTTCCTACTCTATAATTAACTCAAAAAAAAAAAACCAAATAATTCAATTGAATTTTACTTATTCAAAAAAAGTTTTTCAATTATGTTTTCTGATTTTGTGTAAAGTATGACTGTGTTGTTTTCACCACCAGACATCTGTGTGTTGATTCTACAGCAGTTGTAATTTTGATGCTGTGAAGGAAAAATATTTTAATTTTAAATGTTGGTTGAACGTACCCAGTTGTAGGGCAGTGGAGAAACATTGTTGTGTGTCACCAAGAAGTCTTTATGCCTGCCCCCTGAAAAGGATTTTGTGTGAATAGAGTCTTGGTGTTTGTTAATTTCCTTAGAGTTCTTGTCCCACAGCACAGTAAAGTTTTCTCGAAATATTCAAGTCTGTTTCTTTCTTCCATTTTCAAAAATTCATTCAGACATGTTCGTTTCTCTCCAAAAATTTTTGCAAGTTCTTCTCATCTCTTTAGACTATGTGTGTTTTATTACATTTAAATTGAAATGCTAGTTTTTTTCCTCATCAACTTGACATCAAACAACTTGTAAAATTAATATTTTCCAGTTACCAGGCTTTGAATTCAAAGCAACACTGATAACAAGTCTTTTAATGATTACCTAGATGTTTTATTTTGGTTAAGTAATAAACACAAAGTAATGACACAGGGAATTTTTCATATTAATAAATAACAACTTACATTAATCAAATTTAATATAGAATAAATCTTATTATAAAAGATTCTTTTCAAAATCCATCCTTAAAAGCTTTAATATCTACAGCTCGTTTTAAACGAACATTGACACAGTAAAAGACAGATTCAATCACAATTTTTTTTACACAAATATAAACATAAATCTTTTTTTTTTGAAGAATCAAGTTACAAACTTAATTACTCTACAAATTTTTCAAAGATTTTATAACAAGATATTTTATGATTGAAACTATGATACATTTACTCAAAGTTATGTACATTTTAAACCTACTACTACAACTACTACGGGTACTACTACAACTACTACTAATACTACTGCTACTAGTACCACTGTTACAAAATTGCCTGACACATATTTCAATATAAAAATATATGTTTACAAAAAAAGGGCTAAAATATTAAGAAGTAACTTAATCTCTATGGATGTACATTGATTCTGTACAGCACATCACATCCGGGATATTTTCCAGACACACATGCTGAATGATTGGGTTACAACACACACTCACTCATAGCACTTTGTATTCGTAGATTTTCCGCTATACGGTTTTAATACAATTAGAAATCCATAAATCGGATTGTGTCTTACTAAAGACTATTAAATAATATATGTCTAATATTTCCTTCCCTCAATACTGCAGTTAATGTCATAATATATTCTGCCTTGTCATCTACAATACCACAACTGCCAATGGCGAGTATCTGCCACCACACACACACCTCCTGTTCCACACACATTGCAGCTGTCTGCAATCATCATCGCAGCTAACTACAATCATCATTGCAGCTGACAACATCAAATACAAATTGTGCCATCATTCAATGCTGCTGCTCTCTGTTTGCCTAACAAGATTACTACTGTCTTCGATAAATTGTCCCCTTCTCAAATAAGAAAATGAATTTCACAAAGTAGGATTACACATAATTAAAATCAGTAATTCAGTGGATGGAGCTGTAAATGTTAAATGCGGATCTGTCTGTAGAGCTAAATGTGGAGCTAACTGAGGAGCAGATTGTGGAGCTGTCTGCGGAGCTGTCTGCAGAGCTGTCTGCAGAGCTAAATGCAGAGCTGTCTGCGGAGCAAAGTGTGGAGCTAACTGAGGAGTAGATTGCAGAGCTAAATGCGGAGCTGTCTACGGAGTTAAATGTGGAACTGTCTGCGGAGCTAAGTACGGAGCTAACTGAGGAGCTGTCTTAAGATATGGTGTTGTTTGCATAGAACAAAGCCGTATATCCATTAAAGTAAGGGACTTGGAGGTCATAGAAAGCACTATTGTTACAGCAGGAGTGAGAATGCAGTATTAGGCGTTCTCTGTTTTCAAGAGCAAAATACCTTACCAGAACAGGTGGCGAGGCGGAGTTATTTCGGCGCATAGGAGCGGTTAACACAGTATACAATGTAGACAGAGCATTTGTTAGTGATTTACCCCCCCGGTATCACTAGATGAGTTTGACCACGAAATCCCGCCACAACACCAGGCGGTGTTACAGCGTATACTGAGCGAGAGGAGGGAAGTTTTTGCTAACACAGATATGTTCCGTAGAACAACAGTAGTCGAACATGAGATCCCGCTGTCGCAAGAAGGGTCTATTTACGCAGGACCATGAAGTTACATGCCCCACCAAGCACGAATCATACTCGAACAGGTTAGATAGATGCTAGCGGACAGGGTCATTGAGCCTATGCACAGTAAATACAACTCATAAATTACCTTGCCATCTAAGAAAGACAGAAGTTGGCACTTTTGTGTATACTTCCTTCCGATATACCAGGTAACCTGTAATGATCTGCCACCGTACATCAGTGTCAAAGATGTGCTAGCCACACTAGGCAAGGCCACAGTAATGACGTCGCTAGATCTCCGAAACGGATATTGGACAGAAACTCCCCAATGCTGAGGAATTGCATTTAATGGAAGATTATCCAGCTCCATGCACTCATAAACAGCTTCGAAAGTTCTTTGTTTTAGTTAATTGACTCTGGGAGTTCATCCAAGATTTTGTAATAATGACAGCCCCTCTTACGGATCTACTTTCACCCCAGAAGCGGCTTATGTGGGGAGACACAGAAGCGAAGTCATTTCAGGAAGTATGAACACATTTCCGTCCCTATCCTAAGTTAGCACCATACGACCCAGGCAAGCACCTCTACCTACAGAGGGACACCAGATAGGAGGGGCTGGGTGCCGTTCTGTATCAGTGCACAGAGGATGGCAATAAGCAGGTAATTGATTTCGCCAGCGCCAAATTGAGTCAGGTAGAGCAAAGATACGACATGAATGAGCAGGAAATGTTGACAGAAGTGTAAGCAGTTAAAAAGTATTGGCCCTACCTGGAATATAAGCGCTTCATGTTAAGAACAGACAACAGATGCCTTGGCTGGCTGCAGGTCATGAAGGAGGCACATAGTAAGCTCACCCAGTGGGCGTTGCTCCTACAGTCGTTTGACTTTACAGTAGAGCATGTACCTGGGAAAGAGAACCAATTGGTGGACACCTTATCATGCACACCAGACACAAGCGTTGTCATGGATGATGCAGAGTGGAACGAAGTACTCCCACCAGACCCGCAAGAGTCATTCCACGAAGTACAGGTAAACAAAGAACAAGCAGTAGGCAGTGACATTCTACTGAACTAACTGTACCAAGAGGTAATGGAAGTGCAAAACAACTGCGCATTGGCACAGGAAAGAAAAGAACAGTGTGCAAAACCAACTGTGGAACAGTGGCGTGTAATCGAAGGTAGGCTGGAGAAGTGCTGAACACAAGACAACACAAAATGACACTTATTCGTACCATCAATGGGCAGGGCAAACATACTTGAGCACGCACATGCAAGTCGTTTAACCAGACACCCATATACGGATCAGACAATCCGAAACGTCAAACAACACTTTTTCTGGCCAGAATTATCGAGCGATGCAATAAACTTTGTGCTAAAGTGTGTTATGAGTCAAACTTTAAAATTTAGCAGTACTGATAGTGTGCAACAGCAACAGCACCGCCTACCAAAACTGCTGTTTGAAACAGTAAGTCTTGTTCTTATGGTGCCGTACCCCTGGGCACCTTTTGGGGAAAGGTACATTTTAGTCATGACTGACAACTTCTCTTGGTGGGTGAAGGCCTATGCCATGAATAGCACAAGAGTGTCGAACATTGTCAAAGTCCTTGAACAGGAATTCTTCCCACGATGGGGTTACCCAAAGCAGATAATGATGAACAACACCACACAGTTCGTGGGAAGTAAGTGGCAAGGAATGTGCACCCAGAAGGGGGGAGGGGTGACCCACTTGAAGATGGCAGTGTACAACCTGCGAGCCAACCCCACGGAGCGCCGCAACCAAGACCTGAAGGCCCAGCTGCAGGTCCGTGTGGGCGAGGTACACACTAGCTGGACAGACCATCTGCCTGCTGTGCTCTTCACCATCCACCGCATGTGAACGTAGCAATGGGCTGGACACTTGGAGATGTCCTGTAAGGCCACAACATCACACTTCCCCCGGTGAGAGGAACTATCCTCGGGAGAACACTAGCGAGAGCACAGAAGGGAGTACGGTGAGGTGAGAGAGAAGTAAACAGCGAGACAAGGGCCAGAGGGAGAGGAAAGAGAAATACGCAGATGGGTAGGTCAGGACGATCAAAAGGACCCCACACATGCTAGAACCCGGCCAACCAGTTTACGTAAAGGCGCACTCACAGTCAGCAGCCTGCCAGAATTCCTGTGCCGGACTTGCTACGTCGTGGACCAGGCCACACAGGGTCATAAAGTACTTAGGACCATTGAAGTACCTGGTCTGCATGGGCAGAAAGACCATCAAGATCCACCGAGATGCCATACATCTGTCGCCCAGAGATGTCGGCAGTGAGGAAGACACGACGGTGCAACACCTGTTGAGCCCGCACTGCAAATGAGAGAGGAGGAGTATGGGGTAGCACCTCCCACAGGGGTCCCCTAACATACACCACAGTGTCGCCGATGCTGGATGAGGCCACATTTCCAAGGTGCCTGGATGACATAGGCCCGTGTGACGTGGGGCATGTCGCATCAAGAGCCGATGCCACCCCAATATCCCCTGCACACTGCATGCAAAGAGCAAGCGAGGAGAAGCATGCAAGGAACAGGTGAGGTGCATGAGACTTGGAGATTCACGATGGCACCATCGAGCATGAACTCCAGGAGGAGAAGGCAAGCAAGGAAGGTGGGTCAGTACCTGCCCCAAGGACACCAGCACTGGCTGTCACTGCGGGGCGGCGTCCATAGAAGTGAAAAGCATGATGGGAGGAGCAACAGTACCAATGCCAGCTGGGGAGTCAGTTTATGGTGACTTCAAACCCCAGTGGTCGCCAGTCTGACTAGCTACTGGCAGCGACGCGGTGTTGGGTCCGAGGACAGCAGCAGTAGCAGTGATGACGAAGATTCATACAGCTCATACAATATCCGCCAGTGAAGCCGCCGACGACGACCATCTGCAGCATGCCACTCATGCGTGGATGCGGGAACCTCATGGCTATGGCAGGACAGAGTGGGATGACGGCAGCAGCCGATGGTCTCTGAGCATAGGGGGCTGGCAAGAAGCCCCTACACCCTATGTCCATTTCGGGCAGATGCAAGGAGGTGTGTCTGTTACCAGTGATGTGTGCGGGCATAAACAGTCTCGTGAGGGGGGTTAAATGCAGGGTTAATTTTAATCAATTTGTAACTGCTGGCATGGGGAGTGCGTGCCCCGGCATTTAAATATTGAATGCAAGAAAGTAGTGCAGAGCGAGGCACCTGATCGCCAAGCTGGCCAGTACACCGCAGAAGAGAAAACAGTAGTCGTTCGTCTTCACAAGGTGTGTTACGCATTATGTCGGGGTTTGTGTGTCAGATGCTCGGGTGGCCATCATCATGTTGAACTGCTAACTTTATTACAATAGCTTATTAATCTACTGGAACCTTTTTGCATTTTCAACCGCCTGAGACTTCGCCCCTCGCACCCACCCAGCTCTTGCATTGCCTGGGTGTACATAAATTGCACTTAAATTCAAATGTGACAGTGTCGTTATTGCAGTGTCGTCCACTCTGATAGACTAGTGATCTACAACATTATAAGCCTTCTCCAAATGGAGAAGTAGTAGGGTCAGCAAATAAATCTCAGCACTGAAGCAGTATTTCCACGTGTGATTTATTTTTGGTACGCCACAAGGCACTTAGGTACGGGCCTTCTCCCGCCAATTTTCGTAAAACTACAATTGTTGAATAATTATGTTTGAATGGTCACGAGTCGGTATTACAAGTAACAGTGCTCTGTATAGGCATGTCGAGCTGCCAGATATCCCACTGCACCACAAGTAAAGGAAATATTCAAATATTATTATTATTTTTATTGTTATTATTGGAGGCGACATTAGTGCCACTAAGTCAGCTCTCCGACTTCATGACATTGTCGGCCTGACAGTGTCTGGTGCTCTGGGAATTATTTCCAGAAAAATTCCACATTACATTCTCTGCTCCTCAATAACTAACCTACGTCCTTTTCGACCAGCCAACCCCTGTCGAAGTAATTAAAGTGAATGATATGAGACATAACACTGGATGATACATGCATCAAATTGGACATTGTGCAATAGCCTTGAAATTGAAGTAAACAAAACACGTACAATTATCCGTTTACCAGTATTTGATATGCAAAATTGCTTTTGTGAAATAAGTCTCTCTGTTTCCTCAGATAGAGAAAGACACAAACATACCGGCAATTAAAAAATAACATATTCCTTAATTTGTTACACTACAAATTAATATTCAATTTCTGAAAAATATTTCAAGGAATTTAGGTTTGCACTGTTCGAAGTTTATGCATTGCGCTGGAAACATCAAAATGACAATTTTAGAGTGTAAATAAATTTCTTTATAAAAAGGGCTTATTGCCCATCCAGAAGTTCCCTTAATGTTGTGTTTACAATGCACTAAACACTTTTGCAAAATATTGTCCGAGGGCTGAGATTCATGTGCCCACGTGGTACCTATTTGGCACTGTAACAGCTGTGTGGATTTAATTAGGATCATGCCTCATTCATTTGCTGGTGGGTAATTTAATGTGGGAATGCTATTAAGCCTTATTGCACTGCACAAATAATTTGTTGAAAGAAGTAATGCCTTGTGGCTTTCAAAAGCACTGCACTGACTCATGTGTCTTCTTAGTTGCTGTTGGCCTGTGGCATGTCGCTGCATAGCCAGTTCTCTGCGGCACTTAGTTCCTGCTGGTACCACAAGATAGAGCACATGGATTGACAAGGGCTCATGTGCGAGCCGCGGATAGCATCAAATGCCTCCTCCAGTGGGAGACCTTTCGATCCATGCTGGACCAGATGTCCCACAGCATTGCGGTCAACGCAGGGGGCATCGCTGCAACTGGTACTGGTGTGCTCCGTTGATCACTTGGGGCAGTATCACTGTGCTGTGTTATTATCATTGCCGATGTGCTGTGGTGTTACTCTGGCAACATTGGTATCTCTGTGGAATTCGCCAGCATCGCTGTGGTCGGCGAAATGGGATGCTAGAAGTGTCACTGTTGTTCCCATCGCTGTTCCGTTGTGATTCGCTGTCATGTGGTGTGATGGGCCGACTGCCCACTTATCCTTTTTCTAACAACTATCCCTTACTGGACGTTGAGGCACCAGGCGTCAGTTCAAGAAGGGCCTGATGTGCTGTAGCTGTGCCGATGGTAGTGGGCGGTAAGCGGGTCGCACTAATTGATATGTCCTTCCAGACCCCTTAATTGGCTGGCACCGCTTCCTTATCGGGCATCGGGATACCAGGCAAGGGTACAGTCATGATGATGTCGGGTGGCTGTTGCGTCTCTGGCTGAACCATTGTGCTTAATAGCGGGAGAAGCGCTGCATTTAAAAACTGCCAACCGCTTTCTGTTGCTGCTACAGAGTCTGTGTCGTGTGGCTGGGCGCTGGACATAGGTGTAGCTGACACACTTAGGGTACATTTTTTCTGTCGGGGCTCTGAGCGCGCTGGTGCTGTCAGGTTTGAGTGTGCTCGTAGACTGTGGTAAAGCCATTGGCAGGCTACTCTACTCTTCATCTTGTCTTCTGCTCCCCTATTTGGTGTTGAGATGACAGGCGTTGGCAGAGAGAGATGCGAAATCCGTGGTGGTGCCAGAATTGTTGTTTTTCCCCTTGATGCAGTTGAGGCGATATCTTCTTTCAACAGATCCCTATTGTGCATCGGGATGCCAGGCGTCGGTTCTAGAGTTGGAATAACTTGTGCTCTTCTGAGTGGCATTTGTTGTTTTTCAGGTGCTTTGAGATTTTCAGCTGCTTATTCGGAGTCTGTTCGATCCCTGCAGGCGCCGAAACGCTGGGCATCGAGTCAGTATTCCCCCATTGGTAGGCATCCAATCAAACTTATTGAGCAGGGCAAGAAGGGAATAACACATCCTTCACTCCCTCCCCTGTGGTTCTGAAGTCCTTATGGCATAGTTTGACCTCCTTCCATGCACTCACTTTTACCATGTATATGGTACTTGCCAGCTGACTAGTAACATGATATGGCCCACTCCACTTTGCCGCCAATCTGGTGCAAAATTATTTGTTTCCTGACGATTGTGGATGCTCATGAATGTACACTAATTCTCCCAACTGAAGTGGCCTCGGTGATCACTGAGTAGTGGATAGCAAGTATTTGATGTAGCTTTCCTGTTGGCCACACACATGTTGCACCATTTCTTCCCTTTTTTTACTGTTGGTCCACATTTATCGTTACATTTTCCAGGCAGCCCATTTCTCCCAGTCGTACGAGGTCCCATCCCTGCAGGATCTCCACTGGCGTTTTCCCTGTGGTTGCATTTACATGTGTCTGTAAACAAATCAGTTAAAACTGAATATTTTTTGAGCAAGTTAAATTTTTTTATTTCTCTTGGATTTAATTTAGTGGTTGATATTTTCTTTAAAAGTGATTCAAAATTTGCATATATTGCGAATGGGACTTCCGTGGTGTGTTTCATATTTTTAAATTTTATTTTTACGCCCTTTGCAGGCAAGAATATCTTCACTGGTTCATTTTTGAGCAGTCTTATGTGTATTTATTTAATTTCTCCTGAGAATAAAAAATTGAAGACATATCGCAAATATAAATTTTAATTTTGTGTTTACTTTTTTGTGCTGAAAGCAACGTCAATAAATCTTTTCTCCAACAATAATGTGAGTTTTCACCATTTTTTTAATAAAGTAGATTTATGTTTTGGTCCTTTTTATTTTTTGTAAGCTTCAGTGGATAAACATTTAATCTCTCATCAATAGATTAAACATTTATAGAAACATCAATTTGGTTTTCTATTTTTGGAATATCATCAATTTTTATAGGATATTTATATTTATCTAAAGCTTTCTCGATATTGAGACCCATGTTTTTATTTTTAGATATTCTTTGTGGGTCTTTTTCAGCAGGCAACAGTGCAGATTTTATTGCCCAAAGAAAACATTTTTCATCATTGTTCTTCACATTAATGCATGCATTTTTATTCTTAATCACTTCTGGCAATTCTCTATAGGATCATCAACTTAATGTATTATACTTATTTATGGCTAGCTGGAACACACTTATCCTATGTAAAGCCTAATCTGAGGTGCTTCTTTTAATGTTTTCTATTCATGCAACAATTTCATATGTTATTTGTTTGTAAATTTTTTTAAATGCAGTAAATATAATGTTGGACTTTACAGCTCTAAGTTTTATAAGTTGACCGTGTAAAATTTTAAATATTTGTTGCTTTACAGATGCTAAAAATTTCTGGACAACACTATATTAAAATTGTTTTCGATGTTTATGTTTATAACCTGCACTTAATAGCTCTCTCAATTTTGTATGTGTTATTAGTATTGTTAATTTTGTTGTTCACGTATACGCTATTGGAAAAGGGGAAAATTTCTTTTAAAGCCTTTTTAGCTTTTCTATATATTATTTTGCCATTTGGGAAAGGTAAATTTTGCAAGGTTTCTTTTTCTTTTTTCATTTTTATTATTGGCAAAAGAGCTGCAATTAAATCAGTTTTTCTTGAATTGTATGTATTTTTTATGTTAAAGCTTTTAGCCTAAGATCTTAATTTCAGAACTGTTAAGTTATTTAGGTTCTCAATAGGATTTTTATAATTATATTTTCTTTTTCGAATAATATTTGCAAAAAGATCATCTTTTTCTAATTTATATAATTTTTCTTAGTTTTAATCCTCTACATATAATCCTCAACTCGCACAATCTCTTTTCTCTCAACTAACCCACTAGGTTGCTCATCTCCGTATTTATATATAATGAATTTTACTATAGTAAAAATTTATGAAGCCAGCGATTGCTCGAATTCATTTAGAATATATATTAATACATTGTGTGATTTACTATTTTTATGCTTTTTTTAGAGAATGGCTGTATACAAATTTTCTGCATTCGCATTGCACTTTCTCTTTTTTTGACTCATAATGTCGTTTAGCATATTCGGTATAACATTTTTCGCAAGTGATAAAATGCTTATCTATTGTGTTTTTATGAGATGCGAAATCGTCGATAGGTTTATTCTCCCTGCATACTATGCAGGTGTTACTTGAAGAATCGCATTGTAAAATTTCGTAAGTATTATGCAATTTAGTATTTCTTTGCTTTTCGAAATTTGCCTTGCAGACAGATTTCCACATTCGCAAAGTACTACCTCTTTTTTTCAACTCATAGCGACTTCTAGAATATTCATTGTAACATTTTTACTGGTGTTAATATGCTTACCTTTTGTGTGTTTGTGTGATGGAAAACATTCAATGTTTAACACTTCACCAATTTTACATTCCTTGCTATTCTCAGTTTCACAGGAGAGTGGCGATTTCATTGTTATTTATATATAAACAAATTTGATTAATATGAAGAAAAATAAAAACAAGTCTACTATTTTATATAAACTATATTCATTGATAAATTTAGACATTTTTGTATATCTTCAGATAGCACCATTAATTTATGCGGTCGATTAAAGCTCACGATATCCGTAGCAATATTTGCCACACGATTAAAAGAGACAAAATAATAAGTTTGATGCTATCCAAGAAAATTGACACAAACAAAAAATGTTATACTCAAAGCTCTACTAATTTTTTAACGCTTCTTCTACTTGCTCTAGATATCCACCCATTTCTCGAAGTTCGTATTTGTCGTCAGTGTTATGTAAGAGTGATAATTGCAAGGTTAGTAATTTTAAATTAAATTTGTGAACTAAATTTGTGAGCTCTTCAGATGCTTTATCTAATTTATAAGACGGCGGACATGCGCCATCACCACCTTTTCAAATATTGGACAAACTGTAAGGAAAAATAGGCGAAATCATGTTTATTTATAAAGAAACAAAATTGTTGATAAGAATAAAGTAAATTTAAATTAATGCTTTTAAAAATGTGCTTAAGAGAATTCTAGATCAAGCACAGACTTTCAATTTTTCATTTCTTTCAAACCTTTATACTTTATGAAAACTTCTTTCACATGTGTTAGATTCAAAGAATTTTTATCGAGTATCTCGACATAGTGCTCTGATATTGAAATTTTAAATTTGCCATCTAGATACAATTAATTTTTTTTTTTTTTTTTACCAAAATTAGATTCGTAAATTTCAAAATCTGTTGCCCTATACCATTAATTATTTTTTACATCTTGCAGTTTTTTGAATTCAAGTGAATTGTTCAACATGCAGAGCAGAGAATCCCTTTTTTGTTTTGTGTTATTCAGGAAGAAAAATTTTCTACGAAGATGAAAAAATTTGGTGCTGAAATTTTATAAATATAAGCTGATAACCAAGGATATTTTGTGTCTTATTCATTATGGAATTGCAGGCGAGATAAGTATCCCACCTGAAAATGGTGGCAATATTAAGAGATATTAAGCAAAATAAATTTTTGTATATAAAAGAAGACTTGTATAATTATTCTCGCTACTACAAATATAATTTTTGCACTATCCGAAAAAGAGAATCAGACATAGTATGCAACCACACACAATATTTATCAATAAATTTGGTCTATATTTATAACATTATTTTCTTCAATTTTTCGTTGTCTTCTTAAAAATGAATATTAATAAGAACACTTATTACAACTCGCCAATTTCACTTGCACATAGTCTCGCAAATAGAAATGGAGTCAATTCTTGACATAAACAACAACAAACTTATTTACTTTGGGAATAAGATTGTTATGATTATTGATGAGAATGATAATCCTTGGTTTAGAGGAGCTGATGTAACTAGGCTTTTGGAATACAGAAAACCATGAAATGCGTTATATTATATTGTTGATAATGATAATAGAAAGAAATTTACTGAACTCAAAGGTGTCCCTGCTGAAGGGACACCTTCAAATATGCAACCAAATGCTTCATTTATCAATGAATTAGCTCTGTGTAAGTTAATATTAAGATGAAATATACTTGTAGCTGAAATATTTACTAAATGGGTGACTAAAGAAGTTTTAACATCAATTAGAAAACATGGCGAATATAATATTCAAAAAGATGTAATGCAATTATTCAAATGTCAAATAAAACACATTAAAAATGCACCGAATAATCATCTAAAAGATATAAATAAAATTAAAGATTATCACATTGAAAATTTAAAAGAAATAAATAAAATTAAAGATAAAAATATTGAAAATTTAACAGAAACTGTTCTAAGAGTCGTAGATAGAATCAATTACAGAGATGAGGTAATTATAGATATGATCCCTCATGTTGTACCACAAACACAAAATCAAAATTTAAATCCAAATTTTATTCACCTAAAATTATTTGATAATAATACTGAATATGATTATTATGTAATTAGAACTTAAAGAAAATATGTTAAAAGACAATTGTTTAGAATTGGAGATATACATCCAAATTGTGACGAATTATTGAGATTTGGATATACTCCTAATTCTATAAATTTATACCAAAGAATGAAGGAAACAATGAATGAAAGCACTGAGTATTTCGGTAACTATTTTAACATTTTCGGAAATAATTATACTCAATAACAATTAATTAATGGTACAAATATTCTTAGTAGAACTGAGTAAGAAATTATTTATTTTTTTTAGAAACAGTGAACCTGGCCACGGTGGACAGATTGGTTGGCGATGAGAAATCTCCTATATTTATGAATGAGCTTTGCTTAATATTTCAGCGCCTACACTCGTAGGACCTGAATTTGGTCTATATTTTATAAAATTATTTTATAAAATTTTTTGTTTTCTTCATAAAAAAGAATATATATAAAAACATATTTCCCCTCATACAAGATGGCCGAATCACTAGAAAAACAACTAAAGAACCTACAACTAGATGATAACAATAAATCGCTTATATTATTTAATCTAAATAATTTAATTTTCAACAGTAAAAACATTAATGTTGTATTATATGTTAACAATGAACCTTGGTTTAGAGGAAAAGATATTGCTGAAGTTTTAGAATATAAAGACACTAATAAAGCTATAAGTAACCACGTATATGAACAGGACAAGCTGAAATTCGAAGATCTTACTACTAACCCCGATAAAATGGCGGGGTTGAAAGGCAATATAAAAAGTACAATCTGTATCAATGAATCCGGGCTTTATTCATTAATTTTATCATCTAAAAAAGAAGCTAAAAAATTTAAACAATTTGTTTCAAAAGAAGTTCTTTCATCAATTAGAAAAGATGGCTCTTATAAATTACAAAAAAACATTGAGTTAAAAGACCAGCAGAGAAAAATGATAGAACATAAATCTCAACAACTCGCTTTAGAAAATAAAAAACCTGACCATTTTAACATGAATATGAAAAATTTTATAGACAGAGTTAAACAGAAAACAAAAATGGCTGTATATACATTGCAAAATCTAAGGGATATGCCTCAATTAACAATTTTAAAGTTGTTAAACAGATTATCTAATCACCAGAAATGCAAATTTCAATTCTTTGCACAATGAACAAGATAAATTTTACATTTGTTTCCATAAGAAAGTTTACGATGTAAACCAAAACAGAAAAGTTAATTCATGTATTACTCGACGATTTTCGTGATAAAAAGAAGGGAATATTTGTTTTGCACTACACTTATTTCCTTGAAATTCTAGAATCAGTAATTGAAGGCATGAATAAACATTTTGATTACATCAATAATTTAATCCAAAATCATCTATCAGAGATGTATACTTTGAAACCAATTATTTCAGAGTCAGTGACTTTAAGTAACGAAGATGAATTATCATCTAATTTACAAACAAAATTAATTAAAGTATTAGATGACTTCATTGCTGGAGACAAATTAAAAATGTCGCACACAAATTTATTAGAAAAATTATAATTTGGAAACACAAGTAATGCAAAATCTTGGAGTGAAACAAAAGAATTATTAAAATGGAAAGATGGTAAAACCCCAGTTTATTATAACAATACACAAATTACAATTACATATAATTAATTTTATGTTTGCTTCATTATGGTATCTCAGGGTATCTGAGCATCTGCCCTGAAAAGTTCAAATGAATTGAAATTTTCACTATATCTGTTTTATTAATTCAAGAATTGTGAGAATGATCAAAACCCAACCACTTTTCAAATATTTTTTCAATTGTAGTTTTTTAAACTTTTTCGCCCAAATGTTCATCAGGATAGTCTGTTTTCATAATTTCGTATTCATAAAAACTACCCATTATTTCGTCTCCAATAATACATTTTAATTCGTAAGTTGGTATATCAAAATTTGAAACTTTATAAATAGTTTACGATTCTGTTGAATTGTATAACCTTTCCAAATTTTTTTTTCAATTTGCTCACATGGACAATATCTCCAACTTTATATTTTGGTTTAGTAAACACAAAATTTGTTTGCAATTTTTTTTCTTCATTTTTTAAATAAACTTCAATTGGTTTCATACCAATAGTACTATGCTTTGTGTTGTAGTCTTTCACTAATTCATTCAATATATTTGTCGATTTATAATTGCCATTCGAAGCAAATTTTTTTCCACACTATATTTTTTAAAGTTCAATTAAATCTTTCAGCAACACTAGCTTTTAATTCAGAAAATGAAGAAAAATGATTTATATTATGCTTTTTCATAAGATCTATAAATATTTTATTATAAAATTCTGAGCCATTGTCGCTTTGTAAATTATTTGGTTTTCTTTCCGCCTATATATTTTCTGAAGCATTTGCTACATTTTTTGTTGTTTTATCTTTGATTGGTAAAGCAAATCCAAACTTAGAAAAAAACGTCGATAGTTGTTATAATTTATTTATAGACTTTATTTATGCGAGACATGCCTTTCAAATTTCCAGTATCCATTTCTACAAAATCAATTTGCCACAAATCATCCATGCCATAAGAAATAACTTTTCTTCTTGGAACATTTTTTCATGCAGGTTTATAGGGATTGGGGAATCTGATCTGGAGCCGCCCGGCCGCCATCTCGTTACGTCACCCGACCACCATTTTTTTCCCCTTTTCCCTCAAAATTCATTCATTATTCCTTCTCTCACACTGAGCAATTTTTTTTTAAGAATGTTGATTTTTTAGAATTGCACCACAAGCATATACTATTCTGGACTTATCGCCCATTTGTTGTATTCTCATTTTTTATAAATTATTATTTTTAGTGACTTTCTTGCACTTCACTTGCACTTCTTGCACTTCAAACACTTCAAACACCATGTGTTCTCCATTTAATAATAATAATGTATGCATATATATATATATATATATATATATATATATATATATATATATTATATATATTATAATATATATATATTCCTATGGTCACGACATCTCCATCAGCATAAAGAGATGTGTTTTTTTAAAGTTAAATTATCACCTTTGTTAACATCAAAGGGCTTGCTGTGATCTATTTATATATTACTCTTGAAATCTGCCAAATTATTATAAAACGCGAGGATATCCGTAACTATTTTATAAACAGTACAATCCGTAAATTAAGTAAATAAATTTCATTATTATCTACATGAAAAAACATTAGTCATTTTATTCCACTCTGCATGTAAATAAAATATATTAGATTGGTTTAAATTTTGTAATTTAACATCTAATTCTTTATCAGAATGTTCTTTGATTTTTTCAACTTTCAAAATTTAAAAATTACTTTGTTGAAATCTTGCAATTTATCAGTTATTTATTTATCGAGATATCTTTTATTGAAATCATATTTTCCTTAAATAGGATCAGCCATATTATTAATTGTGCGATTTGAATAGAAACATATTCTGTTGTGTAAACAAAAAAATTACTTATTTTATCTTGTTTAGTAGAAACAATGGTATTATATTTTGAATCTACATATGTCTTTAAATCAGAAACACTAGTGTTGTATTTTGATCCAGCATCATTTTTAGTGCATAATCAGCAACAATAGTTTTATATTTTGAATCTAGATAATTTTTTAAAGCGTAGTCAGAAACAATAGTTTTATATTGTGAATCTACATCTTTTTTAATGTTAGTTTTGCATTATTTATCCGTTATATATAATCAGCAATAGTGTTATTGAATTGTAATTTTATATCTTCTTTTAGAGTATAATTAGAAACAATGGTTTTGTAGTTGATTCACGATAACTTCGGCATTTTCTGAAGCCCTGCTAAAGATCTCCTCTTCGTTACTGATTACGTATCCTTCTGCTACACATAAACATAAACACTACCATGTGACATCTACTTTTTTAACTGTAAAATGCGTTGGTTGCTGTTCAAAGAATGCTGTCATATTTCCCTTCGAATGTTCACAATTTAGGCCTATAACAATATTTAGGTCGGCTTCATAACTGTTTGCTACACACGATATAGCACATTACACATAATACACATTAATATTTTGCCACGACAGTGTTTGTTACAACTGTGGCGGTAACAACAGTAGTTGTTATTAATAATTGTTGGGTTATTTCGTTAAAAGGACGGCCTTTGGAATAAAAATTAAAATGAAGGGACACAGTACATTCAAGCATGCAACTGATGTCGCGTATTTATTGTTTGTAACATCGACAAACATAAAATATAGTGAGGAACATGCAAACATATAGCCCTACCGTAATGTTTATTCCACTAATGTTTACATGCATTAGTACTTACTGGTTTGTAGGTTCATTGTATTATTTATTTTAATTTATCTGGTTTGGCCTAGTATTTTGAAGGGATCGTAGCAGACATTCAAATCACAGAAATGTAAGCTCGTTACACAACTATGTTTCAAACACCTAGCACAAAGGTACAGTGTTGTGATAAACAGACATGAATTTCGATAAGTAACTTTGTCATAACATCAATTCATGGTTCAAACGTATACATTTTGCACATATTTGAAATCCACACACACCCCTGACCAGTCTAACGATTACAACGCAGCCAGCACACTGTTTCAAACACAGCGATCACAACACAACACTTTTAACCCTGCCGTGGAAACACATTTATATACAATATTGTAACTTGCTAGGATATTAAAAAAAATACGAGTACGAACTTGAACCTTCGTTCTGAAACATACCGTGTCATTGACACATCGCCACATCACTGTCAGTCGTAAGGCAATGGGCATAATCGCCCACCATACTGTGTTGGGTTGGGACAAGTGCGTGATTCTAGATTCTTCTTTTCACATCACATCTGCCGACATGTTGAACTTGTAAGCGTCGCGCCATCGCATCACATCTAAATAACATATAATAGGTACTTAAACAATAAAATCTCGTTTCAGTTGTAAATTAGAATTTCAAACATCATTAATGCTGTTGTAATTAGTATAAAGTGTGCTGAAATTAGAAATAACAAGATTTATACTTTTCCTAACATGCAGGAGGTACGAACTTCCCAAGAGAGAGAAAAGAGAGAAAACGAGTGAGAGAGCGACATGATCCGCTTCGCATAAACTTTTCTTCCTGATGGAAAATGAATGAACATGTCACTAGAGCAAGCCTACGCACGGTAATTTCCACTGATATTTTTTACTGCAGCAATAAAATGTGTTTCCGTCAGTGCTACCTAACAATACAAATATATATTTTGGCATTGTTTAATTTACAAATAGTATACATAAAAACGAGGTTAAAAAGTATTATAACTGTGTAATATTTCTTATTGGCCATTGCCAACACGTCGTTGCTCTCGCTGTTGTTAATTCGTATTTAATACGAAATAAATATTACAAGTTATAGAAGATAATATGTAGATTATTACTCTATTCAAGAACGCAGTACTTTTACATTAATCACAGGGCTACATAATTTTGGAATACAAGTAATTGAACACAACAGGTTGACATGTTACACCTAGGGTGATTTTTCAAAGGTTTGATTCCAAAAGGCCGAAGAAAGTGTGAATGGACTATGTATTTTGAATCAACATATTTTTAAATACATAATCTGATATATATATATATATCTTTTATTGATCGCATTTTCTTTATCTACAGGTTCGCCTATATTAACAATTCTTCGCCCGAAAAATGAGACATACTTTAAAAAATGATCTAAGTTCAAAATATAAAACTATTTTTGCTCATTATGCATTAAAAAATGATGTTGAACCAAAATTCAACACTAGTTTTTCTGATTTAATTATGTTTGCATACTTCTAACTTCTATTCGAGTTTATTGGCTTTTTAGGATTATATTCTTGGATTGCAGCATTGGTTGATAACACAATCTCTGTGTAATTTTCATAGTCATTATCGGCAAATTCACCTTCACGATACAATTTTTTTTTGTCAGCAAATTAGAAAGTCCTTCTGTTAATGTATATTCTTTTTTTTCAGGAATTTCTTTCCCGAGTTTTATGACAGAATCCGGATGCGTCAAAATTTTTATGGGTTCAATGTCCATTCGCTCTTCTACATTAGGTCATTTTAGGAATAATTCTCTTTCAAAAGATGTTTCTTCTGGTGTTGGTGGATAATCTAAATTTTTTGCAGCAACAGGTACTAGTGTTATTAGATTTTTATTTTCTTCACTTACTTGTTCTACTTTTTTGCCAATATTTTGTAATTCACGAATTAATGGTAGATCTTTTTTCTTGTTTTTTTTTTTTTTTCATATTCTAAATCATTGTTCTTTTAATTAATTATATACTTCTCGATGAGCAATTTCACTCGATGAACTCCCTATGAATCCTTCATTTATATGTATATATTTTTTTGCTTATAGATGAGTTATAAAAGCATTGAGAGTTCTGAGAGACATACTTTCCCCCCAACAGATCAAACTAGGGGAATTTGAATATTTACAATAATAGAATCTAGTTTTATATTCCCATAGGAGATGGCTTTTCTTTTCCAAAAATTCTTACTTTTTGGAAGAATATCGCCTACTAAAAAGAGACAAAACTGGAGATGAGGCGAAATACGAAAAATTAAATAATATTGATGTTTATTCTATTTTTTTCTCCATTTCAGTTTTATAGAGTATAAATATTTTGAAACATGGTCATATTATTGATGCAATTGATAATCCAGGAATAACTTTCACAATGATGACAATTTCGATAAGATCACCAAGTGAACAAAATTATTTAGAGTCTACTGGTGTTGATAATAAATTTCAAGTAAAATCTGTTCGTAGTGATGAAATAAATGAAATAATGTATCCATTATTATATTTGCTTGGCTTTATTCGCTATAATAATGAAGTTTATTGGTAAGGTTGTTATAAAATAACATTTTTTTTTGTAAATTCATCTGATAACAATTGTATATTTGTTCATGAAACTAAAAAAGCAGAAGGCTCGGTTGATAAAAGCTGTGCTGATCCAGGTAGAATTTTTATTGTAAACTCAGAAATTTTGTGGCATATTGTTGAATACGAAGCTAAAACATCAATTGCTATTAAAGAAAAAATATTTAAAAATCCTAACATTCATATTTGTTTTAGTATTGGACATTTTTAGAAACAGATGTTCCTGCCAGGACAACTGTTTTTAACTTTGATATAAATGATCAGTTTAATGATTTGCAATTTGACATGCCTGATTTTGTAATCATGGGTTTCCAAACTGATAGAAAAAAATCGTGCTGAGCAATATGTGCATGCTTAAATGTTTTTTTCATTGTAATGTAAGAAATATTTTTGTTAAAAATGGTAGAAATGAAATTTTTCCAAAAGTAAATTAGAAATTAGATATTAAAAATGATCGGTGTCTTAAAATTTTTCTGGCTTTTAATGATTTTAGAAATTCTAGAACAAAATTAGATACTATATACAGAAGTAATTAACTTTATTGTAAGCCAACTACAAACTATCATGGCGATATCAATTATTATTCATTTTGGGGACAAAGACCTTTATATGTTATTGACTGCCTATATAGAAAAAACAGCAGTAGTTGAAGATAAAACAAATATAAAAATTAGTGTAGATTTTAAATAAGCTGTTGGGGCTAATATGATTTGTAAAATTTTTTTAATTAGCCAACAAAATTTAACTTATGATTATTTGAAAGAAAATATAACTGCAGATATATACATTTTTTATTTCATTAAATGAATTATGTAAACGATTTTACAGAAACAAGAAATTATTTCGATATTTTAATACAATTTTTTAGATATTTGGTAGAGTTGTTTTACTGAATAAAAATTTTTTTTTTTAAATCTAAGTGGTTTTTTTTCTTGCATTTGTCTGCACACATTTTTTTATAAATCAATAGAAGACTAATACAGATATTTGCGCAACTCAATAATGTAACTAAAATTCATGCAAATTTCTCACTTTCAAGCATAATTTTCCTCATATCTTCTGAAAACATGATTCTTTTCTTCAATTGCACCCCCAAAATCAATATATTATGACCCAAATCTGCAGTCTCAATCAAATGCCCTTTTTTAAAAAAAACATACTTATTTCACTCTTTGATCAGTGGTCCATTTTAAGGGTGAATGATGCTAAATTTAGGTCAAAAAGGGTAAATATTTACTTAAAATTTGAACAGTACCACAAGAAAAATATGAAAATTCTAGGAATTTCATCAAAAATGTGACATTTTGCTCGGAAATAAAGTCTTTAAAGAACCACACACAAAGAGTAAACACATGTTGAAATATGATTTTAATTTTGACCCCAAATATGATTGAGTTTGAGTTGTGCTTTGAAAAAAATTTGACAGGGAATTAATATATTTGTTTGAATTTGTTTTCTGTTGAATTTTTATTAATTTATTTAGTTGCACCAATATCTGCAATAGACATCTACTCAGGTATGGAGTGGACCGAGCAGACTGGTCCAACAGAGTAGGAGAACGTTTTTCCAGCACTGCCAGATTGTGGTGGCGAGGTTTCAACTAATACGGCCTCACATGGGAAGAGTTCAGCGAGACATTCCTCTGCAGGTTCGCGAGCTCATTTACGTCACTGCGAGCTCGCAGCGGCATCATCTTAGAAGAGCAAGGCGAGGAATCACTGTATAACTTTTCCATTCATAAACTCAGTCTGTTCCATGCTTACCATCCGAACCAGTCCCTGAAAGAAACACAAAGTCATCACCAGCACAGCTCACCCTGAATATGGAGCAGCCTTTTCTCCGGTTATCCACATTATGGAAAAGGATTATCTAAACTGTACTATTGTTGGATGCTAGCATTGCTGCCAAAGGTACCTGCAAATGTGCTCCAACCCAGCTGTGTCACGATCCAGGCACCGCCAAGGAAGAGCCGAAGATGGAAGATGCAACAATAGCTTCACCAAAGACGAATTCGAGGCAAGATGCAAACCACCCAGCATATGTTCTGTGTAATGCAACAAGTCATAACCACGATGCAACCTGCACAACCTGTGCTCCACGTAACTCGACAGACCGCAAAGCCTATAGCTGATGGCCAGACAATAATCAACCAGCGAGGCCATCCAGATGGTGTGTAGGCCCACACTGGGACAACCGAAGCCCGACATGGGTCGACTACCGGTCCCAACAGCATTATATACACCTCAATCGGTAAACTAAGAAACGGGACGAAGCGACCTGATGCCGTTTGCCCCAGTGTGAATTTGAGTGCTTCCAAACAGTCTCGACAACCTGTACTACTTATGCAAACAATAGGACCACAAAAGAGTTTTACGCGGATAGCTGTTCTTGTCAACAACCGACAATGTCGAGTACTTATTGACATGATGGCCTCGCACAATTTTGTTCGTGCCGACGTCATCGACACCAGGGGTATGTAATCCGTAAAACAGGAAATCCAATTGGTTACTCGACAGCAAACAGTGAGGATCGCAGGATAAATTACTCTCACCATCGAAATATGGGACATTGTGACTGTGACCACCGCCTTCGTGTCACACGACTTGAGGGAAGAAGTCATCCTTGGTGTGCCTGACAATCCGAGCAACATGCCATCGTCGAACCTGCAGCCCGACATGTCCATTTCGGTACCAAGGAAAGACAGACAGTTTACAATAATAACTCACGAACAACTGGGCAAACTTCTCCCGTGCTGCTCGACGAGTTAGGTCATTCTGTAAATGACTGAATTCCAGGAGGTAATACAATGCCTACTGAATGAACGACGAGATGTTTTCACTGCAGCTGACCTGTTACACAGGACGACCGTAGCGGAACACCAGATTCCACTGACTACAGACAAGCCTGTGTTCGACTCACTGAGGTGGTACTACCTGCACCAAAGGAAGATTATTAGCGAACAGATCGACGATATGCTACGGGAGGGTGTAATTGAGACATCGGACAGCCATTAGAATGCTGCCATCGCGTTAGCCCCGACTTATGACATTAATCTCATTACTGAATGTGCTCCATCCCCGTATATCAACATGAAGGATACCCTGAACAGCTTAGGCCATGCGAGAGTAACAGCAACTATCGACCTTAAAAGTGGATACTGGCATATACCAATCCTACCATCCGACTGTCATAAGACAGCTTCCATGGCACTCGATGGCAGACATTCTCAGTTCTGTGCTATGCCATTTGGTCTGAAGTGCACCCCTTCCACCTTCCAGGTTATGATGATACGCATCCTGAATGATTACATCTGTGACTTTGTACTAGCCTACTTAGACAATGTCAAAATATGGTCCGAGTCCTGGTAAGATCATGTACGTCATCTATTGATGGTCTTAGAATGTCTTGTGATCAACAAACTCACATGTGCCAACAAACAGTGCCACCTGGGGAAGGCGAGTATTCAATTCCTAGGCCACATCGTTGACGAACATGGGAGCCGCCCCACAGCTTAGCAGCTCCAGTTAATTGAGGAGTACGTCGTACCGACAACAGGTAAACAACTCTGCATGTTTTTTGGGACTCTCAAACTTGATACATGAATACGTGCCAGAGGTCGCCATCGTCACTGCTCCACTCACGGAATTGGTGTCACCGAACGTCCGCATCTGGTGGACCACGAGACAGCAGGACAGTTTCGAAGAAAAGAAACGAAGCTTCCGCGAGTGCACTACACTTGGCTGCTATGACCCGGAAAGGCATGTTTACGCGCAGACAAATGCGAGCGAAAAGGGACTGGGGGCAGTGTTGTTCCAGATGACGGACAATGGAACAAGGCAAATCATTGACTTCGGGAGTGCGAAGTTTGGAGCAGTGGAATGCAGATATTACATGAACGAGCGTGAGTGTATAGCTGTTGTCTAGACTCTAAAAAAATACAGTCAGCTGCTTGAGTACAGATTGTTCATGCTCCAAATGGACAATCGCTGCTTGTTGTGGCTCCACAACACCCATGAAAGCAACAGCAAACTATCCTGCTGGACCCTGTTCTTACAAGCATTTGATTTCGTGGTGCAACATGTGGTAGGTGAGGACAACCAACTCGCTGACCACCTGTCCCGCTCACCCAGAGAATCAGTTGCGAAAGATGAGGAACAGTGGGAAAGTATGCTCCTCCACCCCTACCACCACGCATGAACACAGCATCACACCACCTGTACACTGTACGAAATCACCATTATGCCAACTGCCCGGATACTATATGCACTCAGAGAACACATGATAATCGAACAAAGCAGAAGTCCCATCTCCTGTGCATGGAAAAGTAAGTGTGCCGAATGAGTAATGGAGAAATAGCATATAGTTAATGATAGCTTGGAATTGTGAGTCAATGTTAACAGTGTCACATGGTGTGAGTATGTACCACCAGCTGTGTGTGATGCTGTACTATATTACATGCATGAGAATGAACTCACGGGACATCCAGATGTAAATCAAACAAAGAGAAATATTTTCAGGTATTTACACTGGCCAGGGGTCACCGTACATTCACGAATTCTTGTAGGCGAGTGCATTAAATGTAACCACTATAAGAGCAGACTGCAAGATGAACTCCTTCGAAAAAATCGCCATTGATCTGATGGGGCCCTACCCACAGATGTCTGCCGGTAAGAGATTTGTCCTTGTTTCATGGATTCGTTTTCCTGCTGGGTAGAGGTATACCTGTTCTTCTGTGCACATGCACGCACAATTAGGAAAACACTACACAACGAGTTTTTCACCCGCTGGGGGTTCCCACATGTACTGTTGAGCGATAACGGGATGCAATTCACAGGAAATGTGTATGGAGGCACTTGTGTACAATATGGGGTATAACACACTATACAAGAGCGATTTATCACCCATGGGCCAACCCTACTGAGACGAGGAACCAGGATTTGAAGACCCAAATGCACCTGTGCGTGGGCGAAAATAATGTGTCCTGGGACGAACACTCTCCTGCAGCTTTGTTTACACTCCGTCGCAGTGTAAACGAAGCAACCGGCCAAATACCAGCCCAACTGCTCCAGGGACATGACCATCCCCTCCCGGGAGAATTCCACAATGGGACGAGGGCTTGCGCCACTGATCCCGCTTGAGGGGAGAGCAGGGAGCAGGCAAGAGAGAGGGAAATACGGAAGGCACAAAACAACAGAGATGCTACCTGGCCATGTGGGTGCCGACATCTGCTCGAACACTCCCCCCCCCCCCAAACCGATGCAACTAGGCCAACAAGTCTATGAGCATGCACGTCCATTGTCTGCCAGACAGAAGAACTTCTATGCTGGTTTCGCGGCCAAATGGATGGGATCACACACTGTCATCCAGGAAAAGAGCGAATCCTGGTATGATGTCCAACTGAACAATCCCCGCATCGCTACGTTTCATCGTTATGCCTTCCATCTCATTAGGGAGGATGTCGCGACACCCACTACCCCAATGCCTGATGTAGAAAATTCTGCGGCAAATGAGACCATGTCTGCAGCACTCGCCGAAGTGGAAAATTCAGCGAACAACAACATCGCCACACTAAATGCATCCGATGCCTCGAGGATCGATGCTCCTGCATCTACACGAGCTCAGGAAGGCGACACACACACATGTGACACCTGTCAAGACCATGTGGTCATTGAGATGCTGGAGGACAGTGATGTCGCCGACAGCGAGGGAGGGGAACCACCCGAGGACGACCAGGATCGCCAGGTGAGTGTTTCCCTGATAGCATCGCGATGCCACTAGGATGCCGCCATCCCACGACAGTAGAGAGCAGCAGCGACGAGTCGGGGATAGAGGAACTTTGCTCACCGCCCTGCCGCTCACCGCTTTGCTCACCGAGCCCTTCGTACCATATGCGTGAAGTGCGACCATTCCCCTACGACCGTTACAACCTGCACATGTCACAGCCTACTCCAAGATAGCGGTATGCCCACCTATAGCACCACAACAACAACAACACGGCTGCTGCAACCTGCAACCACGTGGGATTTTGAAGCTACCCACCTGTTGCTGCTAGTGTCTACAGTCGGCGAGAGCACTGTCTCCAAAGACAAAGGTGTTTGACATAAACCAGTCAGTGCCAGGCCGTTTTTCCCGCCGCAAGCACGTCTGCAATAACATTCACAGACAATGTGCTATGTCAGTGCCACAGCATATGTTCCGCGCACCATTATTAGTGCATCAGTGCACTGCAAACTACGTTTGGGTATGTTTATTTTTGAAATGGCCTCTGTATTATTTTAATGTGTTTCTTATTCAGTGCTACAGTCTGTTGCCACATATGCGCCACAGCACCCTTGTGTCACGTCATGTTTATTTACACATTTGAAGGGTAATATTTATGCTGTGTTTTCATGTAATATTGTGATTGAAATTGTATTTATGTCTTTTAAAGGTGAGTGCTGTGCACGCAAGCCGTGCACACGGAATATTCATGCAGTCAATCCCAGAGTAAATATAAAGTGTAAGTGTTGACAGTTCCGTTTATATTTCCCAGTGTTATGTCATGTCATGTTTGTCAACAAGTATATAAACATATCACCACATAGTACTTTAAGGTAAGTGATGTGTACACAAATTGTGTAAACGGAATAATTAATATAGGAATGGTAATTATCAGTGTTATGTATTTTTGTTCTGACAGTTGTGTTATTGTTATGAAGTGTGTGTTGCCTGGAGTATGCAGTGAGGTACACCATCCCATCTGGGGACGTCACACATCATTTGTGCAGGTAATTTAAGAAGGTGTTTGTATTTATTAGTTTAATTTATTTTCACCTGTTATTGTTTTGAAGTGCGTAGCTAACATAACCTAGAGACTAGCCAGCCGAGCCAAGTGGTGGATGCCACGAGTCGACCACGTGCCCATGGGCTGTTGTCCACAACTTTATAAAAGTGTGTCCAAATATAAATATTCTTTTTCACAGTGATTACACATTTTATATGTTGCATGTACAGACATACATAAACAATGAATGTACACATGAATGCGGGACAAGATACCTGATAAAAGACACACCCCCATGTTAAATATGGTTAATTTAGGTAAGAACAGGCCAGTGCAATTTACAACTGATTTTTATTTTATGTTAGAATATTTTTTAATTGCCAAATAATGTATCTTGTATATTATTTTATCATCCTTGTGCCACCATCATCTTCATTTCTTTATCATTAATTAGTTTTACCTGATTAACGGGATTTTGGGATGTCACACGGAAGCAGCATTTAGGCACCGGCTCCTGCGTGGCCATTTTCATTAGTATTATCATCACATCTCATGGGATAGGATGTATGTGAGTGCCCGCTCTGGGGATTTCAACTTCTTGTCATCACTGGTGGTGCGTAACTTGTTATAAAATTAACAGGACGAAAATCGACACTATCTCCACATTCCACCTCTTTCAGGGGCTAAGATTATGGCCGAATTATAGTTGCTCTCTGAAGATTTGACAACACCATACCTTAACATATCAGTAACCTGTGTGTCAATGATGTTCCATTGATATGGCCTGTAGACTCTGGGTGGTGTGTAGAGTGGCTCCTTGAGGTTGGTTGGTATAGAATGTTCTGCTATACTGGTGCAGTATAGAGGATGTCCACACAAAAACACATCCTTGCTCTCGTTCAGAATAGCTTGCATGGCACTTCGAAATTTTTCCTACACTGTATGGACGAAGTATTGTAGGTTGATATCTTCCAATATGGTGGGTTGGTAATATCCCAAGTGGTACACTGTTTTTCTCCGGGTCTTTCTGAAGTGGATGTGGTTGCGGGAAATCTCTATTTGTTTGTTGAGAAACAGTACTCCCAGAATAATGTCCTCCCTGAGCTATGGCATTACAAGTGCAGGAACATACATGGTTTCGTCCCATATGACGATATTCACTATTGTTGTACTGTTATGTTCGTTTGCATCATGTGTGGCAAGTTGCACTGTGTGATTATGGTCACTGCATTGTCCAGACTTGATTAATTTTGCATTAATGAAATTGTGGGATGCAGCTGTGTTGATGAGGGCGACTGTTGAATTGTTGTTTATAATGACGGGAATGCATAGTAAACTGTTATAATCCTGGTAGATCTGTCCCAAGTAAGATGACATTTCCATGTTCGCTGTTATTGTTCCAGGGATAGGTGGTGGCATGACCCCTACTCCTTGTCTCTGTTTCCTGGCTATTGGTTCACTTGTGCTCTGTGTGTTGGGAAATCTTTGTGACAATGCATTTGATCACCTGGTCACTATCTGCATGGTCGTAGTGGTGGCCTTTCCAATTTGTCATTCCCATGTGGTGCAGGCTGCACTATGTTTTAGCATGAAGGCTGGCTTGCCCCGGCGCTTCCCACTGGTGTAGGCACTGCTGCTTTGCTTACGTGGTTGGCAGGTAGCAGACCTCTAGGCACCCCATTATTGTTTTGATGGCTACTTGTGGGTGAAGCAGTACTTACAGTTGCCGGGTCACAAGGTGGCGCTCCTCGTTGACTTAACTTAGCTGTGTCACATGAGATTCCTGTGGTGGTCCTTACAAAATTTTTGAAACCATGGTGAATGGCAGGTCGTAATGCATCTCTGTGCTCTGCTAACACTGTTTGTATCACTGCTTCTAACACATCTGCAGTGGAGACGTGTGGGTAAAATCTGGTGATTGAGTTCACTTTCCACCTAACGAATATCTCCAGTTCTTTATGTGGCCATTGTCTCTCTGTGAAAATACCCAGCATGCTGGTACCCCACATAAAATTTTTTTTTGACGAACTGTTCCCGTGTCATATGGTATTCCGTGTTGGTTCTCCACCATACTCGTGCATCACCTGTCAATTGTGCGCCCACAACACTCGGCCACTCTTGCACTGAAACCCCATGTCCCTGTAGCATTTGAATGAACTCATCAATTAATGCCCCCAGATCTTCTGAGCCTTGTCCCACAAAGCATGGGAGTGTCTGGAACTAGGCTATAATTAGCAATGGGATGGCATATTGGACTGAAGTCTGGTATGGTAGAAAGGCTGCAGATGCAGTTGTAGGTGGTTGAGCTGCTAGTCATAGCACATATAGTATGGGTAGTTGTCACGTTATTGAATGTCCTGGTCCGACTTGTTCACTTAATGCGTTACCACTGTTTGCTTTGTGGTGTGGTCATATCTCTCAAGCCAGTGTGATGAGTCGTACAGGTCCGACACTGTGGTGGTTGCTTCGGGGTTATCCTACACTCTAGTACGATGGTTGTGTATAAGGAATGGGGCCAGCTTTGGTGGATGTGACAGGTATCTGCGTTTCCAGTAGCTTGTCCACATATTTCCACTTCATTCGTACCTGGCATTGTGTGGTCCCTCGTGATGGTGTAGTCCACTGGTGTCGAGTGGTTGCAACTTGTTCACCCCTGGGCGATGCTGCACTATTAGAACTCGAATTGTCTCATTTGCACTCTGATCCTCTCAGTGGTATCGAGGAATTTCAGCAGTTGTTGCTTCCAGCAACACGTGCAGGACTTCGGATCATGCTCTGGTCCTTCATGTCAATGTCAGCTGTCAGTCACTGCATACATAAGTCCGGCTGTTTGCATGCACTGTGTTGGCGTAGATGACTAAATTCCTCCTGGAAGTCATCTGCAGATGTTGGCTTCTGGTTCGTATGTGGTAAATGGGTCATTGTCCTTTACTTTTTCGCAATTTCCGCACTTTCACACCAACAATCTATCGCGAACACGTTCACGTACGTGGTTGCACGATGTGGCTGCACATAGATATTCATGGGGCTATGGCCCTCCCATTCGTGTACTTGTCCCACACATGTGGACAATGTTTACGACCGTGTTTGTCGTGGCTGGTGCGGGGTCGGTCAAGCACGCACTAAGCTCCCCCCTTCCCCCCTCAGTATGTGGCATGGACGACTGGAAAAATACATGGAAAGGTGGCGGGAAAGACTAGAATCCAACACCAATGATGGTGGATTCCTCGCACTCCATGTTCGCTAACAATGGAATATGGCGGTTCCACGACTGTTCACTCACGTGGCCGCATTATTTAGCTAGATAGAAGGTCGTCCATTGACTAAAAGGAAATTGGTATCGACAAAGAAAGTCCGATTTGGCCACACAGAGGGGCGCCTATTGACGCCTAACAGGGTATCAGTGTTGTTAAACCCAATTGTGGGTATGCCGATTTGCTGCTAGCAGGGTGGTTAGTGTCTCGAATGCGAGTTATAACATCTCGCGAGCACCACCTAACCAATGAAGGGAATCTGCTTAGGTTAATACGACACACTTGGTGGGCCATGGTCGAAAGGCCGAGCTAAATGACCCTGTGTCCGCTGGTATCTGAATACGGAGATGTAATGCTACTTATATAGACTTTCATAAATTACAAAAATAAAAGATTGAGCTGGGATATTGTGGCTCCCCAATACACCTTTCGTTCACTGCAATACACTTCCAAGAAAAAACCACATTAAACACTCATAGATGTACATGAGGGTGAACATGTAGCTGGTATTTGACAGAAATGAAGGTCTGTCGACCCAAAATCTCCTCGGCGAGCAAGAATAATTGAAGACAAAACATATCAGTTAAATATAAATGGTAATTATTCAAGACTGATGATGATACCATACAAGATTGAAAGTAGACAGGCATGCAGCACGAAGCCCCGCACTGGCTGATGCAAAATGGCGTAGGTGCCATGAAAGAAAATTATAAGCATCTGTTATGCTGGAGGGGATCTTAGTCTGCTATGGATGGGAGGCATACTCGTAGGTGCGCGTAGTGAAAGAAAAATGTTCTGGTAAAGTTAGAGTCTATTGTAACTCACATTTTCGCTATTTGGCACTGTAACAGCCAGCAGCAGCTGGCTGTGTGGTGAATCGGTGCCATTTTACTGAGCAAAATATGTCCTCACCTCCTAATATGTTTCCACATGGCATGTGTGTTTACACTGCTCCACTGTAAACGAGGACGTTTTCCCACCTACCAACTACCGCCTTGCAGGGACTTGCCATGCAGGAGTTGGTATGGCGTGCAGTACACAGAAAGGCGGCATCATGGCAGGTAGAAACTGCAAGGGTCACTCTGTTCCCCCCTCTCGCGCATTCCTATGTACAGTAGGAACCCTGCTTGGAGTTCACTAAATTCCGTGCAACACAGATGTCCCCTGCAAACGGCGAAACCCACAGACTATAACTGAAGATTTCTAACGACAATTTTTTTTTTGTGGCTTGACCAGTTTCCGACCAACTTCCATTCTCTTTACAATGTGTCAGGATTTCGTGTGTATTATGTGAAAGTTTTTTTATAAGAATTCAGTGTGTGCCCTGTTTGATACAATGTCCGTGCGAAAAACTTTCACAGAGAAACTTGAAATCAAGATGTTAGGCCGACCAGTTCCAGACCTTTATTTTACGACCTGCTACTAAAATAAAAAAGGCGAATACAAATAATATTTAAATAAGAATATTTACGATGAAACATTGTGGATTTGCGGGTGTTCGGTAAGAAATGCACTTTTTTGTTTTCCTTGTGTATGTTCCATGGAGAGCCCTCGTGCAGTACTTAAAGGTGTTAAAAACTTAGGGCACTTAAAAGAATACATTAGAAGACACTCTGAAAACAAAACACATATCGCAAATGTACTTAATCTGGCCGATATTGACAAGGTTAACATAGCAACTCAGCTTGATACAGCTTATTGTTTGTCTATACAAAAACATAACGAGCAAGTAGAAAAAATCGTTACATTTTATCCAAGATTATTGACTGTGTACGATTTTGCGGTGCTTTTGAACTGGCACTTAGATGTCATGATGAATCGGAGACATCAAATAACCCGGGAATATTTAGTGGTCTGATTGATTTAATCGGTAGCATAGACTCGGCTATCAATAATCACGATTAAAGTTGTTAAGTTTTTAATGGTACTTCAAAAACTATTCAAAATTAATTGCTGGATTGTATGTTGGATGTCTGACAGGATGCAATTAAACATGAAATTAATTCGGCTAAATATGTCGCTCTTATTGCCGATGATACAACCGACATTTTCGGATCAAACTCAAACTGTCTTGTTTTAAGATATGAATATTGTGCACAAGTTTATGAAAGATTTTGGTGTTTTTGAGTCCAGATGGGCAAGATGAAAAAGCTATTTCAGAATGCATCCTTTAGCGCTTTTCACAATACTGCGATGCATTGCATTACGATGGGCTGTAGCCAATCAGAATAAAGCAGCCTGTTGATGCCGACCGATGGCGTCGACGGTGCTGCATAAGTTCGTGCATCTGCGTTGCCAGCTGCGGACGGCGACAGATAAGAATAATTTTTGTTTATTTTGAGCACTGATGTCTAAAAAAAAAAGTAGTGTTGTGTTTTGAAAACAAATACACATTTGGTGCAAAGCAAACTTTCCGTGTATTATTTCGTAGTATTGCGTTATTTTTTAATCTTTCTTTATATTTCTGTTTTTGTTATAACAGAACAATTTTTCGTATGTCTTTTGTTCAACATCCTTGCCAAAATCTTAAATTAATTTCGTGAGAACGGTTGGCAGCATATCAGCCATCGCCGACAAACTGTCGCATTATTGTGAAACCACAAATGTAATCGGTTGGCGATCGTCGGCGTCAAACGCATCGCGTTCCTTCGCAGTGCAACGCAATACAGTACTGTGAAAAGCACTTTTAAGAAATATATCCGTTAATCGGTGAAAATAAGGAGAAATTTATAGCACAAAGGTTCGATGGGGCTTCAGTCATGTGCGGAAAAATAAATGGCGTACAAGCTAAAATAAGAGATGTTTTTAATAATGCCTGCTTCACACACTGCTATGAACATCAGTTGAATCTGATAGTCAGCGTGCCTCACAAAATAAACCTGCCATAGTATTTTTCTCTAGTATCGAGGGTAAGTTTTTTTTTTTTTTTTCAAATTCACCCAAACGACTGCCTGTATTAGAAGAGAAATTGGCACCTAGGATTCTAAGGGCATTACATACAAGGTCGAATTTTAAGTCTGACATTTTCGAGGAACAATATGTGTCTAGATTGTCTAAATGCATTGGCAATGCTATCAATAAAAAAAGAAATGAAAAAAAATATTTCCTACTTCAACAATAGAGTGATAGAAAAGTTTGTAATTATGAAAAGTCGCCGCATGAATTTTATTTTCAACAAGTAAAACTTTTTCTAAAACTAAATGAAATAACTTTACAGTGTAGCTCTGAACAGTTTCGCTTCTGGTACTTATAATGTTAAACATTAAGGGCAAAGTAAAAATTAATTCATCATTAAATAACTGAGTTGAAATATAACTCTCCTCTGTTACTTTGCTAATTATGTTGTTTTTTTTCGGGGTTTATGTAATGCGATACTGTAAACATTTTATCCCAATTCCAAGGAAAAAATATTTTTGGTTCCAGTATATAAATTATACAACTGCAATAGAAATATTATACGAACATGAAGTCCTATGAGATAAAACATCACCCGACTCTGCAACATACCGTAGAAGCATAATTTCTTCTGAAAAAAGTCTATGAATATGAGATAAGCTGCAAGTAAATCTAACTTTTGGGTGTTTGTGTGCATGCTGTAGAGCAGGGGGTGGTCATGAGATGACATGGCTAAACACATTTTCCAATCGCTATATGCTAAATCAAACCTTACAGACCAAAACTTTTACAGGGTATTTTAACATTTTGATCAAAGCTTTGCTTACTTAAAAAAAAGTCTTAAGTTTAAACATATTATATTATAATTTCATGCAAGAAAATTTGTATATTACTTATGTCTTGAACTCTTCTTCATGCATTTTGTTGTGCATTTCACGACTTTTAGAGTGGTGTTCATGACAGAAATAAAAATGGCGTGGCTTGGTTTCAGGATGTGTGTTTAGGAGTGAATTTGTGAGTATATAATTCATTTGCTCCAGTATTCATGTTTAATAATGCGGGGCAGCATTAATATTAAGCTTCTTACACAATAGAAAACCTTATCATTTGACTTTAAGTTTCCTTTCCTCTAACGAAACCACGAATATTCTGTACAATATTGTAAAGTCAGAGTTCAGACACTTGAACATCGGTTCTGCGAGCTTCGTAATAAGTGTATCTTCTTTTGTAAAATGCATTCATGGATAATATAATTATTTACATGCCTTTTTTTAAAAGGAGGTTTAAAATTTACATTTAATTTTATTTCAATACAGGAAACTATTTTGTTTATTTTATTAAAATATGTAAATTCTCATATTTCCTCTTCACATTATATATTTTTGCCATCTATTTAATTTAAGATGAGCTTCGTTTAATATGCCGAGATTAAAACCGTCTTACATTTAAAAAAAACGCACTTTACACATAACCTCTTAGATTCTCGGCAAAATGGATACATGACTGACTTTATATTTCAACTTTTTGAAATTGTAAAGTTAAGAGTGCTCGACTTTACCTTTGACATTTCCTTTGTGTCGAGCTCTATAAGAAACAACATGTCGGAAAGCAAATGTAAAGTTAAATGTTAAAGTTTTCAATTGTTTAAGGGCATTAAATCTTACGTTGGAATTATTTTGTTTAATTCTATTACAACCAATGCTACTACTATACCTGTAATGTCCCACGAAAATCGGAAACTATCTTTGCTCTTCTGTGATAATGTGTATTAGTGATAATTTTTTTTTTTTTGTGGGAGGCCAATGCCACGTCATTTTGCAAAGTGCAAATAAATAGAAAATATTACGACAAACCACACAATGGAAAATCCCAACAAAGTGCAGAATTTGTTGAAATGATTTATGTTCGGTAAAATATAGAACGACCCGTATTGTAAAAAATCTTTACTGAAAACATTGCAACTTAAATAAAAGCATTTTTAGCATCTAGAGGTAGAAAAAAGCAACAGGTATGCTGCACTTTGATTGCAAACAACAGTATTCCCAACTACTTTTCAAAAAATTTGTTCACTATATGAACTTGAAATGAAAGTTGGCTAAGTGTTTTGTGTAAATAGGTAATGAATAGTTTTAAGACTCACGAGTGAGTTGAACTGTGCGTAAATTTAATTTTAAAGGAGCAGCAACTTCGATTTTGTGTTTGTCAAGTTTGCATTTTCTTATAGCGATTGAGATAAAAAAACCTGCCCATTGGATAACATTGAGTGTCCACTCTGTACCAGTACATAATTTACTCTATGCTATAGAGCTTATTTGGGCTGGAGATGGTTGGTAAGCGTCTATTGTGATGTCATATCTGGACATTACATCTCTTAACTGCTGCTGGAATGTTTGCAGTTGGGAGTGCTGAATGTGTGTCGAGAAGAAGCTGGTTTGTCCATGTTTAGATGAGTTATTTCGGACAGTATTTTATGTCAATATAAATATGAATAAATTTATATTTTTAATGTTTTAGTGTCAAATTAATAATAGTGTACAGTTATCATAAAATAAAACTACAACTTTTAAAAACTAAACATTCTTCTAAAGCACATTAAAAATGTCAAATTTAACCATGGACAGACAACTGTTTTTGTTGTCAATAAAAGTGCACAAAAAAATAGTTAATGTAATGGTGTGGAAAACGGATTTAACATCACTATTTTTAACATATGAAAAAAAAATTTCTGGGGGAGAAGCCCCCATATCCCCTTTCTAAGTTTCGCAAGAAATGAATTAATGTTGCACTGAGCCAGCTGGACAAATCAGCTGGACATACCGGCCACCACTAATAACAGCTGTGTGGATTTAATTACGATAGTGCACACAATTTGCTGGTGGGTAATTTAATGTAGGGATGACTAAGCTATGCGACACTGCACATATTTTTTGCTAAAAGTAGTAATGCCTTGTGGCTTAGAAAGCACTGCAGTGACTTACATGTCCTCTTGGTGGCTGTTTGCGTGCAGTTGTGCGCTGCATAGCCAGCACTCAGTGGCACACATTTCTTGCTGATACTGCTAGATAGAGCACGCTGGTTGACATGGGCTTGTGTGCGAGCTGCGGACAGTGTAAACTGTTTTCCCTCCAATGCCAAAAGTAAAAGCTCTACCCCTGCACTTCTAAAATAGAAAAGGAACTCCTCCCCGCTCTCGAAAAAAAAAAAGTCAAGATCTACTCCTGATACATACATGCAAACCATCACATGTGGTTCTTCAAGGACATCTGACATATATAAATTGTTTCTTTTCAGTGTAAACAAAATTAAATATAGAATATTGTACTATGGTGGCTATCAGTATCGTTATAAAAGATTCTCTGGCATTTTCCCAACTTTTCCAAGTGTTCTGTTGCATTGCCATAATAAATACTTTGACCAAATATTTTTTTATATATGGTATGTACTAAAAAATTACAATTATGTTTATGGGTAACATTAACATAACCTTTCTTTAGGGATGCTCTCCTTTGCAGTACCAAATATATATAAAAAAAAATTATACGAAGATGACGCATGAGAAAAAGTTAAAAAGAGTCTAATACTACCTTTCTCAGAGTCAGAAACAAAGTGTGTATACAAAAATGAGATACAATACAATTTAGCCAAACAATGATAACCACTATTATGTGTTTGAATTATTATATTATATTATCTTGTATGCCAATGTTTGCTGTATCAACAAAAATATGTCCAAAGTAGAAAACTTTTTAATATGCGACTCATTCTCAGCAAAAGTAGGTAGCTTAGGAAGAAGACCAGTTTTCAGGCTCGAACTGTTTTTGTAGACAATTCTATGAGGAATTCAATAAAACAAGTCGCACCCTTTTCGCTTCTATACTCTCAGCATGTTCCATTCATATCTTGAAGACGATGATTGTCGAATTTTCAACCTTTTTTCGGCCTCCTGAAATACTTGCATATTCACCCTAAGGTACCTTTTCTGAGAACGCATGATATATAATAGGCAATAGTTATGACAAATATAGCAACAGAATTTTCCCGAGTCTTATAAGACTGTAAAAGGTGGAATAAACTGAAGTAACTGTATGATTGATGAGATCGTATGTAGCAGAAGGGCTAGAGTCCAATATTTATTTTCTTTTTAAATACATGTATAACTTACGACCTAAATTGTCTGACTTCCAACACAAATTTTCTGATACTTCCTTGACTTTTGCAGGCGTTTCCTGACACTGGCCACGCTGTTTCGTTGCTTGAAGTTTAAATATGTGTGGCATCTCATAATGAAATATCTTTATTTCAGTGGAAATTTCTATGTACTACTATTTTGCAATAAAAATGGAATTTTATGTATATACGAGCCTGTTACTAGACTGCTCTGAAATTGTGCAACTGTAAAGCCATCAATTTCTCACCTTTACTTTCTGTTTATATAAAGTGTTATCTATATAACTGAGGAACTAAGTGTATAATAATACTTTTTAACATCTGTTTTACTTATTTTATTTAAAACAAAACAACATCAAGTATTCAAAAAAGTATTAAAAATTTATTTAATCATGGTATATATGTATTTCACTTCACCTGTATTTTGTGCAAGTGTTTCTTTGAGCAATAAATTACACTCATCTGTAAAATAATCATAAATAAATTAGGAAAAATGTTTGTGTGTCAAGACAACGGTTTTATTGTTATGGCAATCTTGACACTCTCTTCAGTTTTCTTCCATGGTGATAACAATCCCTCACATGATACATTCAGCTCTTTGGCAGTTTTACTACAGTGAGATATTGGCATTATACCCTTCAAAGTCTTAAAAGAGCTGCGAATGTCTAGGGAGGCCCCAAAGTGCCTCCTGGCACCACACGTGTCTCTGTTGGAACAACACACTTTCATGAACACCATCCGGAGCGTCTTCTTCTGCAGGTAAATTTTGCATGTGAATATGGTCGAGTAGCAGAACAAAGAAACACAATACTTTCTTGTCTTCTTGTCACTGAGATTCATTTTTGCTCGGAACTGGGATATGTCGATAGTGATACTGTCGCCAATGAGCAAGGTCAGCTGGTGTGCATCCGTGATGTGCTGTACGAAAACTGCAGTGTCTCCTTGCCATAGACACGACTGTATGGGGCACGTGTTCCTAGAGAATGGGCATGTTCGCTCGTGCTCCAGCCGTTCTGATTGGCTTAGCCTCTCCATGCAGCCCCACCTGAAACAACACCCATTAGTTTGCACCTCACTGTTACTTATGCAATGGCACCACAAAACAAAATATTGTTCATGTCTGGTCTGGGACTGTTATACAGTGTGTGTTACATGTGAGGGTTTCAATTCATATTATCAAGACCAGCCATGTGAATCTAATACAGAAGTAAAAACGAATACAAGTGTTTATTTTGTCCATCCAATTCTTAAATTTATAGCTACCAGTTGTAGCCAACTGCTTCCCCCAAGCTCATTTGCCCGCCGTCCCCGGCGACCGCTGCAGGGAGCAGCACTCTACTAGGCAATCGTGCACACCATTTCAGCAGTGCACTGCATCAATCAACGGAATTTGCTACTTCATGAGTGCGACGAACAGTGGTCATATAAGCGAACGTGATGGGAGCGCAAGTGCAGAGCAGGTCAGTACAAAGTGCAGCGCAACCACGTGCGCCCACATGCACATGTTTTGCAAGTAGATCCTGTGAAGTCAGGATGAAGTTAATTACTCATTAACTAAAAAATGCTCAAGGACACCAAGAACGCAATGTGTAAAAGAACAATCTTAATGTGTTTTAAGTGCCCCTGCGGGCTTCAGTAAACTATTTCTTGTTTTTCTTTACTTTTCATTTCTCATGTGTTACATCCCCATTTCATCTCATCCAGTGTTTAATGTGCATTGAATGGTTTCTGTGTCTCATATTATTTATGCAAGAGTTATGAGTAATTAAGCAATGTATGTTTTTGCAGGGTTTTTGTGTGTAAGATGATAGTCCGCACGACCCACTTGCTCGCCAACCTGGCCAGCGCACTGCAGCAGAAAGTTTAGTCATTCTACCATGTCTCGAGGAGTCGGATGTGCGGAACAATGGGGTCGCATTTCTTTTGCTTGGGAGGCACTTCAACATTTTGAACTAATCACCTTCACTGCAATAGACTTTAGCTTACCGGAACCTCGTGTGTTTTGCTACCCAAAAATTATCCGCTCCTCCCTTCCCATGGAAGAACATTGCCTGGGAAGGCTTAATATTTTACCTTATGTCTATGTGGCCACGTGCCTTTTATCAGTGTAACCCTACCGGCGGGTTAAGTCCGGAAAGTGTTTCGTAAGTTGTTTCCGGGTGGAAAATTAAAATAAAACCCATTGAATTAACGTGCGGATTATACGTCTTCGTTCGGGTTGCCTACGGGCAATAGGAGCATGGGCCCCCACCTTTCCCGCCAAGTATTAAGTGTACTATGCCAAGTGTTCATGCATATTTTCATAATGTTTTTATGTTTTTGTTTAACTAAATATGGGTGTGTGAGCCATAGCATAGTACTGGTAGGTATTTTAATTAATCATGATGGACGGAGCACCAACGGAAGGATATCGCAGTGGCTGTCAGCACATGACCCCGGAATGAAGAGTCAGCTTTACATCACCGATTTGGCATTGCATCACGCAATGTCTGGCACCCACAATTAGCATTGAAGGGTTGGTGAGAAACTGTGGGAAAACCCCTACCCAAAATTCCCAAACCTTAAAGTTTTCAATTTTGCACCACCACCCTACCATCACAGTGTACTAATAGTACAAACATTCAATAATATTATCTTACTCAAGTGATTAAGAATTTTTCTTATTGGCACAACAATTGTATGGAAAGCAAATGGCACATGCACGAAATAATTGCAGGCGAGCTTCTAGTTAAAAAGCCAGGGAAAATAGCTTAAGAAAAAAAGCAACAAAAGCAGTACATCATGAACCAAAAATACAAATATACTAAATAAGTGTTAATGTGTGGCAAGGAGCAATAGTGGAAGAAGCAACTCATCATGGAGCAACAGATGTTTAAAGTAAGGGACCCCGAAGGTTGGCTGCAATACTTGATAGGATAAACCAGACAATGCCTTTAATAGAGAAACATCACTGGAGGGGTAAAAATCCAGACACTCTTTTGTCTGGAATCCAACTAACTGTAGCAATAGAGACTGGGCCAGGGATTGTTGAAGCAACACACCAATAATACCTTCTTTTGATAATTACATAACACTAGGAAAATCATGATTTTTTTAAGCATAAAAAAAACAATGATACTCAAACATAAACTATATAGGAAAACATATCAAAGTATGTTTGAACAGTGAGATTAGAGTTGCAGAGCCATATTTACATTGTTTTATATGCTGTTATCATTTCACCATTCAAATATACAAGATTTGTTGTATTGAACATACATCGCAGCTTTCCAACTGCATGAAAATTAATGTTAAGTAGCTGTGTTTGATACGGTTGGCAAGAACTAGATGCTCATATGCTCCTCATGCCCTCTTCTACCACCGCATGCACTAACTACACCGGCCCACATCAGTTACATCAATTCAAGAGTTGCATAGTGCAGGGTGACAGGAATGGAATGTAAATCATCTTGGCAACAGGTAGTACTTGGTTCAAGCAACCATACTACTTTATTTATTAAAGGATGCAACTCTTGTAATAAATGAGAAGTCTACTCCATACATTGTCACCCCACAGCCACAGCCTTTAGGCACATAGGCAATTAAATGTGACGACAGAACAGCAGATGCCACCATATAAGATGTGGCCAAACACCACGTGCTACTAACAAGTCCGAGGGCCAAAATACATGTGTGAAGTGATCTTCAGTGCTATGCAGTTATTCCACATATTTTGGCAATCACACCCACAGAGTTTAATCAGTGCTAAATAATGGCAAGGGACACTTTATATTGTAATTTAAGCCATCGGGCATGGCTACCCTAAAACCTTCGTCAAGGTGGGCTCGTCGTTCCCATTGGAAGACGATGTTTTGGCAAATGTGCTTGCAAGTGGAATTCAGTGATGTCAAAAGATGCCACTGGAAGTGAAATGCAAACATTTTAATATTAATTAGTGAAAGGGTTTAATTGTAATTGTGTAATATTGTTTTCATGTTTTCAGCGGAATTCCTATAAAGGATGCTGCTTTTACTATTTCAAGTGCAGTGACATCATCCAATGAATTACTTACATCAAACAAAAAAGACTCTTGCTAGAGTTTGGAATATCGTAAAATTGTCTGTAATAATTTCAGTGATTTTTAATATGTTAATTTTAAGTAGTCACTTTTGCAAGAAACGCAACATACCGTTTGACCCCTGTTCACATCGTGTGTGGCGGAAGCTTGTGTCACTCTGCCATTCTCAGCTCAGCACTTTGACCAACCAGCAGCACAGGGAGTTTGCTCTGTAGCAGGCCACCCTCGGTAGATACGTTTAGGCTGTTTTACTTTTATTCTGCAGTAGTAACATAATTTCACAGGAACTATTTCATTTCTAGTATCAAGGGGCCGACCTCGTGCCATCTTCCACTTTGTGGAAGCGTAATGCATGACTACATATATTCACTATATCACCACATGGCTTCATGTTGATTTACAGTACAGGCTATCAGTAGGCCTTAACTGCCAAGCCCGCATCAGATGTGATATGACTGCTGCTCAGTTGTGTAATTATTCAGTGAAATAAATAACTTAATGACGATTACATCTAAGCTGTACTTCATTGTCCTCCAGGATATTTGAGGTACTTCACATACTACAGTCCCCCAGTGTATGTGTGTGTATGTACATCCTTTTGCAGGTGTGCAGGGAGGCCAACAGCCTCTTAACTGTTAGCAGCAGTGTAAGTATATCGTATAAAATGGCCTACAGTCTCTTTGGTAGGTCATCACATGTGCACGTAAGTAACGAAATGAGTGAGTGGCAGCAATCAAACTCCAATTGATGAAGACACGCAGGATGCCTCTGTACCTTCAACCGAACGACCACATCACTAGCTCCACTGAGCTATGGCGCCGGGCAAATCCAACCAGTTTTTCCCCTGTCCAAGGTAACAGGCGGGGCGAACAGCAACATCACCAGCCCTGGGTCACGTCGACCAAGCCAGTGTTCCAGTATAAACATTTAAAGAACAAACTTTCTTGCCTCCAAAATCAAAGAGATGGGAAATGGTAAATATGTTATTCCAGTTCTTTATCAAAGTAGCAGTTGAACTCAGGCTCATTTACAAACGAAGGGAATCACAACCTGCCACAGAACACTGTAGTTCATCCCATCTGGCCCTCACTTAAGCTGGAAAACTTCGTTTTTTAGTAATGCATCAGGAGAAAAAAAACTAGTTACAATTTTAGCAAATTTTCAACAACTACCTATTCAAATCCATCCAACATGACCGGTAAAGGCTCTGGTGTGGGCTTCTCCCTCACACACCACTCAGTAAAATGAAATTCCAGAAGTTTAAATGTGGCAAGACTATGAAACTTTGCTTGACAGTATCCCATTACATCCCTTACTAAGTAAATGGCCATTACAACAGGTCTTGCCCATTACTATAGAATTCAAATTTCTTCACACTGGAATCACCAGCCTATCACCAGCCGAAAACAACTAAGCTAGACCTTGACTCAAGATAGTATGGGAGGCATATATCTCTTTTGGAAAATATGTCATGGTGATCACCTAAGCATTTCCCACTTTTGTCAACCACTGTGCTATGTAATTATCAATCACTTTCACAAGAATGCAGTGGGTGCCTTTGGGCTAGGAAAGACATTTATATTATAAAGTTCTCGACATATCACTGTCCCTTTCCTCATTATAATATCGCATACCTCTGGCACTAACGCTGAGCAATAGCGCCGATCTTACCGAACTGCAGTTCTCTTCTGTTCCAAAATAGTAATACTGCAATCCAGATGTGTTGGTTAGCATGTTTTCTGTACTCAGCTTAAAATCCTACCTGGCCTAAGGTGTCCCACCAGGAATGTGTTTATATTCATCACCAACATCCCAACCAACCATATATCTGCAGAGAGGCTAAATTTTGGGGAGTATGGCCAAAAGTGGATTCCATTTCTGTCCAGATCAAATTCCTACCAGGCGAACCTTATGCCTACCATTGGCTGATCCATAATCCATGCTTCAGACATCCACACACAGACTTCATAGAACTTACACCCGTTACAGACTGGTTACCTGACCTCATCCGCTGGTGCAACTGCTGGGGTACTTCACGTCTTACACCCATTACAGGCTAGGTCGAATGTTCTAAACCACCACACAGCAGGCCACAGATGGACCAGGAGAGTTCATGATTACTTCTGCCACATAGCTACTAAAGAACTCTAGGGATTACAAATAACTGAATAATGTAAGTCTCAGGGCAGATCCTGATTTACCAGCCCAGAGGATGATGCAGTTGGATTCCACCAAGATAATAATGAAGATCAATATATACCTTACAGCTAACACTTGGTTAGCAGAAAAGATATTGTGCAAGCAGGATAATGTTAAGGGTCAGCCTCTTTGATCCTTGTTTTCCTGTAGTCTACAGAGAAACTTCCTGTTCAATAATTAGTCAGTACCATTCTGTATGTGCATATGTGTGGCAAATGCAGAGATTTTTGCAAAATATACTTGTATAAGCTTGGGAAAAAATAAGAGTAGTACAGCAGATATAGTCATAGTAATTGCAGGATCTTACACTGCCAGATTTAAATGTTCAAGAGGATGCAGTAGGTTTTATTTTCATTTGTGACTGAGAAGCAAACTGTAAATGTGTGATACGAATTTAAGTTTTTTTGCACGTGAAAGTAAACATTTGTAAAATTGGTTTTTCTATTAAATGGCTTTTCATATTGAAAGTGAACATTATCCCACTGTGATATTTTGTAACTTCTTTGCAGTCATTTGAATGACACAGTTTCTAAAGTAAACCCTACTGAGAGAAACCAATCTAATACAGTTATTCAGCAAACCCTTGGACCAATATTTACCATTTAATTGTAAGAAAGAAAAATGTATTATATGCATAATGTTTAGTCTGTTCAATTGTTATTTTTGGTATTGCAAAATATAATTTGCTCAGTTTTGTAAAAATATTTTTTTTTGGCGATTGTGAATAAAAAAAGTAATTACACTTGTATAACCACAGTGCTGAATGCTAACATAAATATATTCAGTTTATAAATTGTGTACTTGTTGCTTGCTTCCCTTTGCCCCACAAAAACACATTAACCGGAAGTTTTAGAAACTACTTTGATGCAATTTTTAAATATATTTTTTATTTATCAAAGTTAGCCAACCTGGTAGTTGTGAATTTCGTTTAGTACCAATAAGCTGTTTTAAAAATTGATTTCCTTCTCTTATTTTCAGCCATATTAGCCACTTCCGACATTATAACTGTTGGTCATCATAAGCTGTGCATACCGTCAACTGGGGTCAATAAGGGCAAACATTTGAGAAAATAGTCACTTATAAATATAGCTAGTGCATATTTAATCCCTATATAGTTTTGACACTGCAGGCAAGTTGTGAAAACGACTGTGTACCATTATGTTGGTAGTAAATATTTTGTATATTTATTCACTTTAGTTGGCAACCCTTATTATCAGCTGTTAAATTTGAAGGAATTTTCCTAACCTCAAAAGTGTGTTATGGCACCAGCATGTGGATGTGTTGACATGTTTTGGATTTAATATTAACTTTTTACTGTATTTTGGTGGGTGTATTCCCATAAGTACATTTAAGTTATCTTTGCTTAAAAGTCAACCGGTTAAGGTTTTCCTAAAAAGTGTAAGTTTGTCATAATGTTGGGGTGGATAGGGACACGTTTAAAACTGTATGATTTTTGCTGTTATACTTGTAAAATGAACACATGCTGTAGGACTACTTAATTTCAATGCCATAACTACATTAATAAATTATTTAAAAAAATATATTATTTTGTTTTGCTTTAAAAATCACCCAGGCTATACTCACCACTTGAATACTTTGTCCCATTACAGTGATTCACGATGCCGAGGAATTGCAAATGAGGCCCTCGATCAAGAGTGCATCGTCCTGTTGATCATAAAAATGTCCTGCTAGCAGTACCGAAAGTTAACATTAGTATGTCCATAAGGAAGGCAGAAAATAAATTTGAAATTTGGTGTTTAAAATCCAGCCCTACATCGCTATTTGAAGAAATTCTAGGAAACCCCAGGAGAGCCTTTCCATCTTACGAATAAAGATGGTCACACTTCTCTGTCAGATGAACTTGAAAATGAGCTTTTAGGATGCCTTGTGAAGTGTGCTTAATGGGGCTATTCCCTAAGTGCCTTTGATTTGCAATGTTTCGTGAAATATCATTTAAACAGAGAGGGCAAGCACATAACTAAATTTAAAAATAACATGCCAGGCTATGGGTAGGTGCATAGCTTTCTGGCTTGGCACTAGACTGCGCTCTCACAGCGCATATGTAGGAAAATTAAACCGACCCGAGCCAGCGTTACTCCTGGGATCATCAACCAATTCTTTGATGAGCTGGATGCATCAGTGGAAGGTATACCACCACACCTGCTTATAAACTATAATGAAACTGCACTCGATGATGATCCAGGCCGCCGAAAACTCATTTATAAAAAAGGTTGCAAGTATCCTGAGCAAGTGATGAACCAATGCAAATCAAGTGTGTGTCATAATGGCTGCAACTGCATCAGGAACGATGTTGCTGCCTTATGTAATCTACAAGTCAACATATCTGTATGATCTGTGGACATTAGGTGGACGTCCAGGTGCTTTCTTCAACTGCAGTAAATCTATTTGGATGGATGGGAATTGCTTTCTAGACTAGTTCCAGAGAGTTGCTGTGCAATACTGTCGTCTATTTGAGGGAAGAAAGCTGCTGATAAGTGACAACATTAGTTCTCACTTATCTCCAGCAGTTGTCAGGCTGTGTGAACAACATGACATACTCTTTGTATTTCTTCCTCCAAACTCCACTCATATGACCCAACCATTAGATGTTGGTCTTTTCAGGCCCCTCAAAGTAAGCTGGAGGAAGGTTCTTGAAGAGAGTAAAACTAAGGTTACAGGCAGCAACAGACCCTTCGAAAATAAATATTTTCCTTATCTTCTGAAGAAAACATTAAATTGGATCGGGAAGGACTTGGAACACAACGTTCAGTCTGGATTTCATAAAGCAGGATTTTATACCCTCTTGATCGAAACAGAGTACTATATAGGCTGCCCCATGAATGTACTCCTGGAGATCCCTTACAAGATAAAGATAATGTTGTCCCAGTCACTGCAAGATATAATCTAACAGACTTCTTAAAAGAAGTGTAGTACCATACCAGCGATGAATCCACAACAGGACGAAAGAATAGGCTAAATTTACCAGCTGGAGGCAGTGTTACTTTAGCAGACATTGAAGAAGCTGATGATAATTCAGAATCATCAACTGAAAATTAACATAATGGTTGTGATGAAACTGGGATTGAAGGCATACAATAGTTGAATGAAGGGGACTAGGTTAAAGTAAAGTTTTGTTATGATAAGGGTATCAAGGTGAATATGGGAAAGGTGACAGAAAAATTGATACCGTTAAGGATAAATACAATGGAACTGTTCTTCGCCAGTCAAACAAGTGCTCAGACATATTTGTGTTTCCTGATGTACCAGATGAATACGATTTCTCAAGTTCTGATGTTCTTGCTGTTCTGAAGCCACAGACAGTGTGATGGGGACCTTATGCCTTCAAACCAAACCCACTTACAACTTAGGTGATTTATGTAATTTTTTTTTTCATGTTCATGTAATTGTCTGTACTTCTTTATCTGGTCAAATAATTGTGACTATTTTTAATTTTTGCATTTTGAAACAATAATAACATCTTTACAATAAAGCAGTTGTGTTATTTTTGTCACAAAATATCACATTTATATTTACAAAACAGTTAAACCAAATACTATAGAGACTAATACCGGACAGCTAGTTATTTTCCATGCAAAAAGTGATTGTGCTGTGCTCTGCCGGCTTGAGGTGGAGAAACATTTGTTTACATTTACCATTGTGCATTTTAGACTGGGAATTGCTTATGTTTTATTTAGTTTTAATGATTTTAGTGATTCATGTTCATTGAATTACCATGGCAGGCGGCATTTGCATAGTCTATAATTGAATAGTTACTCCGAATAGGGATCTAACCCACAAAAATGAGAAAGTTGCAATTATAGCTAAATAATGATCTGTCCATAGCATGTACAATACCACTGTTGCTCACAGGCAATAGTTCTATCCCAAGGAGGATTTTTTTGCTTTGCAAAGTTGGCATTCCGGGGAATACAGATCTAACTGCTGCAAGATGGCTGACGAGGAGACATTGTTGCTTAGTGATAGTGTGGAAAAGCAATTAAATAAAGGACATAAGAGAAAGATGCGGCTGTCAGAATGGAAGGACAACAAGAATAAAGCTTTGAGAAATGCTGGCAAGCCATATAGAAACACGAAAGGGATGTTTGTACCAGGGAAATGTGCATCTGAAAAGGTGAGTGGAATAGTGATCTAACCTAACAAAATAAGTCAACATTTTTATTATACGAAAAATGTTGTTTTGCACAATATACTACAAATTCCATAAAAAGGCCACAGTCTATTTTCATTAATAGCTGTAGCAGTTTCAGAAGATTTGCCTAAAACCAAAATAATGTTATGCTACTCATAATGAAATATGGTAGTAAAACAGTTTGCAGGATTCGTCATGTAAATAAGCGGTGTCCTGTACTGAGGGAAAAAGTATTTGATATAATAATACATTTTTGTTGGTGACATGGCTTTACTGCTAAAACTAGCCTTTAATGGTTTGTATTAAACATGATTTGGAAAATTCGACACCATCAACAAACTGTGAGTTTATTTGTTTCAGGTTACTGTGTGCTGTTGTATGTATGAATGCGACAAGATTTCCAAAGATATGAAGACGAAGGTATTTCAAGATTTCTACAAACGAACATATAATGAACATTCTACGTTTTTAGTCCAATGTTGTATGGCACTGGAAGACGTAAAACGAAGACATGTAGCAGAAGATATCTCCCGGAGGCAGATAATTTTCAAACACCACCTTCCTGTAAATGGCAAATTATACAATGTGTGCAAGAAAACTGTGCTCTATGTTTTTCAAATTTCCTCTCAAGTGTGCAAACACTTCAGACAAAAATTATATTTAACCTTGACATTGCTGACAAACGAGGGACACATCATAATCGTTTACATGCTGTGTCCTTTGATGCCAAAGAACTGATAAGGGATCATATCAGCTCTATGCCTGCACAAGAGAGTCACTATTCAAGATCCACCTCCAGCAAGCTTTATCTTAGTTCAAAACTGTGTGTCGAAAGAATGTATGATCATTTCAAGTAATGTCGTCCTAATATTAAATGCTCGCTTAGTTTGTATAGGGACATATTCAGAAGTGAATTCAAGCTTAGATTTGGTCCTCCACGATCAGACTCTTGTTCGTATTGCGATTAACTTTACATTCATCTAGTAGCAGCTGAGACTGAATATGAGCAGAAGATGATTAGTGCGCAATGTACACTTAATCACAGAAAGGCTGAGGTTGCTTATAAAGTTCTTCACAGGGACATTGTAATGTCAAAATCGAACCCCACATATGTTGTACTTTGCACAAATATGCAACAGGTATTGTTCTGTCCAACACTTCGTCATTCCTTTATGTTTTATCAAAGGCAGTTCTCTACTTATAACCAATGTATCCACAACAGAAATACATTGAACTACATTTTGAACTGCTCAAAGTAGGTGAAATCAGGAGATTATAGGCCGTTAACTGTAAAGTGAGCACTTTTGAAGCCCTAGTTACTTTTTTCTTTCAACACATTTATATCTTCCCCCCAACTTGTTAATGTAAGCCCTGCCATGTGAGTAATAAACAAAGTGTATACATTCACCGTGCCCAAAAGCGAAAGTCCCAGGCCACAATTTAATGTATTTATTGGTTATTATGTCTAATGAACCAGCTTCAAAAAGTGCTCACTTTACCATGAACGGCCTATAGTTGTTCGGTCAGATCGCTGTACCACATAAAACTAACTGGTGGTGTATTGCTCTATATCATTATCTGATTGTGAAGAAATATTTCACAACCATTGACCAGAAGTTCTTAGTCAGCGGCCACAGTTTTCTTCCCTGTGATAGGGACTTTGCCCTAATTGAAAGAAGAAAGAATAAATCTACAGTGTATCACCCAAAGGAGTGGCTTGAAGTTATTGTTAATGGAAATCCGGCATTTAGTGCATACTGCATGGACAAAGAAGCCTTCATTGCCTTTTTGCCATTGAAGGAATGTTTAAAAAGCAGCCCGATTTCAAGATAATATCTTTTCAAAGGATTCAGCTCTCATCAGAAGAACCAAATACTGTTCGAACGCGAGTCAGTCGTAACACCCTACAACCCTTACACAGCTATGTAATACGGCCATTAACCAAAGGAAGGAAACATTTACGTCCACTCCCAAATGTAATTCCCCAGCTCTACGAAGAAGCGATAGATATAAAGAAAAGAAAGAAAGGGGAAAAAAAAAAAAAAAAGACTAGACATGTGCAGGCTCCTTCCCGTTCAATATCGTGACTTTTACGGAAGTCTATGTGCACTGTAATCATACATGATATTTGTCAATAATGAACAATAATCGAATGGTTTTCTTGTTTCAGTTGATATTACTGAAACTATAAGAGACATTGGTCCGGTAATAATTAATAATCTAATGCTTTTCTTAGTGTTTCTACATTTGTTTGTAATGATTTGTAGGTTAGCTCACTATTCCATTTATGCTGTTTAGATACTTTTCCCACTGAAATTCATTTTGCTAAGCTGTAAGTCAATACTTAAAAGTAAATACAAGTAATATTGAACATTTGATGTTTTGTATGATGTACAGTTATAAAACTTTACATAGTTTTTGCAGAAAGTTACGCTCCTTACATCTCGAAAGTGTTTTATTGCTATTGTAAACAATATATGTTTTTGTGGGTTAGATCAGTATTCGAGGTAACTATTCAATTGATTCAGTTACACAATTAGTTCTACAAAATGTATTCCATTTTCGGATTTGCTTTTCCACTAACAAATATATTTTTAATATATTTATTTCTTATTCCCAGCACATACAGCACATCAAACACAAGTTTCCGAAGCTTGGCATTCATGTTCTGGTATAATCACTTTACTACAAAAAACTTACTTTAAAATTGGTAATAGAAAAAGGGGGCAGACGCCAGCTTTGCCACCCCCTCCTCCACCACTAAAAAAAAAAACCAAACAATTTCGCGCACAAAAAAAAAAGATGGCTAGATCCAAACTGGACAGTAAACAAAAATATATGGCATTAATATGTCCTTGATTTAAAAAAAAAAGCACTGTGATTAACACTTAGGATGTATTTTCCCTTGCTGTTTGGAACTACAAAGTTGTGTGGATCACAAACACAATCAGCACAACAGCAGTTTTCAAAAAGCTAATTTCCGAAAATGTTTTACTGCGTGGGAACTAAAGCTATTTGTTCATTTTAAATTTTTGATACTCGTACGCTGGAGATGCACATTAAATCGGAATTTAACTAGAGAGACTACTCATACCTGCTAAAGCAACAAATGTGGTTTTATTACTTTTTATATTTGCAATGAGGAAGGTCACTAATGTTGTTTTTAGAGCATAATTCTTATACAAAAATGTCCCACACAATAGTATTAATTCGCGATAATTATTACGAAACAGTATTTCAAAAACGTATGTGTGTTTTAGGTTAGGTATTAGGCCTAGTGAGGAAAAACAAGCATATATATGTTAATGTATTTCTGTAACATACTCACATATACAAAAATGAAAAAAAAAATCACGTTTAATCATGGTGTGTTCCAGATATTCAGATGCGTCTCAAACATTACATAAATATTTTACTTATAAGGATTGTAGAGTTCACTTGTTATTCGAGATTTTCGGCATTAAATACCGCCTTTTATAATCTAAATTACTGGACATGCATTAACACTCCTGTACTACAATATAAAATAAAAAATGTTCCAAACAAAATACTTTGTAGGAATACTGCATTTCGCGCACAAATGCACTCGTTATGTCCATTGTGCGTATACACAGATTCAAAGTTCACGGGTGTTTGCCACCTCAAGCCACAAGGTTCGCCAATGCTTCTGTTCACACGCTCGCCCGTGTTGTTCGTATACAGCTGTCCGGCATTAGTCTCTATTGTATTTGGTTAAACACTGTTCATATTCGCCCCATTGAAGATCTTAATTGGGAAAACATTGCAAATTAAACATTTGTTCCCTTTCACCCCACCCTTGGGGGGAATAGGAACACCAAGAAAAAAATTTATAACTATTGGAGGAAGGGATGAAGCAAATATTTATTTAATGATGTGGATATCCTGTACTTACTGACATTACATAAAAATATTACTATCAGAAAAATAAATTCTGACACCAGATAAATCAAAGAAAAGCATTAAAAAGTGTTCCTATTGACCCCAGTAAATGGTACTGATAACATACGAACTTGGCAGAATTGCATAGATTGTACACTTCTCTTACTGCTGCCAAAACTGTTCTAAGTTTTATTAATTGAAAAATATTGTGACATGATTAACATTATGATGTTTCTCGTTCAGCAGTTACTTTTGTAAATAAATTTAAATATCCTATAAATTACAATTTTTAACACAAAGACTTACACATTTTTGAAAAGAAGGATGAATACCTGAAGTTTTTGCACTGCAGTGCTAATTTGGCTACCAAGCGCTCCATTGCCAGATTTCTGATCCTTTTTTCACATGGGAGGTTTGAGCGACAGAAGGGGCACTTGTCAACCTTTAAGCTACACTTCCAGCAAATACTGTTCCCGCAAAATGTGCATGAATATATTCCAGCACCTTGGAGTGTTTCCAAGCACACTGCACATTCCAATATTGTGTCCAGCTCTGCACAGTTGACACACACTCTCTTCCCAGGGTTGCTGCCACAACTCTCTGATGCACAGTGGACAAGTTCGCTGGCTTCACGAGGTGGGTAAATGCTCACTGAAACAACACAATACAACAATACTGTACAACTAAGCACAAATTAATTGCATTGTATTGGACAATGAGTTTTTAGTTATACAATGATCATAGATGCTTAAACAGTGGCAAAGATCTTTTATTAATAAGAAAAGAATGGTAAGAACCACATTTATGTACAATAAATACATCTTTTACCATAAAAATTGCAAGGGTAACAAGCCTACATAAATAACCCCAAATATTGATTATTTTCCCTTATAAGGCCTATTCCAATAAGTAGAAGATAAGTATGGAGTGTGTGTGCATTGTTATGTGGGACTGAATGAATTCAGCCAGGATAACCGACTAAACAAAACAGTTTTTTCAAATGAAATTAATGAGAAACCATTACACACCACATACCTGACCTTGAAGATGTTGTTGTTGTTAGTTGTGGACTAGAGCTGCTCCATGTAGAGGTGTTGTTCAAGAATGTTGGGGTACTGATAGTGAGAGTATACTTTGAGAGTAATTGTCTGCTTGTAAGTAATAGTAATTTATTTTGGATTTCATGGTTAACATTTAAGTAAATTATGCACATTTATTTGTCAAAAATATTACTTTTTTCAAATATTGGTTTTCCAGTTACAATTCTCTAGTCGCTGCCTACAATTTCGCAAAATGAACAGTTCCAATCATAAAAAGAAATACCCATGTCTCCTGACAAAGTGAAATACTGGGACTATTTATGAAATCCTATGATGACTAGTACAAGCAACATTTCTTCAGACAGTGAACCAGATGGAGTAGTTGTGGATCAGAAGACGATTTTTTTTTTAAGTAAAGTGGTTCATCACATAGCGGTGTGTGTGCTGGTAAGAAATTCTTCACCTACTGAACATGTCTCAAGTATTGAATATGAAGATTATCTCTCAGTGATTGATGTCCCTGACAGACTTTTCGGAAAGAATACAATTAAATGGAGTGGTAAAAAGGAAAATAACATAAGGTGCCCTGCAAGGGAAAAAGTTCATCATATTCCTGGTAATAAAGATGCAGCAAAATATTATTAACTCTGGAATAAAAGCATGGGATTTATTTTTCACAGAGAACGTAGTAACTGACATTACAAAAGACAACAATTCAGAAAGTGTTGTGCAGCATGTGTAGTATTTTAGCTACCGTTATCAGAACAATGTTGATGATGTTGCTTTTGAAGTACCAGTTAGATCATCATTTACATGTTTCAGAACTGAAAGCACATTTTAGATTATATTAATTTGCTGGCGTTTTGAAAATGAATTCGGTAACCACCCGTGAATTGTTTGGTAAGCACACAGGTGTGGTATAATTCTGTAGTACCATGTCACAAGCAAGATTTGGATTCTTGACTAAAAGTTAACTCTTTGATCGGGAAAGTAGGAGTGAATGTCGGAAGAATGATCGACTAGCTGCAATAAGGGAGGTTTTTTATCATGTTGTTACAACCAGTCAAATGCTATATGTGCTTTCAGAATACTGCATAGTCAATGAGCAGTTACTTGGTTTCCATGGATACTGTGTTTTCCAAGATGTTCATTCCATCAAAACCTGACAACTATGCAATTAAGGCATTGATGATGTGTGATGCAAAGAAAGATATTTTATATGTTAAATTCTCAGTTTTACACTACCGAGGATTCAACTCCCAAAAGAATACCTGTTGCAAAGTATTATTCCACAGAAATTACAAAACTGATACATGGCACTAACAGGAATTTTACTTTCGATAATTGGTTTACTTCAGTACCTTTGGCAAAAAAAAATTACTCAGTGAACACACTGGGACAATGGTAGGTACTAAAGTGTACCATGTGGTGTCCCCTCGAGACAGTTCGTCCCGTAATCACCAGCAATTCACCCATCGCCCACGTGAGAGCAGTGCAATGCACAAAGAGCATTCTGCATGTGTGCATGTGTGGTGCAGTGCCTCAGTATTTATGTGTATATATTTATTATTTTGTTATGGCCCATTACTTTAATTAATTTTATTTATGTGTGCAACACAGTGCGTATAGTGAATGTAGTGTGTTCATCGTCTGACATTCCACTTTTAAGTGTTTATGTTTTGCAATTTATCGTGTTTTTGACTAAGCAATTATTTCAGTGCTTTATAATTTGTATATTTAAGTGTTTCATATAAGGGTTCATTTCTCAGTGTTTTTATGTGTAACTATATAATTCTCATGCCTCTGTGCCAGAGTTATTTATTTTCATGTGCGGTGTCACACAGAGTATTCATGCAGTACTTTCACTATCTTGCAACACAGTGGTTATTGTATATTTATTTATAAAGTGCTTAAGGGTGTGTGTTTGGCATACCATATATTTCCTATAACAGACATTAATTTTAATAGCCAGTATTAATTCCAGTGTTGGTCGATAATTTTCCAGGATAATACACACATAGGTTATGTAGAGATGTGGACCACCGATTGGTAGCCATAACGCACCACCCATGTCACGAGCTAACCTCACATTATCATTAAAAATATCTTCGTATGTTCGTACCCAGTAATATTAAACTAAACGCCAGGAATTTTTAAGTGTTGTGACATAATCAGCATAACATACCATGCACCACAGCACACACCAGGGCCCAGGGAAATTATGTATCATTTTAGGTTACATGTTATGTTTGCAGCATAAGTATTAAGTGTTTATAGATTTTATATTTTATTGTTTTATGTATTTTTAAATAAAGATGAATGTGTTTATATGTCCTCAACCCATTAGCTTTGCATACAGCAATCCCATTTCATTCATAATCACAGCTTTTTGTAATTAAGAGATTTTTAATGTAGATGCAGGTAGGCTCGGCCACTCGGCGAGCTCCGTGTCAACCCGCCATCAGTAGCGTCTCTCCGGGACTTTATCCTGTCTGTGTGCTGTACTGCAAGGACATAGCTCCCTTATCATGAAGGCCTTGTGTCTACTGTGCAAGTGCTCTCCAACTTAATGGAGATACTTTTAATTCAGTGCCTCTTCGGAGGGCCATAAAAATGTATTGTGTTCAATCTGTTGTGGTGCCCATATTTATTTTCGGGGTCGGTTCTCGACCATGTAACCCATTGTTATAATTGTTGTAATCATATAAGGCATTGATATGACCTTGACAATCTCATGGGAGTGAAGTATGCATTGAGGAAGGCTGACATTCTTCACTAGACAAGGCATAATGGAATATAGGTAACAGCATCATCATCATCATCATCGCCAACAGACACAGGGCATCAGGGACAGCCATGCTGTGCCAACGGCCCCATGACCCCGCATCACTCATGCTCTCTGAGCTGGAACCCACTAAACTGTAATCAACAAACCCATTCCCATCCAACCACATGTCTCCTGATGTACCATGCACAAATCACCTGCATTTTCACTCCCATGTCAGATGTCTCTCAACACAATGCCAATTTCTACATCAAGAGTTTTCATGTAATGTGATAAAGTGTTTTTTTCCATGTCCTTGTCTTTTCCAGTGTCTCGTGTTTTGTGACCACATGTGTTGCGCATGTTCACAAGGTAGTACCAATTGAACCTGTGGGTTCACATTTGTTACTACTGGCAAAAAATTTTCTATGTCATTTCCACCATTACAAGCTTTTTCCTGAGAACTACACGCCAGGAAAAAACAGCACGACAACAAAAGTTTTGGTGCCAGAATCGCCATTTTTCTGCCAGCAACAAGGAGAAGCTGCCATCTTGAGCCTGCTCATCGCCTCATCGATCACCGCAGCCTGCGATGTCAGCCCCACCACCATCTTGAGAAAGTTCACTGCAGAGAGGAGCATGCCACCTGCAACCCCCACTGCCCATGCCGTGCCGGCAGGAGCCACCTCTCCCACATCGCATCGCGAGGGTGACAGCCCCAAGGCCACGTCGCCCGATGACGACAGACTTCGTGATGGCTTCTACTCCGCATCAGCCACGCCACACAGATGAACCGGGTCGTCTGGACTGGCAAACTGAACGGTAGTCTCACATTTCTGTGTCTTATGCCGACAATTGACCAATTTTCCTTTGATTTTCTGAGGGGCGACAACTGCATCTGCCATGAACCTGCTGCAGCTAATCAAGTGTAAGCAGAGATGGAACTTGTAAACACAAAAACTTCTGAAGAAACATGGGGACATACCATCGCAGGAACTGGAGTATGTGTGTGCGCTGCATGAGACCTCGACAGGTCCAGAGCTTTGTGAACCCTGTTAGCATGCCCACATTATGCACATCCGCCAGCTATCAAACCATTAATGGACATCCACCAACGAACTTTCGGCGAACCTTAAGAAAATGTGCAAATCACAATTGGTGCGACGGAATCGGAAATGCCACACTCGCATGCGCTCGGTGTCTCCGACTGTACCATACCAGTGCGTATTGTCTCAAGAGCATGCAACACTCAGGGAAAAGCACTTCCTCGATTGTGTCCATTGCAAAAAGGATGCACAGGCCACTAATTCCAATCAATTTGTCAACATGGGAGCAGTACGACCTGTGGTGACCCTAGTAGCAAATACAACAAGTCAACAGCAACACTGTGTCCGAGTAGGATGTGACATTATCAATTACGTGTCATGTGGATACAACACACACCAGCCATGTGCATCATCAGGAAAACAGTGCAGCCACATGCACAAGAACAACTGTATTCGCCGTACCTCCTGCAAACTCCACACCACTACTTCAAATGTCAAGGGTACCCCAAGCAATGAGCCAGTACCACAAGCAATGAGCCAGTCACGCCCATAACATCGCAAATTCCCGAGATACGTAGAATTGCCAACACTTCAAAAACCACACGAGCACATTTTCAGTCACAACGTACTACGGAATGTCAAGTGAGGACCCAATTGCATCCCTACAAGACTGGGAAAATCACCTCAGTTGCTATGGCATCGACATAGACGATTGGCCCAGAAGCATAGGTGAATGCTTATATGGAGATTCCTGGTTATGGTGGAGAGGAGTAGCCCACTACACCATTACTTGAACCAAGTTCCACAGTGCCTTCACATGCCATTACACCAGCACATCTACATCACTACGTGCATGCAGTCAAGTGATTTTGGAGTAACAAGGGGAAGAGTCCCTATATAATTTTGTGACACACAAAATCAGTCTCATCCGGACCTACCATCCAGAGCTGTCATTTAAAGACATTTTCGAAATGGTTACAAGTACTGTGCGAGCGAAATACCATTCTGCCTTAGCACCCATCATCATCAATGCAACTGAACATGACTTCATTCAAATGGTAATACTGCTTGACTCCAGTATTCCAGTTCAACCGTACAACAATCGCGACCCCATACATCCACATCGGGACAATGGACAGTTCAATAATCAGGACAATACAGCGAGTGGGAAAGTTCAAACTGTGACCACTACTAAAACAACACATCATGTGAAACCCATAAGAACCACTGAACAACCAGCTGTTTAGCACTGTTACAACACATTCGCCATTTATCAGCAGAATACCCCCACATCCATGTTGTCAGTGTGGCCACAAACATTGGAACAATGAATGTTCCAAATGAGAAAATTCAACAGCCATGGATAAGAAAAACCAGACACCATCGGGAAACGAAAAGGCAGGGTAGAGCGGCCAGAAGTTACCTGCCCCAGGTCATCAGGGACTGACCCAACACCACAACAAATTATCCTATCGCAGATCATCAGACCAACAAATAGCTTAATTCGTATTTCTGTCCTTATCAATTACCATCTGCACAGAGCTCTCATGTGACACCACAGCATCACACAATTTCATCTAGACAGATTTAATTAATTTCAGCACCATTCACTCCACACAAAATACAGTTCAACTTGCTACTCATCAACACACCAACGAGATAGCAGGTGAAGTCAAAATAACAGTGCGTATAAGGGGTATTGAGACTATGGTCACTACCATGCTTGTCAGACGACATCAGGGAAGGTATCATACTAGGAGTGCCCTGGTTCACAGAGCAGAACACCGTGGTCGCACCAGCAGCGTGACACATTCACTTTGGCCAGAAAGAACGCCACATGGTGTACAACCTTGATCCCAAACCATCTGCGACTGTGCCAGAAGTGAAGCAGGATGAAATGAACCATTCTGTGCTGCCAGGATTCCAAGATACCATGCAGCGCCTCCTAGATGAGTGACAAGAATTATTCACACCAGCTGTCCCGCTATGACACACTACTGTAGCTGGGCATGTCAATGTGCTCACCACAGAGGCACTCATATATGACAACCCGCACAGATATTATCCACATCAGTGCCGCACTATGAAAGAGTAGATATTAGAAATGTTACATGAGGGTATCATAGAACCAAAAGAAAGTGAGTTTAACTCGGCCATCACTTTGGCACCAGAAAAGGATGGATCGTCGCGTTTTCGCATAGACTTCCTCCAGTTGAACTTTGTTACCAAAAGCGCTCCGCCACCCTACTTTCATGTAAAATATGCACTGAATATGTTAGGGCATGCTAAAGTCATGGCAACCATTGATCTCCACAGTGGATATTGGCAGGTGCCGGTTCTCACAGAGGACAGACACAAGACCGCCTTCACAGCACCAGTTGGCAGACATTTCCAGCTATGAGCAATGCTGTTCGGCTTAAAATGCATGCTATAAACCTTTCAATCAATTATGGTAGGAGTAATGGATGGGTTAATCTGTAAATTCGCCCTTGCCTACCTCAATGACGTGATTGTCTGGTCTGCGTCGTGGGAGGATCATATTCACCATTTATCACGTATTGTAACGTCTTGCTATAAATGGGTTGAGCTGCGCAAATTGCAAATACCACATTGGAAAGGCAAACATCCACCTATAATAAGAGAGTTATGTGCAGTTTCACCAACACATCCTAAAATTTAAGAGCCACTTAAACACTAAATAAGCTGTCCCTACCGCCTTGTACCGTTTCACCAACTTTAAGTGCTCCTTAAAATGCTTTAAGCAGCTCTAATTTAGGCGACCAAAATCGAATGCCCAACTCTTTAAGTTCTGCTTAAAACTATTGTAAACAAATTAAAAGGAAAATGGCTGCTACTGAAAAAGTTGTGTGTATACAACACCTAATGTGTTATAAAGTATTTAGTTTTATAATTTAAATTCTCTATAACTAATAAGAAATTACGGAGTATCAATATTATTGAGACTGGATGCGAGTCCTTATTTGCCAAAATTACTTATGACGATAATCGAAAACAATACAACATGAACTTAAAACTCATGGCAGGCACATATTTGTTTAAGTGCATTTTCAATGTATTTACAAGAGACGAAACCAATATATGCATAGAAAATTGAGTGTTATTAGACAGGTAGCTGATTGATAAAATATGATTTTATTGAGTATGTACAAGCTACGGAAGTATTTGAAATAAATTGAAGAAAAAGTTTGCCTTCACTACACTGCATGTAATTTTTACACCGTAAATGTGTGTTCATTATGCCTGTACACACGGTATGTAAAATACATTATTACTTTGATTTAATTTGAGACTGGCCATGATATAACTCATTTACACTTACATTTCACTAAGCATTAGAAATCTGCAGTACAAGTTTTGCACACGTTCGACTGTTTTGAATTAGAAAAGCTAACAAAATCCCAATTAAATGTCATACAGGTGTGACTGGTGATAATCATATTGATTCAAATTCGGGCAATGGGTGTTCCTACATTGCTCATGAATATCGTGAATGTTATTATCAACAAACTATCACAAATTCTTGTTAGTGACGAAAGCCAACATATTAATTAACCCTGATATCCTCAATGAGGATATGTATTTTCTCCACAGTGCAATTGCTTGAAATATTATCGGCGATACAGTGCATATTGTATAAAGGACACACTGTGAACACTTTTACAAAAAAATCGGATTTCAAAATCGCAACTATGGCCAATACTGTCAATGAAGAAGTCCATTAAAAATAAATAACTTCGAACGAAACTTGTACCGAATCTTTAAAACATAGCAGTAAGTCGTATGCACAACACAAAACAGTTCTATTAAGTAGAAAAATTCGGGATGGTCTTTTAGTAAATGTTGGCCCAGTGTTATTTTTTGAGGGCAATACGATTTTTTCATGGAATATACATTACTTCAGGGAATATTCAATCAGTGCTTAAAAAAGACAACAGTTTCATTTTAAAATTTATCATTAACCTAACATACTATTTTTATAAAGCATTGAATATGAAAATGCTTGACGAAAGCTACATAAATATATGTAACGAGTCTAAAACATTACTCAAGCAGTTAAAATATAAAACAATTTAACTTCTGACTAGTCAATAAAAACAGCCCAGGCCTATATGGATCATTGAACCTTTTGCTCCGAAAAATCACACTTGGCACTGATGATAAATAAAAATTAGATCGCAAAACATTACAGAATTGCAACACAAGACTCCCACGATTATGAATTAGCTTCTAAGAACTAACAATGTTTCTACGCGCGTACGTAATTTTAACATACAACTTTTTTGGTACATGTAGTTAGATGAACAAATAGACCACACATATTTTTCGTGTTTGCAGTGACATTTATTTTAACTGATTCTTAATAAACGTCAGGCAAACGATAAAACTTTTAATTTTTTATTATAAAATAATTATTTGCTTGGGATTTGTTTGCTCACTTCAAAAGTAAACAACATTTCAGGGGAAAAAATAGTTTTCCGTTGTTCCGTATAGTTCTCATTGGATTGTTTAGTCACATGGCCACAACACACCACCACCACCACAAACATGAGAATATTTGCAACGTTTCTCTTTAAGCAACACCCAGCTAAGTGGCACTTACAAAAATGAGTTTTATATTGGTAAAACACCTCGACATCCTAAAGGGCCACTTAATCTTAAGTCTCGCTCTGCTGGAACCTAGATTATTCCTTGTTGGTGAAACCGGCCCTTAGAGTTTTAAAATTATATGTAATTGAAAAATACAGTTCACCCACTCTCGGGCTCTCAGCATGCATCATGCTGGATATGATACCTATGGTGGTTTGTGGGGGGGGGGGGGGCAAGTGTTCAGGCCAAAAATGAAAATACTCTTTAACTTAACTGCTCAGTATCTTAAGTGTTTCACAGATATTGTGGAGCTGCCAGATAGCTACAAAATGATACGGAGAATGCCAAGCCAGTGACCCATGCTTCTCGCGAATTCCTGCTGGTGTCAGGGAACCTTCGGAGAGGGAATTGGACAGGTTAGTAAGTGAGAAAATGATTGCCAAAGTATAACATTCTGCAAAATGGGTCAACACTCTTGTAATGATTCATAAATGAGGTAATAGCATCAGAATTTGCTTATATTTACAAGATTTTAATAATGAACGGATGAGAGAACACTTTCAACTGCCTACTTTTGAGAAAATTACTTCTCAGATGTCTGGTTCTAGTTATTTAAGTGTGCTTTATGCATCACAGGGGTTTTCGCAGCAGGGGCAGCTCTTGACAATGGGTGCATGGGCACGTGCCCTCACCAATAAAATGTAACATGCCCCAGAAAAAAAAGCTCTTTTAAAGGTCTTCCTTCCATAATTTAAATGTAAAAATAATGTATTTGGTCATTAAATTCTGTATCGCTAGGCTACGAATAGCGTCTGCTTACTTTAGCACAGACTATATTTCTCCTTGTAACTTTGGGGCAAAGGCGGTCTGTGCCCATGCTGCTGTTAATTTGTCTCTTGCCTAAGGTACACAAGACGTCTCAGAAATAGCCGAAATGAGCTAGATGTGGGGCTCAAGCCAACTGTGCTCACACTGTTCACGCAGTGCTTTAACAGCTCGATAAATGGCAGGTGCGTCTCTGCGATGTGTTTCTGACATTGTATCGCATTATGTACTGTTACTGTTTGAGAATTACATTCATGGCTCGAGGATTTGTAAACATTTTGAAAATAACTGTGTATCATATAATCATTTATAAAGTTAGTGTATTATTAAGTTTTTAATGTTTACACACAGCATTTTTTTGCTGTGTTAAGGCCTTCTACAATCGGCTGTACCTGTGGATGTGTCCGAATCTTGACGTCAAGCGAAGTCAGATTCACGCAGTCAGAACATGGTCTACAAATGCATTGCCTGAAAGTAAGCTTTCAAAATATAACATTAGATCGCAGTACATTCGGCACAATATTGGCTGTTATGTAATGATTTTTATATTGTTTAATTGCTGATTATATCATGTTCGCGAGATGTGTGATTTGAATATTTATTTATTTTTATGATATATGCCCTGCTGTTTTATTTCAAATAAGCTCGGCAACTGACATCCAAGAATTTTATTAAATGTTCATCCTTCATATTAAAAAGTTCTGACCGAACACAGACTACACTTAATAGGATTTGATCATGTTTGTCTCAAGAAAATCAAACTTTCTAGTCCGTTGTTTACATTTAAAATTTAACATTCCACGAATGCATGTGAAAGTATCTGTAGTTTTTTCTATCATGTTATGACACAACTTGGGACAAAAGTTTAGTTTTCTGAATTATTTGATTTGGGACACAGTTAATACTTGGGACATGGGAGGTTGGGATATCGCCATAACATAAGAGGATCATGTACACCAACCAACGTATCCTTATCCCAAAGATCAGGTTGGGATAGCACAACTGTAAACGGGCCAGTACTGAACTTCCATGTAAAATGCCACATTCATTCAAAAAACAGTAAACTGAATTAAAATTTTTTAGGGTAGCAGTTAGAGTATCGCGACCATCATTAAATTAAAAATCTTGGCCCTTCGAGATTACAACTTGTTCTGATGCGAACCTATCGCACCCCAAAGAGAAATTATGTGTGTAATTTAATTTAAAAAAATCCACGAAGTTAATTGATTAGAAGGATGAAATTTTAAAAACACATTTTATTGTTTGTGTTGTATTTCTTTTTGTTCTGACAACATGTGAGCGACTACAGGTGTTATCGACCTAAAACATTTGAATAAGATAGAAGAAAAAAAATTAGGGAACAGATTGCATTTGCAAAATGAAATGAAAATGGTTATGCTGGGTAAGGCAATAATAAATCAGTTAGATGAAGTATAAGGGAGGTCAGTTAAAAACTACAATATACTAGTAGAAATAATAAATACATAATTTAAAAAATAAATGAATGTAATATATTGTGAATTTTTTTAGTAGTCTCTTGGAAATTATGGCGAAACTACTAAAAGTGAAAACCTGAGTGTGTTTACAGACATTTGTTAGTTCGTTGCATCTACAATAGAGTATTATATAATATTTAACTTTGTGTACTGCTTTGAAATTTTTCCTGGAGCCACCACTGTTTGGCATGTTAAGTTACATGAGAGCAGCACCGACTACTGTACATTCAATATTCCAAGGGGATGGTTTATATATTTCCAGTTACCCTATGGTGTTTTTTCGGCCCTCGAAGTGTTCCAAATGAAATTCAGTGAAGTTTTTGAAGGTTTGCCTGAGGTGTTGATGTATATTTTCATTTTTTGTAGGGGAACTTCCGAACATGAGCATAATCAATGCCTTGAATCAGCTGTGGAGATGGCTCTGAAATACACTATCAGGTTCAATAAGCAGAGATGTATAATTGGTGTTCCCCAAGTCCGTTACATGGGTCACATTTTCACGGCAAATGGTACCTCATAACACGAAAGTGAGTGCCACCCAAAGCATGGATGTTCCTTCATGCAAAAAAGATTTTCAGCGATTCCTAGGTATCGTAAAACATACTCGAGTTCCTTCATAACCTTACAGAAGTTACGCCCCCTCTCATGGTCCTTCTGAGAAAGAGTGTTGAATGGCATTGAGAGAATTAGCAGGAAATAGCTTTCACCAGTTTCAAAGGCCTGTTATGTTCTAGCCCAGTTCTAAAATATGATGCTAGTAAACCAGCCACCCTGTCAGTTTATGCATCCCAAACAGACCAAGGGGTAGTTTTATTGCAGCAGAGTCACTGGGTTGCATATGCTTCCAAAGTACTTACTGATACAGAGATGAGGTATGCACCGATTTAAAAGACATCATGGCAATTGTGTTTGGGGGCAGAGCTTTTTTATCGATTCATTTATAGCAAACAGGTAACTGTTGAGACCGATAACAAGCCTCTTCTAACAATCTTCAAAGAATTTGTTGTGGATTGCCCAACTAGATTGCAGAGGATGAGGCTCAGACTGCAACTTTTTTCTTTGCTTGTAGTGTACAAACCCTGTTTCGTGCATGTCAAACAACCCCCAATCAGCCTGAGGTGTTCACAGATCTTGAAATGGAGATGGAATTGCAAGTGTGCTCAGTGGTAGTTCACTCCAAATTTTTAGATGCCAACTTTGTTAGATTTGTCGCAGTGTACTGACAGGGATGTTAAGATACATTGCTTGCATAGCATGATCAGTGTAGGTTGGCATGAGAAGCTTCAGGATGTACCTCAGAACATAAAAAGGATTGGACTGATGTGTGCCACGTTCCCCTGTCTATAGACAGTTTGCCCACCGCACACCATTCCATGGAGCAGTCAGCATCCTCACTCTACCACCACGTCTGCTGCAGTACAGTGATGAGTTAGTTCAATGCATGAAATGTGTGACACTAGTGCAATCAGTGTAGTGCAGGAGCAGTGTAGTCTCGTACAACAAAGTGCAATGTGTTAAAACAGGATGCTTCATAAAAGGCCATAATGGCAGATGCCGCATGAACCCTGATTTAGATGACTGCAAAGACATCCCTATAAAATCATTGTGAAGTGTTATTGTTTATTAAAGTGTATCTGCAACAGTTGTATTTTTACATCACATGTTTCACCTTCACCTTTTGTTTTCATTAAAATAATGCAAAGTATTTTTATGAAGAGTTACATTTGCAAGTGTGATGTGTTTGGATATATTTATTAGCAAGTGTGTCAGAAAGTGATTCCTGCATGACATGCTAACCTGCCAGGGGACGTTATCACGCCACAGCATAACAATCAGTAGCATCTGAGACTCACGAGGGCAAGTCTGCATCATGCACGTGCTCCGGTGGTCCACACAGTTTTCACACCAATCACTTAGTTTGAAATAGTCCTTCTTAATTAATCCGAACCTTTTTAATTTTTGCCACTGGAGATGCCTTCCCTCCTCACCTAGCATTAGCATCGCACAGGGGAGCATTATATTTCACTTTAATTAATTGTGTGGCTTCGCGCCTTTTTGTACAGAGTTGTTTTGCCAGCGGGACAAGCCTGGCAACTGATTGTAAACTTCTTCTGTTAGAGAAGAAATAGTGTAATATTCACAGAATAAATATGTGTGGTAGAATCTAAGTGTATTATTACATTGTAATGCCTTAGGGTATTTCAGGGCACGGCCCTTAAAATACTGCCAAAATGTATCAGTATCCTTGTTAAGTGTTGTGTGTGTTCAATCAATCTCACTACATATGGGTAGCAGTAAACCCGTTAATTCAAGGTGTGTGGACCAGCTTTAAATAGGTCCACCATTTAATAAATAAGCATACCAGGTAACATCTATATTTCTTACGAGGAGTACAGCAATGACGGAAGACAATGTCATGGTGATCAGCCTACAATCCAGAGAACTTTTAATTCTGCAGCTCTACCGCAACATTGTCATCGTGCTGACGATGTCTGGCGCCTACTGGGTAACAGTATTTTCCCAACCTTTCCTAACCTCTACTTTCACCACTCCTCAGAACCTCCTCGTATAACACAACAGCTCCGCGACACCACATAAAAATGGCTCCCAACATGGAACGCAATCCTTCCAACACTTCTGTAGATGTCAAAATGTCGTCGTCCTGTCACGTCACATCAGCTAGGAAGTATCGATTGGGCAGTATGGACTGGCACGCACATGCCCCCTCCTAACGGCATACGGAAAAAGGGACAGCAGCTCGAGGGGAAGGTACTACCTCCCTTCCAACACCACATCGTGCATCTGTGAACAGTCTCTTGCGCTGCACGCATGGTTTTGTTTATAATGACTGGCCAGATGCGAGTGCATCGGTACTCTTGTGCCCTATTCCTCAAGATATAGTGGCCAAGTACGAACTACGCACAAAACCCTGCTGCTGTGACCGGAAGTCCAGTTCGACCAACAACCGCGAAGTGAATGACATTTGTAGGGAAAGTGAAAACACTAATTCTAGCACACCAATCAACTGTTTGCACAATCACTTAACCCCCACATTTCCAAATTACAGTCAACCGAACTGGTGTAACAATATATTGTGTGCAGGACAAAGAACAGTAACCTTTAGTTCTACCCAGTGTCAAACACAGTACAGTGCCTAGACGCAAGCGAAACCACAACTGTAACGGGACTGAAATTTGTATGCAAATAATGCAGTGTAAATTTGAAACCACAAGACGCACTATATAATTGGGATAAATATTTCACAAAATTAAAACGTCAAGTAACCACATGTCAGAGCAAACTGCAAAGTAGAAGCTGGCAATGTAAACAAACAGTGTCATATTTGTGATGTCATGGTACACGAGCGATGTCCAACCACGAATGAGAGACTGTCGGCACAGGGAGAGTAGTTCACGTGCCACGGCTGCACAGCCACAGCAAACAAACATGTGACTCTCACATGCTCACAGCACGCACGTGACATGTCGACAAACCCATGCCACACGCCCAATGAACAACACACCTACCAACATTACCTGCAGCAACTCTCCCACTTATACCATCTTCTCCCTAACTACTGTAAATACCAGCCTTTTATTCCATGCCAATATTTCTGTAAAATCTGCCCACAGTGGTACCAACCATGTGCACTCCTTTCCCGTCTGTACTATCAGTGACACTGTTTCAACCACACAGCTACTGGCAGACACCAGTCTACAGCTAGCAACAAGCAACCGAGAGGCAACAGGAAACCATTTTAACACACACCATACAGAACCTGGAAGCCGCAAAATAACCAACTACGATACAATTTCAAACACTGCCCACATTTGCAGGAGCACTGAACAAGGACCCCGACGGCTTTTTTCAAAGACTGCATGTCATGACTGAAACAGTATGGGGTTTGTGAGGAATATTGGTCAAGCTGCGTTGGGAACCAGCTTCAGGTTGATGCGAAATCATGGCGGAATTCCTTGAAGCATTACAGTCTGGCATGGGAGGAATTTCTGCACTCCTTCCAATGCAGATTTGGCGGTGTGTTTACTTCACTACAGGCTCAAAGTAAACTGACAGTTTAAGAGCAACAACCAGGAGAACAGCTGACCATGTTCATCACACAAAGTCCAACTTGTGTGGTGCTTCCACTCACAACTTCCGGAGGTGGCAATCCTGGAAGTGGTAGCTGAAACCATCCAACTAGAATATCGTACTGCATTAGTCCCACTACTCAATGGCTGCCTAGAAGAACTGATGCATGCCGCGATCATTTTGGAACACAATGTTTGTCAACCATGTCGCGATTCTGGTGCTGCACAAGGGACCACAAGCCGCAGAGTGGCAGTGACAGCAAACAGAGTGAATAGACAAACAATTTCAAAACCCAATCTTTCGGACAAAAATTGGAAAAATTTACCACCTCAGGATCAAGTGATAACAGTGACAAAAATGACAGTGCTAGTAAAGGTGCAGTATAAACCTTCATAAAGTGGGATAACAGCAAACTGCTGCAAACGACCTGCCACTACTGCAAAGATGAGGTCTTCTATTGGCACAGCCAGTGACCAATTAATCTCCACCTAAACAAGCACAAGGAACCTGCTACTAGCATCCAGGTAAACGGGAAGCAGGGGTAAGGGGGCCTGACGCCATTGATGCCCCTGTCCAGCATTACAACACGGACGTGACACCGCATCAAGCCCTCATAAGCCAGGTTGGTGATAATCAAGCACCCTCATTGACACTGCGGCCTCTCACAATTTTGTGCAACCACTGCCAATACACGTGACTTAATACTAACCAACCACATCATCTGACTCGCTACCGGTCAACATAGTAGTGCAGTGTTAGGTCAAGCCACATTCACTGTGTGAGTGCATGATTTAGAAACTATCACTACTGCAGTAGTAACTGCAGAAATGAGAGGGTGCAATATTAGGAGTACCTTGGTTATCAGAGCAATTGTAGAACCTGCAGCAAGATGTATTCATTTTGGCGCAAGGACACACACAGTGTATAATACTGATCGGCGAACAGCTGATAGAACACCAGCAATTTTGCTTCGGGGATTTGATCACAACATACTGATAGAACACGAAGCAGCTTTCCAGATGTTACTTGACGAACATAAGGGGGTGTTTGCAAAACATGATGCCTTGTGGCGAACAACTGAAGCGGAACATGAAATTCCTTTGACACAAGAATGGCCTATATACACGCCACCATATAGTTACCTACGTCACCAGGTGCGATTAATACATAAACCAATACAGTAAATGCTAGGGGACGGAGTACTTGAGCATACATGCAGTAGTTTTAAATACAATATAACACTGGCACCGAAAAAAGATGGCACATGGAGGTTCAGTGTTGACTTCCGCCCAGTAAAACAGGTGACGTGCAGCACACTGTGACCCTACATTAATGTGAAATATGCACTGAGATCACTATGAAAGGCGAAGGTACAATCATCCCTCAACCTGCATAGCAGATATTGGCAGATCCCAGTCAAGCAGGAAGACCATGAGAAAACTGCCTTCACAGCCCCTGATGGGAGGCGCTTTCAGTTCTGTACCATGCCTTTCGGCCTTCGGTGCATCCCAGCTATGTTTCAAGCAAGGATGGAACAAGTGCTAGACGGCCTCATTGGTGACATTACACTCGCATACTTACACGACATGGTCGCGTGGTCAGAGAGCTGGGAGGAACACTTGCATCATTTGTCGATGGTGTTGGAAAGACTGGCTATTAATGAACTCACTTGTGCCGCGAACAAATGTAATCTGGGTAAAACCAATCTAGATTTTCTGGGACACATCGACGAAGCAGGAAAGAAACCTAATCCCAAACAGCTACGTCTAATCGAAGATTATCAGCCACCAAGATTTGTGCCATTAAGAAGTACCAGTCCTACCTCGAATATCTCAAGTTTATGCTCTGCACAAATAATCTTTGTATCATTTGTTTACATTTTATGAGGGAGGCACATAGCAAGTTAAACCAATGGGCATTGCTCAACCAGGCCTTCGACTTTGTCATTGAGCATGTCCCTGGTAAAAAAAATAACTCTCAGACACCTTGTCCAGAGTGCCAAGAGCTGTCGTCATAGTTCACAATGATGCAGAATGGGACGAAATACTGCCTAGGGACACACAGGAGCCATTCCACGAGGCAAGCCTACAAAATCTGAGTATTGTCAAAAACAATATATTGGTGTGTCATCTACACCGTGAGGTAGAGGGTAAGGAAGCAGATTGTGCATTTTCAAAAGAGCAAAGTGAACGACAAACAGTAGAGCATTGGCGTGTGATAAATAATATGCTATAAATGTGTTTGCCATAGGTCTCCACTCACATGGAGATTATTTGTGCTGTCTAACAGCAGGGACAATGTACTCGAGCATGTGCATGCAATTAACATAGCAGACACCCAGAAACAGATTAGACGGCCAGGAATGTGAAAGAGCATTTTTTCTGGCCTGGCTTTACACATTTAACACATGGAAATATGTACAGCGATGTGAACAGTGCAACAAGGTCAAGGCATGCAGGACAGATGGCATACAGCAAAGCAGCCATGGCTACCCAGATGGCAATTCGAAACTTTAAGCTTAGACCTGATGGGGCCGATTCATCCTAGTGGCGACTGATAATTTTTCCCGCTGGGAAGAGGCGCACAAAACGAGCAGTGTACGAGTGACCAGCATCGAAAAGGCACAACAGAGTGAATTCTTTGCAAGATGGGGTTACCCGAAAAATCTTTTAACAGACAACAAACCCCAATTAACTGTCAAGAGATGTTGGGAAATTTGCACCCATTGGGGGGTGCGCCACTTTTAAAATGGCGGTGTATTATCCCCATGCGAACCCCACAAAACACTACAACCAGGAGCAGAAGAGACAGCTGCTGGTCGGTGTGGAGGAGCACCACAACACCTGGGCTGAACACCTGCCAGCTGCCATCTTCACCCTCCACTGGCATAGCAATACCGCCACCGGCAGATGACCTGCCGATGTCCTGTCAGGGCATAGTCTTGCCCTGCCATGGGAGAATAATTGCCTGCAAGTGAAGGACAGCAGTGGCACACGCAAGGTGAGGCGCCGATGTCGACACTAGGAACAATGGCGACATCGGAGAGAGTATGCTGCACTGTGGGTTCCGACCACCACCCGACCACCACCAGCACTTCAGGCAAGAGAGTAATTATACCTGTGTGTGCACCTGCAGTTAGCCACCTGTCACGACTTTTGGACTGGCCTGGCAGCCAAATGGAGTGGGCTACACAAGGTACTAAGGAGAATCGGGCCGACCACATACCTGGTCTGAGTGGGAAGAAAGGACATCAAGGCACACCATGACATTTGACTTTCACCGGGAGATGTACCCAGCGAATTCGCACCCAATGCCCTGTCACCCCACGACAGCGATCCACCTGCCAAGCTCCAACAACATGGTGCAGGGGAGAGTGGCCAGCAGCTCTCTCAGAAGGGTCTCAGCCTGTGACCCACGTGATGCCGATGGCGGACAGGGAAGTGTCTCTCAGGAGTCGTCGTGGTGTAGGTCCGAATGCTGGGGATGATGCAGCGCCAACAGAAGCCGTAGCTCCGACACCAGCAACAGTCTCATCCTCAACACAAAATGCAATGAGAAATGTGGCTCAGACAACCCACGACGGCGATATCGCTGTCAAGAATAAACGAGGAGCAACAGTGGAGGAAGGTGTGTCAATGCCCTCCCCAGGAGAGCCATCAGCAGGTGCCCAAGACACGACGCCGCCTGGCACATTGGCACCCAAGGGGGCTCATTTGATGGTCAGCCCCACAGTGTTCAGTTCAACAGCGCGGTGCCTGCCGGCATCGTCGTTCGAGCACCTGCGCCGCAACTGGTGGTAGCACTCTTAAGAATGACCCCTCCAATAGATGCTATGACACTCGCGGTCGCAGTGCCGATGTTTGAAGGGGAGGCCAGCTTCAGCGGGACGACAGCAAGTGTGTCACGGCCAGCCAAGGGAAGACATCACTGTGATCACCAGCTCCTGGTTGCCGTCTGCCTGGTCGCTCCCAGATGCAGTACGACTGGGAACATAGCAACATGAGCAGGAGCAGCAGCAGCAATGGTGACAATGAGGGCAGCAGGTTGGCCAGTTTGCTCTACCTTCGCCGGTCATGACTGTGGCTACAACCACCACAAGCCTGCATAATGTGCGGGGGCGCCACAGCATCCCACACTGGGCCAGGCTGCACAGGACAGCAGCAGCCACAATTCCAGCAACATAGGGGCATACAGCAGGGGAAACAGCAGTGCACTTGCTGTGCTTAGCTGTGCACGTCTGAAAACAGTCTCACAGAGAGAGAGGGGGGTTTACTTGTGCCATGTTCCCCTCTCCATAGACCGTTTGCCCGCCGCACACCATTCCACAGTGCAGTCAGTATCTTCACTCTACCACCTCATGTACTACGCAGTGCAGTGATGTGTTAGTACCATGCACGGGATGCATGGCTCCAGTGCAATAATTAAAGTGCAGGAGCAGTGTAACCTCGTATAACATAGTGATAAGTGTTAAAGTAGGATGCCCCACAAAAGGGCTTAATGGTAGATGCTGCATGAACCCTGAGTCAGGGGACTGCATAGACGTCCCTATAAAATCATTATGAAGTGTTATTGCTTATTAAAGTCTTTATCTGCAACAGTTGTATTTTTACATATAATACTTTCACCTTCACCTCATTTCATTCCTAGTGCAATGGGTTTTATTTCCATTCAAATAATTAATGCAAAGTATTTTTATGAGGTGTAAAATTTGCAAATGTAATGTGTTTGGATAGATTTATTCGCAAGTGTGTCCGAAAGTTGTTCCGGCATGGAGCACTAACCTGCCAGAGAAGGTTCTCATGCCATGGCAGAACAATCAGTAACATCTTAACTTCGCAATGGCAAGGGTAAATCACATTCGCTCTGGTAGCCCACACCGTTTTTTAATTAATCACTTAGCTTGCAATAGTCTTTCTTAATTAATCGGAACCCTTTTACTTTTCACCACTGGAGATGACTACCCTCCTCCCCTAGGATTTGCATCGCATAGGGGAGTATAATGTTTCACTTTAATTCATTGTGTGGTTTCGTGCCTTTTTGAACCGACTAGCCTTGCCTGCAGGCCGAGGCCGTGCAACCGAATGTAAGCATTTCTGTTAGAGGAGAATTAACATAATATTCACTGAAATTATATGTGTCATGGAATCTACGTGTATTATTTTAGTATAAAGCATCATACACGGGCCCTTAAAATTCTGCCAAATGGTATCAGTATCCTTGTCAAGCGTTTCGTGTGTTCAACCAATCTCACTACATGTGTGTTTCAGTAAACACTGTAATTAAAGGCGTGTGGACCAGCCTGAAATAGGCCCATTATTTAATAAACAAACATACCAGTTAACATTCAAGATTTAATATGAGGAGTACAACAATGATGGAAGACTACGCCATGGTGATCAGCCTACGATCTGGAGAACTTCTAGAGTCTGCAGCTCTACCATAACATTGACATTGCACTGATAATATGGCACTTACTGGGTAACGGTATTTTTCCAACTTTTCCTTACCTCAACTTTCACTACTCCTCAAAAACTTCCTCTTACTCCACAGCAGCTCCACAACACCACTCAGGACATAAAGAGAATTTTAGTTATGCATATGGTTTGGTTCTCAAGGATTATTCAATAGTTTTCCCTAAAGGTTTGAGATCAGAAATCCTTTGTTTTATTCATGCTGTTCACTAAGAGCCATAAAAGTGTATCCAAAGAGCACGTGGCTATTTTTTAGCCAGGAATGGCATATTATATTTAAAATTTTGTTGCAAATTGTGAAATATGCAAGGAATTTAAGGAACCCAATCACTGGCAACCATCGCTGCCACACCCATAATCACAATAACCTTGGCAGAAGGTAGGTGTTGACATATTTTTTTATTCATAATGAACTGTATCTTCTATTTGATTAACACTCAAAATGAATGGAAGTTCGAAAACTTAAGAGCCAGTAATTACATGCGTTATTCGGCATATGAAATAAATTTTTGCTCTGTTTGGAATCCTTGGGGTGGTTATGTCTGATGGAAGTAGTATTTTCACATCATCACAGTTTGGCCAGTTTACTCGTGAATGGAATTTTATTCATGTGACATCTAACCCTCACTATCCCCAGTCCAATGGCATATCTGAATGCTGTATTCAGACAGTTAATAAAACACTTCAAAAAGCCATCAAAGGAATTGCTTCAAGTGAACAGGTCGCAGATTTGATGACCAAGGGTTTACCTTTTCATAAATTTGAATATTTTTTTCCAGAACTTGGTCTAATGTAAAGGTATAATATTATTTTGTACTGAAGTTTTTATTGTTTGTTTAAGGAGTTATAGTTTGCAGAATTGACTGGGGGTATTGATGTTGGTATTCAATACTGTAAACTGTGTGTATTAAGTTGGCAGCAGGCAGCTGCTGTGCTCTGCTGGTCATTGTACATAAGTCAGTTATTAAAGTGTCCTCAGTCAGAATGCATGTGTTTTTGTGCACCTCTGTTATTAGTTTTCATTGGTTTTTCTTTTATTACTATTATTACCAGTGATTTTCAATGGTTTCTGTTTTTTTGTTGGTTTCTGTTGTGGAGTGATGTAAGCTTAAATAATAAACACGAAAATTATTTTTTTTAAGTAGTGGCATATTAATTTCCAAATGTGTGCAGAAAATAATACATGCTAGAATATTAAATTATTCAAATACTGTAACAGCATTCTATTAGTAACAAAAATAAAATAAAACCTTAGCGATTTTCATATATCTGGCCAGAAATTATACATTTAATTATAACATTAAAATAAATAAGTTAAGAGTGAGCTCTAGTATGGAGTCTTCGAACTAGTATGACGACGAGGCCGCGAATGACAGACAGCGGTGACATAGCTGGTGTCAGACCCTCCTCCCCCCTGCTGGAGAAGCCGACAAGTTTTGAGAATGCACAAGAATATTCTGGGAATTAAAGACCCTCGGTGCAACTCGCCATTTAGAGAAATTTCTTGGTGAAGGCCTACGACACTATTAATATTGCAACGGTCCAATGGCCGGCAGTCTTTGTTGCGGAGGCCATCTGGGTGAGCGCGGTGGGTGAACTCGAGTGCGGACGACGACAGGAGATTGCGAAACGACGGCGGACGAAGTGTTAAGGGCGTGAATGGACGAGAGGACGTGATACCCGACGAGTGTAGGCTACTGTGCACGAGGACGCTTAGAGAACCCTAGAACATTGCGGACTGGTGGGACCTGGAATAAACTGAGGTGGGAATGAATAGCAAGCGATACGGAATTTATTGTAAATATTGGAACTGTCAAATGTGGACATATAATTTGTAAAATAACTGAATAGGTTTCGATACATGAACTATTGTGACTGATTAATATTTTTAATTATGTTAATTTATTTGAGGATATTTTAAATTGTATTGTTTTAAGTCATTAATTGTAAACAAGTTATATCAAGTTATTGTGAGATGGAGTCAAAATAATTTTGGTTGTAATTATTGTTTATAAAATTAGGAAATTATAATTAACTCTTTTACTCATTTAAAACATCAACCCATTAACGAACTTGGTTTAGCCCATTGACTTTCAGAGGAAATTGAAACACTGGTGTCAGAAGTGAGATGGAAGTATTTCATTTAAGAAATAAATGGTATTGAAGATTACAGTACTATTAACTAGTAGGGTGTATCAATGTGCGCGTGCGCGCGCGTGCGCGTGCGCGCGTGCGTGCGTGCGTGCGTGCGTGCGCTGCGCGTGCGTGCGCGTGTGTATATATATATATATATATATATATAATAGTCGTAATAATAGACCAAAGAGTTCTTTAGAAAGGTTTGAATGCTAACTAGAAAAATGTCGGCAGACATAGACGCACGCCACTCTTTAAATTAAAGTTTAAGTGGCCAGATAAATAGCAAAATATATACTATAAATAGTAAAATTAATATTGTTAATGAAAATGTAAATAGTAAAATAGATAGTTTTAGTGAATATATAAATAGCCAAATTATCAATGTTACTGAACTTGTAGATAAGAAAATAGACAGTGTTAGAGACAGTGTGAACGAAAATGTGGATAGAAAAATATACAGTGTGAACGAAAATGTAGACCGAAATAAGCGGTGTAAGCAAATTAGAGAACAATAATATTGGTTGTGTGGAGAAGAAAATTGACAGTGTGAGAGACAGTGTCAATGAAAGGATGGACAGTGTTTAGCTGGAAATGAAACAAAGTAAGCACCCTCAATAAGTAATGGTAGGAATTCCTGCATAGCAGCAGGGGAGAAGATATGCAGCTGCTGAGGAGAAGCAGGGATCGGCCCCCGCCGAGCCGGCGAATGTGGACAGCGAGGAGATGGTAGTGGTCGCCGCCAATACAGCCATCTCAGAAGAAGCCCAGCAGTTCTGTAGTGTGAGTACGTCTCAGCCTGGGGAGAGTGAAGGCGGCGTAACAATAAAGTCCACCCCTACGATGGGCAGACACCTTGGTACGAATACCGGCACCAGTTCGAGATTGTTGCTGCCCTGAACGGTTGGACTGAAGAGCAGCAGACTGAACTGAGGGGATCTGCATTGAGCATACTGCAGTCGCTGCAAGAACGATACCGACTAGAATACTCCACATTGACGTCGGCTTTGGAGCTGCGATTCGGCGACCGATACCCGCGACACGTCCACCATTCTGCTGAATCCAGCGACCAGGAGAACCACTGCAGGAGTGGTGGCAGGACATCGTGAGGCTGTCGTACCTGTCTCTGGAGGGATGCTCTGAAGAGGCACGAGGTATCATCGCCGTCGGCTTCTTCATCGACGCTATCGCGGACACCGAGGTGCGGCAGGCTGTGCGGTTAGCTACACCTCACACCATGCAGGATGCCTTGGCCCGAGCACTGGAGGTGGAGTCAGCATGGCAGGCATCAGTGCCCCGACGTCCAGAGCGGGCAGTGAAGCGGAATGAAGATGACAGAATTAAGAGAATGCTGAAGGACTTGCAGGCGACCATGAGGGACATCGCATCCAGGATGTCCACTATGGAGATTCGCCGTCCCCCAACTAAACAGCCAACTGTCCTCACAGCAGCAGCAGCAGTAGCAGCAGCAACCAGAAAACAGGCAGCAAGGAGTAGGTTAGAGTGCAGCATCTTCGCGAAACTTGAAAGCACCGGTCTGGAGGGGATGTCCGGTCCCATTGTGTTTTTGCAGGTGCATTAAATGAAACAGGAGTTGGATGCCATATTGGTGATGGGGACCCTAGATGATATTTCGTGTCAGATGGTCGACACAGGGGCGACTATAGTCGTGGTACAACTGGATATTTTTGGATCTTCCCCCGGCGAACATCCGGTAAGAGCATTGATAACTGCTATTTAAATAAAGTTACTGGCGAGACTGCATCAGTAAGAGGCAAGAGAAAGGTACTCTTAGCTCGGTAACCTTAACATAGAGCATGATATTTACATTGCAGAAATAGAGGACGAATACATTTCGGGTCTTGATGCATTACATAAGCTGGGGTGCTGTATCGATACTCGACTGGGGGTGTTAGAGGCTCGCAAAACAGAGTTGGTAGTGTCAACACGACGACATTTATCTTTGTCAATGAGCTTCCCAGTAGTGTGTAATCACACGACTGTGCTGCCTGCTTCTAGCGAAATTATTTCAGGCCAATGCCAAGGAAATTTTGTCAAGTGGTTGGGCATAATCAAACCAGCTACGTGGCATTTTACCAAATGGTGTAATTGTAGCAAGAACTTGATTTATTCATAATCGGACAGTTTGCTTATTAGGATAATTAATTTATCTCACCATGCTCTGTCTTTAGGAGGTAGCACAATAGGGGGTTTCAAGCAGGTCTCACAGGTACTTCCAAATGTTTCAGAATCTTCAATGCCATAAAATACCAATTGTCTTCTACCTGATGCTCTGGGGAAACTGCTGACAAGAACAAGAGAACTCAACTGGCGACAAGAGCTCAGTTTCAAAATGTCTACAGAGAAAGAGGTGCTCTCTTCTGTGAGCCCAATGACATAGGCAGAACTAATGTTGTATGCCACCATATCGACACAAGGGATGCCAGGCCCTTAAAACAGCCACTAAGGCGACTACTGCTGGCTTCATTTCAGGGGGTTGACAATATTCTGAAAGAAATGGATTTCGATGTGATAGAGCCATTAGTCAGTCCATGGTCTTCTCCAGTTAGAAAGAAGAATGGCTCTATTAGATTTTCTGTTGATTACCACCAACTTTTTAATGTGACCAAGAAAGATTCTTACCCACTCCCTGGGATAGACGACACACTGAATAGCCTAACAAATTCGCAGTGGTTTTCTACTTTAGACATGAAAATCAGTTATTGGCAGTACGAGGGGGCCATGGAAGACAAAAGACTGCCTTTTGTCCCCAAGGGAAAGGAACCTGGCAATTCAAGGTTATGTAACTTGGGCTATGCAATGCCCTGCCACCTTCCAACAGCTGAATTAGAATGTGCTACCCTTAGATACTTTCCGGGTGTACTTAGATGACATTGTGGCTATGGTAAGGACATTTTAAGATCACCTGACTTGCCTAGATTTTGTGTTTCAGAAAGTCGCTGCAGCCAACCTGAAATTTGTTCCTTATAAATGCCACCTTTTCCAAAATAAAATTAATTTCTTGGGCCATGTTGTGTTGGCCCATGTAATTGAACCAGACTCTTGAGAAGACCAGAGCAGTAAGAGATTGGCCTCTGCCAGGGTTTGGCCATGACCGTCAAGCCTCTGCATGAATTGACCGAGGCAAAAAGAATATTTTATTGGACCCCAAAGTACGAAATTGCTTTCAGTATACCAAAGGCAATTCTGATATCTCCCACAGTACTGGGCTTCCCGAGTAGATAGGAGGGATTTATTCTGGATACTAGTGCTAGTTATGTAGGTATCGGGGCTGTGTTATCTCAGATTCAGGACGAAAAGAAGAGGCCATTGGATTACTTTAATAGTGTGTTACACAAGCCTGAGAGGAATTATTGTGTGGCACACTGGGAGCTTCTGGCAGTGTTGAAGGCAATTGCACATTTTCACCCATATCTTTATGGCAGACACTTCATCCTAAGAACTTATCATGCTTCATTATGCTAGTTGATAAATTTCAAGAACCCCGATGGTCAAATAGCTCGGTGGATACAGCACCTGCAAGAATATGACTTTGAAATACAGCACAGGTCTGGATGCCATCGCAGCTATGCAGATGCACTTTCCAGGAGACCACATGAACGATTCTGTCGTCATTGTGAATGCAAGGAGGAACATTTTGATGTATCGTGGAAAGCAAGGAGGACAAGAATTCAAGATCTTGTATCTTGCGATGGGTCACCTACATGGGACGAAATGGACAAAAGAAATTATTTACCTTACATCCAATATTGGAGTGGAAGGAAACCGAGCATCAACCAAAGTGGAAGGAGATATCCAGCCTAGACAAGACAGTCAAGGCATACTGGGCCCAGTGGAATTCCCTTGTTATAAAGAGTGGGGTGCTTTACAGGAACTGGGAAAGTAATGGAGGGAGACAGCATTTACAATTGGTCCTACCAGAGTGCCGAATACTAGAAGTGCTAAGAGAGCTCCACAACACTGCAGCAGGTGGTCACTTCGGTGTAGATAAGACCCTCGACAGAGTTCGAATGAGCTTCTATTGGCTGCATTGTTGGGAGGATGTCGAGAAGTGGCGCCGTCTGTGCGATGCATGTACGGCGAGGGAGGTGCCGAGGGTTAATGAGGAGGTCCCATTCAGAAATACAATTTTGGGGCCCATCGAGAGGATGACAGTGGACATTCTCGGACCACTACCGATCACTGAGAGGAGGAATAGGTACCTTCTGGTACCACAAAACTATTTCACAAAGTGGCTCGAGGTCATACCGGTGCCAAACTAAGAGGCTGGCATGGTAGCTGATGCACATAGAGCATGTTTTTCTCCAGGTTTGGAGTACTACTTGAGCTTCATTCTGGTCAAGGACGAAATTTTGTAGCAACTCTTTTCCAAGAGACGAGTATTTTAAGAATGAAGAAAACCCATACCACAGCATTACACCCTCAGTCAGATGGGATGGTCAAAATGCTAAATCGTATCCTGAAACAGTATCTGGCGATCATCGTAGAAGACAATCTGAAAGATTGCTACTCAAAGGTACCCTTATTTCTCCTGGCATATCGCTCGACGGTCCACAAGTCTACAAGGGTAACACCTTCAAGGATGTGGTTTGGGAGAGAGCTCCACTTTCCTGGTAATCTGCTGTTCGCATCTCCCATGGAAGAAGCAGCAGTCGCCCCAGAATATGCCATTAAAGTACGTCAAAAGTTAGTTGACATTCAGGAGTTTGACTGGTGGCACCTAAAACTTAATAGTTACAATGAAAACACGATATGACTGGAGAATGCTTGCAAAGACTTTTCTATGAGGACAGCTGGCATGGTTGTACAACCCTCAGAGGCAGAAGAGATACTGCTCGAAGCTACATAAATGTTGGGCAGACCCATACAGGATCCTGAAATATAAATGATGTGGCCTGGCAGATTTATTGGCAGGGCTCTCGGGCTAAGACTAAGGTTGTCCATATCGACTAACTGGCACTATACGAAGGTCCTGATGTTGGAGAGTCTTTTCTGGACGAACAGAATTAAGGAGGGGGCAATGTTATGCGCTGCAGCTCACACTGGTCGCGAGCTCCCGTTATGCATGTTCCGACTGTGTGGGAGTGACACCTCAATTCTCCCTCCAGGCAGACCTGCTTCCTGGCTCGTGCCCCCCCCCCACATCGGTTGCTAAGGGAATGATTGACTGTGATGATGTAGCTGGTGTCACAGATCCTCCTCCTCCTCCCCCTGCTGGAGAAGCCGACAGTACAAGAATATTCTGGGAATTAGGACCCTTGGCGAAACTCGGCATTTATAGAAATTTCTGGACAATGGCTTCCGACCCTATAAATATTGCAGCAGTCCAACGGCCGCCAGTCTGTTTGCGGAGGCCATCTCGGTGAGTGCGGTGGGTGAAGTCAGTGTGGACGATGATGGGAGACTGCGAGACAGCGATGGACGAGATGTTTGTAGCGTAGATAGACGAGATGGCGTGATACCTGACGAGTGTAGGCTGCTGTGCCCGAGAGCACTCGGAGAACTCTAGAACATTGCGGACTGGTGTGACCTGGACTAAAATAAGGTGGGACGGAGTAACATACAATACGAACTTTATTGTAAAAGTCAAATATGGATATATAATTTGGAAAATCACTAAATAGGTTTTGATACACTGTCTTTTGGGACTGATTTTTAATTATTTAATTGTATTAATTTCTTTGAGGTAATTATAAATATGTATTGAGTGAAGTCAATAATTGTAAACAGCAAGTGATATCAATTTATTGGGAGATGTTTTATTGAGAGAATTTTGTTTGTAGTTATTGTAAATATAATTAGTAAATTATGATTAACTCTTTTATTTAATTAAAACACGAATCCCTTAACGAACTTGGTTTAGTCCATTTACTTTGGGTGAAAACTGTAACAGTATGTTTATACCTGCTTTAAAAATTGTATTCTCAAATACAAATTTGCTTTTTCTCTTCTCGTACAAAAAAAAACTGTTTTGAAATGTTATAACCGAGAGGATGCCAACATTAAATACACATCGTTTCTGTTCAGTTCATTCCTTCATTGCCTCATCAGCGCTTCATACTCGGCATATTTTTATAACTCTCTGCTGCGATCAATCTTCATATCTCGTGGAGCACAGGTTCCTTGGATTCTTTCTTTTAGTTCTGGCGGGAAGCCGGCTCAATTTGTAGGCATACTACCGGTAGGCAAAAAGAGAATTCATGCCTTCATATTTGCCTTAAGGTGATATAGTAGAGATATTTGGTACTGCATGGCAGTAAGTAGCAAACGTAAGAAATCTAAGGCCGTAGTGTTGCAATTTTCGAATGTAGGAATAGTAGCCTACAAGCAGGACGTTGCTTTAACGCAATAGAAGTGTCTGGTGATCATGGGCGTAGAATATGGGTGGGATAGGGTCTCTCTCCCCCCCCCCCCCCCAACATTTGTGGTGGGGAGATTCCCCCTTCTCACCGAACATTTGTGGTGGTGAGACAGCCCCCCCCCCCCCCATTTTTGTGCTGTTCTATGCAGCATGAACTTCCTTTTACCACAGATTTGGTAAACGATAAACGAATGTGAAAGACACAGCAGAAAGACTGAAGTTTCCTTTCGTACATTTGAATATCCAAGAAATGCATGCAGTGTTTCGTTAAAGCAAAATTTTTATGGTCAGGTGCTGTTTAAGATGTGTCTATGAAGAATATTTTGTGCAAACTGCAGTTTGTATCACAGTAAATAAAGTAATATTTTGATCACTATTGATCATACATACTCACTTTATACCACGCCACATAACAGAAAATAGTGGTAACAGAAAATATGTTGTAATAAATATATGTGGGTATATAAGGACAACGTCATTAGTCATGTAAATACATTATGTAAAGAATGGTGTTCCCCAAACTTTATGTACAAATTTACGCCACTGCTGGTGACGACAGTATCGGCCCAAGTCGTAAGATGTTGTCACACCGTATCCACTGGTATCTTGCCAAACTTAAGAAAATGTTATTATGAAAGAGTTTTATCATAATATTTAAAAAATTAATTAATTAGTTTTTGAAGTACTAACTTATCCAAAAACCTCGCGCTAAATTTACTCAGAAAATCTGTTGTCGCGTTACCTAAACATATAGAAAAAACGCCAAAATTCATAAGTTTAAAAAGATGAAACATAGCCTTTTTTTTTTAACTAACACATTAGTATCCCCTCCCTCCCCAAATCGATGTGAACCCACTTCTCAAAAGGTGACTAATAAATATTAATTTAAAAAAACTGAATGGATTTGAAGTCGGTAAATGTGAACCAATGTTTTTTGGATATAAAAAAATTGAAGAAAGTATAACTTGCGTTCTGGATGATATTTTAACGTTAATTTGTTTGGATATATGCAAAAAAGGACACATCTGGTTTCAAACAATGACTAGTAAATCTGTTTCATCACGTGTAAAGGAAGGAAAGAAATGATAAAGAGCCAAATAGTGCATTATTATGTTGTGCGCTTGTTTCGGCGACCCCCTGCGGCCTAGATTCTGGGTCAAATTCCGGACAGTTATCGATGCTAATTTTCTACTTCCTCTCGCACTTCTCCCAATTATTAATATATGTAAACTAAACTTGAAGCTCCATGGTGGGTGTGCGGGCAGCGTGTTAAGCCTCCCAGCGCAGGTTTGATGCCTTGTTGATAATTATGACGTGCTTATCATTACGTAACACGCGCAGGAAATGGTAAATATCCCTATCGTGGTGTTACTGTATGTAAAAAAATTATCCAATATTTAATATAAAGGTCAAATTATTACCTATTGTACTATCGACCAAAAAGTAATTGGGCACCCGTGAAGATAGGTAATTCAGTACGTCAGTTGACTTGTGTGGCCGCCATACGCTGCAGGCCGGTGTAGAACCAGTTGACAAGGAGATGGCACGAGTTACAGAGCTATCGGACTTCGATAAGGGCGTGATTGTGGGCTGCCATCTCAGTGGACTGTCTAGCCGGGCGATTGCACAGAAGGTAAACAGGCCCAAATCAACGGTCGCATTCGTCCTGCGTAAGTGGAAGATCGATGGGCATTGTGCCAATGCTGCACGTTCTGGGCGACCTCTAATCTTGACCGACAGAAATCGCAGAACCCTGAAACGTGAAATTGTCAACAATAGGGCACAACCCATGGCTACCATCCGACAGGAGTTTCATGCAGCAACAGGAGTATTGGTTTCCATTGGAACATTGCGTACAGAGGCCCACCGACTTAAAAATATTTCGGAAGAGCAGCTGCATATAAGCCCCATATCACGATATCACGACAAGCAATAACGCTCGGCGACTCAGGTTGTGTTTGGACCGTCGCAACTGGACACTGCGGCAGTGGAAATTGGTTCTGTGGAGTGATGAGTCGAGGTTTACATTATCCCGGTCCGATTGACGTGTATGGGTGTGGCGTCTACCCGTGGAACGGCTACTGCGGGAGTGTATAGTGCCAACTAGGAAATTCGGTGTTGGTGGAGTGATGGTGTGGGGCTGTTTCACGGCCTTCGGCGTAGGACCGCTGGTGTTTGTCCGTGGTAGCATGGACACCGAGGCCTATGGTAACATTCGGGAGAGTGAAATACTCCCAACATTGTGGTATTTTTACGGAATGGACCCGTATGCACTGTAAAAAATTTCTGGTAATTCCTAAACTGTAATGGAAGTTTTTAACCTATACACTCCATGGTAATAATACCACACATCAAGCTGCAGATATAGGGATGTTTAGCAGCGCTACCATACAAAGTTTGGAACTTCCCTACGTATTTTACTGTTTCCTGAGCAAATGTAGGAAAGCTACAATGAATGTATAAGGGAAAACGTTATCATTCCTGCTTTCTCACTAAGCGTATACACTGGTATGGTAAATTTCCGAATAATTTCTTAGAATGTGGTAATATATGTGAATCTTCCTTACTTTAAAATTTACAGGTTTAAACCGGTGGGTGTCGAAAGAAACTTCGCAAATTTTTAGGACCGAACGTGTAGGTTCTGTCATATTATAAATTATTAAGTTCAAGTCTTAATATCTGCGGTATATATAGTTCTAATTTAACTAAAACTGTTTCGTGAACTTAGATTGTGAGCTCCGATTGCACGTATTGGTGTGCAAGCGAAATAAATAATTTTCTAGGTGCTTAGTCCGTAAGTCAGATAGGTGTTCTGTGAATTCCAGTCCGAATGAAAGATTTTTACATTTTCATAACCTTTGAGCCCAAAAAACAGTATTAGGAAGGACATCGCCCTGGCACTTTTAAGTATTTCGCTTAAATTCTATTAATGCTCAAATTAGCTGCCATCGTTACAAAAATGTCTAATTTTGCTCATATCTGCCTCAATTGCTGTCCCAGCATAGAATTATATGTATGTAGGCCTATGTTTTTATGATTAAGGAATCGAGTGAACAGTTTGCAGTTTATGTTGGATAAATTTTAGGCGTGTATGTGCAAATAGATAACATAAATATCCGAAATTAAGGTTTTTATATATAGTAAAAATATACGTATTTCGATATATAAATAATTAATTTTTTTCACAGGGACAGTTATATTGAAAAGTAAGCTCAGGAGCATAAGGTTTCTAACAGTGGTGCACAACTCAGTAACAGTCCAGTGTCTCACATTATTTTTAACACATGTAAAGTTATACTCGTGCAATTTTGAAACTGTAGTGATAGTCGTTGAAAGATAAAAAATACAAATAATTTAAACGCATTAAAAGCTAAACAAAACATGGTAATATTAAGGTGGGGTGATTCGTTTAATATCCTTGTCTTCCACATTTTCGTTCAATATTGTGATTATTTGGTCGTTTTTACTTTTATAGTCGCAATGACATGAGCATTATATTGTGATTGACAGTTTGGCAGCATTGCAACAGCAGTTAGTTGTAAAGTATGGTCTGTCAGAGTAACGACGAGAGTGAATCGTGAGATCAAGCACAGGATGTTGGCTTCAAAAGCAGACACCTATATAGCAGTTTGAATGTGGGCTCTATGAATGTACAACTCAATGCTTCTGTTGTGGGTGGGAGACTTCTCAGGTCAGGGGCTGCAGTTGCCTTACGTCTTGATATCTTAGCGTACCACACATCAAATCATGCGTCAGACATACTCGTAGGTCTTCTATTGGCGCCTCCATAACAGGCAGCCTTAGACTCAGTGGCCTCCTTTATTGTCAATGAGTGAATAAGTTCTTCCGAGTGCCTGAAGGCAGCTGCCACTGTTAAGTATCTTGATTGCTGCTGTCTTTCCAATGCCAAAGCATTGAGCCACTGAGTCTCACCATGCTAAAGCACGTACAACAGGAAGATTGAGAATAATCTTCTTGAGTTTTCCTACACTCAATGCCAATGTTAATAAATATCCTCTCTGATTCACCGTTTCCAATTATGTTAACAGCAGCACTATTGTAAAGTTTACTAGATACCTTCTTGGGAAGAGTGAGCAGTGTTGGACTGGCCAACTCTTGAGCAATATCCATAGTTATCAGTGTGTTTGGTACTCATTGCTATTTCTGGAGAATTGTTTAGATTTTATCCTATCTATTGCAAACTCGTCCTATTGTGTATCAATTGCAAGTAAGTGCAAAATTGCTGATGTTTTGCTGCGAAAGAGGACCAGCTTGGCCACACCATTGCCCAAGGGCACAAGAATATTTGCGCCAAATATCTCCGGAAGTTTGAAGAGACGTGTTTATCGCGTCCAAACCATTCCACCATTTTCAACGCAAATCTCAAATATATTGCACGAGTTTCAAACTTTGGCATTTTTATTTTCATTGTGGCAATAACTGTGCTTATTGCTGTCTCAGCATCACGACATTACTGAACATGCGATGCTAATGCTTTAGAACATGGAAACATTAAATCCTTCCTGCAATCATGATGGTATCTAATAGTCGCTGCATGTAGGTCACTTACTTTAGATAATGCTCATGCCTTCAATTTTGACCATTGTTGCCTTGACGGGTACTACAAATATCCAAAACAGACTGCGTGAACGATTAGTTTCCCATGTTAAGCAGTGCGGCAGAGAAATGCTGATCTTCAATGCCCAGGATTTTTTTTTTTTTTTGTCTTTTTCGACAGCACAAGGTTCACCACAAAAAAGTCAATGTTCACTCAAGTGAAAATAAGGCATGTGGCATCGACGAAGTTGTTTAGCATGATGGGCCTCAACTTGTCCATCGGTTATTTTCAATATTTTTTGAATATTTATCTTTGATGTGTAGGCGGGAACACAGTACAGTGGCATTTGATAACTAGTATCTCATGAGTTTATAAACTTACTGTTAGTCTGCTTTTATACCGACATGTCTTGTGCTGGCTGTTATAATGATCTAGCATTAAAAAGGAATTATTTGACTGGCATGTCTGGAAGTAATATTTATTCTCCACTTTGCAGTCTACATCTATCTATAAAGAAAACTAGGACAGTATGTCAATAAATGCAAACAGGCATATTTTACTCAATGTCCTAAATAAAACCGGCCTGACCGCTCAACGTATTTGCTTCCGCATACTGTAAAAAATAAGTGTAAATTTCCACATACAAATGTTTGGTAATTTTATATTTTGTATGCGTTCCAGAGTACTGCAAGTTTTTGGTGAAAGTGCATTAATGTACTATGGCTTAATAAGCACAGTGTAGGTGTTAATTTACACATTTTGAAGTATGTGTGAAAATACACCCACTCCCTGTATTAAAACCGCAAGTTGTGTATTTTTACTGCTTCATCAAATACGCGAGGTCTGTAGTGTATTTGGCGACATGGACGTTGTATGAACACTCAATGTCAGTGTAGTTGCAAATCTTAGATTGCGTAATTTTACAATGACAGTGTGTGTATAAACTTCCGTTACATATTGGAGTATCTGTGAGCGTATATCCAATATAACTACAAGTATTGATTTAAAATATGCGATCTAGTGTTAAAAAGGAAAACTTTAATCCCGCTGATGGTATATGCTGGCTTTTGTATGTAACTACCTATTTTATATAACTACCTATTTTGTATCTGAAGTCAATTACCCACATTTTGAAGATAACGTTTTTATAATTCTGTTCCAACTACCAAGTTACAAAACGGAGTAAAATAACTTGAAAATGGTAAAAATATACACGGTATGTGAATTAACATGACGCAGTTATAAATGAATATAAGCGGACGGTAAAATAGCTTAGTAAAACAGTTGAAAATGTACAGAAGTTGTGTAGTTACAATTATTACAGTGAATCGGCGATTTTTTTTTTTGTAAGTGACAAAATACACACACACAGTGGTGAAATAACAATTGCGATGTCTGTAAATTTACTTACTGTAGCGAGAAAATACACTAATGTTGCACTTTATTTTATGCTACATAGTAACAGTAATTTTACACAATTTTACGTAAAATTAGGTGTACAAGGTAAATGTTATTTTAAGAATTTGTAGGATAAATTTAGTTGCTTGTAGGTGTAAACCACACCGACATCAGTGGAGAGACTGCTGACACATACATGTAGTGTAAAATTACCCCAATTGTTTTTACAGTCTAGTTTACCGCTGTAATCGACATTTAAAACTGTTATACTGTCAAGTAAATAAGGCGACATAAGTTGTTTATCTTACAAGCTGTTTAGAAATTATTTTTCTACTGGTCCTTTCGTTTTCTTGGGGCCGGTTTTGTTTGGGACGCTCTTTATTTCGTAAGAAACGTTTTTGTACGCTGTTTACACGTGCATTTACAGCATCAATCATAACATAATAGTTTAAATTAAGTAATAATTAACTTAATACAAGGCAGCATAATTATATAATGATGATACAAAATTCTATCATTCTGTTTCATAATTATATAATAATTAAGATACCTATATATAATAAATATCCCCTTTTCCCCCATTTTGGCTATATATGCTTATATATGTATCGAACAGCCATTTTTAAAGATACAGTTTATTCCTGTAATATTTGATTATGGTAACTAATCTGCGTATATAAATTTTTTTTTGTGAAATGCTTAAAGGTGTCAAGGAGATACCCTTCGGAATATTTTTAAGCAAAGTCCAAAGTTTATAAAAATGAGAATTGTTGTATGTAGATACGAAAGTAAACTTCACTTAAAATTTTATCTTTGACTGCCGGACTAATATGACGTTAACACCGGCGGCATTGTTAACACACTTCCGTTCCGGGCTCACTGCCTTTATTTTCCTGTATGGCGGATAAAGTAAATGAACTTATAATATTGTGTACATCATTTTAAAAATAAGTGCATTGTCCATTTACAATGCATACGTTTGATGGTGTATTATATCCCTCGCATGCCAGATTTGTTGGGAACCTAATAACGCAGAGCTCTCACCAAGCCACGTTTTATACAACTTGTTGCAGAAGGGTACGGTGTAACATTAGGAGCGAGCTTATTACATTGGGATGGAAGACTTCGTGAAAATGAGTAAAGAAATGTTTAACTTACCTGCCAGAGAAGATCAGAGTTTTAGGGCCCAGATTTAATGTTTTTCTAAATATTAGTAGAAACATCCTGAACACCTCTTGCGCGGATATCTGCCTTAAAGGTTTGCCTCTACTATTAAAACGCAACTTTGTCATAGCCCATTGCAATAATAACTTGGCCACCACCATACAAATACACACATTTCTGTCATATAGCACGGCGAAAAGACATAACTCCCACCGACTCTGTAAGTTGAGTTTCCTCTTCCGAGTCTGACGTACTGGAGGTCATGGCCACCGAATAACCGTGCGCATTTAGAACTTCCACGTAACTGAGTACGATTGGGAGTATATCTTGAATCCCATTGAAACTATGACCTTGCGTGATTTAGGTGTCTCAGGAATTTATTTCCATATTGATAGCCTCTAAATATTTAAGGTATATGGGGTTTACCAACCTGAGATTTATTCATGCGCTATCTTATAAAATGGTAGATAAGAGAGGCTCTGTGTACACATATTTGAAGATTGTAATAGATATACTCCCAGCATTTAAAATCAAGTTGAAGTTGGTTACACGGTTTTGTACATAACGCAAACTAACCTAACATTTTTATATGACAGGCATTTTTAAAATAATTATCTGAGTCACTTAATACGGGCCCATTAACATGGCGTACCATCGTATAATTAGTTTGCCAAATTTGTTCGGATCTGTTGATTGTTTCCCGAGATATGCATGAAAGCTTTATTTCTCATGTGAAATTATCTCACAAAATGGCGTACGGAAGAGGCTATGCATTTTCTCATTTTATACTTGTAATTGATACTTTCAGCATACCAAGTTGGTCGGATTTGTTCAAATGGTATGAATTGTGTGATGAATGTAGCAACTGAACATATGTCCGCCATTTAGAAAATAAGTGTATTGTCCATTTAAATTGCATACGTATAATGACCTATTATAATATCACTCACATGCCAAATTTAGCGGAAATAGGTTAATTAGTTACCGAGATATAATGTAAAATATTTTTAATGAAGTGCTGTCTTCCAAAATGTCGGGCTAATAACAAGTAGTATACCACTATTGGTCAGATATTTTGGAACAAAGTTTTTGGATTACATTCCGGAAACTGTTCAACCTTTTCCTTTCTTAATTAAGTGGTTTCATGTTCAACTGTCAATATACGAAATTTGGTTCACATTATGTAAATGGTTCCCGAGATATAAAATAGAACCCTAAAATAAAATAGCTTCATTTTTAAAATAAGCACACGGCGCTGTAGAAAACTATAAACTTGCATGTCCTTACTAAGTACTAAATGTGTATCCAGTTTTGTGAAATTCGGTTTAGGTGTTATATATGTTCAAGAGTTATCGGGCGGAGGGGCCGTTATACAGCCAGACAACCAGGTGATTTCATATACCTATATTTCCAATGAAAATAGTCTAAAAATAGAACTAATGGACTCTTCTTTCATTTGAATGGCTGCAGATCTTTCTTTTGTGCCGCTTTAAATGCCTCACTACAGGTTTGTGTCACCGAGAGTTTTGAAGTATGATTTGAATTATCTAAGATTCATTTAATGTTTGAAGTCGTTTAAATCGGATATTTATTTATGACAGTTTTCATTTTATGAAATATTTTATGTATTGGCAGATATGGTTTATCTGACTACTCCTTGCTGCGACTTTTTTTAATCATCCAAAATTAAACGTAAAAGACAGAGCAGAGTCGCATGGTATCCGCTAATATTATGTTGAAAATTTGGCGTATTTTTGTTTTACATGTACGTATTTTCTCTGAAGTTCACAATATGTCAGCTTCCTTATTATTTCCTTTTGCATAATATTATGTTTACATGTAATATCTCGGGAAATAATCAACTGATTCGTCCCAAATTTTTCGTACGGATAGTGTCACAGTAGGCATGTATTAAGTTGGTCAACCGTTTTTTAAACAGCGGCAAAATGAATAATGTTACAAATTCTCAACAGTCAATATGCTTAACAAAAGTTGTTTAGGATAGAGGTCTTAATTAAATAGAAGTTTACTAGATTTTCCTAATTTATTTACAATAATTACAAAGAAAAAACTGTCATCGTAATATTTCACTGTAAATTTATATCCCTTGCTCTTTATAATTTATAAATTCTATCAGTACAATTTACAATCGCCTCAACTAAATTCATATATTTAAATAACTAATATCAATTTTAATAAACAGCATATCAAAACTTATTGAATTACTTTAAAATTATATGTTCATATTTGACAGTTACAATATTTACAATAAAATCCGTATCACACGTTCATTCAGTCCCACCTCAGTATAATCCAGGTCCCACCAGTCCGCAATGTTCTAGAGTTCTCCGAGCGCCCTCGTGCAGAGTAGTCTTCGCTCGTCTGTTTTGACGCCCTCTCGTTCATTAAAACCACAAAAACCTCGTCCGCCATCGTCTCGTTATCTCCTGTCGTTGCCTGTCCTTTTCACTGATGTACCTCGCCGCACTCGTTCGCCCGACTACCGCACTCAACAAAAAACTTCTATCAACAGTCTTCCGATCCTCAAGCCTCTGCGATATTGATAGGGTCGTAGGTCATCGTCCATAAATTTCTCCAAATGTCAAATTGCGCCGAGGGTCCTTGTTCCCAGAATATGCTTGCGCATCCTCAAGAGTTTATGGCTTCCTTGGAAGGAGGTACCATGACACCAGTCAGGTTAGCTATCAATAATTCCCGGCCGCCCGGCGACGGGACCGCGAGCGGGTCTGCCTGGTTGATGGAGAGGATCGAGGTTGGTCACCTCCCCCCCCCCCCCCTTTCCATAGATACAAGAATGCGCATAGTGCTCACTCCCCATGCGGCAGTAGGCGCGTTACAGTGATGTAGCTAAGTAGGTATGTTACATCTATTAAGCAATCTATCAAAATCCCACCTAACTTTTTATGCTGATAGAATCCATTCGAAGCATCAAATACGTGTTTTAAGATCCTCTTTCGCTCAGCTTTCTGGAGGCTAGTGGCAGGTAGGAAATGGAGTACGTGTGTGTCCTATTCCAGGAATCATTCAATTGATTCCTATCCAATTTCGCACATACTGTAAGTAGAGCTACGATGGGCCATGTAAACATGCATGATTTAAGTGGCTCCGGTAAAAACGATGGCTCCTTGGTTATATATGTAACTTCTTGTTTATTTACAATTATATTTAATTAAGTGATAATTACTCAAATCGTTATATGCTTTATACACGTTCCGAATATAACATAAACTTTCTTTAGTGACCCATCACTCGCCATTCACATTTACTTTACTCAAAATACATCTTCATACAACGTTATATCCCCCCCCCCCCAAATTTTTTCCAAAGGAATCGCAGACGCTTTATCTTGTTGACGTCAGTTTTTACGTGCCAGTGTTACCCAGTTTGTCGCATCTAGCGTGTTTGTACTAATTGACATTAAGCCGAGCCGAGGTTCGATTACTTTCATTACTACGAATTACCAGTAGATTTGCACGTTATGCACTCAGTGAAAGTACTGTATTTACTTTCGATATGCACTCAAGGGCCCTATTTATTTATAGTCCACAAATAAATTACATTTTATGGCTTGGGGTTGATTTGGGGGGGGGGGGCGGGGGTAGTAGTGAATTTCAGTAGAGCATGCAATCTAAGCCTACTTTTTTCAGCCGAAACACGAACTCTCGGCACCTTCGCGCTGCCTCGAGAGATTGTTGGTCACCTCAGAAAAACAGCATTCGTTCCAAGGCCTGTGTGATTGGAGAATGGAAGTGACGTCAGAGACACGTAATCTTTCGCTGAAACTGACCTACCTCACCCATCTGCTTAACTGGTAACCACTTCCGCCATTTTGATGCTGTCTCAACTTTTTTGTTGCCGAATCCAGTGTGTATGATGGAGAGAAGGCCGGGAGAAGGGAAAAGGAAACCGACACATAATAAAAATTGCGGCATGACGTAACGTTCGCGTGGTGAAGTGGGTGTCTATAATGAAGTTAGGTGGAGTTTCGTGACGAGGACTCAGATTTAAAATCATATGGTACATCTTGTGCGGTTTTTATGGGCCAAATCAGTCTGTTCATGCATTGTGCAGGGAGTTTTACACTAATGTAAATCTGGTAAGACCTATATTTTAATTTGCATAAATTATTGCTATGTATGTTTTCTACAATTTTATTGAGAACAGTGATGTATTTCAAAAGCAGTGGACGTTAATACAAACCCTACGTGTAAAATGAGGTTTTATGAACGTCATTCAATAAATTGTAATAAAGTGCTTCTATTTTAACTGATTTTTAGTACGTTTCGCCATTTTTGTTTACAAAATATCAAAGAATGCTGTAATTTATTATTTTAATATAGTGTGTGAATGAAAGGGAATAATCTAGATACCGTAATCAAAATCATGCATTAAAATTCTATAAAACAGGCAGCTACATAACCGTAAATAATTTTGATAGAAGAGTTTTGGAAGTTGTTACAATATTAATATCCAGTGTTTAGACAAAGTTTTGAAACCACAATCAAAACTAATTATAATTTGATCAGTAAATTCTTGAATAATAAACTTCATACAAATTAATAAATAATAGCAAACAATTTGGCCAGGATCATGCTATTAAACAAATGTCAACCAGTTACCATACTGAAAACTAAACTAGGATGTAATATAATTTTTTCGACCTGCTGCTCTTTTTCTGCTATTGTAGCTTATGAAATTTAGAATCAAAATACTGTAAAATGTTTGATAACTAAATTTGACTAAAAATATTCTTGAAATACCTTTATTGAACCTTTACACACGAATGTCTGCAAAAATGTGTTAATGAGAGCTGAATCGGAGACTGGAAAAGTAAATTGGCAAAGAAGGGGCGCAAAGGGGTCTTCACTGAGATAAGAAGCTCTTACATAAGAAAATAGTCTATAAACATGATGGACACAATGTTTAAACATCTCGTCCATATTAAAATATCATGGTTACTGTGCCGTTACAACTAAATATCCCTACTAAAAATTTACAACAGAAACCAACTATATCCAACAGAAATTTCGGTGATTTCTGTTGTGTGGAATTATCAATCCGATGTATTTTCGGTGATTTCTGTAGTTTTTCATTGGTGACCTAATAGCTTTATTGGATTCCTGTGGTTTATGTTGTAGGTATACAAATTTAGTGTGCAGAGAACTTCAGTTACATCTGTTGGTTCCCGTTATCAGAAAACACCAGAACCATTAATTTTAATGGTTTTCTTTTGGGGTACAACTTCTAGCGGCTTAGGTTGGTTTGTGTTGTATTCTAGTGGTTTCTATAGACTTCTGCCTGTTAGTGTCTGTTGTGTTTTTTTGTTTTGATGTTGCCTGTTGTCTTCTGTTGTATTCTAATGGTTACCACTGGAATTTCTTTTTGTTGTTTTCTGTGAGGTTCTAGTCATTTCTGTTAGTTTCTGTTGTGTTCGATTGATTACTACTGTGTTTTGTTGGTTCTTTGATAAAACTCTGCTAGTTCCTGTTGTATTTTAATGGTTTTCATTGTGTTTTTTGTTTATAGTGTGTCGTAATTTTTATTTTTTGTTTGGTTTTATTGGTTTACATTGTTTACGTTGTGTCTTATTATTTTTTACTGTGGTGTAGCGGCCTTAATTGCTTTTCATAATGTTATTTTTGTTTCTGTTGGTTTCTTTTGTTTTCTGTTGTGTTCTGTTGCATTCTGTTCCCTTCTGTCATGTTATGTTAGTTTGTCATGTTATGTTAGTTTCTGTCATGTTATGTTGGTTTCTGTCGAGTTATGTTGGCTTCTGTTGTGTTGGTTTGATCGTGTTTTGTTGGTTTCTATCGTGTTTTGTTGGTTTTTGTCGAGTTTAGTTTGTTTCTGTTGTTTTATTTTTAAATATTGAATAATGGTGCATTTTATTGTTTTCTATAATGCTGTAGTCAGATTGTTTTCGTTGTATTCCAGTAGTTTCCATTGGGATTTTTTGTGCTTTAGCATGATGTTTTCTGTAATATTCTATTGGATTCCATTGGCTTCTCTTATGTTCCATTGGTGTCTCTTGTCTTTGGTAGTATTCCGTTGGTTTTTGTTGTGCCAGTTTTTGCATTATTTTGTATTCAGGTTTAGTTTTACTTGTGTTTTGTCTGTTTCTATTGTGCTGTTCAGAGTTAGTTTCGGTTGTATTGTAGTGGCTTCCATCGGCTTCTGAGGCCGCGAGCGGATCTGCCTGTGGGGAGGGGAGGATCGAGGTAGATCACTTCCGCAGAGCTCTACCGCGAATAACGGGAGCTCGCCACCGGTGCACGTTGCAGCACGTAAATATACTTTAGCGTAAGAATTGAATAACGGCAAATTTCATACTTTCACTGCTATTTGAAAACACATGCTCTGATACTCATTGAGAACCTATTACCAAAGGGAGGTGCCGTAACAAGCCAGTTTAAACAAAATGATTCATAATTATAGTCTACGTACTCAGGAATTAACGCAACGATGCGTGACGCATAATTTCAGGCAGGTTGGATGCACTTTTAATTATCAGTATTTAATTTTAATAATTACTTTGCCACTTGAAATATATACTGTAGCCGGGAGACGTCGTGGCATGCGTAAGCGAGTGGAAGCGGGTTAAGCCTAGCGAGGGGGGGGGGGGGGAGTGACATGCGCACGCAGGTCTGACCGTGCTATCGGCTATTCCACGAACATCAGTTACTGCGGTCTCAGTTGTATGTAAGGCAATGGAGAACACAGGACTTTTGCAGAGGCACGGAACAGTTATCACCAGTGTTAAAAAAGTGCACTTGCCCACAATATCCATATACGACCACGTATCATCAAAATGATATGAATGAAATACCTAATACGTAGTTTGTAACACTCGGTGAAATGTCGCGTAGATTCATTTATGCGTACATTTTAACAAAGTATAACTAAACAGTAACGTTATGCCAATGCATTTCATTTGAAACTATAGAAACATTGTATATATTTACGTGCTCAAAGTCGCGATAATGGGTGTTTTTATGTATAGTAGACTGTCCCGCGGTATAAAGAAAGCGTAAACACAGATGTTAAAAAATAAGAAATAAAACAATAAAGTTTAAACAATGCCGCCGCTATGACATATTACACTATACATTGTATTGTCCATCGACTTTACAAATTCCACCCAATTAATCTGCGTGTAAGCATTCGTGCTGTGCAACGGTAGTTTATGTGAAATTGTGGTTTGCATATGCCTAGATGTTCAAATTATAAAGCCCACGCAAATCATAGTACATCATTGAGAGTTTATATAAAAAGGTTTTAATTACCATGTCGGTTTATGTATTATTTCTAGAATTCCGATTCATGTGCAAAAGTTATGCCACTTGTAAGATGGTTTCCTATATAATGCTGGCTTCGGCAGGACGGTGTAATCGCTGCAAAAATAATTCTGTAGCCTTTATGATAAAGTAATTATTTGTATTATCTTAACAGTCCGTAATAAACTTTCGTATATGATTTCTGTCAGTAAATGTCATTCCAAACGCAACGTCCATTTAGAGAAAATATGTTCTCGATCATGAAACATAACATGTGCAAATATGTAGTCGTATTTGAAAAGCATTAAAAACAAAAACATTAACCGGTTAAAATGACATACCTGCCAAATTACTACACAAACAGTTTCGAAACTAACGCTATCGTTACGTAAATTGTTCACACGTATTTGCTCAAGAAGGTGCAGATTCGATTTCGCGTTGTAACCTATTTGTTTTAGATATAATATAACAGATAATCAATGTATTGCAGTTATGGTACAAATAAAGATATTTTCGATAGCATATTATATTTTTACTTCGCAATTTACTAATGTTATTAATTGAAATACAAGATTAACTGTAAAAATTAAATATCTATTATCTTGCGTGTCCACTTAGTAGGTTAATGTGCTTATTACAAGTAAAAGAAAGTATTCAGTTGGGTACTAGTATCCAAGGTTTTACTTGTAAAAGTAAAAGACAAAATGCAAACACATTTCCAGATGTACAGCACACATTTATTTCCGTGACAACTGTGTTCTCGCAGTTTACGTATTGAAAGTGATGTTTCCCATGAAAAGGTCACCCATGCGGATGAGCATAAATCACACCCATGCCCTACCCGGGATTCGAAACCAGAACCACTCACGCTCAACATTCAACCGACTGCACCACAGAGGGAGAGGGCAGTCACTAGATCAGATAGTTTGTCGGTTACAATTTACGTAATATATTCAGTGATTGTTCCACATGTTATGATTTTCTGCCATGTTGGTTGGGATTAGCCTGCCTATATTTGCGCTAAATTAAATGCAGTTATTTGGGGAACAATTTTGAACGTTGATTTAAAACATGTATATTTTAGCTTTAACTTCATAATTCACGTTTTTCGTTGGAATATAAATATGTTTTTATCTTCGGTCAGTTCTATTTTGTGTTATTCTATAGCACTGATGATTCTAAATATTCGTGTCTCATTTAATGTAACATTATTATATTTATAGATGTTTTATATTTATTATTCTTTATCACACATTTATTCGCAGCCCCAAAACTAAAGGTTGTATTGCGATTAATTTCAACAAGAGAGTAATATGAGACACAATTCACGAATTATGTACGATCAAAAATATCGTGCCAACAACTATGGATATACTAAGACATTGCATTCGGCACTGGCTAAATAGATACCAGCTCTGTACGGATTTATGTGTTATTATTTGCATGATTTTTGTATTTTTGCTAGAAGTAACACCACCGTGCTGTAATACGTGTTTACGTTGGCTTGACACAATGCTGTCTCAAACCCCTCAATGTTGGTATATTGTGTGAACACATTGTCTTCTGAGTAATGCATTCTCGTCGAGATATTTCCTACGCCGCACCATAAATCGTCACATCCAATATTTATATCCTCCTCCCACCCTCTTTCCCGTTTTCAAGGTGCAAGCGTTTGTAATACATTTATATTGTCTTCATGTTACGAAAATGTGCAAATGAAACACATCATCTGCTGAAGCACCAAACCACATAATATATTCCACCTCCATTGTCGTTGCTTTTATCTAACGTGATTTTAATTAGATATTGGTGAATATTTTAACAGAAAATTTGCACTCAGTTTAAGAAAAGCAATTGACTTTTGTCTGAGAGTGCACGCAGACGGTAACGAAATCATCCAGCCCACACTGTCGCTAGAGCACTCATATCAGTTGTCGCCAGTCAAACTTCTCCGTGTCCGGTTTTGCCGAATGTTTTTATGTCCGCGCGTATACCGCCGGGCCGTTGTCGTGCCGCTCCGCTACAGGCCGGTCCGTGCCGAGCCACTGTCTAGGGAGTACGAGGTGACTCGCGTGCCCAGACGTCTCCCGGCAACAGTAGTTGCATATAAGTACGTATACGACAGTCCGATTAGGTTTCTTGAAACAGTTTGCAATGTTCTGCTGAACTTTGGTAGTACGACTGTACTATGACCTGACTGATAACAAATATTTATTTAACAAGTTAAATAAATGTGGCTCAAAGTTCCGTACGTGATGCCATGAATAACTTTCTAAACGTCACGTCCTTGTAACTAAATGATATCCTGACCTTTAGACTCGCCGAACTCATAAAAATGCAGTTGGCCTAATACGTAAAAGTTACATAAACACGGCGGCGAAGTGTTTCGATCTTGCATAATCATGTTTATTGTCTAATTACCTAGTGCAGTGCAAAGTCCATAAGTTTATTATGCCCTTTGAAAACCACGCTTGTTGCCAGAAAAAACTTAGGTGTATGCACGCAAGGAAGTCCCACTGAATTAAAAATAAATTTTGTTAGAGTGATAGTAAAGAGGAGAGATGGAATTGATAAAACCATCACTGCACGAGGACGGTTCTGCCCAACTGCTGTACAGAGGAAAGGCACGCACCTATACATGTGTTGATATGACTGGACGTGGACTAACGCCATAGGTCAAGGCAGATTTGCCTCATAGTTGTAGGCAAAAAAAGTTAAAATCACAAACACTTTGTCACGTAATCACTCCAGTAGTAAGAGGCCGTGTGCCGCTAAGACAGGTATGAGAGCGCTCTCCTGCATCCCTCCACATTCTGACCTGACATGGTAGTCATCTGTTCTCAACTATCACCATGATTAGATGCCAAAGACAATACATAGCCAATCCACAGCATTCCATGTTGCTCTCTGCTAACACTACTGTGAATTACGGCAACAGTATCGAGGTGTAGATAACAGAACACACAATGCTGTCGGGATTGCAGATATGCCGGTGCTATGTGTACTGAAATGGTTATGGTAGAGATACAATGTTCTAGTGAAGATACCATATATACAACTGTACGAATTTTAATGTTTTCAATTTGAAAACTAATATTATTTCTGGCGACTTTATCACAAAAAGGCACCCGGAAATCCCACGTCTTACGAAAACTTGAAAGCGTTACGTGATATGCGTGTAACGTGAAGTCGCAATCCCCGCCTTCTGTCACGTCGTAGCTCACCCGGCTCTTTGTGCACAGAACGCTCTTAGTACTTGATGGTGCACTTCACGACAGCACAAGGCACTGTAAGTGTAATTCCCCCCCCCCCCCTCGCCGCGAACACAACATAATCAAATTATTTAGTGTTTTGCAAAGGGCGATGGTTATTGAGTTTGAGACTCATTACGAACTAGCTGAGAAGCAACTAGGCATCAGACGTAATCACGTGTAGCGCTCTGCTATGAAAATGGTTCTAATTTAGGAGTACAGTAATCTACAACATGCCTATCTGGTATTCATAATTTTGTTTTATTATTATTGTTGTTGCACAGGGAATCGTCACGTTTTTGATTGACGTAGCATGTTTAGCTTTTGTTCACAAAGTGTTGAACGTCTTCTGCAAAAGACAGCTGGGAATATATAATGTTGCACAAATTATTCGTGTACGTTTTTTTTTTTTTTGTGAAAGAACCTCTAGTTTCCTATAATGCCCCAAGTAACTCTTGGTGAAGCAGAAAACGAAATACTTTACAACAAGAATTTTGATACATGTATTTAATTACAAGTATCATTTAAGTTCACCACGAGGCAAACACTATGCTATTTGGTAGGTCGATCTGTGTGACGTGTATATTTTGCGCGTAGAGGGGATTAGGGATAGAGTGCGCATATCAGCTGTACGGGAGCTACCTCCGTTTCGCAACATCAGGTGTTTCTTAATTAGAAATGCCAGAATCACCTGATTCAGACTGAACTTAATATGTTTACATAAATAGCTGGAAACGAAGTAGTTATGGAGACAATTTATACATAAACTCATCGAGCATGAATGCTGAGAAATACAATTTGATTGTGCAAGAAATCTCTGATAAATTAAATTTAGCAAAGAAGTGAAACTAAATAACAATATTCGTTACATTTTTTCATGTGGTGGATGGCACGGAACACAACAGCAGTATCTCACTTTGAAAACAATATTTAATCAAAATTCAAACTAGATCCTTTCAGTAAAAACATTCGACAGTGTGATACTTTTTCAAACACATTCAAGGTTATTTCATTCAACTTTTTGAATGGAAAAATTTTATGGCCGTATTATTTCATCTTAAATTTTATTGTTAAATATGTTTGAAGGCGAGCGTTTAACAGGGGCTTAGGGTACTCACCCACGGAGAAAGATGACTTCTTGGAAGTAAACCCGGGTTTCCGAGGTCTCGGCAACTCGCGAGGGTCGCTTCTCCGCCCGCTGCTGAGGACCTCCATGTCTAGGAGGCGTGCGCCTGAGCCTACCAACTCCTGCTGAGACAAGAAACGTTGGCTCTGCGGACAAAAACAAGGAAGCGCACTGTTAGACACTAGGTAGGTATTATTACATGCACGCTCAGTAGGAATTATGATACGTCTGCAAACATGTTGACAATCCTAATGATTACATAGTGGAAATAAAAGTGTTAAATATACTACTGATAAAAGTAAGAATGAACTTCAACCCAAAACACTTAAAATAGTTTCCTTGAATATATTTCCAATTGTTTTAAACGTATTTAACAATGGTTTATTTACAATGGTTTAAGACACAATGTCTTCTGTATTAAGAAATAAATACTACGTATTGTCTAAAAGTGCCTATATATTATGCACACGTTGGGCGATCATTCAAGGTAGTCATACATTTGAAGATGAACATTTCAAAGAGCTTGCCCTTGTATAACGGGACAAGGGGAGAGTAATATACTGTTTTGCGATTCTAAGTTGATGGCACACGCCAAAATATATTTTCTTCGGCGTTAAAAAGAGTTACAGACGCGGTTAACCGAGCGCCTATGAAAAGTGCCGCCACCGCTAATTGAACATATCTTCAGCGCGTACACTGCTTCACATGCTCCCAGCTCATACAGCTGTGCCACTTCTAAGAGTCAGTGCAGTGACGTACGTGTAACACGAGGTGGGCGACTCTTTACCTTCAGGGTTAATTAGTTGTTTAGAACTTGCATTATATGTAGTGTAATATTTCTTATTCAGGAATATGTAGGAAGTGTTAGTGCCGGCTTCACCAAGAAGTAGGAGAAGTGTGAAGGAACGACCGACCACGTGGTCGCCACGTGTCGATCACCCCTGAAGAACCTGCACATATAATCACCAGGTAATTAATCCAGGGAGCACAGGCGTGCATTAAATATGTAATTTTAATTAAGGTAAATTATCTTGTCATCTTGCAACAAAGTAGCATAGTTGTATTGAGTGCAGATATTGAAACAACTTGATAACACCACAATTCTATTAAGAGCCAGCAGCATATACATAATTAAGGTTCACGTGTTTGAGTAAAGTACAGGTATGTGTCATAAGAAACTTGGATATCATGTCTTATAAAGGATCATTGTTAAAGTAATTCTGTTTTCATCACCGTGTAATTTCATTGCAAGGGGATTTTGGTATTGACACATAGAGTCGAAGCTGCCGTGCACATGGCCTATGTCCAGCCAGTCTGACTTAGCGGGCTGAAAGAGGCACGCGCAACTCGGGGCGATGACCAGAACATTTTTGCAACAATAATCCAAGTAATTCAATGCCCCGAGGAGAAAGACGGCACAAGTAAGGTAGCAAAATAGTTGCAAAAAAACCTCTGCGATGGAAGTGATAAAAAAAATGGACAAAATTGAGAATGAAAAATTTGGCGTTATGACGCATAACCCTCTCTCACGCGTGAAGTGATTTTTTACTACATCATAATGGTTTTCATCGTTGAAAATTTAATGATATCTAAAACTTGCAAACTTTAAATATGCCAAGATTTGGTTCAATGTTGTAAATGACGAAATATTTTTATACTTGACAAAAATGCGGCACAGGGTACCTAGCATAGGCTAACTACGAATTTGGGTATTGGAGAGGGGAGACTCTTGGTAGATATAAGTCACAGACGAAGGAAGTTGAACAATTAGTCTGATCATAAATTATATGGAAGAGAAGAAAAATTCTCAGTTCTCGTATCGAAATTTGTGCATGTTAGTGGATTAACTGACATTATGAGAAATTTAACACCTCGGCACCAACAATTAATGCCATAAAAATCTGCACACCCTTTCAAAATCGTTCGGTAATCTTGAAAATTTGGTAAACAGGCACATCACTGAATTATACGCAAACGACTTCAGTGTCGGTAGAGGGCGTTGCCGTTGCTCTAAACACATAAACGCTTCACAACAGCAGATGCGGCGTGACAGTTCCCGATGTGATATACCCCAGACGAGTAAACTGAGGCACATGAACCATATACACAGTGCAATAATAATTATATCTCAGTAATTCAAGGTTAATGAGCGATAAGTACGCCAAGATGATGCACGAGACAGCAGTATAAACAATTGTCAAATTTTGGAAGGTGCCAAATAATAAAGCTGCGAATGGTAAGATGGACCACACGCTGAATTTCTCATAATTTGAGCCGTTTGAGTTTCGCAGTCAATGTGTAATCAGTGGACACGTAACTGTACCCGGGGGACATTAACTTTTGCAACCATATCCAGTGCCATAGCTTCATTTCAAATTACAGGAACATTTTATTAACTTTTTCTGAGCCCCCAATCACGCACCTCGCTGGTTCGGACTGCCGCTCCACCGGTTGTAATCATTAAGTTATTTTTGTCGCCTGTGAGACGTTTATAGACTAATGCAGGGCCTAAGCCGCACGCCATATGTTAAGCGAAATGTGCATGTAATATCCTCACCATCAATCTGGAATATACGCAAATTTTAACAGTGTTTCTATATGGCGAACATATTTCATTCCTTCATGTTATTATTATTATTATTATTATATATATATATATATACTTGGTAGCTGCTTCCCAGTAAACATTAGGTGATGGGCCATATTTCGGTCAGGAGTATTCTCGTGGTTATCCCGATTTTCTTTAATTCATGCACGGACATCATGACATACAACAACTTTACGGTGAACATTCGGTGACTGATCCAATTCCGTGGTAACGAGTGTTCTCAGTGCTGTCCCGATATATGTACTTTTATATAAGAAAGCATTCCGTCTCATAACCGCATCACGGCATGTTGGGTTACTGCCCTCAATTCGTATTCAGGAGTGTTCCCAAGGTTATCCTACATATGCCGCATGTTATCGTAGCTGCGTCATAGCCAATAATATGTCAGCATCCAACCGCGCTTCACACCAGGGTGCAGGGATTCACACAGCCGTCGACCAGCCCTGAGAAAGCCAATGCCGAGCCTCGTGCTAGTGCGTCTTTTTTACGACTAGTTGGCGCCCCCGAACACCACCACCTTGGCGAGGCTTCGAGCTGAGAGTTGTTTACCTACCACGTGGGGCGCTGTTCGTCTTGCCGCTGTCTGCCACAGTGTGTGTAGTCACTCGCGCGCGCAGTTGCTGACAGTTTTACACGTCCGCATTCCGCTGTCTTTTGGCCTTTAGTCCATGTGCACACCTCGCTTTCCACAAGCGTAGTTGTTTGAACAAGGTTTATTTTACTCAGGTTGGGAAGCTCAGCGCCTTTGATTTGGCAACTTTCGCCACTAGGTAAGCAATAGTATCGCATGTGTAGCAGATTTTCTCCATTTTCTACATCAAAAATGTAATATTCAAAGATCAAATATAAAATAACTATGCAACTAAGTAAAATCGTTCTCTTTTAGATAAAAATGTTAATTATGGGCCACCTCTTTGGAACACTGTGGGCCTAGTGGCAGAAACTCTCTCTATGCCAAACTCTCCCATAAAAAAATTAGTTATGTTCCTATCCTGAGTAGAACTAAAATTAGTTTGAGTATACGCTTCAGGCTTTTCTGACCAGTGTGAGTATTTATTTTAGCCATTGGACTGAATGTACAGAACAGCTATTGATTATATCAGTCTTAAGAGATACCATTTGTGTGTGTGTATTATATATATATATATATATATATATATATAATATGCCATATACAGAATATATACATATGACCTGTAACTCAAAAATTACAGTGTCATAGAAAAAATAATATAAATATAAAATATGTCATACAAAAACAAAAGTGACAGTTAAAAATCTAAGAACACACAACTTAATGCGACACAAAAATTGAGTAAATGTAGAGATTCGTATTTACATCAGGTAGGTTGATAGAGTTGATATTTAATTGAAATGTAATTAAAAATAACAATTGGTTTTTAACATGAAAATAGTTACCAAGCTTCGCATGCAAAAAAATTTTAAACTGTCTGTTGTTGGTGTAACTGAAAAGTGACCATAGAACTATCGAAATAAGTAAAATTGCAAGTTTAAATTCGGTTGGTGGCCGAAAGTGTGTCCTCGAGCGTTCTGCCGGGTGCAGTGGCCGCGAGCCACAATGAAACTATTTCGTTCTGGGCCCGCACTGTCCGCACACCGCCACCTGCATGTAACAATATTTATCTTAACGCGGAGCACTAGTTAACGATTTGTTGGCCAATCTCGATCAGATTTTTAAAAAAAATTCTTTGCTGAGCTATTTTTGTTGTGTATAACCGACTTTGTTATTGTTTTTTAATTTAGTAGAGATGTTTAATAATCAATTTCATTAATCTGTAGCTTCATAATACAACACCTGTTGAAAAAATGTGTACGGGGTTTTGATAATGTGAACACACAAACTTCTACTTTGTTATAATGAAATTTGGTTAACGTAAGTAAAACATTTCTAATATTAAATATATTTAGTTGCACCTCTGCATAAGGTCAATGTGCAGACTTCGGAGAAATTATCCACTATACGTTATACAAAACTCTGATACAGATAAAAATTATGATATGAAACTTGTATGGCTTAAAACACACACAACATTTGAGAAATGCAAACTAATGACAGAAAAAAGAGTCAAATTTTCGCTGGCGATAAGGGCGGGCTCGTAGAAAATTGCTTCACAATCCGCACATACGCAGTGTACCAGGGTAATAACTACGGCATGCTAAAGAAGAAGTTATAACCAACATTATAACGTTATAGCCACACATCAATGCAGTGTCCGAAAATGCCAAACTAATGCTCATTAAAAGCATAAAATTGGTCGTTTTAAAGACAATTCTGTTCAGTGCAGCACTTTCCTCCTGGCAATGCAGTGCTGCTGAAAATTCTTCCAGGAGAGTGTCCAAAACTGTTCAAGGGGAAGGAGGGAAAAAGCACTTAGCAGGACTTATCTCTCCTTCCGATTGGCTTACTGACTGAAAGAGAATGTTTCTTGCCTGTTTCCAGGTTTCTGCTGCTTGGATCGTGCGCGAGCCAGACTAATGCTGGAATCACAACTTGACAAATGCGACCTTATGGGTGCGATGTGACAACAAAAATCCGCGTTTATATGTACACTAGATTTTACCGCGTCACGATCAACATTCCAAATTTTTTTTTTAAAATTGTTTCTTACTACTACATTTTATAATGGTCATTAATGTTCCCATTACTTTCTTATTTTGCAATCCTTTCAAAAAATTCTTTCGTTGTCCGTTGGTACTTTGAGCACGAAAATATGGCTGTAATTACATGTACATGTTAAAATGCGTTGCTTTACTTATTAATATGGTAAATAATAGAGTACATAAAACTCAAGCAAAAAACATATGGCGGGTTAGACAGAATTACAGGCCTGTTGCGCCTGCGATGTGAATAAATTAGAAATACTTTCTGTTCGGAAATCTTGTCGCACGGGCGAATTTCGTCGCGTTGACGTCTCAGAAGTCTCGATCCTGATTGGCTGGAAAATTATTTTATTCGCGTCGCACCCATCGCATCGCATCTGTCAAGCTATTGTGATTCCAGCATGACCCACTGTGTTCTGCATACTACAAAGAGCAGTCTCGGTGTTCTGTTTTGCTAGGCTTGGATCATTTACACGGGCTTGCAATACGATTAAGTATTACAATATATTTTTTATGAAAATGTACATTGCTCATTTCATTTGAAAGAGCTTAGATATTTGTATTTGTTGTTTGAAATATACAAACACAAATCCGTGTATGCTATCGTATCAGAATTGTTTTTTGTTATGGAAGCATAGATTTAGTAAAAGGACTCTAGCAACATTGAGATTTACATCCCCTGGTTACGTAAAGGTTAGTTAAAATTGGCAGAACGTCATTATTTTAATTATTTTAGTAAAGACCAAATAACTTGATTGCCAATTATTTAATAAAGTCATGAGTCACCTGGTAGTGGGTTCCCAGTCATCACTGGTTCGGCTTTCCCTAGATATGGGCTAGCGTGGTCATAACGAGGACCAAAAAAATTACCGACTCAAGAGAATGAATGAAAAGCAAAGTTAAAACGAATTCGTCCCAAAAATATTTAGTTTACACACATTTACATGTGCAATACACTTTTTATTTTATTTTATTTTTATTGCAAAACTAATCATTGTTTGTAGTCGTTATCTTGCCTGTAACAAAATAAAACTATGTTTTGATTAAACAAATGACTAGTCATTCCCCATTGGAAGCAACTTTCTCGGAGCCCTGCTAAATATCTACTTGCAGGCCCGTTTCGTAGCCTTCCGCCAAATGTAAACAAACATTGTCATTTGACTGCCATGTAGCATCTGTCAAAATCAATGTTTACAGCCATTGTGTGTGTACATATGTTCGTATACTTTCGCTACACCTAAACATAAACATTGAAACGTGACTTCTACTTTTATAACTGTCGAATGTGTTATTTACTGTTTACAGCTTTTCAAAGAATTCCGTCGTAGGTCTATTTCAAAAACCATTTCGTACGAATATTCACAGTTTAGGCCTCTAATATTATTTAGGTCAGCTTTATTACGTTTTAAAAATGCCTGAATTGACAACAGTTCTTATGGTTATTTTACATTAACATATTTGTTTTCCACGACATAGCACAATACATGTAATACACGTTAGTATTTTGCAGCGACTGTGTTTAAGATTGTTACAACTGCGAGGTAAAGGGCTGTACTAATTATAATTTTGTTATTGATATATGTTGGGATATTACTTTAAAAGGACGACCTCAGTTGGAATAAATATTAAAACGAAGGGAAAACCAGTAAAACGAAAAAGGCATATTAAATTCAAGCACGCATCTCGTGTTATTCATTTTGTCATACAAACTTAAAAGATAGCCTGAACATGCACACAAATAAGTCTACGATAACGTTTATTTAGCTCATATTTATATGTATTGCTACTTACTGTTTATTAAGTTTATTAAAATTTATCGGGCTGGGCTTGGTATTTTTCTTCTGGGATTATGGAAAATTACGTTACACGACTGTGTTTCAAACCCCTTAGAGCAAAGGTACAACGTTGTGATAAATAAACAGACGTGGATGTAAATAATTAACTTCGTCATAAAAACTGTTCACATTCAAAACGTATAAATATTGCTAGTCAAATATTTTAAATCACGTACACACACAGGGCTAGCGTATCGACCATGATGCACAAAGGTACGCCATTTGACAGACGCAATGATTAACAAAACACACGTCACAATAAATTGATTACTACCGTGGAAACTCCGATTTATCACAACATCATAACTTGCCTAGGTAGGTTTAAATAACACAACGTCTACAAACGTGATGTGATAATTTCAAGTATTTTTCAGAGTAAGAATAATTTACACTTCGTTTGGTAAAAAAGCAACACGCCATGGCATGGCTTGCCACGTCTACCAACTTCACTTGGTAACTGCCCCGCCATCATATCTAAATATATTAAAATAAGTATTCAAACATTAAAATCTCTTTTCAGTTGTAAATTACAAATTAAAAAATCATTATTTTGCTGTAATAAGTATGAAATATGCTACAATTGAAAACATGTATAATGTGTTTATTAGCGAAGTGAAACTTTACAAGCAAGAGAGAGAGAGAGAGAGAGAGAGAGAGAGAGAGAGAGAGAGAGAGAGAGAGAGAGAGAGAGAGAGAGAGACAAGCCTCGCCCAGCAGACAGTTGTTTTCAGTCTATTTCTCGCTCGATAAAACAACACCGTACCATTACGGCCTACTCACGATATTATCCGCTGTTATTTTAAACTGTAAAAATGAGATATGTTGCCATCAGATCTACCTAAATATTTAAATATTCCAATAGGCGCCGTTTAATTTACAAATAGCATACTAAAAAACTAGGCTAAAATAATATTTTAACTGTGAACTATTTCTTACCGGCCGTTGCCAACAGGTCGCTGTTTTCGTTGTTATTCTTATTTAAAAATAAATAAATATTACAAGTTATAGAAAATATTAAGGTAAAAGTTTCATTTATTCAGTAATACAGTACTGTAAAGTTAACCACAGTGTTATATATTTGTGGAATACAGGTTATTGAAAAACCAGGTTGACATGTTATGCGTAGTGTTTTTTCAAAGGTTGATTTTCATAAGTCTCTTGCAGTCGGGAATGGATTATACATTCATCGCAGATATATATTTTTTTGGCGATTAATATAATACACAAATGTAATCAACATTAATCATAACTCCAAAAAGTAGTTAGGTTATAAAACATGAAGACAACACATTATGCTACAGTACTTCACAGAAAATACAAAGTAAATTCAGCAGAGAAGAAATAATATGTGAAAAGTGAAATGTGTGAAAAGTGAAATAATTTGTTAAATCATATTTATTTTAAAGTTTGATGCTACTGGACACATTCTTACTAGAGCTATAATTACTGACTAGAAAATGCTGCGCATTCGTTGTCCTATATGACAGACCCAACAATCCTCATTGCAGTCGTGTAACTGTCTTTAAAAGCAGCCCATTTTGGGTAGCACAAAAATTAGTTTGTGATTTATTTCTAAATCGGCATTCAATAACAGCCATTATATAAAATAATTAGTAGCTAAATTGTAAAACTTACTTTAAAAGGTAAATGTTAAAAGTATAGTGTGCCACCAAAAGAATTTATGAATATTCCGAACTAAATGTGCATATTTCTACCATCACCGTAAACTTGTTGAATTATTGTTATTGTGAATAATAAGTTAGTTCGAGAAATGGTAATATAATATTTTTATTTTTTAACTGAGAAAACGGTTATGTTGATATAAGAAAATAATTTTGTGTAGCAAAATTAATTTTTTTCTATCTGTGCAACTATTTTGTTCCTGAAACATATTATATTTTGTTAGTTTTTGGCTGTCCGAAACACACACAATTTGGTTGGTGCATATTGAGATTTCTATGGGCGTCCATAAACTACAGTTTCGGTCATAAATTTAAGGTCCAACAGGACAGAGTTCCGAACCCATATTCATTGATGTTGAATTCTGTGTCTTGGCAACCAGGATCATCGTAAAAGTTTTGGCAATTTACCTACTTTTATTTTTATAGAAAGTTCAGTGCATGGCATGTACGTAGATTTGCTAAAATGTCAAGTTATGTAAATTTTTTGTTTAATTTGTTTCATTGGGATTGTTTTCGACACTGTTAAGCATCAATTAAATTTCAAGTTATTTCTCGAGCTGTAAATTCGAAGGTCATAAAATGACTCATTGCCCTTCAGCCAACCAAATACATGTCAGTACTGCACAAAGCTTATATTGCTGTCGCGAAAACTTCTATAACAATCGATACATATGATTGTTAGCTAACCGTACACTTATTAACTTTAAACAAAACATTTGACTAATATGATGTTTATAATTTTGATTGTAACGAAACTAATTAGCTAAGCGTACTTGTAAAATAGTTGTGCATGTATCCATAAATGCGTTTAAATGATGTTGGGACAGTTAGATAATTATTCTACTCAACAAGTTATGTTTAAATGTTTCGCTTGGTTTAAGGGAATAAATGCACATGTTTGGAGAAACACCAGATTGTTCGAGAAAACAAAATATTGTTCAATGTAAAATTTTTTTCAAGCAAATGTATAAGAACCTGCAGCTTAACCTTTTCTCCGGTGTATGCTTGTAGAAATTCATATGGTGTGGCTTTTTTTAAGAGATAAAAATATAATTTCTTTTGTCTTTCTAAGTGTAGAATTTTTTGTTGCAAAGTGTTTTTTGCAAAAACAACCTACTGTGAGTTAAAGTGATCAGTTAATGCCACAGTTTATTTTGATTATAACAGATACAATTTTATTATTCCACATTATATTACTTATGGCAGTCACGTAATTAATATATACCCATCCTTATTAATGTGTGATTAGAACAGTAACTCATGTGTTCAAATAAACATATGTACGTAACTGTGAGTATAAAGTGTTGTTTAGTAACACAATGACTTTGTAGAAAAAAATTATGATTTTGTAATATATAGTGTATTAAAGTTCAATTATTTTATGCAAATATCTAGCATATTCATCAAAAATTGAGTTAAAGAAAACTTTTTACCGTATTTTTGGCATCAAGTAAAAACTACTTTACGGATTTTTAAAAATCGCTGTGAGTGTGGCAGGTCTTAAACCGCTACTTAGGCATGTATCACACCCTATATCAAAAGGAAGATGAGTAGTAAAAAATGAATTTTTTATATAAAGGTTTACTTCCCAGCACGTATTTTTATGCATATCTTTGTTGTATTAGCTTATTGTTGCATTACTGTTTCGTTATGTTTGTGGATTAAAGAAAAAAGTGTAACTAATCATGCGATGCCAGAAATGAGCTCAGCAGTGCGAGTCAGACCACTATTTTTTTTTTGTTGATACCAGGTGGTAATAAAAGTAGTTCCGGCGAGCGAAGCCATGATTTATTTAATCACGTTATTCATTTGTAGGCTATTTATTTAATGTTATTTTATTTACATTCATTAGTTTTTATTTCAGTTAATTTCGATTTATTTATTTATTTCCATTATTCATTTTTTATTTTAATTCTATTTATTTATTTTCGTTATGAAAAAAAAACAACAAATAACTGTTGGGATTGGTTTTGGGTAAATCTGTGTTTAATTTCAATCTACCAGAATCATCGACCAATCCGAATTCCGAGTGGGCAAAGTCGTGAGCCAGCAAATTTATTTTCTATCTTCCAAATGTCAACATCTATATACCTGATTCTCGCAAAAAGTTCCAAGCAGCCTTTGTTTAGATGAGCTACGTGTACATCCAGCGGGGAACGTTGTTCAGAGCTAAAACAATTTTGAAATACATATGGCAGAAATTTTTTTCGTGAAAATAATATGCCCCTGCCAATATAATCCGCATATTCATCTTCGACGCGGGCGAATTTGTAGACAAAGTATTAGTGTTATTTTATTCTGCACCACACTGATCCAATGGAAATTTTCAATTATGAGCGTGCGAATCTGCGGTTAAGAACTGCCAATAAAATAACCATTTTTTTTTTCAATTGCTCTGACTTGTAAGTTGTAGCCTGGAAACGTTAAGAGAATTTTGTCAGTTTTTACTAAGGCCTCAAAAGTAGTTAAATTTCGTTGGCTGAAACTTCCGCGAATACATGGATATGTGTCTGTTGGTATTGTATACTGATTTGTACCCCTTCTCTTGTCAATACTGGAAAACGTGGAGAACACGCCAAGCATCAGCGTACGTATCACATCACGGTATCAACCGGTGAGCTACACGACGGCATGGCGCATACTGCACGAGCAGAATCTGTACCCATATCACCTGCAACGAGTGCAAGCGCTACGAATAAAGGACTACCCATGACTACGGCGGTTCTACGAGTGGTTTTTACGACATACAGTACGCCCGCACTTCCACACATCCGCCATGTTCACAGACGAGGCTACATTGATTGATATTTCAACACGCACAGCCGTCATTTGTGGTCAGATGAAAACCCACGACCTACTTCCGTCCAGTGCGGTTTGCAGTCAATGTGTGGTGTGGAATCGTGGGTGACCACTTAATCGGTCCGCACGTACTACCCAATCGGCTTACCGGCCACCTGTATCGGGACAGCCTGGCAAACACCCTCCCGGGTATACTTGAAGACGTGCTCCGTGATGTGCGCACGCAGATGTGGTTCCAGAACTACGGCGCACCTGCGCACTTCAGTCGTGTAGCGAGGCAGCAACTGACGGACACGTTCAGTGGACGATGGATTGGCAACCATGGCCCCATTGCATAGCCAGCGCGTTCACCAGACCTTAATCCTTTAGACTTCTTTTTATGGGGTCACATTAAAAGTGTTGTGTACGAAACACGCGTGGAACGCGAGGCGGACCTTCTGCTGCGCATTGAAGCTGCCTGAAACAGTGTCCGGAATACACCAGTGATGTTGGAAAGGGTGCGTCATTCCATGCTCAGGAGGTGTCGGTGCTGTGTGGATGTACGTAGCAGTCAATTTGAATATTTATTATGAAACACGCGACGTTATGTTGAATATGTAACGTGTTACTGTCTTTTTGATTTCATGTGCATTGAATAAAGCCTACCCATAGTCTTATAACGAATGTGTCACTTTCCTTTGCATCACAACCGCGCGGTATTATTACAGTGATCCCTTTGTTGTTATGGTCTGCAAACCGGTTTAATTGCAATCTTCATTTGGCCTATCTCTCAGGCCACGCTTCCATGCATCTTAACACATTTATGTGCGATTTCCTTGCCAACAGCCGGGAGGGGGGAGGGGGTTTAACAAAGTGACCTTTTTTGCACAGTTCCGTTCAGTGATTAATATTCCACCATTATTTCTACATAAATGCCACCGTTCACACATGTTTAACGGGTTAAAGGGGTGGAAACCTCGCTTTTTGTGTAAACGGGGTTGATGTTTACAGTCATCTTGTCAGTCTTGATCGTCGCCATTATGATACCTAGTACACAAAATATGGTCAGTTAATATTGATATGTTTCAATGTTATTAAATACAAACAATCAGTAAAACCCAACTTTCGGGGGTGTTTTCTACCGTTCGACGTCGTTTCCGGACACGAGTCAATCGGAATTTTCGTAATGAATCACCTTATCGAGCTCTCTCTTCCACTGACCCTCGCCTCAAGTAGACGTAGTATAGGATCCTCGCCTGTACGTAGGTTGGGTGCAGGATTTAAAACTAGCTTTTAGGGTGTTAGATACTTCCACCAGTTTTAATGTGAAGTAATTTCTGCTTTCCAGCACAAGTGAGAGTTGAAGTTATGCCCCTTTTGCTAGGTTTTTACAGTTTATAGCAGGTAGAAGTATCGGGCTACGTAACGTGTAAGAGCGAAGACTCGACGTCTTGAAACACCCCGCCCAGTCCTATAGCTTCCTGCGAGGGCTGTCTGCTATTATTTGTTTGCCAAATTAAACTGAATATCATTTACGAGAGTAACGAGAACATCACGACTACGCTACAGATAAGCATAATAGGTATGGTTTTCAGATGGCATTTTCAGCAATGGCCATTAATTGTTCTAGAAGGTTTTCCCTAGAGGCGACGCCATCTTCTAAGTTGCAAGGTTAGATCATCCCGGCATAAATGTTTGCTTGCGTACAACTTGAGAAGAGTTTAGACTTCCACTGAGCTAGGGACTATAACTAAGTTTGATTTTCAATTTTGAAACTAACTTTTTATATATTTTTTTGAGAAGCAGTAGGAGTTTCTCGTGTTTTATTTAGCTGTTGCAAATTGCCACCAGGGTTTTTGCAATACTTAGTCCAGAGAACAAAGTATTAAATAATAAAAACTGAATATAAGTCATATTACGTTTCGTTGTATCTACCTCAATAGTTTGAAATCCCTGTTGCCCGTGTTGTTTAATGAGCATATGCTGATTATGAATATTTTCACATTGTTTCTGAGTTAGTCCCGTGCAGAAATAGTGTAGATACGTTACAGTTGTTCTGCCGAACGAGGTGTGATTGTACGGTAAGTTACTCTTTCAGTCTGCCGAGACAAGGATCAGGTAGAATAAGTACTCCAATCTTGGTAAAACACACTCTGCTGCATTTAAAGTCGAGACTGGGTGTTTTTATTGTCTTATTGCACCTACTAGGCTACTACGTTTGTATGTTGTGGTCAATCAGAAACACCTTAGGGTAGAGGAGCCCAATAAAGTTCATCACCGAAGCACTAACACTTACTGGCCATAGTAGTAATTCTACACAGGATAACAAATTTATATTACGTATATCTGTGCTAAGCTGCAGAATTCAGTAATGACACACCGTTGTATGTTACCGACTATATAAGTGGCTCTACGAAGTGGCTATTCAGTATAGAGGGTCGCAGTCCCTATGCAATACAAGATAATATTGGCGCCCATTCACCTATTTCCACAGTCATCAAGTATATGAATTTTATTCTTCTCCGATTTGTTGACCATATGGGGAATTTAAGTGCAGGCGCTGACTACCTCAATCATTAGCATAACAAATTATGTGTACGGGTAAGAATTTACGTTTTACCTTCAATAAATATTTTTCTTTTCTATACAGAAAGCGTTGTACGGATTTTTGTAGTGCATTATTTTCATACTATTCATTTATTAACATCACGATTATTGAAATCAGTTTCAATGGTAATCAATTCAACGATTTACAGATATTTGTGAAGAAAATGTTAGCGAATTACTTAGCATCGACAGCGTGCAATGGTAGGTAATTTGTAGTGCCTAACATGTGACAAGTAGATATATGTTTAGGGTTCTCCAAATAATCGCAGTTAATTACAATTCATATATAATCAATAGGAGATTGGATACTACTTTAAAGCCATTAAAATAAACTAGGCATTATAAACTGTACTGTTCAAATGCCACCAAGTCAAATCTCGCCATGCTTACCTATACTTAATTACATTCACAACAACAGTTAAAACGTCTCTTAAATTATAAACGAATCTTAGTTCGGAATACAATGGTGTGTGGGTAAATAATAAAAATGAATATTAAATATTATTTGTTTACATGTTGCCTTCACGATTGAGAAATATTCTGGAGTAGTTGTGTTAGTGTATCGTAGCCCATCAATTTATAATGTATTTTGCAGTATGTACTGTATGATTTATAACCGGGGAAAAAATACCAGGAATTACTTTATTCGTCAGCCATCATATGCTAAATAACTAACTACATTTTCAGTATGTAGTAGAAAAGTTCAATTTAATCAACATGGCAGTAATCCTTAATCCCTCTTCTTTATTAACAAACGGAATTACATTTTCAGTTTGTCACGGCAGATTAGAAGGCCTATTTTCTCGTTGTTTAAAACCAAACAATTTTTAAGACGAGTTAAATAGGCGCTGGGAATACTTGCCTTATCCGTGCGACTTCACCCCACTCCGCCTTTAACTCATTTGAAATTGTAATAAATTTGCAATATTGAAAAAGAGTGTTTACTGTTCTTTTAGAATCGGCAACGAAGACTGAAGAAGAGTCCGTATCGCTCGGAGTCTTGCTATGCTAGCCTGTTATCTGTTTTCTGACCTCACTTGCTAATAGCATCGAGAGGTGATTAGGAGAGAGCAGGTAGAGTAGTCCCCCCCCCCCCCTACATAATACATGTTCACGTACAGAGCGTACGACAACCTGCAAACACACTGGCGCCATAGCTACTTCGACGCTGCTGTTACCTAGCTGCAGATAGCGAACTACTTGCAGCTAGATGCGGAAATTTGTCGGTATTGCTGACTGCTACGTAACTAGCATTCCCCCTTAATACCAACTTACTAGCTTTGTAACATTCCTCGAGTGTTATTACAATACTAGCATATTTTCATGAAGTTATGTTGGGCCCCTTATTTTAAATTAATTGATAGTGGGAACAGTGATAACGGGAACTGTCAGGCTTAGCAATCTAGTTGGCGGGGCAAGAGAGTGGAGTAGGCCTATCTAGTTTTGAAGTCCAAGTCTGTTTTGTATATACTACTCAACAATTACTACGATTAAAAATTCGTAATCCGGGACCACACTTCAAGTCCGGTAAGTACTACCAAAAGTAAATATGCGTACGTTAATTAATGAAAAGTCAGTGTAATTTTCATTAAATGCGAGATTAACAAGGCTGCTTGCCTTTGCTGCAAACTGTGATATGCTAAAACAGGATTCAAAATTTCTGTCATTTTACATAGTTGCCTTGCCAACATAATAAATAAATAATTTCCAACCATGCACTAGGGTCTATATTGTCTCCTCAAAGTCGAAACTCCACAAAAAATTAGATTGGTACATAATATATCAGAGAAAAATGGAATTTTAAAATATAAGCTAAATTGAAAATAATTAAATCTATTTGGGTTTATTCGTGTTTGTCAAAAAAGAAACTGTAGGTTAAAGGTTTATTTCATCTATAGTCTATTCGCGGTTTCTTCACAATTTTTAAATTAAACATTTTATAAAGTCACCCCCTGTATAACATGCTTGGTTGTTTCCAAAAATGTCACTTATCAGAAGCATTTTATATTTTGTTAATATGGAAATACCTCATTTTTGGTTAAATAGTATTTTTACTTATATTTTATGCACAAATTATACCATTATATTTATAGCTAATATGCAAAAAAACCAGAAGAAAATATATTTATTGGTAAGGCCTAGTAAGAAATAGTTCGCATGCAAAATATTATTACACAGTGTGCACGAATGCGGTACACTGTCCTTTTTCTGTAATTCTCTAGGTAAGCTTTGTTTGCACGAGGTGGAGGTAGAACTTCAGCAGGGCTTCAGAAAAGTTGGAAGTAACCGTGAATGGAGTATAGGCTACTGCAGATGTCTTAATATACTCTATGGAGCTTAAGCACTACAAAGCAGGTGGTAAAAATGAATTAGACAGATTTCAGTCTTCGGCGTATGTATCCAGCAACGGTTCATAGTTTGCTAACAGATCAGAAGCGGATCAATTGAAAGGGGTTGCCGGGGCGGTGGGTGAGGGGGGAGAGAGGCGTACACCGGATACAACAAACCACCCCAAAAAAATTGACATGAAATTATCCCGTGAATGCTTTCAAACTAAAATGAAATAATATCAGAATTGTTTAAAATACTGATATTTTGTTTAATTAATTTAATATTGTTTGCTAAAATTATGATGAGACAATGGGAGGGGATCCCATGCCACGACTCGAAAGTATGGACCTAGGCCTACACCTGCACAATGGGACCACACCCTTACCACCAACCCGCCCACTCTTCCAAAACCCAAGTCTTGATCCGATGGAAGTCCCACAGGCACAGGAAGCACGACGAGAACACTGCGCGTCAATTACCAGCCTTGCGTTTAGTGGCGATGCCGTACTTGATGCGCGCGGCAGTCTTGTCCTTATCGTCCTCGTGCTTCTCGCCTTCAAACGCCGAAAATAGTTTTCCAAGTAGACAGACGAACCCCTTTAGCGGAAATTTTTTACGGTATAAAAAAAATCGGGTTTTTGGTGACATACAGATTACTTTCGGGCTAAACGTTCTGACGAGACAGGAAAAAGGAAAAAGGAGGGGGAAGGGGGGCGTCCAGCAACTGATATGGAGTCTTTCCTCTGGGTTAGATCACACCCGACATGAGCTCGACTCTGCGAGTGGGATATAACGAGCAGGGGGGGGGGGGGGAAGCTACAGGGACTGGGAGTACCACTCCCCCCCCCCCCTTTTTATTACACTTCCTCTGCAGTCATATTTTTCTTCATTTCCAGGAATAGCGAATGTATTTCCGGAGAGGGTCTTATGAGACTGCCATATTGTCAATGACACCAAATATTTTCACTATTCTATTCTGTAGCTCGGGCACATTTCAAGTTTAGACAGGCTGAAAAAGCCACAAATCCAACAAATACCATTAATAATTAGAAATGTGTCTCACTCATAAATTTATACGTATAAAATAAAATAAGTTTATTAATGCATAGTATGCTGCAGTGTTAACTCGGCCAAAATTGATGGGAAAGAAAAATTCAAAATTAAATATAGAAAATATTTTGCCAAGCATGATATTAGCTAGTTCTGCGTGAAGTTTCAAGTTCTAGTCATTTTATCATCGAGTTTTTGCAAAAAAAAAAAAAACTCGCCTTGCACACGACAGTATGTTTCTTTACGGCGCTGCACTGTTCAAGACTTTTTTCGAGACCCGCACTGCAAAAGGTCTGACACTACCTTGACGAATCGACACAAGATAGAGTTACAGAACTCTCCCAATTTTATATATTTTTAAAGTTTGCTTTGCTTCTTAATTACACAATTTTATAATAAAATATTAACAAACTTTGGTTATTTTAAGATCTCTTCAGCACCCAGATCTAACACTACAGAGGCAACGTGCATATGGACATTGTGGGGCGCAGACACCTCTATGGCAATATCTCTCTATGTTATGGCATTGCTACCACGCTGTCACCGCCGTGCCGAGTCATTCTCCAGTAGGGAGAACTGTGACGTGTCGGCGGCGATGACGTGGAGCCTCGCTGAGCTGCAGTGGGTGCGCCGTTACTAAACACGTGTGCGCTGACGAGGCGAGGTCGTGGGCGAGGCAGGAGTCACATTTCCCTTACTACCTCAAGGTTCGTTCGTCTGAAGCGCAATCAATGAAAGATCGTTTCCGCACGCCAAGGCGATGAACCGACTCGCATCTCGTTGTACAACGCTTAACTGGACTTCAGCGTTGACCAACATATTATTGGTGGGAAGAATGTAGCCAAGTCCACTACATGAGCACTAATGTCCCCGTAATAACGGACATGTTTCTAAAGTTTGTGGTGTCACTTGGTCGGTGACTTTGATTGTTCAATTAATGACTTTTCTGCAAGTTCAACTTCCTAATCCCAGGGCGAGAATACAAGATGGTATGAGTTTTCTTTGGCAGTTATGTCGTGGCTATTTTTCAATGAATGAGAAAAATTGTTATGTGAATTTCCCGTAACATTTCCCATACCAATTTATTTTCAACTCGGGCAAGTAAAGATGTCATTATTAAACTGTGACTGCAGTTTATCTCCACAGGATGTTTCACAACTCATAACTTTGAGCGGGAATCAAGTAGTAACTGTGAAAGACAGTATTCACCTTGGACTGGTGGCACACATGCTGCATGTGCGATTAGGTTTTCAACTCGTGCGCCCGGGAGCATTGAACAATTAGTTAATCAAAGCATATCAACTAGCAACATGCTATCTAAGTGACAAAGCAAGCAAGTAAAAAATAAGACGCGGAAGAGCAGCAAAATACAAGTTCTGAAGACACTTCCGCTTTCAGCTTGCTGTTATGTCTGCTCCTCTCATAAAGATTGCCGTAGAGCTCCCGACAGGAAAAAAAAAACCATCACCGGCATGGGTAAGATATGTGGAAGGTCCAGAGCACAAGTAGACCAAGTCTATTTTTTTAAATCACCGGTAAAACCCAATATGTAAATAATTAAGGCAGAAATTTAACTAGGGCCTATAATCAGTACTTAGATTCATACGCTAAATACAACTAAGTACGGAGATGAAATTATACACGGTTATGTGAAATAAATTACGCATAATTCATTTAAAAGCTCACGTTTCTTATTAAATTAACCTCATTGACTGATATAGTTGCGCACTTACCTCTACACGTGGTATTCTCGCATACATGAGGTTTGTCAAACCGCCTCACACAAGTTCGACTAACAGATACCCAATTTAAATATGTAAATCCCTTCAACTAGTATTATTAGAATAATGACTGACGAACCAAGATTCGAACACTAGATAGACCTCTTGTACACACTCTGGCGTCGAGAACCATTTCCGGTTTCAACTGTATGAGGAATAAATCCGCTGTGAAACTGAACTTTACGAAAAACGTTGTTTCGAAAAGTGTACATAATGTATCAGCTAACTGATAAGTTATGACATTTTATTTTCAGGTCAGTAGCTAAGTTCTTGAAAAAGCGCGGGAAAACAAGGAGAAAACATTGCTGACACCTTAATGTTTACTAGACTGTTAAATGCTAAGCACGACGCCGCAGCATCATTCGCACATATCACAGTGATTATAACAACACTGCATATTAGGAATTGTCTTCATTCAGACAAACTATTGACTTAATTGTGACATATCCGAAAGAATGAAGGTGTTACCCAACCCTCTTCCACAGCTCATCGACCACATTGACATATTCCCGAATATCAAGTCCAAAGATAAGAGCGTATTCCGCAGTGTTTGGTACGCAGGTAGTGGTTTTGTGGGGCGGTGTGCTACCGGGGGGACGTGGGGGATTCGCAGCCCTCGCCAGGAAACATTTTAAAAACTTAACTTGGAAATGCACTTTAAGCCATTTCCTGACCGAATAAACATCGCTCATTCAGGAAAATACTTGCATATAAGGCAACGTAATTTTTTATCGCCGGAGTTGCCAATGAATACCGTTCTCACGACACCCACTGACATTGGTCTCTGGGAGCGAGAAGGAGGGGGGGGGTGGGAGTGATGGGTGTCGTAACCTTAGACGCTGAGTAAATCTTCATACGCGTCTTCACTTGCCCTCTCAGGGCTACAGTTATAAACGATCTCTTGCAAATTGGAAGAATCTGGTTCCGCGTTGAACTTTGCTAGTGTTCACGTGCATGATTTCAAGAACGTGTAAACCCTTCGCTAGTGTTCAAGTGTGTCGGTGTTTTGAAAACGAATGTGTGATACTAACGAAGCGAGGGGACTTTTCTTGTAGTCTACAGTGTTTCAGTCATCTGGAAGCACAGAGACCTATGGCTCAAAAAACACGGTCGATAATAGTAGCAGAACCCAGGGAAAACGATAAATATTCTAACTAAGCGCAATGGCAAAGGTGTCCAATATCGTCGGCGTTTAGCGATAGCAAGATTGCAGGAATATCATCAGTCGCACGACAAAACATTCCATTACTGCTTATATCCCACTAAAATGACGTTGAATTTAGTTTAACTCTTGAGTATGTGTATCCGGCAGTGTTAAATAAAATGAAGCAAAAAAGTGAATTATATATAGGCCTACTCTTCTGTATTAATTTCTACAGAACAAATTCAAAATGCGTTTTTGAAAATTGAATTTTTCTATTTTCATGAGCTGCATTCTAAACCCGCCAGTGACAAGCAGGAACTTGCTTGCAACTTCACAAGTCAGCGCAGAAATGACCTCGTGACAGGCAAGTTTGTACCAGAAAGGACTTAATAGTAAAATACCCAGTTCCGCTTAATTTAAATGGACATTTGTGGACGTGGTGACTAAGAAATGATGAATGGAGAGCGTGAATTTAACTTCGAGCATTTACCTGTTCTGTACAACAGATATTACAAAAATGAATAACTTAAAATATTTGGTGACTAAACAAATATAATGAAGTGTGTGGATTTTTGGTATGGATTGGTCGCGTAAACGTAATGTGCCATTTCAAGCTGTGGAAATTTTGCAATAAGTTTTAAATATCTCTGGGTATGATTTGGAAGCACTTATAATAGGAGTTGGATCATTTGCCGTATAGTTACTGTTTACTCTATTCGACCAATGTTTGCTGTATGCTGGCTGATTATTGATTTAAAAATTTACGTTAAGAATTTATAAATGTTGTATTATTAGTATGACATTACCGAAAACTGCTGAAACATTTATACTGGTGGTGTCCCTCCTTTCACTTGTAGGCTGAAGCAGTTTCTAAAATGGTTTTAGGTGTGGAAAAAATTGCCATCGTCTACAGGTCCTTGTGAAGTTCCTGAATACGTGCGAAGAATGTGTAGCCTGCATTATATGCGAGTTTCTGATTGGTTGCTTGGCAGTTGCCTAACTGTGATTGCAGAGGGTATTTATCCTACTCGTGCGCGGACGTCACGGAGAGCGTAGCGTGGATTTAATAAGCACAAGCGTGTTATTACAGCCCATACGGTTGTCGTTCCGCATCCAAGTGTGAATATTACCATGTGTGATACCGGCTTCCCCTCCCCCTTATACAGTTAGCGCCGTCTCCACTTATCGAGTAAAGGACCGCACCGCATTGGGAAGCGTAATGACTGCGCTCCTTAACGACGCACCACGGCCACCGACTTACCCAGTGTTTGATGCGCTCTAGCATCGCGTGCCTGCGCGAGTTTGGTCGAGGGGGACGACAGCAGCTCCACGACGATATACCTAGATCCTCTCTGTGCGACGAACCAAGCGCGACTAAAGCCTGCTTCCCGCTGCGCCGCGTGGACGGCGCGCGCAGCAGTGGGGGAAACTTGCCGCAGGGCACTCGTCGTGTGAATCACGCACCGTTTCCCCCACTGCTGTGCGACAGCCCTGTTTTCCCGGGAAGAAGTGGGCAGCAGACTCTCGGCTGTCAAAACTGCTTTGCGCGTCGTGACGTCAGCCGTCGCTGCGTCGCCCGGTGATACGTCATGTCCGTGAGATAACAGCTGGCGGGTGCGGGAAGTGTAGTTGCTCACGCTCACATACATATCGACCAAGCGCTGCCGCGGCATGTCGAGTTGTGCAGGAGGGGAACACATTGTTTCCACCAGAAAGTTGCTAGATAATAAACAAATTCTTGGTATTGCGTACTCATCGTTCGCGCGGAGCGCTTGAGTAACTGTTAATACAGGTGATAATGTATTGTCCGCGAAAATGAAATCATTGGAGAGAAAAATCTAGAAAATGTGTAGCCTACGTGCTTAAATATGTAAATACGTTTGTGTGTAATATGCATCACATGTAAAACAAGTAAAAGTAGACCCTTACTATTAGTTCTAGGGAATCTGTTTTGTTATATCGGGGGCAAACAAACTTTTGACTATCTGGTATAAAGTCGATGGCTTATAAATTTTCAAAGTAGCATCATTCTGAGATTTTTTTTAAAGTGTCGAATGCGCTCCCTCCCTCCCCCCTTTTACTTTCAACTTTACCAGTTCTCAACAATACTCGCCTTTTAAACACTGGATCTACATAACGCCTTTTCCAGAAACGTTATTCAATTTCGATGTATAGTTTTTCCATAGTTTATAACAGTGCACCCTAAATTTCCTGTACTGAATAGCTTGTTTAGTTGTCATTTATGGAGGTGTATTGAAGCAGAGTCTGCAGAAGCTTGTCTGACGGGTAGTCTGGTCAGCACCAGACAATAATCTACTTCTCCTCGGCTGTCTATACCCACTGAATATAAATAATGCTAAACTCCATCGCATTTTTGCTGCTAGTCGCCTGACCCGAAGCAAGGTAAATACATTGCTCAGTAATGGCTTTAGCATGCTCGTGGCTCCTTTGTACGAACAGAAAAATTAAAGAGCCCGGATAGAATATTTGCACAAACATTTCACAAACACAACACACACACAGATAATCACATCTAAATCATTACGACAAGCTACAATTGCACATAGCGATAAACACTTCCCTAAAGTTCCTGTAACAAGAATAGTTCAACGTGTCTTAAGGGGGAGTGTTAGGTATATTCCGAGTAATTTACTGCGAATTTATGTTTAAAATATTTCAGGTAAGGTCAAAATATTTAATGTAAAAATTATTTTAAAAATTTGTGAATATTGAAGAAAATCATACGTTTTTCAGTTCCTTCATAAAATGCTGTATAAATAACATTGCTGTTTATTCTTTAACGGAAAAAAAATGCCGTAGGTTCAGATGATATACAACCTCTGCCCAGACACAAATATTTTGCTTGGAAGTTGTAAAAGTCACTTAAATAATTTTAATTGTCACTGTGTGTGGCAGCTTTCGATCAGTCAAAAATTACATTATTAAAATTATTTTTTCTTATGTTAATTTGCAGTTCAAAATTGACTCTGTTGTAGCATTCTGCCATATTTCTAGTAAATATAATAACTGATGAATTCTTTATTTGTGTGACTGGTAACGAACACTAAGCTGCGCAACTATAGTCCATTCCCCACTGGAAGCAACTTTCTCGGAACCGTGTTAAATATCTACTTGCAGGCCCGTTTCGTATCCTTCCGCCAAATGTAAACAAACATTGCCGTGCGACTGCCATGTAGCATCTGTAAAAATCAATGTTTACATTCCATTGTGTGTGTACATGTGTTCGTGTACTTTCACTACACCGAATCATAAACATTGAAATATGACTTCTACTTTTATACCTGTCAAATGTGTTGTTTACTGTTTACAGCTTTTCAAAGAATTCTGTCGTAGGTTTATTTCAAAAACCATTTCGTACGAATATTCACAGTTTAGGCCTATATCATTGTTTAGGTCAGCTCTATGACGTTTTAAAAATGCCTGAATTGACGATAGTTCTTACGGTTATGTTACATTAACATATTTGTTTTCCACGACATAGCACATTACACATAATGCACGTTAATATTTTGCCGCGACTGTGTTTAACACTGTTACAACTACGGGGTAATGAACTATAATATTTGACTTTTTGTTATTAATATGTATTGGGTGGTTTCTTTAAAAGGACGGCCTCTGTTTGAATAACGAAGGAATAAGCAGTCCAGCGAAAAAAAAAAAGCATTAAAATCAAGCACGCAACTCCTGTCGCTCATCATACAAACTTAAAATATAACGGTGAACATGCATGCAAATAAGACTACGGTAACTTTTATTAAGCTCATATTTCTATGCACTGCTACTTACTGTGTATTAAGTTTATTGAAATTTATTGGGCTGGGCTTGGTTATTTTGTTGGGATTGGTGGTAAATCATGTTACACGACTGTGTTTCAAACACCCAGGGCAAAGGTGCAACGTTGTGATTAAACAGATGTGGATGTAAATAAATAACTTAGTCATAAAAACAGTTCACATTTAATATATATAAATAGTTCACATCAAATATTTGAAATCACGCACACACACAGAGCCAGCGTAACGATCACGACGCGACGAGCGCGACGCGACGGAAGTAATGCTTCGCCTAATCATAGACGAGTATTTTCTGATGTCAACGCGACAGTAATTTCGGGCGCGACGGATTTTCTGAATATAAGTAATTTCTAATTTTGTCGCGTCGGGGACGCGACAAGCATCAATAAACGAGTGTAATGTCTTGTTGCAAGAGTGGTGGCAATGTTAAGTTGGTCACATTTGTAATAACATGCGAAGATATTATTTTGTTGGTGGTGTCGGAGTATTTTATCTGTAGTTAATTATTTGTAATTTGCTTTCTTTAAGCATAGTTGGTTGTAGGTTCAGCTATAATATGTTTTCTTAAGTGAAATGAAATATTGATCGGTACACTTTAACGCTTCTTAAAACTGTGGTTTCAGGAAACGTGCGCAGTGTTGATTTTACCGAACGATTCTGTAAATATATTATTTAATGCTAGTGACGAACAAACGTGATTTTAGTGAAGTTAACTTTTCAGGATTTTCATAGTAAAACAAATGTTCAAAGGGTTACGAATTTTATAAACAGTACCTGAAAAAGCTGCACTTTCAACACTTGTAGTGTGTAAATATTTTGTTTTGTTTATCTATATTGTGAATTCAACAAGTGTATGGTTAATTTCGGACAAAGTGTGTGTGCGTGTGTGTGTGTTTGTATTGCAGCATTTTTTCGAATTCGAACAACGGCGTATGTATCGCGTTTTTTTAAATTGAAGTTGAAATTTTCAAAGTTGCAATAATTAGAATGTAATTTCCATGCGAGCAAAATCTTCCACTGCTCCATCAAAATAACATGCTACTCAAAATGCCACTGTCGTCTCACGAAAGACGTTATTCTAAAACTCCCATACCCTCACTGTTTCCTTTTCTCCCCTCGAAATAAAGTAAACAGAACCCATGCAAACATAACTCGTCAAAAGTAAAATAGGTTGGAATATGCCAACCTATCTTTAATATCCTAAATTGATATGGTTAGACCCATACTATTTTTTCCAACTGGAAAAATATAAAACACAAATAATTCATGTGGTTGTTTGCACAGAGGTTGTTTGTTTTTCTACTTTCTATAGGCTGTTCACGGTAAAGTGAGCACTTTTGACGCCCTAGTTAATTTTTTCTTTCAGCCATTTTTAATCCTTTAACCATCTTTTATAAATTAAATATTGCTATGTAAGAAATAAACACAATGTGTATTTTACACCACACTTTGATGTTAACTTCTAAAGCTAATATGAAATATACTTATTGACTATTATTCAAAATGAGAGGGCATTCAAAAGTGCTCACTTTACCGTGAACAGCCTATAGTAAAGTTATTCTTCTTCGTTCCTTCTCATAAATACACAGATGGTCTTCTGAAACATTATCGTATTTTCAGCCATGAGTAGTCAACATAGTATTTTTGGTGCCGTGTCGCATCAAAGTGTTTTCATTACAATCACAAAATTCAGTGACATCACACCTATCGAGTCGCATCTGTCGCATCGCGCCTGTCGCGCCAATGTAAGGCCAGCATAAGTATAGTCAATTTACGCTTCGTTTGGTAAAAAAGCAACACGCCATGGCATGGCTCGCCACGTCTGCCAACTTCGCTTGGTAACTGCCCCGCCATCATATCTAAATATATTAAAATAAGTATTCAAACATTAAAATCTCTTTTCAGTTGTAAATTACAAATTAAAAAATCATTATTTTGCTGTAATAAGTATGAAATATGCTACAATTGAAAACGTGTATAATGTGTTTATTAGCGAAGTGAAACTTTACAAGTGTGAAAGAGATAAAGAAAGAGACAGAGAGAGAGAGAGAGAGAGAGAGAGAGAGGAGAGAGAGAGAGAGAGAGGAGAGAGAGAGAGAGAGGAGAGAGCGACAAGCCTCGCCCAGCAGACAGTTGTTTTCAGTCTATTTCTCGCTCGATAAAACAACACCGTACCATTACGGCCTACTCACGATATTATCCGCTGTTATTTTAAACTGTAAAAATGAGATATGTTGCCATCAGATCTACCTAAATATTTAAATATTCCAATAGGCGCCGTTTAATTTACAAATAGCATACTAAAAAACTAGGCTAAAATAATATTTTAACTGTGAACTATTTCTTACCGGCCGTTGCCAACAGGTCGCTGTTTTCGTTGTTATTCTTATTTAAAAATAAATAAATATTACAAGTTATAGAAAATATTAAGGTAAAAGTTTCATTTATTCAGTAATACAGTACTGTAAAGTTAACCACAGTGTTATATATTTGTGGAATACAGGTTATTGAAAAACCAGGTTGACATGTTATGCGTAAAGTGATTTTTCTAAGGTCTATTTTCATAAGTCACTTCCAATCGGGAATGGACTATAAACAGTACGCTAACAACGATATGCTCGCGGCTTTCATATTGTTTGCCGTAAAGATAGCCTTGTTTACTGCTGCTCTCTGCACGACACAACGGAACTACCAGGAATGGGCTCGTGATGACTTCGAACAACGTTGCCAGCTCACTTTGGAGTGTGCACTGCATGGAGTTAGGAGTATACAGGAGATGGCATATTGTGACGTAGGTTAAGCCGCTGGAGATAGGTGGTTTTACTATGGACTCCAGACGCCATCTTGACACTAACCCAAAACATTGTCTTTATATTAGAATGACGTCGAGAGAAAGGTTATATTCGAAGCATTTCGTGTTGAACAAAGAAGCTGATGAATAAATAAATATATATTACGATTCACGTGAGAAGCTTTACTAGTTTAATATTGGCTTGTGTTAGTTTTGCAATCAAATAATTTCCTCATAAAAACTACCGATCGTGAGTGTGCGCGCGGACCAATTTTGGGTTATGTGCGACAATAAGCACGTGTTTAAATATAGTGCTCATATATCAGGAGTTGTGGAAAGCTATGTTTTTTAAAATAAATTATTCAATAAAGTATAACAAGCGTGCTACCGTTGTCGTGTAATGTAGTTGCAGGTTGCCTATCAGTAATGAGTGCAATAAAACGGTGACCAGCAGCCTCGCTGAATTTCTGGAAGGCAAAATTCACATGTCCCTGAGCCACGAACAAATAATTATTTGCTGGCATTTATATTTAAATTCCTAACACTGACAATGACTCGAGAGGCTGTTTCCAATATGACTTCATCTCCTTTATACATATATAATGTCAGTATAGTAAATGGTATCTGGTAAATAAATTCAAATCCCGTTTTAGTTATTCCCTTTCTTTACATTACATTAGTTGTCTGTTATGACACAGTTTTATACTTATTTATCCCATATTGTACGGTAAAATTTAGTTTTTTGCATCTACAATGTTGGATAGGGTTAAGTTACCCTTGGTACATAACTAAAACACAAAAATTAGAATTTTTACTGAATTGTCTGCACTGGACAATTAAGTATTTTAGAAATTTTTCAGAAGAAAAAATGGGGGAAGGACAGGAGACATTTATGGATAACTTTATTCCCTATAGGCTATCTACAAAAATTGTGTTACATCTTTCTCCAAAAGTGCTATTTAGTACTAAGGGCTTAAGCCCCGGCTTCAATTACCGTAATAATTAACAATAAAAAATTGAATCCACACTTGTATATAGCACCAGCTATAACACAACATAACGGCGTAAGATGGCGACCTGCTCGCGGTAGCGGCATTAAGAGGATTGAATATTTTCAATTCTTTTACGCCGAGTACTACGTAGGCCAATCACGAGACAACATTTCCAAACACGAGAGTCATTGCAGTGCAAGCTTATAACAAGAACATAGTTATTAAATTAATTTTGCGGTACAGTTAAAATTTGCGTTTATTTAAATAGTAGCGCAATTATTATCACGTATACCACATTTTAAATATCCCGAAACACGATTCCGCAAAACTTGTTTCACCACAAGCAGATAAACAAAAATAAATATCAGGTTAGCCAACACGCTGTTTGAAAATATTCGCGATACATGTACAGTCTGTCTTTTTTTTTTTTTTGTGCTCGTTTCTCATTAGTCGCGCAACAGTTTTCGTACTGCGGTTGTATGCTACGGTGACTGTAGCCTAGGCTTTGGTCAGTCAGTAGCCACAATTTTAATTCAGCCCAACATGTTAAAAAATTTCACATTGGGAGAGAAAACTACAATATAATATTATTTCTATAAATACACTTTAGGGATAATAAAGGAACCACCCTATGATTAGGTTTAAAATGTATGAAGACTTATTTGCCAGCATTTTAGGTTACTTTGGGTAGTTTAATTAGATTAGGATACATTGTTGAACTACAATGGATGAAAGACGTATGCACCGCAATTATATCGATAACAAGCGCACGTGTACTAACCACTGCCGAAGTGGTCCACAGACACACTTGTGACAACATTTCTTTGTTGTTTCCTACCAACTTGTGCAATTATTTTTTTTTAGTGTGAAATTCTCCTCTGAATACGTTAAAAACTATTCAGTTTCAACATCTCAGAACCAGGCTGCAGAAACTTGACAAACAAATACTCTTTTAAGAAAAAGAATTATCGCTGAAGGAATTAGGTATCTCTCCACCCTTCCCAGGGGGGAGGGGGGCTGCGATGGGCATAGTGGTAGGACGCTTGCCTTCCACCAATGTGATCCATGTTGGTTTCCCATATAGGAATTGTTCTGATCGATGTTGCTGGCTGGCATATTTTCTCAAGGTTTTCCCGTTTTTCCCAACCTTGAGTTTCAATGCTGCTCCATATCCGCCATATTTCACCCTCATTGGCTCTCAATACCTTGGTTATTACAAACCACCAAACCTCTCTCAACTCCTGCAATCTTAAGATGATGGAGGCCATGGTGGTGTAGCGGCTAGAGTATTCGCTGTTTCACGAAGCACACTTTTTTTTTGTATCCCATTATTATTATCCAATTATTATTATTATTATTTATTTTTACTATGCAATATGGATATTTGCACACAATTACATTAACATGAAAATATATAACAGATAAATAATATAATTTACACACGTCTTAATTCTAGCAGCTGTACAATCATGTTAAGACATGTTGGTTGCAGTACACGTTGTTATAATTCATGTACAGATAGATATTAAAGTATAAATATGTAAAGTTTACATTAGATTGAAACACAAGGTATTACATGAAATCGCCTTAAACCAGTCTTGTTCTGCGTTATAGAAATTTATCTTTATGTAAGTATTCTTCTACGGAATAGAAGGCATTATTTAAAAAGTATAATTTAACAGCTCTTTTTTAATTTCTGTAAACTATTAATTTACTGCAAATGACTGGGAAGGTTATTTATTAGTTTTGCCCCAGCATAGTATGGATTTGATGTAAATTTTGAGGTTCTGTAGGAGAATAGGTGAAGATGATTAGCTTGTCTGGTGTAGTAATCGTGTATATCACTATTTTTAACTTTTTAAATGTTTTCTATGTAAAAAATAATATTACGGTACATATACATGCATTGAAGAATGAGAATTTTGTTTCTTATAAATAGCGGCCTACAATGGCTTCTTTTTGCTAATTACTTATTAATCTCACTATTTTCTTCTGTAATCTAAAAGCCTTTTTCCATTTTGTCGATTTACCCAAAATATGATTCCATGATTTATTATAAACTAAATGTTTGAGAAATAGTATGCAACCATTGTATTATTATTACAAATCTTTTTTTAAGGTATGTACCGCAAAACACATTGAACTTAATTTTTTACAGACACTATCAACACGCTCATTTCATTTTAAATTACTGGCTACAATGAGCCCTAGAAATTTAGTACTAGTTACTGTCTGTAACCCATCTTCTTCTACTGTTGTTCATCTTTCATCCTGCATTGTATATTTATTTATTTGCATGAAATTCATGAGCATATATTTGTTTACATTTAATAGGTATTATTTTATTATACTGGAACCAACTGGACATTTCTGTCACTGTTTGTTTTATATTTTCTTCAAAAACCGCGTTATTTGAACTAGTTACCAAAATGTTTGTGTCATCCGCAAAAATTATACCTGAGCCGTTGGATATTTGTTCTGCAAAGTCATTAATAAATATTAACAATAAAATTGGTCCCAGTATTGAGCCCTTTGGCACTCCTACTCGAGTAGTTCTGGTATTGGACATAACATCTGTAATGTGATTTTTGTCATATCTTATGGAGGTGATCTGTTTTCTGTCTTCAGGATATGATTTTAACATATTATTGGTTACACCTCTTACTTCACACTGTTCCAATTTTTGCAATAAAATATTGTGGTCTACACAATCAAAAGCTTTTGAAAGATCTGCGAATATACCTGTTGAGAATTGTCTTTTATCAAAAGAAGTTAATATTTTTTTCAGAAAAAACTGTAAATAGCTTGTTCTTTGGATCTGCCCTCTACAAAGCCATACTGATGCTATGAAATAACCTTGTTTTTATTAAGAATTGTGTAATTTTATTTGTTATCAATTTCTCTAAAATTTTTGCACAGGACATAAGAAGAGCAATAGGCATATAGTTATTTATCAATGCCTTGTCACTTTTTTTATGTATTGGTACTACTTTTGCATATTTGAGTCTATCAAGAAAAATTCCCCGGGGAAGACATTCATTGGAAATGTAAGTCAAGGGCAGTTTTATTAAATAAGAACACTTTTTTTTAAGCAGAGTCATAGGTACCTCATCTATTCCTCAGGAACTTTTACTTTTGAAATTTTTGATTACATTTATGATGTCTTCTTCAGAGATAGGTGTGAAAAACAGCGTGTTAGCATTCCAAGTGTTAGGTCCTTGGGGTATGTGTGCAGGACTATTACCTGTAGCTCTGTGTTCATTTTGCAATTTTAGTGGGATGTTTGTGAAATAGTCATTAAAACTATTAGATATTTCCGTGCTATTTTCAATTTTAATACCATCAACTTCCAAGGGAAGTTTAACATGTCCTTGCCTAGGTTTCAATTCGTTATCAATAATGTTCCACGTTGCTTTTGTTTTATTTGAGCAGGAGGCTATTTTTTCCCCATTATATTCCTGCTTTGCTACTCCAAGTAACTTGTTATATAATTTTTCGTATTCTTAAAGTATAATTTTGGGGGTTCTTAGCATTTTATGCATTGTTTTTAACCTTTGTCCTGAGACTGTGAGACCTTTACTAATCCATTTTATTTTTGAGCTACTGCTACATTTTACAGATTTGAGTGGAAAGACATTATTAAAATGACAAAGAAATGCATTAATAAAATTGTTCTATGCAATGTTTGGTTCAGTTAATCTATAAATGATGTTTGTTCTAGAGAGGTTGTTCGTGGTTGTTCTGTAAACATCGTCCCATTTTTCATTTACAAGTAAGCTTTTAAAATTTTTTTTACATTTCATCTAAATATCCATGATTCATCATCAATATTAAAATAAGCATATGTCCAATTATTTGCGCTCAAAATTATAGTTTTAAAAATCATTAAGAAGGGGTGAAATAGAGTTTAAAGAAAATCAAGCGAAGTTTTTCTATTTTGCAAATGATGCAGTTATAGGAAAAGATTGGCTTTATCTAAGTTTTTTTTTATTTTGACTACCTTTGGAAAACGATAAAATGTATCAACATGTCATTTACTGTAATAATTACAGCCTACCGTTAAATACATAATCATCTAAACACACAAGTAAACTTAATTTATTTAACTTAACATCTTGTCGACAGCAGGTTCATTAGAGATGGTAAACTAAGAACACAATGAAGGGAATACAAAGATGGAATTGGTCAAATTGTCTTTATTGAGTCACCCCAGAAATTGCATGGATTGAGTTTGAGAAACCATGGAAATTACATATCATGTAGGCTACATTCAGTAGCTATTAAAAATATGAGAACTGATTTGGTTGTAAGCCTATATTCTTGTATTGATAAACAGCTGATTTCTTGTTTGTCACTAAAACTCTGCTGACTTGGGGAGGTAAAAATTGTAAGAGTGGAGTTTTTATAATGGTGTAGCCTTGTATTGGTTTACGAGATGATTTGCCATTACTAACAAATGAATTCTATAAACACCTACACTGAAATAGCAAATCGGTATCTAGGTAAATACGTATCTGCAGTTTTATAAAAGTGCCCGTACCTCTAGCGAGTTCGTAACTTACAGGTTAGACCTTAAATTCACGGCACGTTAGTAATCGTAACCCCACTTGCGAAAATTAAACACACAGCAATTGTTAATTTACAAACTTAGGCAGATAAAAATATCACTATACACAAAATAATTGTGCGATATCTTTCACGAATGTATCCACGGTATATAAGAATACACTAAACATTGCAATCGCATGGCCCGGCTCGTACGCATTTTCATACATTAATATTAGTTTTCGTTGGTCGCCGAATAAATAAAAAATAGATTATAGTTTTAAGGCGTGTTTGCATGCCAAATTCACATTTCACAAACGCAAGAATAACATAAGTTTACGGAAAATTCAGAACAATTAGTGAGTTCATATAGTACTCGCAAGGGTGTTCAATTTCAATGTAAACAAAAGTTGTCTCTCTCCCGCATGGCTGCTTTACTTGTAACGCACTCGAAGACGGCTTCAATAGCGTATTATATTCGATTTTAGTACGGTTAAAGTTTAATCGTAACTTTTAAAAGTTCCTATAGTCATCAGAAAATTATTTCCAGGAATATTTTTAAGGCAAATATAGGGAATGGGAAGCAAATCAACCAAAACTCCGTATACAGCACTTCCATTTAAATGTAAATAATTGATATTTTTACATATTTAACGGCGAAATTTGTATCTAGTTATCTTATACAAACACACTCACGCTTTATGTATATTATCGTTTAGGTCAAAAACGGTTGTATATTAATTTATGTTGATATTAATACTTAACAAAATATACGTGAAAGATAGGCCGATACAATGTTTTTGGCTAATGTTGATCACGTGACCTTTTTTACCGGAAGACAACCGTCTAACTCCACACTATAAACTGACTTCACTTGTTAACACTGCACGGTATACGACATAGCCACCCCCTGGTGCACTGCCACAGGCCTCGAGCCATAAAGGGAAATAGGTACTAGAACCAGCCTCGAGCCTCGGGCGTTAGCACAGTCAGTCTTTGATATGTTTACGTTTTCTTTCAGTACGATACGTCTGTTTTTTACTCGGCCAGTTATGCTGATGTATTATCACAAGCTCCGAGGTAAAATATTTAATTCTAATTTGCAATATGCATCTCAGCTGACTCATATAACGTAATTTACGTATTCACATGTGGTTATGAAAATTTAAAAAGAAGCCGCACTCGGTTACTAAACAAAGAACCGCTCAAAACCAACTTCGTTGAAAAACTGTAAGCTAACATTGGTTTCAGATTACATTCGTGCTCTGCAAAATGGCACCTTACATGCGGTTTTGTAACTTGCTTACGAATGAAAATGAATAGGTATTAGCAAGAACGTACAGCAGAAGCATTGATACATAGAAAAATTCATTTTTATTTGCTACTTAGTTTTACGTGTAATTCTCCGTTATTTAAATTAACTAATACTGTAATCTCAGGGACACTGTGGTGGTGTATTGTGAAGTGATATTCCCGCTCTTTGAAACAGTAAATCGGCTTTTCTACAGTTGATTTGAAGTAATAATTTTCTGGCAGAATTTGCACACGGGGTGTTTCTTCTTATATTTTATGTCTAACGGAATTCAGTATTCGTAAGATATAGGTACCTACCACAAATACTGCAAAACAGAATTATTTCAAATTATGATAAACAGAAAATATTCTATTATATATTTGACACTGCAAACACTTGTACACAAATACCAGCGACGTAGCCAGAGAGGGCGGATATGGGTGTTGTGTAACCCCACCCCCTTTTTTTACCATACGGATGTCAACTATTAGAATAAAATTGTACCTAACTAAGCCCTTAAATATTGATAAAAATAATTAATTGCTGTAAATAATGATAATGTTGCATGTTATTATATTTTGGAGTTACTTTAGTTCTAATAATTCAGAGTGACCACCCACAGGGAAAAGCCAGGAAATTTCATATGACAGGGGAAAGTGAAGGAAATTTCAGGGTATTTCACCTAGGTCAGGGAAAATGAAAATAACTGCTACTCTGCAAAAGTTCTTAGTTGTGTGAATACAGGATGATGTAATTATGAGCACATGCATTCTAAAATTGCAATATTTAGGTTTGTGAACTAGCAATAATACACTCTTGCTCAGTGTCTAAGGTTCTAGACGTACAAAATAAAGTATTTGCGTGTCTCCAGCGTGTATCGCGAGAAATGTCGATGAACCGAATAAAATGTTGGAACTGCGGATTTGGGCTGTTGCAGTATAATTTAATTAAACTTCACTAATATAATTTTTTTCTGTCAGCTGTGGAGAATAAGGTATTTGAAGGTTTCGATTCTAACACAGGTCAGGGTTAATGGTAAGATTCTGTCTGGAGAACAGAGAAAATTCAGGGAACTCCAAAATATAATTTCAGTGGACACCCTGGTCTTAACACATAGTCAGCACCGCTAATGCCACTATAACTTCCCTCCCTTCCTTCAGTCAATGTAGCCCCTCTATTGAGATATTTTTGGCTGCGCTTCTGAATCAATACTCGAAGCAGCCTTCACACTGAATGGATTACAAAACAAAGTTTAAGAATGTTATAATTCAAGTACACACAAGTGTTTCCAAGCCTACTTTAAAATCTTAAATAATATCCAAGTGGAATTTAAATCACGAATGTGAGTCTTCATCGGAACCTATAAGTCTATATTCATTACACATTGTTGATATAGGCTATTCACAATAAAATGAGCACTTTTGAAAGCCCTCTAATCTGGAACGATAGTCAAATAATACGTTTTATTTTAACCTTAGACCTCAATTTCCGATTGCGATGGCATATACACAATGTGTTTATTACATAAATGGCAATATTTATCTAAAAAGGTAGTTAAAGGATAAAAAATTGCAGACAGTATGTAGTGCAGGAGGTGTGATGTGTGAGATTATCTCGACAGATATAATACTCTGTATATTAATCAGTGAGGTAATGATATGGTGATATATATAACACCTTTTTGACTACCTTGATAGCTTGGAGGTCCCTGGAACTCTGAAATGCCCAAAAATCTAACCATTTTATGGAAGGAAAGATATAAGTAAATTCAAAATACTTTACTAACATAATCAAAATAAGAAATAAATCAAGCAAATAATTAACGATAACACAAAAATTAGAATAACTATCCGCAAATAAAAAAATATTAAAAGAGTGAAATATATATTGACTTTTAGTTTGGGTTGTCTGCGAAGTTACTTTAAACACAAGTAGGATTGCGTATACTTGAGAAAGATTAAATTTCACCATCCTTACAATAAGAAGCATTCAATCAATTATTAAAATTTTAAGTGATAGATAAAAGAAAACATTTAGTGCTGCTTTAAAAAATTAATTTGTAATAATGTCGAAACAAAATATTTCTGTTCCAGAAGTAGTCTTCCTCGCACATTTCGGTTTACGTAAAGCTGACTAAGCTTCAATATCAATTCAATGCCATAAGTTTCTCTACTCAAACATATTTTGAAATATTTAAATTCTCTTACTAACTTAATAGGAATCAACTCACTTTTGAATAAGTTTCAAGTATATATTAAGAAGATTTTCTTGGGTTCTATAAATATAGAGCTACGTTTACTTGCTCCAGCGAACTTGCTCAGCAGTACGAGCTGGACTACTGGCTTTAGATACCCTGACAACTGTCATATCAGCTGCAAATATTTATACCAAAAACTTTCTCAAAGTTACAGGAGCACGGATGCTTAGAAAATTATCTTCGGTTGTTACTCACGCAAGTCTCCAGACTTACTATGCCGATGGCGTCACCTGGGTATCCTGAAGACCTTACAACCATAAATATGGCGCCTGGCGCCCAGCTGAGCAACGTCTTGACGTCAGCTTGAAACACTGCAAATCTAAATCCTGATTGAAGTACAGCCCTCTTTTTAAACATGTTTGCTTCAATTAACTAAACTGAACTTCTGGGACCTATGCATATACCTATCCTTAGGTCAATACTGGGGATTTCTAAGCTAGAAATCCCAGCAAAATATTTTCCTATGCTTACATTTGAAAGGTCCCATACAGAAGCCTTGACTTCCGGCAAATATATTACTAGCTAGCCAAAAACGAACTACTCCCGGTAAGAAATAGAATAAAATAAACCAAAACATAAAATACGTTTCAAATAATGAAAGAAAATAATAAAACTATAAAATTTACAAAATAATTACTGAAAACAAAAATTACACGTAAGTTTAACAACAGATATTTAAATAATAACATCTCAGATCTCAGAACAAGGTATGAAATTATCATATAATGGGGGGAAAAAAATGGAAGGGTGGTTTAAAAAATTAAAATGACGTACTTTATATATATTGCCAATACTTATTTGAGGGGTACGGAAAATATAACCAGTCCAAATCATATGTAAAATAAACACGTCACTGTCCCAAATACGTCAGTATCTGATTTGCCTACTTTAAACATAACCTATTTGCATAATCACTGTCGAACCACGACAAGGGAATAGTAAGTAGGGCCTCAAAGTGGCCATTTTACAATGAATAGCCTATACTCAGATTTACAAATAACTTTTTGGCCTTATATATTCTTTATGTAATGTGGTGAAATATTATAAATTAAATATTTACAGACACCAAACTCTAACAAAGTGTGAAAGGAAAATTAACAACTCATGTTTCATCGTGTACAGTATATTGCTTCAGAATTGTTCAATCGGCCCAATGGCTGAGTAGTAGGCATACGGCGGAGCGGGGGCACAGGCTTCAGGCTGAGGATATGAGGATCTAACCGCCATATTGAATTCCGGACTTCCCGCTCTATCATTCCGGCCATGCGACCGCCATTTTGGAATTCTCCATGTTGATAGCCAGTACACCGCCATTTTTAAGCCAATACGCCACCATCTTGGACCGCCATATTTGTATCCAGTATGCCATCTTTGTAGCTTGTATGCTGCCATCTTGGACCACCATATTGGCAACCAGTATGTCATTTTTTCATGCTCTTGCATACAGAGGGTTTTCTCTTGCATTCTTTCTTTCCATTTTTTCTCTTTCTTTCTTCCTCTCCTTCTATCTTTCTTTCTTCTCCTTATCTTTCTCTCTCTTTCTTTCCGAGTACTCCAATTTTTTTCTCTTTTGCATTCTTTCTTGTTATTTCTCTCCTTATTTCCTTTCTTCATTTCTTTCTTTCTCTTTCTCTCCTTATTTCTTTACTTCCTTTCTTTTTCTCTCTTACTCTTACCTTCATTTGAAGCCATCTTTGTTTATATTTGTCATTTATCTCTCACCTTTGTTCGACGCCATCTTTGTTTTTTTGGTTTGTCATTTGCTACTGGAGGCCGCCAGCTTTGTTTATATTTGACTCTCACCTCCGTTCGACACTTTTTTTCGTTTGTCATATGTTTCCCACATTAGTTCTGGCTTTAGCCAGTAGGAGTGCTGGTTTCACTCTCGTTCGATTAGTCGATCTCGCATGTGTCGCATGCGCTCCACTGATTACTCACCTTTGTTCGACTGCCATATTTGTTCTGAAATTGGCTGCTAAGGGTGCTGCTTTTTTTAAACTCAAATTTCCATCTATAATGAGCATGCAATTGAACTGCCAGACCTTGGGTCGCCCGACTAATGTCTTAGACCACTCGGCTATCGCGATATGTGCTGGGACAAGAGTTTATAAGTAGTATATAGCTTAAAGATGAATAAATAATATTTTGTCTCTCATTAAAGACATAAAATTGTTTGTATATAATATTATATGTTTAAGTTTTTTATTATTTTAATTTAAAGTTTTTTAAGTTAAATGTTTTGTATTATTTTTAATTATATTTTTAAAGTATTTATTCTTTATTGTATTATTTGTAGTTATATATTTTAAGTATTTATTTTAATTATATTATTTTCAATTGTATTTTTAAATGTTTTTAAGTATTTCTTTTTTTATTATATTACCTATTTTAATTATTTTTTTTTTCATTTTGGTTTAACTTATATATTATTAAATATTTAACTTGTTCGATTAGTCACATTTGCTCCACAGATATCTTATACATGTTCTACTCTGCCGTCTATATAGTTCCTTTATCACCTGCTAGAGTGTGCGAATCGTCAGTGTGTAAATTTATTTACGAATTTTAAGATGTTCTTTTCCATACTCGAGAAGGTATACATTAAATTATTCTAATGTACATTCCAGCAGGACTTTGTAAAACATATTCGATTTTCAATAATTTATATTTTGAAAACAATATTTTGTCTTAATATTCTACTTTATTGAATACTCTTTAACTGTTGAACGAAAATTAAGTCACCTAGCCTTGTAACCACACATGCATGCACTCGCCGACTGTCCTGCGAGTCAGATGTGCCAGCCATGACCCGCCGAGAGTGACATCATCAACATGCACATGAAATGACGTCATCATCAAGCATCACACGGGGGAAGGGACAGAGTATAAATGACCGCGAGACAAGTGCTTGCAAACTTAAGCAATCACTCGCGCTCATGGGCATCGACACAAGGGGGGCAGGGGGCCATTGCCCTCCCCAAGTGTCGGGCAAGGGGCGGCAAGGGAGGCAAGTGGTGGTAAATCTCATCCCTTGATTAAGATAATTTTTAAAAACTCACAGCTGCATTGGGATCTGTTTAACCAAATACTTTTCGTTTATCTATAAGGATTCTTCTCTCATTTGTTCACAGTCTATTACCCTGCAAGAAAGCAGTAATATTCTATTCAACTGACATCATGTTTCAAGTATGTGACATTAACAAAGGCAATAGTACCTCACCTACCCTTATTCCTGAAAGGTATTTGTACGATGATATTTCTACCTACTCGTGTCCCCTGCTCCTCTCCATCGCATTCTTTCTTGGATCTCGGCTGCCATCCATTGGCCCGCCCCCTCTCTCTACCCTAGCTAAGGACGCCCTAATCTCATAATAATTTGCTTGCTTCGTGCTCGGCCAGCAAGAAACTTTGTGATTTAGTATTCCAGGACCTGTACTGGAATGAAGTCATTGTACGAATTGAATAGTGTATCTTAGTACTCGGCTCGTAATGAGGCATACCGATTAATTTAAGAGTGCAGCAAGAATGTGCCATAATATTACACCATTCTTTCAGGAATGTGAAGATATAAATAGTAACCATGCCAATTATCTTATATTGTTTATGTTTGTTTGTTTGTTATGCAATCATATTATAACTTATTGACAGATTTGGATGAAATTTAGTGCAAAGGTAGATTATAATTTGTATTAGCTCATACTGTATTTTTCATCCTGGAAAAAAGAACAGTTTCTTAGGGAATATATAAAATATGCCACCAACCATTTGGGTAGGTGCTGGTTGGTGGTCTGTTTTGTATTCCGAAATGAAAGTACACTATATGCTAATTCAGAGAATTAGCGTAATAAAGAAGAACAATTAAGATAGAGCACTTGGTCATTATAATTAAGGTTTGAATTTTGCACATGGATGGAGCTGCAGGTAACAGCTAGTATGTTTATATTTTATCATATTTTATTTACAGAACTTTAAAATGCTAATGTGACATTGAATTATGAATGTATACATATTTAGTTGCTTGCTCTAAATATTACGATTAAAGAATTTAAATAAATATTAAGGCAATAGATTATGGTAACTATGTTTTATGAGCTTATATTGGCTATGGCTATCTCAATGAAAATTCACATTCAGTGAAAAGAGTAGAGTTAACAGTACTCGATTATGTTTTCCGTACAGTATTATGCTAAAATTTTCTCTTAAAATGTGAGGTCAGCCAGTAATTTCAATGCTGTGCACTGCGATGTACATTACAGCTTGCATCGTCTTTCATAAACGTGTGCAATTTTTAGACTTAGCTATCAGTAGTCATGTCGTGTTAATAAGCTTGCTTATTGTTGTTGGCACTTTTAATTTAACAAACTAAATAAAAAAATAATGTAAATTCATATGTTGGCACCCAGACAGGTATTTTTACTTACAAAAACACTTGTGTTAAAATGTGTTGTAGCCTTTTTTTTGTATTTAACACAGTTATAGGTATGAAATAAAATATATGCCTTGATTGAGGTACAATATACACACCGAGAAACAAAATCCACGAGGTACAGTATACGTGCCGAGAAACAATATCCATGAAGCATTAATTTAAGGATGTCATTTACACACTACTCCTATGTAACGTAAGGCTTGTAAATTTTTTTCCAACACGCCATCCCATAACCATACATAACAGTTCAGTATCCACTGAACCTAACCTAAGATAATTTCTTCACCTAACCTTACTTTACCTAAACTAACTTCACCTAACATAACTTAGCCTAACCTAAGAATAACTAACCCAATTATCCTTTCAGAACTCTTCATATATTTTTATATCTGTCGACATTCGCTTAACCAAACGGTTATACTCTAGTCATCGCCAGGCCCCTCTTCATCTCCCCTTCCTTTCAGTCGTACTTAAAAGTCATATCCAATGGTACTGGGTACTAAAACAGATATATAGTACCTTTCACCGTGATATTAGCCTGCCTCATTCATGCTATTAACAATACAGACCATATACACCACCATACCTCAGACTTACTGATCAATAACAGGAGTCAGCTATATTGACTATCATTTCAGCCCATTTAATTTCACCAGTTACACATATAAAGAAGCCATACCAGCTAAGCATTCTGCCCCTCCCATTCTAACTAAACATTCCGCCAAACCATTTCACTCTTACATACTAATCACACAATTAAACCATTCTCCTCACACCAGCGAAGCTACATTTTTGTCATACTCCCAAAATAACTTAACATGTGATTTGACCTAACCAATCATATCCAAGGTACCACATTTAGCACTAAAGGCACCAAACTTAGCACCACCACAATCCAATCACATCCAATCATCACCAATCATTTACCAATCCTCACCAATCCTCACCAATCTTCACCAATCATCCACAATCCTCACCGATCCTCACCAATGCTCACCGATCATTCACTGATCCTCATCAATCATTCACAAATTCTCACCAATCATTCATAAATCCTCACCAATCATTCATTATTCCTCGCCAATCCTCGCCAATCATTCACCAACCCTCACAAATCATTTACCATGCCTCGTCAATCATTCACCAATCTACCTACCAATACACCTGATCTTTCATAACCTATACACTAATTCTCACCAGTCATTCTCCAATCATCATCACTATTCGCCAATCATTCACAAATCCTCACCATTCCACACCCACCATTCACCAATCATTCGCCAATCTTCACCAATCCACTTAGGAGTCATTTAGGAGTTATTTTGAGTCATTATGGAGTCATTTTGGGGTCAAGGGATCAAGGGCCAAGGGTAAAATAATCAGTCTTGTGAGTGGCAGGTCTGCATACCGATAGGGTACACGATCAAGATGTACTAGCTATAAAAATAATCTATACAGACAGCCCACACCAACAGCCAATACCATCATGTTACTCCATCCATTTCAGTCTTTCTAAGAGATCATACAAACCAAAAAACATACTAGACAGACATATTAACAAAACATATTACCAAAAACAATATATCTGTAACTACCATGCAGAGAGGTCATACAGTACAAACATTCTAAAACACTTCTTCCAATGATGAGCCTACATACAATTCATATTATAATCAGACCGGTCAACATAATATTTAAGCCATACATTCTAACTTTCTGTACTAACCATCGCACCTGTCATTATGTATGTTACACTCCTGTTTAACAGCCTACAATCATGTCATACACAGAGACAAAGCTATTCCATCAAAATAAACTCCCTCCTATGATCAACCCAAACTACTGAAAGTCCCACTCACACATTTCAGACATCGCTACTGTCATACTGATAGGCCATACAAGCAAAACACACAACCAAACCGGTCAGCCATTGAAAAGACACAGGTCATCATATAGAATAGTTTAAAAAACAAGAGAGGCCGCACTCACATCTACAGCAAATCTCTCGAAAACCATTTATACATATTCTTACAGACAAAATATCCTAACTTGCTACATTCCGAAACACCCGAACACTACCTACAATCCATTCCATTACATCGGTTATACAAAACACTTCCGTTCATACCATCCAGGACAACAAAACAATCATATAAGCATTCCTAATAAATAGTCCAGCGAATATCTCTGTTAAAACATTTCATCAGATATTAGCGAAACACACATTCAAATAATACCAAAACCCATACAGTTTACCGTAGTCAATGATCAAATCGCAACGAAATTTTATTCCAATATACCATATCACAAAACCTGCAATTGAAGGGGTGATATGAAAAAGAGCCCATGTCATAAAACATAAATTTTCAGGATAAAGGAAAAAACAGCCTAGGTTACTGTCATGAAGGAAAAGACATTTAGCAAAACAACGTATCCATACCAACTTTCATTAGAAATGCAGCAATGGTATGAACTTAACTATCATGCACATATATGTTAGGTTTTTGAGGGATAATGCTGACCTAGACACCGACGAAGGTAGTTTTTCCTAAAAACACGAAAATGGAAACCAATCGAATGTTGATCAAATATGCATTTTATCTTTATTTCGCTACTGCTTATACGTACAATACACACACAACATGAGAAAATATTTTGACATTCTTCACCACTGCTAGTTATTTATGTAACTTCTGCTTTGCATTCAATAGCAACTTGTTTTGAAGCCCCCATTACATTGTTTCCAAGTCATATTTATAAAGGTGTCACAAAAAGTACATTATATTCAAACTCAAGTTTTTCTACATATTTTTTTCTAATGAAAATACATATATTCACTATAATGCACCCTAATCTTCCCCACCAGTGCTGTTGTCTGAAATGTCCAGCTCAACTTTGCTTTCAACATCAGCCGTGTCTGATCACCAAGGAAGTTGTAAGACACAATACTGCTTGGTTTCAAAACACTGTACAGTTATCTCAGATCACTAACTTATCCATTTTTCAGAGGAAAATGGCCTGGGTAGAGTTTCTGCAGAGTGAATTCCATTGGTAATTGGCATGTGTTACTTATCATGCACGATTTCCATGGACCGCTGTAGCTGTCTCTTATTTCCAAGAACTGATGATCTTTTGTTATTCTCAACATCCTGGCAGGGTTCAGCTTCACTGCTGGCCTAGGAGTTTTCAAAAAGAATAGTTGGACTGCTTCCTTGATGTTTCTCAAGTTACTCTGGTCGATATTTACAACATTGAATGGGCTTGGCTTTGATCTGCAGGATATCAAAAGGATATCCCATTCTTCTCGAATGTCAATGGTTGCTTTCCTTTCCTTTTTTTCTATGATGGAAAAATCCGGGTCATTGGGTAAAAATGAGTGGCCTCGTACAGGAAATATTTAGGTTATTCGTTAACATTTTCAAATAGTGGACTAACATGCAGAGGAAATGCACCATAACATAGTACTTATTTCGTCCTGAACAAGATCATCTTTCAGGCCATCACCTTCCGCGGACAAGTAATGAAGAAGTAGAGATGTAACATCATTTTGACCTATTTTCCCTACGCAATCGGGGTATGCATATAAAGAAACGTCATCGTCGCAAAGATCATGCACTCCAAACCCATAGTACCATAACTGTCAGGCAAAGAATATCGCATTAGTTTGAAGATGTGGAAGTGGTAGGTTTAGCATGAAATCAAATTAAATCACTTTTGCTTTTCCTTTACGAGCCATCCTCTTCCACTTCCCTTTCAGAGCATAGACTGTGTCTGCTTTTCGTAAGCAAAATTCTTTCTGGATATTTAGTTGCCATTTTTCATCTTCATTAATGCAGGTGTTAAGTTTTTGAAGTAATTCATCACAAAATGTGCATGTATCTGAACGGGGTACTCCAAATCGTTTATTAAATTTTGATGTGAATATTGTCCAGTATATTTTGAATGGGACCGCAATATGGTAGGTGTCAAGAAATATTGCATGCATATGCTTCACAATGTTTCTGGCGAATATGTTGCATGTGGGTTGTCAAGAAGGAAGTAGTGTGACTGTCTTGATTTGAAGTATTTGATGTGGTCTTCAACAAGATTAACGACTTGAGTAGGTGTCTGGTTGGGCCTGGAAATATGTTTAGCTCGACGTTCTAAAGTAGACATACCAGAGCTTATCGGTGAAGACTGAAAATGTATATGCCTGCCTCTTGATATCTCATGTATACTCATGAAAGCATCTCGACAGATTGGAATTCTTCACATGTCTTCCCCCTTTCTTAGTCGGAGTTTATAGTAAAATGTTGCAGCACGAGAAAACTTAGTAGACATCGCTACTTCAACTTCACCTTCTTCATGTGTTTTGGTTTCTTGATAAGATAGCCCTATTGTTACCTTCCGAGATCTTCTCTGTTTATTAGTATCAATTTTGATAAGGCCTGCTAGATGTTTATCTTGCAGTTCCTTTGAAGGTATTTTGTAGAAAGCCAGTAAAATGTCTTCCCTTTCATTTGCCCCTATTTTGGTGAAGCATCTGAATCTTTTGCACCTGAAAACAATAACGGAATTAAGTTATATATGACCTGACACTATTCAATGAGAATATGTACACAGGCCCAACCAGAGTAAACAGCACAGCATTGTTCTATGTACTCCATTTCACGTAACTATTTTTAATGTCGACAGTTCCGTTTTGTGTATATGTATTATCCGATGTTATACTCGTTGAGCACAATGACAGTATAAATGTAACACACTGAAGGTGACTTCAGAGGTCCCAGTTTTACATTTGTGCAAGGAAATATTTCGGCTGGCGTTGTGCTAGACGGGTACCTGTGATATCATATAGTACAGATACCAGAACTGTTTAAATTTAACTAAGTTACGCGAAACGGACAATATATACTGCTTACCAGATTTGGTTATCTTTGCACATGTCTGCATAATCTATACATTTTCAGTTGAAGGTTACTAGCATTATTTGTAAGGCAAGGTTAGCAGCATGATTTTCAACTTACATACAGTCGTCTGCAACTGTCTTAGCATTTCTTATTTTTCCTACATGATTAATATGTTCTTCGCCATTTACTTTAGTATATTTAATAAATTCTTTTATATCTGGTTGTCTCTTGCGCTTCTTCGGCATCACTAGGTCACCACAAGAACCAGTCTCCGACATGTTTAAGAAAACACTACAATAATTTGTGTTTACGCCTGTTGCCAACTTTCCTGGAAAAATAACCCATGTCATACGACAAGAGTTATTTGATCAGAAATGATTCTGACAAAGGTTGTTCTTCTAGAATCAAGCAATTTTTACATGCATATGGTGTGCGACATAGGCTACATTTCGGGAAACCTGAAGAATGTGGAGGTAGCCTATATTTGTAGCTATCCATATATATATATATATATATATATATATATATATATATATATATATATATATTAATATATAATATTGAATTGAAGTGTTGATAGGTCAACCTTGTCAATTTTGGTTGAAAATAAGATATTATATATATATATAATTGACAAGGGTTACCTATCAATACTCCAATTCAAATTTTTCAGCAGATAAAATACATTTTAACCACCAATGCTCGCAGACCGTATCATGCCACACCACCTATTTCGAACGGCCATAACATCATCTATAAACAAACATACTACCATACCATACTGTCAGAATAGTAGTAGGGTATAGTTTTTTCTGGTGCATGAGCCTGGGAGCATGGATTCTGGATATTAACCGCCAACTTTGACTTCTGACTACCTAATCTGTCATTCTGGTCACACTACCGCCATTTTGGATCCAGGTATCCTTTTATCTTTGACCTTGACATTTGAGCTTGAAAATTCAGAAAAGAAAAAATCCAAAAAACCCTCAAAATTGTTATTAAGAATTGTAAAAAGTATAAAAAATTCCGCAATATAACAAAAAATTGAAAAAAAATCCGAAAAATCCCCAAAAATCTGAAAAATCGCAAAAATAAATAAAATCTAAAATTTCTAAGAACATATCATGTTAAACTCCCACTCATCCCACCACCCTAAACGTCAACCCCTCCCCCCTTACCGACCCACCTTCTAATACTACACAACAAATAAAAATATTAAAAATGTAAAAAAGAAAACTCTAAGAACATATCATTTTAACGTCATACTCACCCCAGCACCATAAATACTAACCCCTACCCTTATCTAACCACCTTCTAATACTAAGAAACTAAGAAAAATCCCAAAAATCGAGAAAAAATATACCAAAAATCATAACTCCAGCATGTCTGTCATGGTTTCATTATCATCAACAACCAGCCAAATATCATACCACCCACCAAACAAACCACCTTATTATACCAACCATCCATACCAATAAAAGTGCTGACCACCACAACTCAGACATACAAACCAATATTTAAAAAAAATCACAAAAAAATATATAAATACATAAAAATCTAAAAACATGTCATGTTAACTTCACACTAATCCCAGCTCCCTAATAACAATCCTCCTCAATCCTCACCAATCCTTACCAATCATTACAAATCCTCAACAATCCTCAACAATCCTCACCAATCACCCTAAATCACTACCAGTCCTCATCAATCCTCGCCAATTCTCACCAATCTCAATCCTCCTTAAACATCACCAATCCTTCTAAATCCTCACCAATCCACCTCAATCCACACCAATTCTTCTCAATCCTCTTCAATCCTCATTCCTCATCAATCCTCCTCATCCCTCACCAATCCTCCAAAATAATCCTCACCAAGCCACCTCCACATCCATCTCCACAAACCAATCCTCATCCACATCCACATTTACCTGCTCCACTCGCACCACCTGCTCCACCCACTCCACCTGCTCCACTTGTTACACCTGCTACATGTGCTCCACATGCTCCCCTTGCCCCATCCTGCTCCACCTGATCCACCTGTTCGACTTGTTCTGCTTGCTCCACGTGCTCCACCTGGTCCACTTGCTCCACCTGCTTCAGTTGCTCCACCGCCTCCATTTGCTCCACCTGCTCCACTTGTTCGACCCTGAATATTTTCCCCACTTGTGGAGGACTTGTAAATTTTCCCACCGATGTAGAACTTATGTTATCTTGCACCATGTGTAAAGACTTACAAAAAATTTCCACTGTATATACAATTTAGAAAATTTTTTTATGTTGTGTAGGTATTTGAAATATTTTAACCTTGTATATATATATATATATATATATATATATATATATTTTATATATATATATTCCACTTCAGTATCAACGGATTCTAACTTCACCTAAGCTAACATAATCTAACCATCACGTAACAACTCATTAAGACATTCTGTGTGTAGGGTTTAGAATATATGTTCATATTGTGTAGGATTAAGAATTTTTTTTTTTAATTGGTCAAGTCCATTCTACCCGATGTCAAGACATGTAAATTTTACCTCTGGTGTAGGACTCAACCATTACTTTAGGACTTTAGATAGCGATGATGTAGGTCGCGGCTCCATGATCGTAGAGGTCATAGGCAGACCTTCGTATTCGCAATTCAACTTCGCGGTATGCGAGCACTCTGAGAAAACCCTAATACTCGTTCGCCTCGGTAGAAAACACTATTACATATAGGTTGGATATATATATATATATATATATATATATATATATATATATATATATATATTGGAATGTTTATAAATATATGTAAGAAGTGAATATACATAATTATGTATAGGTATAGCCATATAAATATGTTAATATAAATTAGCTTTCAATATATTTGATACATAATTATATATAGGTAAATGTAAGTTACTATGTAAATATAAAATTATTTTCTATTTTATTTGTACATAATTATGTACACGGATATGTAAGTAAATATGTATATTTATAAGTATATAAAAATAAAACTATTTTCAGTTTAATTTATATGTTTAGGTATAGGTATATAAGTATATAAACATAAAATTATTTTCTATTTTATTTATGTATGTATCATGCACAGATAACTATGTAAATATACAATTATTTTTAATTTATTTAATACTTAAGTATGTATAAGTATATAAGTATGTAAATATAATATTACTTTCAATTTATCTTATAAATAATTATATATAGGTATATAAGTGTATGTATGGAAATATAAAATTAATTTAAATTAATTTTTACATAACTATGTACATATAAATATGTGATTAAAAATTTTATTTTATGTCTGTATATATAAGTATTTACTTAAAAATATGGGAATATAAATAGTTTTCAATTTATTTTAACATAACTATGTATATGTAGAGGTATATAAGTATGTAAATATAAAATTATTGTCAATTTAATTTATATGTATATGTAAATATAAAATGTAAAATATTTTCTATTTTATTAATATATAAATATTATGTTCATATAACTATATAGATATAAAATTATTTTCAGTTTGTTTGATACATAACAATGTATATGTGTATAATTATGTAAATATAAAATTATTTTCAATTTATCTTACACATAATTAGGTACAGTTATGTGTATAGATAAGCATAAAAATATAAAATTAATATCAATTTATTCTATACAAAAATCTGTACATATAAATATGGTTATATTATATTATTTTCACTTTATTTATTCATAACTATATAATATAGGTTTATAAGTATGTCAATGTTTAATTATTTTCAATTTATTATTATAAGTATGAAAATATATAATTAATTCCAATTTATTTTATACATAACAGTGTACATATAAATATGGGAATATACATTTTATTCTGTTGGCGTTATATAAGTATGTACATATTATTATGGGAATATAAAATTCATTTAAATTTATTTTAAGATGTATACATATGCCTACAAGCATCTTTATATAACACATTTATATGTAAATAACTATATGTATTCATCTCGATGCGAACAAGTATTTGAGTTTTCTCGCACAATGCGAAGTTGAATTACGAATACGAAGGTCTACATATGACCTCTACGATCATGGAGCCGCGACCTGCATCATTGCATCCTACATGAATGATTGAGTCCTACACCAAAGGTAAAATTTACAAGTCCTGACATCGGGTAGAATGGACTTGACTAAGTTAAAAAAATCCTAGTCCTACACAATATGAACATATATTCTAAGTCCTACACGAGGTGTCTAAATGAGTTCTTACATGATGGTTAGATTGTGTTAGCTTAGGTGAAATAAGGATCCATTTATACTGAAGTGAAGTTAGGGTAAGTGAACTGGATGTCGAGTAAAGATGAGTAATGACTGACGGAATATAAAATATTCAGAGTTTTTACATGGGGGAAAATAAATATATAAAATTCCTACACAATGTAAAACATTTTCGAAGACCTAGCCAACATAAAAAATTTTTCTAAGTCGTATATAGAGTGGAAATTTTTTTCTAAGTTTTTACATGTGGTGCAAAATAATATAAGTCCTACACCAGCAGAAAAAATTACAAGTCCTACATGAGTGGGGGAAAATATCCAGAGTCGAGCAAAGTGGAGCAGTTGGAGCAGGTTGAGCAAGTGGAACAGACAGAGCAAGTGTAGAATGTGGAACAAGTGGAGCAGGCAGAGCAGGTGGAACAGGTGGAGTGGGTGGAGCATGTAAATGTGGATGTGTATGTGGATTGGTGTGTGGATGTGGTTGTGTATGTGGAGGTGACTTGGTGAGGAGGATTGGTGAGAATTGATGAGGATTGGTGAGGATTGAGGAGCATTGGTGAGGATTGAGGAGGATTGGTGAGGATTGAGGAGCATTGGTGATGATTGAGGAGGACTGATAAGGAATTAGGATGATGGTGCGAACTGAAGAGTATTGGTGAGGATTTGTGAGGATTGGCGAGGATTTGTGAGGATTGGTGAGGATTTGTGAGGATTGAGGATTGGTGAGGATTGAGGATGATTTTTAAATTTATTTAAATATTTCTTTTGTGATTTTTTATTTTGTTTCGTACGACAGAGGTGTGGTGGTCAGCAGTTTTATTGGTATGGATGGTTGGTATAATCAGGTGGTTTTTTGATGGGAAGTATTATATTTGGCTGGTGTCTGATGGTAATGAAGCCATGACAGGCATGCTAGAGTTAAGTTTTTGTGTATTTTTTCTCGAATTTTGTGATTTGTTTTAGTTTTGTAGTATTAGAAAGCGGGTAGGTAAGGGTAGAGGTTGATGTTTACAGTGCTGGGGTGAGAATGAGGTTAACATGACATGTTCTTAGAGTTTTCAAATTATTTAACATTTTTTTGAGTTTTCTTTGTTTTGTAGTATTAGAAGGTGGGTTAGTAAGGGTGATAGTTTATGTTTGGGGTGGTAGTATGAGGTTAATTTGGTATGTTCTTAGAGTTTAGAGATATTATTATTATTATTATTATTTTTTTAGATTTTTGTGATTTGTAGGGATTTTTTTGGAATATTTTTTGTTTTTTTTTGTTGGTATATTACGAATTATTTAAAAATTTATAATTTTTAATTATAAATTTTACTGATATTTTGGAACTTTTCGTGGATTTATTTATTTATTTTTTCAATTTTCTATGTCAAAGGATAAAAAATGGCGGTCGTGTGACCGGAATGGCAAAGCAAGAAGTCGGGAATACAAGATGGCGGCCAATATCCATAATCTATGCTCCTAGGCTCCTGCACCAGAAAAAACTATACCTTACTACTGTTCTGACAGTATGGTATGGTAGTATGTTTGTTATTAAATTATGTTATGGCCTGTCTAAATAGGTGGTGTGGCATGATACGGTCTGCGAATGTTGATGATTAGAATGTTTTTCCTGTTGGAACATATGAATTGCTGGTTTGGTGATATGGTCTATTGGAATGAGATTTTGTTACGGTTGGATCGTTGACTATGGTAAACTGTATGGATTTTGATATTATTTGAATGTGTGTATGTTTAACTATTACATGATGAAATGTTTTAACAGAGATATTCGCTGGACTATTTATTAGGAATGCTTATATGATTGTTTTGTTGTCCTGGATGGTATGAACGGAAGTGTTTTGTATAACCGAAATTATGTAATGAAATGGATTACAGGTAGTGTTTGGGTGTTTCGGAATATAAAAAGTTAGAATATATTGTCTGGAAGAATATGTATATAATGATTTCTCGAGAGATTTGCTAGAGATGTGAGTGCGACGTCTTTTGTTTTTATAACTATTCTATATGATTACCTGGGTCTTTTCATTGGTTGACTGGTTTGGCTGTGTGACTTCCTTGTATGGCATCAGTATGATAGTAGCGATGTCTGAAACGTGTGATTGGGACTTCTAGTATTTTGGGTTGATCGTAGGATGGAGTTTAGAAAGTTGGAATGTATGGCCTTAATATTATGTTGACTAGTCTGATAATATGAATTGTATGTAGGCTCATTATTGGTAGAGGTGTTTTTGAATGTTTGTACTGTATGACCTCTCTGCATGGTAGATATAGATATATTGTTTTTGGTTATATGTTTTTTTAGTATGTCTGACTCGTATGTGTTTTTGGTTTCCATGATCTCTTGGACAACCTGAAATGGATGGAGTAACATGATGGTATTGCCTGTTGGTGTGGGCTGTCTGTATGGTTAAGTTCTATATAGTTAGTACATCTTGATCGTATAACCAATCGGTATGCAGACCTGCCATTCACAAGACTGATTATTTGACTCTTGGCCCTTGACTCTTGACCCTTGATTCTTTGACTCCTAAATGACACCAAGATGACTCCAAATGAGTCCTAAACGAATCCAAATTAATCCTAAATGACTAAATTAATCCTAAATGACTCCAAATGACTCCTAAATGACTCCTAAGTTACTCCTAAGAGGATTGGTAAAGATTTGTGAGGATTGTTAAAAGATTTATGAGGATAAATGAATGATTGGTGAATATTGATGTTGATTGTTATGGATTAGTGTATGGATTGTGAAAGATCAGATGGATCAGTAGATGGATTGTTGAATGATTGGTGAGGGTTGGTGATTTATTGGTGAGGATTGTTGAGGATTGATGAATGATTGTTGAGAATTGGCGAGGATTGGTGAATGATTGGTGATGATAGGTGAGTATTGGTGAATGATTGGAGAGGATTGGTGAGGATTCATGAATGATTGGTGAGGATTTGCGAATGATTGATGGGGATTGGCGATGATTGGTGAATTATTGGCGAGAATGGGTGAATATTGGTGAGGATTTTAGGTGATTGGTGAATGGTTTGTGACGATTGGCGAGGATTGGTGAATTATTAGTGAAAGATTGGCGAGGATTGGTGAGAATGGGTAAATTTTTGGCGAATAGTTGGTGAGGATTAGTGAGTGACGACACACGATTTTTAATGGAAGACTAGGCATAACCCCGTACATACATACATTTATATATACACACCTACACACATACATATGCATGTATTCATACATATATATACGCATACATTCACACACATACGTACATGCCCGTGCACAGGCTATGACAATGAGAGGTGGTGGTTTGGTAGAGACAAAGCTATGTTAGCTTCGCTATCAGTATCAGTTTCACAATGAAAATCATTTTCTGGTACATTCCATTTATGAACCCCAAAAACACTCATTATTTCAACACTTTATCACTGCTCAAAGTTTGTTGTTTCATTAAATTTCTACATCTCCCGATTTATTCATAATCCCCACCCCTTGATAATAAATTGAACTTTCTGGTATTTTTCCAGAAATGTGAATTGTGGTCGAAACTTTCCATTGACCAATCCATTAACAAGTAAGCAAATATAATTTAACTGAATCCCAGTTAGGATTTAGGTAACATCATTTTACAACTACCACACCTCTATTGGCCGTAGACGGACATCAGAGATAGATTTGCATTCGAGTCGGAGCAAATCTCTTCAAATTACCAACCTTATAAATAACACTGTACGAAAACTTGACAAGTGAATAAATGTTTTGCACCCGATAATATTTAAATTTAGCAGTCACTTTGACTTGGCTACATACAGTTTTGCATGTGTTTTCAGGTAACACGCCTCGAGCTTTTAAATTTATTTAAGTTTTGATAATAATTAATAAGGCACGTTAATCCGATGTTTTGTTTTGAGACGCTGAAAACATTTGTGCTGACAAGAAGAAACGTTTAGTTATAGCTAGTTTCCGGATAACTAAGCATTGCTAAACATTAATTTTTAAAAAGAAAACACCCCCTCCCCCCGTCACGAAATACATATACGCTAACATAGACATCCCTGGCGTGCATACAGAAATATCTATTGACTGCGAGACAGTAAATTACGCGAGATCTTAACGCCCAAATAAAAGTGCACTGTTCAAACTGGCGGTATCTCAGACCAGTTTCGTTTTGTTTTATACACGTAAAACATTATGTACCACAGTTTAGTGTCTCGGTCTCACATAGGCTACGTCATACAAGTATACTGTTCAGTGGCATGTACAAGGCAGTGTTGATTTTTACATGTGAATGAAGGACATGCAGTGATCCAAAAGAAGAAGAGATGGGTTTAGAATTTACCTGCAAACCAACCAAGTTAGTTTACATAAATCGTCAAAGGAAATCAAATAATTTCTTGTCCTTTTACCGTGAAATAAAACAATTTCTTTTAGAAATGTAAAAAAAATGAAAAACTGATTTCTACACGTTATCCCACAATGCATATCCAACAATATAGGCTATTCGCAGTAAAATGAGCACTTTTGAAAACCCTGCTTAGAATCTACTTGTATGCACGTTGCGTATTCTTCCGCCTTATGTAAGAATAACATTTATTGTCATGGGTCTCATCACTTTATTCATGCATCGGTCAAGCGAAACTGTGGAATTATTATAAAAGTAAATATTTTACATACCTGCTCATTTTTATACTTAGATGGATTAAAAAAAAAAACTGAAAGAGAAAGAAATAATTTCAATGATCAGAAATGGTTACCTAGCACTTTTGATTAGACGTGAAAATACAGAACTACTTCTCCCTCCATCGTTACCAACTTTACTGGGCATATGTCACTCAGGGCGCCCATTAAAATATATGCAGGTACGGGCAGTGATTTTTCTAAGGTTTATTCAAAAGTGCTCACTTTATCGTGAACAGCCTTTACTAACATTGTAAAAAACTGTATAACTACGTACGTTAATGTAAATACAGAAGCCGTATTCGAAACGGACATCTCAAGTTGCGATATCATTGTGCGAAAATTATTACAATATTTTGTTGTAGTTTAAGAATTGCAAGTGTACCACTTGTAGTGTTTTGGAGAATCTTTCTGTAACTGTCGTATTCAGTGTACTTTAATGTATTTTGTTAAATATTTTTGGTATGGGCGGCCAGTGTATGTTGATTGGTGTAAATCATCATGGTTGAGGGTATGATAAGAAGTTCATTGTGTTACTGGTATGGGCTGTACGTTTGCTTCAGATGGCCTGTGTGGACGAATGGTTCAGGTATGCTAGAGTTATAGTATGAGTGTATTTCGTCTGGTGTTAGTTGGTAGGGCAGATGGCAGGGATATTTGTTTATCGGTTGGTCTGGACTCTATGGTTTCTGTTAACTTGAGTTATGATGGATAGTACGATTGATATGTTGGGCGGTATGGTTGAATTGAGTTTTTCCTTGTTTATATGCGAAGGCATGTTTGATGGTCTGGTAACAGTAATTAATGATGGTAATTAATCATGGATTGTATGTTGCATGATATGTTTTCCAGTATATCGGTATTGTGATTGCTGGTATATGTCGAATGGCGTGGACAGTATGTGTGTGTCGACGAGTCCTATAAGGCTAAGGTGTGCTAAAGTTAAAAAATGGGTTCGGTATGGGTGGTCAGTGTATTTTGAGAAGTGTTAGGTAAAGTGATATGTAGGTCGGTGGGCAGATAATTATGTGGGTAAGTAGGTAGCTAGATTTAGAAGGGTTTCAATATGTAGTGTGGTGGGTAGGTGGATTTAGCACTGTGCAGAGGTTTAAGTAGAGCAGTGGTTAAGTAGGTTGGTTGTTAGAGTGGTGAGTAGGTGGGTCGAGTAGTAAGTGGTTTCAGCAATTGGTGGGTAAAATGGTAGGTAAGTTGGTAGGTAAGAAGAGTGGTATTTGGGTGGTTGGGTAAAGTGGTAGGTGGGTAGTTGGGTGGAGTCATAGGTGGGCAGAGCAGTAGGTTGGTAGGTGGGTAGAGCAGTGGGTTGAGTGGGTTGGTGGGTAGCTGTGTAGAGCAGTGGATTGGTGGGTAGGTGTATAGAGCAGTGGATTGGTGTGGTGGGTAGGTGTGTAGAGTAGTGGGTAAGTATGTAGCATGCGGAGCAGTGTGTGAATGTGCGGAGCATCATGCGAAGCGTGCGGAGGGTGTGGAGAGTTGTACGAAGTGTGCAGAGATGTGTACAGAGGGTGCGGAGAGGGTTGCGGAGGGTGCGGTGTCAATTGCAGTGCATACAGTGTCAATTGCTGTGCATGCGGTATCAATAGTGGTGCATGTGGTGTTAATTGCGGTGTGTACTATGTCAATTGTGGTGTGTGGGGTGTCAATTGCGGTGCATACGGTGCTTGTTGTGTTAAGTGCGGAGGGTGCGGAGATGATTGCGGAGTGAGCAGAGAGGAGTCTGCTGTGAGGATTAAGTAGAGCTGTTGAAATGTGGTTACGTAGAATGATAAGCAGTTGGTTAGGTGTGTAGAGTAGTAGGTATTTCTGTAGGTTAGTAGAGCTTTAGGAATGTCCATAGGATGGTAGAGTGAAAGGTGGATAGGTAGGTAGCTAGAGCATTTGGTAGGTGGGAGGATGTAGATGGGTAGAGCCACAGGTAGGTGTCTGTGTGTAGGTGCATAGTAGTAACAATATGACGGCCGGAAATAAGATGGCGGACAAGATGGTTCTCGAGCATAGGCGAGAGGTGGAATACAATATGGCGGTCGCATGACCAGAATGATAGAGCACGATGTGGCATGATGGTGACTAATAAAAATGGAATCCAAGGTGGTGAATGTCGAGATGAAATGATAGAGCACGAAGAAATGGAATCCTTGATGTCGGCTGTCAAGGTGGAATGATAGAGCATGTACAAATGTATTCTAATATGGTGGATAATAATGTGGAATTATATAGCATTAAACAACATGGAATGATAGAACATTACAAACAACACAGTATGATGGATCATGAAAAACAACATGAAATGATAGAGCACAAAGTGGAAAAACAATATGGCGACAAACTGGCTACAATGTTGGTGGATCCCAACAATTGAGTGGGGAATTGATGGAATACTTGATAGGTGCCATCAGAGATGAATGACAGATCAGGAAGATTCAAGGTGGAATGCAAGAGTAGGAAGATATATACTGGCTACAAATATGGCGGAATCTAACATGGCGGTCGCATGGTTAAAATCACAGAGCACTAAATTGACATACTGACTACCAAGATGGTAGCCAGAAATGACACAATCCAAGATGGTGGTTGGAAATGATTTAATCCAAAATGGCGGAAGTTACAGCCGAATGACAGATCAGGAAGATTCGAGGTGGAATGCAAGAGCAGGAAGATATGTACTAGCTGACAGGAGTGCATAATTCAACATGAAGGTTGCTTGACCAGAATAACAGAGTGAGAAGTCCGTGAATCCAAGATGGCAGCCGGAAATGACGTAAATCAAGATGGCGGTGGTCGGAGCCGGAGTCGTCTCCTGACTTCTTTTCCAGAACCTACTAAATTACACTACTGGTGTACTTTCGTTTAATACATCTACCACATCCGGTCAAACCTGTCCACGACAATTGAAAGTATTGCGTTTTTTATGGTGTAAAGTGCAATGTGTACATGGACAATATGTATCTGTTATCTGCCTACATGATCTGTAATTGTATCACTACCATAAACAATAATAATATTTACATTTGTCTGTTCCAGTTTTAATGAACGCGAATGGTCACCTGATGAAAAGAAAATCTCGCACACTGTGCACATCAGTAAACAAAAAACGTATCTTAATTTCAACGATGCATCATTCCTGGTAACCAGGTTAACTGTTATCTTATGAAATTTGTGAACTTAGGCTAGAGTAAAATGCCGCGCCACCCATTCTTTAAAAATAGAGCTTTTTTTTAAGTGATACATAAATGCTCATACACGAACAATGACGGTTTTTAAAATACATTATTTATGTTGCTGTTGCTTGTGTAACAGTTTAATACTCTTTCACTTCTAATTACAAATAATACTTTGTGCATTCTGATAGACGAAACCTACCTTGGGGGGGGGGGGGAGGTGTGTAACTGCAACATCGACTAATTATGTGAACTGTATTCTGATTTATAGGTGCGATTATATCACTGGATTGGCATATGTTTTAAGAACTTTAATAGCGAGTAACCTCATGCTGCAGTAGTAGGATTTAGGGAAGTCTGGACCAATGGCGTCTGGTGTAGGATGGCAGGATTCGGCCACCGCTATGTTTTTACGATACCCGACAACCATTTTTTCCTTTTCCCCTCAAAATTTCCCTTATTTCCCTCAATATCGATTAAAATAAACAAAAAATTTACCCTTTTCCCCAAAAATGTCCTTTTTCTCCTTAAAAAAATCCCATTATTGTCTCAAAAAGGCAGAAGGCCCCAAAAATGGTTGAAGTCTCCTCATGTGCAGTACGAAGCCCCTGGAATACAATTTTCAGTCAATTTAAGTAATTTGAGGGCCTTCCATAAGACCTACAGAGCAATGATGGCCATATTGGTTTTATAGGCATAGGGTAAGCCAAATCAATACAAGGGATCCAGGATCGGAATCAAACCTAACCATCAGCTACTTTGGTTCGATCAACCATCTTGCCTACCATTTTGACCCGTATTACTCCAGACCTTGACCTATGACCTTGAAAATAAAAAAATAAGAAAAAAGATTAAGAATCCCAAAAATATAGGCCTATTATTAAAACTCATTTCAAAATGTTAAAAATGAATTATTAAAATTATTAACATATTACAAAAATGTCTTGTTAATAAATTGTTAAAAATTATTTAAAAAAAATTATTTCCAGAGGTTTCCCCTACCTCCCCGCACCAAAAAAATTAATCGGCTGTCCTCCACCCCCTCACCCATACCCAGTTAACTATCTTGGTAGGTGACCACCATCTTGGTAGGCGGCTGCTATCTTGGCAGGCGACCGCAATCTTAGTAGACATCATTTGTCCACCATCTTGGGAAGCCAGCGCCCATTAGGAATTGAACTTTGACCTTTGGCCCTTGAACCTTGACCCATTGCCTTGACTCCAAGACCTTCAATGGCCTTGAAAACCAAAACACAAGAAAAATCCATAAAAGTCTGCAAGCAAAAAACATTAGAGACTACTACCACCATGTAAGATGCATACTACCTCAACCTTGACCCATGACCTTGAAAACAAAAATATAGAGAAGAATACATAAATGTCAATAAGCAGACTACTACCACCATATTAGATGCAGGTAATCTCGACCATGACTCCATATTGAATGACCTTGAAAATAAAATACGAGAAAAATCTATAAAAGTCAACAAGAATATGACATTACAAACTACTACCACCATATCGGATGCAGGTAACCTCGACCTTGACCCCATGCCCTTGAATACCCTTGAAAAACAAAACTCTAGATAAATACTTAAAAGTTAACAAGCATATGACATTACAGAATATTACCATCATATAAGATAAAGACTACTTTAGTCTTGATCTCATGATCTTGAATGAACTTGAAAGAAAAAACTCGAGAAAAATTATATGCAAAGAGGCAGACACTAGCCGAGACTACCCGCCTTTTACGTCAGCTGCTGTCACACTAAACCTCTGAGCTTACCTCCCTACCGCTTATAATATACGAGTATGCAAGCCCTACGGCATCATATTGACTTTGAACCAATATTACTGCATCATTAATACATTGTGCAGACACCAACAAGCCAATAACGTGAGGTAGAGCATTGGGAGCAGATGAATCAAGTGAAGCAGGCGGAGCAGGTTGGGCAAGTGGATCAGGTGAAGCAGCTAAAGATTGATGGAAGGATTGGGATTGGGATTGTGATGCTGATTGCGGCGCTGATTGTGGTGCTGATTGCCGTCGCGGTGGTAAGTGCAGTACTAAGAGTGGTTATGATTGCGATTACGGAGGTAAGTATGGTACTAAGTGCGGTCTGTGTGTACGTGAGTCACAAGTTATAATAAATCCCCTCTAATTTAAAATAAAAATATTTAATAATATTGCTTTAAAATTATGTGTATATATATATTTATATAGGTCCATCGGTATATTTAAACGCTTCCTGGATAAACTGTATTTACACTATGCAATAAAAGTGCCCAGAAGTACAGCAGTCTCCCACCATGCTTCGCCATTGGCCGATGCACAACTTGGACTATGTACTGAAAAATGCAGCACCCCGGCAAGCCCCCGCCATGCTTCCCAGTTGGTCATCGCATGAAAAAGGAATCTTCGTACAGACACCCTCTCATGCCGATGAGCATTTTGAACATAGGTGAAAACTCGTAAAAGATAGCCAACAATATCCGGCCAGATGATGCCAGTCCACTGTCTTATACCGGAAGCGACTCGATGGATGGCGGCAAGACGCTGGGCCTGCGGTGGCTAGAAGGCGGCAAGACGCCGGGCCTGAGACGGCTGGATGGCGGCAAGACGCCGGGGCTGCTATACCAGAATCGGGCCAGAATCTTATTTTTGCAATTCGCGACATGTTGGCTGTGAGATATCACGCCGACATAATTTAGGTGATATCCATCTGTTATACTAAAAATACAGCGGGCCGTTGTATTTTTATTAACGGCAAACATACTGTCTCAAAAAAGACGCCATGCTGTTAACAGATTGCTAACGTCTTGCCTATTCAAAACATTTTACAAACGTTTGTTGGCAAAAAGACATCATATTTGTATCCTTATTGTGATAAAGAGTCATGTCTCGAAAACGTTAGCGGGCCGGAATAAATAAGATGACGGCCAGCTTACCGAAAAATAAAGATGCTAAATCGAATCGGGCCGGAATATAATTTTTGCTATTGGCGACATGTTGGCTGTGAGATATCACCCCGGCGTAATTTAGGTGATCTCCATCTGTTATCCAAAAGAATACAGTGGGCCTTTGTATTTTTTTCTAACGGCAAGCATACTGTCTCAAAAAAGACGTCACGCCGTTGTCAGATGGCTATCTTCTGGCATTGAAACGACAGTTGACGACAGTACAGGTATTGGGCCGACAATTTGTCGACAATAGGCTAGTAGCATATTTTCTCGCCTCTCATTATTTACAGTTACCGTTACTGCACACCTCTATTAAGAACTACTTACAGAACGAACCAGATTTCGAATTACTTTATGCATTTCAGCTGACAAGTGGGAATGTTATATATGAAACAAAGAAGTAATGTTCACCTGTTTATAACTGTATCCATATGTAGTGCCATTTAGAGCATTGATCTGTGAATAGCCAGTCCGTACAAGCTACTAAAAATGTGGTCCCGTATCGGGCAGTGGCACAAACTAATATAGAGTAAGACAAAACCAATGGCAAAGTACTTTACAATGAAACAAGGAAGAAATAAACATTAAGTGTCAATATTACTTTCAATTTTATATCAGCTCAATTCTTCGGTTTCTAGCCACAAAGATGTCGATAACGTCATCACTGAACGATGGCCTATGACGCAATTTCGACAGCATTTTTTTTCCGATGCTGATCAATGCAAGAACAGACAGTCTTTCTTGGTGCTGGCTGTTACACAAGTAGTTCTTTATTCCCTTTAAAGCTTAGATTGATCTCTCAACTGAGGACTCGGAGCTGTTATATTCATGATGAGGTTGTAAAGTTTCTGTATTTCTGGGAATACGTCACCTATTTCCGATGCTGTTAAATAGAAGTGAAGATCTGAAACAGTAATTTTGTGCATGTCACTGTCCGTAAATAAAACGTGCAGCTCGCTTCGTAAAAGCTCGGCAAATAAAAAAAAATCCATAGCTTTACTTTAGAGATGTCCCACACTCGTTCAAAACCATTTCTCAAATTGTTCAGAAAACTTTTGAAGTTTTCTATCTTCTTCAAACAAAAATGATGTCACTGATTTTTGCTTGGAGAATTTGGAAAATATAATCTAAATGAGGGGAAATGTATGAAAATATGACAAGAAATAAGAAATGAATGTCGAAGTCTTTTAAATGTGATAAAAAACCACGGGCATAACAGACTGTTTCGGAATCCCACTTGTCAGCATTTTTTACCATAGCACTTAGGAGTTCTCCAGAATTTTCCTTGTATTCGTACACAGTTTCCTCTAGCTTACTACTGTAATTCCAACGAGTCGGGGCAAGCGTGGGAATCTTTTTTTGCACCTCTTCATCTAAAGCTTACATCCTCTTTGTCGATTTTCTAAAAAAAAACTGCCAAATGCTGTGAGATGAAGAAAATGTTGCACTGTTTGATGTATCTTACAGACTGTGAAAGAACCAGATCTAACTTATGGTTGTAACAGTGAATAAAAAAATAGCTTGATCACAGACTGCTCTAATTTTGGTCTGCAGTTCACCATTTTCTCCAGCCATCACTGCAGCTCCGTCGTAAGCTTGCGCTACTAACTTATCAAAAATTAAAAGTCTTCTAAGATTTGTATAGCATGTTGATAAAGACCGCCAGCTCTTATATCATCGTTAACATCAATGAACTTTAAAAACCTTCCCTCGACATTCCCATTTCTTGTAACATAACGCAGTACAGACGATATTTGCAATTTAACTGCTATGTCGGTTGTCTCGTCCAAAATCAGTGCCACGAAACTTGATTCCGATATTTATTTCTTTATTTCACTTAGCAGTAAATCAGACATGGAAAACAGCATATCGGTCTGGATGTCACTTGAGTTTTCAGGGTGAATATTAAGTTCATGGTCATACTCAACTAATTCATTAATTCTATATGATTCCCTTTGTTAAGCGCTGAAGTAGACTTACCATGGCCAGGATAAGCCAGTTATTGTTTTGCTAAAAATCAAGTCATTCTTATTAGATGGCTCACGATCCGTCTGTTTTTTCGTACTTTCTCGTTGTTCATTTCAATGCTTAGCCGATACTGACTGCTAACTGCAAATTCAATACGCGTTTTACCGAACTGTTTCGGCTCTTTTAAACATACAATGTGGCTCTGAAACAACTTGTGCCGCTTTTCTGCTTTCTTTAGATTATTTAAATCACAAAAAGCAGAAGTATTCCACAATTCTTTTCTTTTCAGAAAAGTGAGTAAGGCCAACAAAAAAGTTTAATTTTCTTGCAGCCACACAACCAAGAAATGACTTCGTAAGTGCTTCAATGGAAATGCAGCGTGAATGCATTTGTTTTAGTTTCTAGAGCTAGAGGAGGAGTAGGCCTGCCAGTGAGAATTATTTGATTTTTTGGCCAAAACTAAGAGCACTAAGGCCGTGTCTCAATTTAAAGAATACTCTCTGGAGAGCGAACTCTTTCGCACAACCTGTCGAAAGCACTGCTTCCCGCTCTCTCGTGCTCTTGCTCTGGGAATTGAGACTCTCGTTTCTCTCCGACATCAGGCGAACAGCTGATGCCAATAGGCGGGAAATCATGTTAAGCTAAAATCGCGGTCATAGCTATTGTAAGTAATTTATGTGTGTTCAAAATAACTCACAAATAATTATAGCACTACCAAAAGTTTCATTAGCGCATAAAATACTATTATTTCTGTTTTATATTTTACCATCGTGTTACAGCAAAGTAACGAAAAAAACGAGACATAGAAATACGTATTTATATTTTTATAAATAGCCTACATGTTTCGTATATTATTTCGATGTTTAAAACAATTTGAATTATTCACTCACAATTACAATACAACGTGGTTTTATACCGAAAAGTTACTGTTACCTTATTCAAACACTGAAATAATGTAAACAAATATGGCGCCTGCGAGAGAGTGCCAGCGATTATACCACCATTCATCTACTTGATGTTTTTAGTGCTTTTTTGTATGGTGATATAAAAGGTAATGTGTAGGGCCTATATTTCTTTACCAAGGGGATGTTGCTAGGGGCTTAAAAAGGAAGGAAGAGGGACAGTATGAAAACTAAAGAAATCTTTGTATGGGTTGAAAGACTCACCAAAAAATTGGAGTGAAAACTTTCATGATGTAATGAAACAGTTAGGCTTTGTGAGATGTGATTATGAATACTTCCTGTACACCAAAGTTCAAGTTGATTGTAAAACATACTTGTTCTTATATATTGATGATTTATTACTAGCTTCTAATAGTGAGCAAGAGGTGGTATCTGTATAGGGATTGTTGAGCAAATATTTCTAAATTAAAGATCTAGGACAAATTTGTCATTATTTGTAATGTTATAGATGAGATATTCCATGCACAGTGTTTGTTGAGAATGATGACGATACAGACTCTCGCTCGTAGTAGCTGTTGATGACGTGTCTTGTTCACAAAGGCGCCGCTGTGTGTTGCGACTCGTCTGGAGCAAAGTTCTGAAGCTGGCGGAGAGGAACCGCCCCCCCCCCCCCCCCAGCGTTGTATCATGATGGGACGACGGACTGCGCGGCTCCCGTGCCGGGCTACGTGCAGCCTTCCTTGCTCACGTTCTTCCGTTCGGACGTTCCGAGCCGATCCAATCTGGGCGAAACAAGTGCGCGCCCACTTTAAGCCGCTTTTTCGATGACATCACGTAGCACGTTACAAGTAACACGCTTACGTATACTGGCTACACCATGACTTGTCATGTTCGTAGCTAGGGCGTGTGGCACTTAGCGCCAATCATCTCGGGAAAGAGTGAACACTGGGGTACCCCTGGGCCGCGGTGGTTTGGTAGTCAGGCTACTCGCCTCCCATCAATACGAGCCTGGTCCTATACCTGGCTAGGTTCCCTGCCCTTGCATTCCGAAGCTGTTTCATACTCACCTCGCATACCCTCATCGACCGAAATCACTTCACTCACTTACTGGGGTGGCCGTTCTTTGTTGGGATAACAGTTTGCTATTGACGATCCGAAAACACACACTCTAACACACGAACTTCTTAAGCTTTACCGATGAACACTCAGTTTTGTATCAAGCCGCACGAACAATAACTTGTCGTGCACACTGAGAAAGTGACTTGCTTGCAGCACACACTTGTGCTTCACAGGCAGAAATAAACTCACTTTCATCACTGGCCTTGCCTACAGGTCGCGCGATAACCAGGCCAACCGCTGAGGGCGAACGTGTGTTCTCTCTCTCTCTCTCTCTCTCTCTCTCTCTCTCTCTCTCTCTCTCTCTCTCTCTCTCTCTTGTCTAACTGTAAGCGAGTTTTCAAGACCCGTGAGTGGCGCTTCCGTCGAAAGTTCCGCCGTCACTCAAAGATCAAAAGTTCCTGTCAACACGAAAATATCTCCAGACAAAACTTCTAAATATTAATTATAAACCAGTAATTTTGGGGGTAAAATTTGTCACGTTTGCGTGGGGCAAATAAAAATCAGGAGCGTCTCGAGATAAAGTTTTGCTACAGTATTTTGAACAATGTTTGTTCTAAACACGGAAACGGTAGCTAGGAAGAGCTTAACGTCTCGTCGACAGTGGGTTCAATAGACACGGAATAAGTTACAAATTTCTTTTGATCGTGGCACACTGATTCTCTGTTTGCTAGGGCTTCTATAGTCACTTAAAGTAATTTACAAAGTGGGCAGAAATAATATTTTACTTGTATAGATCTTATTAAAATAGCACTAACTTGGTTCCTTTCCTTCATCATAGACCCATTCCCCTTGTAATATTCTATGGTCACATTTGTAGACTATATTGGAATTGGACAATAGCACAATTTTCAGTCCAAAAGATAGTTCAGTTATGTGGTAATAGCCTAGCTCATTATCGTAACACATTTAATGTCTTTGATTCTAAAATGCTACTTGAAATAATTTGCATTCGGAACTCGACATTGGGAGCAAACTGATTTATAATAAGATAATAAATGGTGAATGTTTTTATTTGATCACAGCAATGGATATCTTTTAAGGTAAATGAAAAGTTTTTCTAATTGTGATTATGAACAACCTTTCTGTTACGCCATAAGGATAACTAAGGGCGACTTACAGGACGAACTTTACAAATGTTATTCATAAGATATTTGCAGGTACACGTATCATATTGCAGCCTCAGGCATTCCATTTTGATGGTGGTGAAATATATATATTGTGTTTATTGGTCACATTGCAATGTGAAATTTTCAGGAATGTTAATACGTCACTAATCTGCCAGTTCTCAGCTTAGAGCAAATATGTGCAGAGGAGGCATCACTTCACAAAAGCGTGTTAAACATGGCAGCCGGCAATACAACTGACTTATGGCAAACATTAGGGCTTGACAGCATTGTTTATAATGGTTTCGGCGGAAGAAAGGCGTGTTCAATGTCATCTTTCGATAATGGTGTTGTACTGCTGTGCATTTGAGGCCAATTATAGATATGAAAACGGAAGCCCTGTAACATTCCATAGGTAATTATGTACTTTTACGTCGATAATTTTCAACGTTATATTTTGAACGCCCACGCACTTCGGGTATGACATCACGTGACACATGTTGAACACACGTTTTTGTATGAATTGGTATATCCAACGCTCCCTCTACCCTTATATTGACTCTGCGGTTATTACTCTTGTGCGCATAAAATAAACTGGGGTTGGATTAATGGATTCCGCCATGTTGGTAGCCAGTACGCCACAATTTGTGTAGCCAATATGTCACCATCTTGGAAAACCAATTTTGTAGCCAGTATGTCGCCATCTTGGAAAACCATTTTTGTAACCAGTATGTCGTTTTTCATGCTCTATAATGCCATGTGGTTTCTCCTGCTCTATCATTCCATCTCGTTTTTGAGTCCATTTTTTTGAGATTGCAATCTCGTTTTTGAGTTTGCCCTTTTTTTTTTTAGTTTACCATCTTGTTTTTGAGTTTGCTACCGAACATAACCTCACTTAACCCTTTGAACATTGGACCCTTTGGGCACTTAACTCTTTGAACACTTAACCCATTGAACACTTAATATTATTTTATTTTTGTATTTTCACAATAATGTATTTCTGAGGTGTATTCCTGGTGAAGGTAATTAAGTACAATGTTATTTTTGGATTACTAGGTTCAATTCCCAGGCGAGTCGCTTAGTATTTATGCATTGACTGATGCAAGGGAGATAGGGATGGGGAAATTGCACTTACTTACAGATACTGCTCTATAGATGTTTCATTCCTCAATGTCCATCGCTTGACTAATGCTCAGTGACTGTTGCATTCGCTGGTCTCGTCTCGTCAGTGTGAAGGGTGAAAGGCACTTGTATTACATAATCGTGTAATGACGTAACCGTGCTTGCCCATACTTGCGTAACCATGTAATTAGCAACGAATACAAGAATAATTACCGAGCTCGATTACTGGGCAGAACACTTAATATTTCTTGGAATTAGTAATTTTTTAGAGAATACTGGGTTAGACTCCTAGTCGGAGTATTTATGTAAGTTTGGACTTTGTAATTATCGGGGATTTCCAGGAAATGCAGGTACGTAGTCACACATCGACTGCAGGTTTACAACTTGTAATACCTCAAATACCTGAACAGAACATAAAACACCCAGTACCTACAATCGATTTGATTACATCATACAGATTATACCAAAAACTTCCCTTCATACCATTCAGGACAACAAAGCAATCATATAAGCATTCCTATAGAATAGTCAAGCGAATTACTCTTACAGACTCTTACATCATCACTTTATCATATCATCATATCATTATCATGTCACCTCATCATATCATAACATATTATCATCACCACATAATCATATCACCATAACATCTTATCAATACCACATAATCATATAATCATATCATCATAACAGCATCACATTATTATATAATCACATTACCATATCATCACCACATCATCATTGTTGTAATGCCGACTTATACTTCATCTTCAATCAGATACGTTCTCAAACAATCAATGCAGTGCCAAAGCAATTGCTACAGAAGATGGATAACATATCCCATCTCACATTAATTAATATAGGTTTTCCTTTTTCATTCACAGATGACACTTTACTGGAAAAATAATTTCATCGTAAAGTCTCATATGTCTCTTCTAATCCCCATTTAAATTGCCAGAGCAGTCCATCTCAATAGCTACACCAAACATGTATATACATATATTTAATGTTCTAATATTCTCAGAGCTTACATTTGTTTTGTATATATCAAGACATTGCAACAGGTAGAGAGAGAAAATGTATATTTGGTCGTAAAGTGAATAAAAACAAGACTCTTCCATACACTTTAATTTTATTACATACATTTTTAAAAAGTACATAGTATTTCTTACATACATTCAAACATATTCTCAATTCAACGAAAATATTTACGATTTGGTCTGGTTTTATAGAATACGTCCTGCAGTGAGCACTCAAGGTAACGCTATTCGCATAAACAACATTGCAGTCATCACACATGTAGATCTTGTAGCTGATGGTAAATTGACAGTTACTATATCCATATTATCTGGTGTTAGACCAAGTCGCAAATATCATGCTTCAATATTTGCACTCGCTTCTCGGATTACAAATGAAACATAACATATAAAACAAATCACAAACACCGGGACAATTACTAAGTACACGCAATGAACTACCATTGAAAAACAAATTACAGACACGAGACAATTACTAAGTAACGAGATGAATTACCAATTAAACAAATACCGAAACATTACATATAATGGATCGCAATGAGAAACTAATTAAACAATAAGTAACGAGACTAATTATGTGAGTACCTACACCCTAAGTCCAGCTTTCAAATTTCTATAATAGCGTTTCATCAAATTCCCCTTTAGATAATAAGAAGTATGCACTAACTTTGTGACCCACAAAAACATTAGATTTTTCATCTAGACACTAGTGAAGTATGTCACATAATCCGTTACCATATACATTGGTGACTGGAAATAATCGCTGCCCTAAAATCTTGCACATTACTCTGTACTTCATTGTTCGCAAAGGGAAACAAAACACGAACTTACTGAAACTATCTACTGCTACCAAAAGTGATAAACAACAGCCCAAATACATCCAGATACACTCCCTCCAATGGAAAACTGGCTACTCTAGCACTATTTTCCCATGGCATGCATATTTAGTGGTTTTACTTTCTGGAACTCTTCACAACTACGAGCCCAGTAATTATATCTTGTGTCAAACGGGTCAAAAAACCATCGATCTAATCCGGGAAATAATTTTGTCCTGAACTAAATGACCGCCAAAAAATGAATTATGCTAATATTGTAACAGAACAAGGCACAAAACATCACGGACAAAAATGTTAAATTCTCCCGATTTTGGGTTAACATACCCTATCAAGCCCTTTCTGATCTCATATGACCTGATATTTACTGTAAAAATCAATTTTCAATTTGTGACATTCAGAGTCTGAACCTTGATGTTCTTATAGTATCCGATAAGCCTGCGGAGTTTCCTGCAATATAGCCACCTAACCCTCACCGCTGTTGGCCTTACTTTCCGGAATTGTCATAAATTCAGATTCTTTGGTTCATTATTTACTAAAAACTCGTCATTGTAATACATGCATGATAAAAATCTGCAACACCGTTATCAATGCCCTTTTTATAGTGCTTTATATTATAACGATACTTAGTAAGACACACCAACCTTCGCGCAATGCGACCTGCAGGTTTAGCAGTACTTAATACCCAAATGAGGGTTTGATTATCCCCGTGCAAGATAAACTCGGGGAGCTCCAGATATTCAGAAAATTCTTGCATTCCGTATATGGTGCCTAATACTTCCTTTTCATAAATGGTATATCGTTGTTCAGCTGGTGTTAACAATCTACTCCCATATGCCAGAGGCGCCAATTTTCCCTCCAGTTCATAACCCTCCTCCCAAAGCCAACGAACTGGCGTTAACCTGAAGAGCGATATTCTTATACAAATTGGGTAATTGCAACACGGGAGATGACGAAATTTTTTCTTTCAATTTTCTGTTCACTATCCGAAATCCAATCTACTCCTTTACTCATAAGTGCATTTAGGGGCTCAGCTATTTGGACAAAATTCTCTATGAACTTGGAATAAAAGCTAACCACAAAAAAAAAAAACTTTTCACTTCTCTAATAGTTTTAGAAGGTGGGAAATTTGCCACTGGTATTTTTTCTGGATTCATTAGCAATTTGCCTTGTGAATTGAAGAACGCCAAATTCTAAACATGACTGTCCCCACATAATGTTTTATGGGTTGATGGTTAAAGCACTCTCAAGCAAATCATTGAAAATTATTTCCAAATGCTACAAATATTCTTCAAGCATTTACCACACAAGCGCACGCACGCACACACAAACATACAAACACACACACACACACACACACACACACACACACACACACACACACACACACACACTATATATATATATATATATATATATAATATATATATATATATATATAAGAGGAGGAGAGCGAGATCTACGTACAGACAGAAACACGTGTGTGTGTCCACACACGTGCATGCACGCACGCACACACACAAACAAAACACATACAAACACAAACAAAAAACCCAAACATACACACACGTCATTAATGTAAGTAAATAGGAATTCCTACTGATGCTTCCCCAAAACCTCAAACAAAATACGGAACATGCTTTGAGGACCCACATTTACTTCCATTGACAATCTTTTCCATTGAAATTACCCCCATAGTGTCACAAAAGCCAATATTTCAAAAGACTAGGGATGTAGCCCGCATTGCAAAAAAGCTGAGTTTAGATCAACAGTATAAAAATAGTTGGCCTCACGAAATGTTGAAAAACTGACTCTATAATAGGTAACAGCTGTTGATCCGCAACTATCTTTTTATTAACACGGCGGTAATCACATGCAATGTGATACTGACCCGGAGTATTCTTAGGCAACAAGAAAGCGGGACTAGATTGATTACTAGAAGTCTCCTCTAAAATATTCTGTTCCTTAATTTCCTGCACGATTTTTCTAGACACGCAATGTAGGAGGCAAAACACGGTAAGGCACGGGTGATAATACCTCATTATCCTTTAATCTAAATTTAATTGGGCACTGAGTGCAATGTCCCAGATGCGTCGTCGCTTCATCTGTGTATTCCGATTTTAAAGCCTCAAGCTTAACCCACTGTAAGTCTGTCATCAGTTACTTGCAACACGCAGTATTTTACACGGTCAGCAGTCAATTTACACGGCTGTAATGGAAAAATAAAAAATCAGTTCCTTCCTAGCACGGTGGCACGGGTTTGATGATAAGATTCTACCCCAATTATTATGAAGAGGCAACACTCTAAAATTTGTTTTCCACTAAAAATGATCAGTTTTAATTTTGCACCTAGCAACGCAACTTAAGTTTATCACACCACCATTTTCTAGAGAGAAACCTATTGTATCACTTTCACTAAGCTTCACTCCGCCTTTATTTAAAGTCCGTAGTAGCATAGTAAAAATTTCTGATTAATCAATGAACTAGATACACCCAAATCAATTAAAGCAGAAATCTTAATTGTATTGTTTGTCACTACTGGGATATATGTACATCAACCCGTATCTCATGTCTGACTGCAAACTACATACTTACCTTATGCACGCCTACAATTTTTATGCGCTCCTGGCAGTCCCTACCTAAGTGACCCTTCTCATTACAAAAAACTACATGTATTAAAGAAAATGGCATACGTTTTGACTCCGACTGTAGAACGTATTTCATTGCTATCTTTATTCTCCTCATTATTTTATTCCCTTCCCTTGGCTTTCCCTTAATTTGCTTGCCTATAAAAACAGTTTGCGGCCGGATGGTTAGTACGACCACATACAAAACATGTTTTTCGCCCATCGCCTTTCCTTTTATCCTGATTTGCCCAACTAGTCTTCCTTACACTTTCCCCCTCTTGTAAGGTTTTCTCCATATTTATCACCATGACGAACCGGATTCAATTCCCGGCCGGGTCACCGGATATTCGCAAGTGGGAATCGTGCCGGACGATGCCGTTGGTAGGCGGGGATTTCTTGGGGATCTCCCGTTTCCCCCACCCCTTCATTCTGGCGCCACTGCATATCCGCTTGAGTCACCCTCATCGGCTCTCAAGATCTCGCTGTTAAGAGCCACCCACATCTCTTCACTCTTCTTCACTCCATATTTATAACTAACTCTAATAACTGAGATAGAGTAATGGGTTTCGACAAAAAGCAAAATATCTACTGTATTGAGGTAGCAGGTTAAAAAATGTTTGTTGCGTGAATTGTTCTTCATTACATGGCAAGCCTAAAACATGCACAATCCCTTGTACCTCTTCCACATACTGTTTCATAGTCTGAACCGGGTTTTCAAACCTTTCCAACTACTGCAAACGCATTTTCATAATAGCACATTCTGAGGCTACACAAAGTCCCATTGCTCTTTTTTTTCCTGACAAAATACGGGCAGAAGTTCTGAAGGAACCTTAAATACCGTAGCAGCATATAACACTTGTTGTGTACAATAATTTGAACTCAGCACGTTGTTAACCGTAACTAAATAAAAATACTACAGCGGACAAGGACGTTTACTGAAAGTTAGGGATCTTATCGACAAGCGAAACATAACGTAACGCCCGTAGAATTGGGCAGAACTCATCCTCGACAATAGATGTTTCGCTGGTTTCGACGTCACCTTTTCGTACAGTTCTGCAATCCCATCTGTCGCGGCTACCCTTTCTCCTGTTTCCGTTAAGATTTTCTCCAGCACGGGTTTAGACAGCGACTGGATATTGCTGTAGACATATTTAAAACCAAAACTAGACACAATCCCAAAGCAATAACGCGAAACCAACTGGAACACATCTGAATGCGGCCCCCTCTTCCCTTCCACACACTGGACAAAGCCCTATAAAAAAAAAAAAAAAAAAAAAAATTCAAAATTGCCCCTGTCCTGAAAAATTGCCAAAATCTCCAACATAGTGCTCAGATTTGCTGTGACCCGAGAAAACCCGCTCTTTCGCCTCTTTAGCAAGCAGGGCTGTCTCTCGATAATCATATCCAATGTCAACACCGGCACCTCAAGCTGCAGGTAATTTTCCTATTGGTGCTGTATGTGGTCTTGATTTTATTGAAAATAAATGACACCGGGTTAGCGATTCCCAGGTCCCGCGGTGTAAAAATCGTATGTAAAATATATACAAAAAACAGCTATCATTTATAGCCCATAAATAAATAAGTATATGCACCTATTTATGTATTTATACATACAGAATTATATTTCTAATTAAGGAATATGGAATTTGCCCCTATCTGTAAAAGAGTCCGATTTCGCGTGTAGAGTTTCGTCCCGTTGCAACTGCCGTTAATGCCGACTACCCTACAAAGTGCTATCTCTAAATGTCCGTAATGGCACGAGCCCATAGACGACTAAGAGCCCGGTCGGGGAACAGTACACCCCGAGAGTCACGCCCCTTATTATCCGTATGAATACAAGTGGAACTTGAATTATTATGAGCCGTTCATATTTCTTCTTTATATTTCACACATATATTAGTTTTGGACATTCCGTATTTTTTATCTGGGCATTATCTCTCTACTTCGTATTGGCTGATCCTTTTGGCAAACGATAATATCGACAGGCAGCAGCTTTGCAAATAGTACATTTTCACCTTTTGCGTGACAGTACGAATCTTCCATAACATAGTGAATGACCAACCAGTAAGTCGGTCACATTCAACAGACTTACAAATGTGCAGCAAGGCAAGGAAGCAAAGAGCGTTTTCTTTTGTGTCTGTGAAACGTGACCAGTGTCACGAAAATGATAGGCGCTGCAGATAAACCGCGGTAAGTACGTCAGCAGAGTTAAGTTAAGTTGTTAATACGGTTATATGTAAAGCATGCTTCTGCTGTCAGACGGCCCAGTAAAGAGAGAGACAGAAGAATAAATGAAGACGCATGTTGCTACATGCACTCTGGTGAAGATATATACGCCCTTATCGAGCGAGGCCTTGCAGCAAACTGCAGTATGAAGGGTCATACATATACCACGAAAACGGAAATAAATTTCGCTGAGCGTTTAAAGGGAAGAATTCCCTCTCCATATCAACAATGAAAAAAAAAATACTGGGAAAGTTACTTGACAGTTGTAAGGTAATATTTGCAAATTTGTTCGGGAAGCATATTTTTCTTTACATTCGAGATAGAATTACCCCACTTTGGAGTAAAATTCACTTACATAGCAAATGGAAATCCCATACATGGATGGGATAATTACCTTAACGATGTGTGAACGTCCTCAGAATTGCTTGAACAGCTCAATGTGAGGACGGTAGGAAGAAACAAAACGAGGTGTAACGTTAGACAGCTTGTAGGACATATACGTTAGGAGAAGCCTAATACTTAGGAATAAAAATTAATTTTAAGGTAGAAAATTTGTAAAATACAATTATCAAGGAGAAGTTACAGACAGAAAGTTTGTGAAAAAAAGGAAATAAGAAAATTCGTAACAGATTGTTGAAACGGATAGCTATTTGCTACCGTGTTTATATCGCAATATACAGCTTTATCTTTACCTTCGTAATTTTTGTCAAAGAAATTATTAAAAGACTTGGAAAGGTACTGACTTCAAATCATTAATAAAGCCACTAAAGATATTCTACACAAACTTTGCTTTGTACCACACCAAAGTAACTGAGAAATCTGTTACACAATAACTAATGTGTCAAATTGTTCTTAGAATGGCGGGAATGTTCAAGAAAATAATAACAAACATTTGAGGAAATACTTGTATAGTTATTTCAATAAAAATTTTTGCAGGTTACTTAAATCAATGTTTTTTTCAAGGTGACTTACTCCAGTATTCTAATAATCACAACGCAGCTACGTTGTCGCCGTGGTGTAATGGATGGCGCACCGGCCGATCCTCACTCACGAGCTGGAGGATCGTGGTTTGCGCAAACCTCCCTCCCCATACCCACATGTAAGTGTCGAGCATTTTATAATGGTGATGTCGGCTACCATTCGCGTGAGGAAAAAGTTAATAATGAAATAAGCTGTAGTTCTATTCCCAAAAATGTTATACATCATTTTATTACACGATATACTTAGTAAATATCCTTTTACTAGTATGGGATTTTCCTACTCTTTTGTCAGGCACTTTTCCGTACGATTAGGGATTAGTACTTTACTTGTTATATTTGCTCTACATTTAAGAGGCAATTTTACCTTATTTGTAAGGGTAATTTGCTTCCCTTACATGTAAGGATATTTTACCTCAATTTTTTACAGTGATATCTGCTGGCAGCGAAGCCCAACAAACATAACTCTAGGCCAGGCATGTGTTTTGAAATATTATATTATTATCTCAACCACCATTGGTTGCCTAAGAAGGGTACCAGATAATAATCATACTAGCTTACCGTTCTAGATGAAACTACTGCGGTGACCAGCGTTCACTTTGACTTGTTCATGTGAAACCATCCATTGCTAGAAGTCAAGTAAGCAGAAGAATAAATCAACGTAACGTATTAGACACAGCCTGGAAAGTTTAGCTAGTGAAGTACCTACACTACGATGGTATTTACATCACAGAATTGTTAATTACGGTAGTGGGTACACAAAATCGCTGCCTGCTTACATGGTTCATGCAAAAACGAAGAAAGTGTATTTTTAATGTTAAGGGGTTGTATAGCGTGAAAAAATATCTCGCGAAATGTAGCGAACTGTACAAAGTCAGAAATGAACAGGTCATCGTAAAAAGGAAATGTTATTTGTGCATTTTGCTGTGCTGCAGCAAATAGCCACCAATACAAAACTACAAACAAGAAGCAGTAGTGGCAGCTCCATCGCGTGGCAACTGCGTTTTATAACAAGACGGGTTCCATCTGTCAGATCACGTATGAAGTTACAGATTCTATAACAAAAGATGCAACCCACGTGATCGTAGCAGCACTTGCACAAGTTCCGCGCGGCATTCCCGTCCTTAAGTTTATCGGGGCTCAGGCCAGACTACAGAGTTTGAGAACCCCTCCCGAGTAAGTCGACAATGTTGCGTCTATTTTTTTTGTATTGTACATTCACGGTTATTTCACTTTTTTCTGACACCCTGCTGAAGTTATACTTCCAGGATATTCCTCCGCCTCGTGCACGAAAAACATTCGTGCGCATACTGTACCTATTATAATATTTTGCATAAGAACATTTTTTAGTAAGCATTACCAAAACACTTATTTTCACACTGGTTTTATTCACATAAATTATAAATGTAATATTACAATTTATAAATAAAATAGAAATAAAATTTCACTTCAACCAAAATTAAGATAAATTTATATTTACGAAAGTGCAAGAAGCTTGTGATATATGAGATATTTAGGAAACAACCAAACATATCACACATGGGGTGATTTATTGATGGTTTGACTAAAAAAAAAAAATGCGAATAAATAGCGAACGTACTCTAATAAAAACTGGCAAACAGTTCTTTTATATTCAAAACTGCGATCAGCGGTAGTTTCCAGGCACGTTGACTAACCACAAATAGCACAGGTCCACCTCCCTTGCTCCCTACCATCTCGTGGCGCAGGCCAGGCCACTCACAAATGGGACGCGGTGAATAGTGCAGCCACCCATTCCCTCTGGGCGGGTCCACCCTAAGACACTGAGTAAAGCGCTGTAAATATTATGTATCGGGGTGGTGCGGTGGCCAGACTATTTGCCTCCCACCAGAGGCGAACCGGGTTCGATTCCCGGTGGGGTCGCTCCTGGATTTTCGCACGTAAGAATCGTGCCAGACGACGCTGTTGGTCGGCGGATTTTCTCGGGGATCTCCCGTCTCCCCACACTTGCATTCCAGCGCCGCTCCATACTCACCTGGCTTCTCCCTAATCGGCTCTCAATACCTCGATGTTAAGAGCCACCCAAATCTGTCTGTAATATGCATCGGCTCTGAAGTCCGAGTATACGATCTCAGTGAGCGTATAATGAATCACGCCATCAGACATGGCCTCCTTGCCTCCTTAGCGTGACGTACTGTATCTGCGTCGCGTCGGCGGGAAACACTCTACGGCACTCTCACGGCAGTTGCGTCATAAGAGCTAATTTCTCCAGCCGAGCCCAGTTTCGATCTTGAACTTGGATCGATGCTCGGAGCTATTGCACCACGTGAGATTACCGCATTACTGGAGAGCGACGGCATTTGCACTTTGGCGCGTCGGAGGAATGTTTACAAAATAATATTAACAATATTTTTTTATTCGTAATGACTACATCTGTATTCAGCGCGATACAATCTTAATAGCAAATTTATGACATTACTGAAAATGCGAATTTTATTTGACATTTGAAGTAAATGCTTTGAAAATTAATAACAGTATAACAGATGCAAGTAAGCAAGTAAGAAAATAAAAAATTTTTGTTTAGCATTGAGATGTTATTCCTGTTTCGTTAGAAAAATAAAACTTAAGATTGGAAAATAAATTTTAGATTTTAGTCGTTTTACGAATAAAATCCCTGGTAAACCAGTATAAACAGTATTAATAATGTTCTTTATTTCCCCCCCCCCCCCCATTTATAACAAAATACATTTTTTCTCTGTTTATAAAATGACAATCCACAGCGACTACTTAAACATATGTTTGGTACAGATAGTACCAATTTATTTCTAGTACATAGTACTAGTTTCTATACTTTCTTCTTATTCTTTTTCTACCAGCCCATTACCTTGAAATAAATTATTGAATAAAATATACGCGTAGATAAAATTAATTACTAAGCATAGAACTAATTTTATTTTGACAATTCGTTAATAATGCATATTTATAACTTTCTCCGTGTTTCACCCTCACACGTTGGTTGGAAGATAGGCTACGATAATCACAGTATTCATGGTTCAACGACGCCTCATTTATTTCTGACTGGGCAGCATTAACCGGCTAAATGGAAAACATTTAGTAAAACGGATACAACAAACGAGTAAAGTGTTGAAACGCAATGTCATAACCAATGTTCTCATGTTTTTATCATGCAGTTGCGTGTACATTTGCAAACAACCTAACAGTTTAAAGGCAGCCTGTCTTATTCGTTACATTTATACCCTACAGCTGTTGATTGCATTTTTTTTTCGTTACTCGCATAAAAAATCAGTTTCAACGATTTATATCATAGATTTTGTACAGAGCTAGCTGAAATTTCTATGGAGAGGGAGAGGGAGGCTGGTTCCGGCCACTCTGTTTAAACTGACATTCTTCCTCTAACTGGTAAATGAAAATCTACCGCAGGGCCTACTGTATTTGTAAAGTATTTGTAAATTAAGCTAAGCAACACCACAGTAAAATTTGGATCATTAGCTGCACCGAACTGAAAATACAGACTCAACCCCGAATTAGGAATTCACGAATTTATAATCTCACTTATAGGATATTAGCAATTGATTAACACGCATGTGCGTGAGACAACACTGTCTCATAACCTGAGTTTAGTGATCCGCTACTGCAACAGATAAGTGCTCATCCAGCACATCAATAATAACGCTGCATATTTGCAAAGGATATAATAATTACATTTTTCAACCTGCTGAAAATGACGGTTTACTTACATAGAGAATAAACTCAAAACTCGCCCTATATTATACAAGTATTTTATTTCCGAACATATCCTTATCAAATTTTAACATATTCATATACAAAACGACAATAACTTTCAACAATATCATACAAAGACTTGCTACGCAGTTTACGTTCACTCAAAACTAAAAGCATGAAAAAACATGTTTTCTTTTTCTGAATTTGTTTATGAAATACTAATATTAATAACTTCAGTATATGTGAAGTTTTACTTTTCCACATTGGTATTAATGCGTCGGAATCAAATATCTTGTGGAGCAGGGGAAGGTGATTTATATTTTGCAGCCTTCCCCATTCCACGCATTTAAGACTTTATCTGCATTGCCTTACTACTGGGAATTCTTGTGTTTGGAGAAAATAGAAATAACGGTTTTATTTTGTAAGTTAAAATTTTTTATACTTAGTGCATGGCGTATTTTCAGTTAGAGAAATACTTCTCTGAAATACCTGGGATAAGTGAACCCACTATTGGCTCACTGATTGGTGCTCGGGTTCTCTGTTCGATCTCGGACCCGGCGGGTGGAAATATTTCAGACGCAATTTTCGTATGCAGTTTGTAACTCAAAATCGTTGGCGAGAACAATGCCACGGTTTACTTTACCATGAAAATGAAGTTTGAAAACTTGAAGGACGAACTGTGCACTCAATCGCTCATGAAGATGAGGGGCCTGGGTTCGCCTAAAGCCAATGTCGGAGACTTGGTGCAAATATCCAAGCAGAAATGCAGCATCTTTGAAAAAGGGCTCGTTGCGAATTAAAGCACCAAACACTGCTGTGTGAAACATTTGAGCGATTATGCACAAAGGTGCTAATATATTGAAGATTTTGACAACTTCCCTGTTTGTGGTGGCTTCTACACTGACGTGATCCAGCTTACGAGGTTCCCCGACATGCATTGGGCGGAAAATATAGTAAGACGGCGAAGTAATCAGTTGTACGTTAAACGGTGAAGTTTCTCGGACCACGCTATTTCCTGGGTTTTCAATGAAGACATCAATAAACAATTTTTAAAGGCTGTAGATAGCAATTTGAAGAATTATATTAACATGTTCATGTAGGTTTCTATGAATAAAAAATGCTTTGAAAAATCGTATCTTGTAGTGGTTTTTCCTGTGTATATGAAAATCTCATGATTTATATTTGAAAATTCTATATAAGTAAACAGGCAGTTAAAATACTTGATGTTATAAGGTTTCATTGTAAAATCATAAAAAATACATGAAAATTAAATATTTTATATGTTAACATTTTGAATCCATTGCGGAGAGTGGAGTGATGGCAACCGAATGCTTGACGCCCTCAAGTTGGCTGATGCGCCTGCAAGAAAAATATTTCCTTGGCATGCGCACATGAAAATTTAATAATTGCAGAGGAAGAACTATGGGCAGTGAAGAGTGAGTGAGGGTGATTGAGGTTGGTTCGGAACAGAGCCGGAATGAAAGTGCGGGGGAAAAGGGAGATCCCTGAGAAAATCCACCGATCAGTGACATCGTCCAGTACGATTCCCACATGCGAAAATCCGTAAGTGGCCCGGCCGGGGATTGAGCCTGGTTTGAAGTGGTGGGAGGCAAGCAGCCTAACCGCTCAGCCACTGCAGCCCCCGGCAGTGAAGAGATTCGAAGTTCACAATCTCGTTCTCAGCCCGGGAGCTTTATGTACTGTACGTGTAGCTGACCGGGAAGATCACACGTCATATTAACTCTTTACCATATTAACCCACGTCGATTGTGTAACATAGCTCAGGTCGGACATAATATAGTTAATCACCAGACTGACTTTTGAGTGCATCGTGGGCAAATATATGTTAAAGTGTCTTCGGTTGTCCCATAGAACTTAAGTGGTACATATGTTCATCACGTCGGAAATGCGCTATTTTGTATTATCCTTCATTTTTGCACATGCGTATGTACAAGATGGTATTTATAAAAAAAAATAACATTATAGTCTTAGGAGAAAAGAAGAAATGTAAGATAGCAATGTTCCTTGGAGACTTCTGCTTGTCTTGTCACTATTTGACTCCAATTCTTCATTTACATAAATACATTCTGGTATGACGCACTCGCTCCCTCGGTCAAAACAGCCCAGTAGAGGTCAAACTTCCTGTGTACATAACAATAGTGGTCAACTTTAAATGCGACTCTTAGAACTCGCCCATCGAGGGGGGAAAAATGCCTTTACAAGCATGTTGGAATGAGTGAGTTACTGAAGTCATGTCTGTATTTGTATTTTCTCCCCCCTTTTTTTTTCTTTTGCCGCCTCGTTAAAAATAAATAACACACACACACCACACACACACACACACACACACACACACACACACACACACACACACACACACACACACACACACACACACACACACACACACACACACACACACACACCACACACACTATATATATATATATATATATATATATTATATATATATATATATACATACATTTGCTAATCAAAAATCTTTACAATATATTTTAATATTCTTTAAGTATTTACATTTCCGGTTAGGGGTAAATTTTCACGAATATAATATTTAGAGAAAAAGGAATGCGTAGCCATAGAAAGTCATGAAGAATAAGTTCATAATTACCAAGACTGTGTATTGTCCATTTTATGTAAGCGGAGTAAATTTTGATAGCTCTAGAAAATTAGCACGGCCACAATGTACCCTTCCACCGCAGCTGTCTGTCACTGAAGAAAAAGACGTTTGCCAGCAAATGTTTGACTCCAATGCACACTTGCATTTTTCTCTTTCCACGTGTTTCCTGTCATGGCAGGCACTAAAAGACTAGTGTTAGCTAACTTGCGTCCAGTAATTAATGTAGGATATTATTGCCAAGTTGGCATTCTGACCTGTTTTATTTATGTAATAGCCAATTTAACTTAGTTCGGTTCTATTTATTTTATTTCGAGGCAAAATAGAAATCAGTGAGGGAGTGGGGGTCTTTAGTTTAACGCATTTTGTGAGACGACGTTGTGATGTTCTTACGAATGTGTGGCATTTCGAGTTGCGTATTGTTTTGATGGAGTAGCGGAAAATTTCGCTCGTATGGAAATAAAATTCAGATTATTATACCTTCAAAAATTTCAACTTAAATAAAAATAAAAATAAAAAAAACGCGATGCATACGTCGTTGTTCTTATTCGTACAGATGCAGCAATACACACACACATACACACATTTCAACCGAAGTTAACCCTACATTCCTTGAATTTACGATGTAGACAAACAAATATTGTTCACACACTACAAAAGTGTTGAAAGCGCGACTTTTTCAGGCCACGTGCATTTCAATAATTATTGTAACGATTTACAAATACATTATTTACAAAACACGTAAAATAACTGTTTGCAAAATTTGCAACCTCTTGAACACGTGTTTTTCTATGGTAACCCTTGCAAGTTTACTTCGTTAAAATCACGTTTATTCGTCACTAGCATTAAATAATTTATTTGCAGAATCATTCAGTAAAATCAACACTGCGCACGTTTCCTGAAACCAACAAATTGATACGTAAATTATATTAGCGCCGCTTCATTGCAGACGGCAGGGTAAGGAAAATGGCGGAAGAAGCAGTATTTCGAAGCGGTTAAACACGTACCGATTAACATTACATTTAACTCAAGAAAATGCACTACAACGGTACCGACATACAACTTTGTCTAAAGAAAGCAAATAAAAAAATTATTAAATACCGATTAAATATTCCGACAACACCAACAAGATATTCGTACAAACACGATGACAAAAAAGCACACGCACATCTGCGTTCACCGGGCTGGAAACTGGAAACATAAACATGGCTAGCCATTGGCTGGAAACGTTTACTTTGCGTATGTGTCGACATGCTCTGATATTGCCTTAAAAACATAATTTTAGTCACAAATGTTGTAAGTATAATTAAAATTTTAAATTGCAACTTTTAGTTTCGAGTACTAGTTTCTTCCAAAGCCATCATCGAAATCGCCTACTTAACAACATGCATTCCGTAGAAATTCATCAGTTGATGCAATACTTTACAAACGAGAGCATTTACTGATTACATAGTTTGTAGGTTGGTCGCATTGTATGTCAGATTTTACCCCACGTACATGAAATGGACAATAATGTGATACTGTTTTAGATTTGAGCTGTGATATAATGTATACTAAGGCGTTGCCCTACATAGGCATGGAGTGGAGCGGTTCTGATAAAGAAGATATCAGACAAATGAACTACCAACTAATCGTGTTGTGGAAGTAGGTGAAACTCCCCCTTAAACGAAGTCCGTCAAATTGCAGTTAACCGCACAACGTTGCTATGCATTTAACTGTAAAGTTGCAGGATTCATTAAAAAGTAGTTCCCAATGTCAGCAAAGTACGATTTATGTTGCACATGAAAGAAGAAAGTATATATTTTGTAAAAGCGAAAAAAATATCTAGTTAGAATTTATTTATTTAAAAGTTAAAAAAATTATTAATAAGAATTATTTAGTTTTCGGAAGATGTTACAAGTATTGAAGCCGGGGAGTGTTCCAGCCCACTTCTAGAATGACATAGGGATGGGTGCATTTGTTCAAACCCGCGAGAGTGTGTGGGAGGCGAGGATACAGACTACAGGCGGTCCGCTCCCTTCCGCCAGGAATATCTACTCCGGTGCTTGGCACATCAACACCCCACCCCATCCGGTGGAGTAGTGAGAGCGGCAGAGTTTTGGATCACTTGTCCAAGAGTGGCACAAGTGCCATTTAAAAAAGTGAGGTTAGGTTCGTTGATGGCCCTCTCCCCCTCCGTTGAAGTGTGTTGTGATTGGCTGTACCCCCTCGCCTGAGGTGTACTGTTTGGAGAGGGACTAAGATACATAGGTGATCACCCTTCGAAGTTTGGTGGTCGACTGAGCTCTGAGGAGTGGGAGCACCAGCATATATATGTGGATCTTGGAGCAAGAGGGGCATAATGGAAATGTTATTAGATATTGACTGTTAGGAGTCAGTTGGACGATGACCTCTGGAGTGGCATAGGTGTTCAATCTTTGGTGTTTAGAGTAAGACTGAGGTCTGATAGTAGGTGACGGGAATGGGGAGCAGGGCACTCCCATCCTGGTCGGAGTCTGAAGAGGGAATGAGCTGTGTTGGTGTGTGTGGTGAAGGGGGGTGCAGGGTATTTCCTTCGTGGTCACTGGTTGGCATGGGAATGAGCTGTGATGGTTGGTGAGGGTGAGAGAGGGGGATATGTCCATCTTGGTTGCTGGCTGGTAAGAGAATGGGCTCTGATGGAGAGGCAATGCTGCTTCTTTGCTGTCTGCCATGCGACTGTGCTATGATGTTGGGCGGCGAGCTCAGAATTGTGTAATAATCCATGTTTGAAAAATAACGAATTTTGACCTACACAAATATAGCATTTGAATTGGATAATTGAACAAGCACCGAAGATTAAACAGGAATGAAACATTAAATATAATTAAACTATCATCGAGGCAATTACTAATATGCACAACGAATTACAAATGAAACATACAATATAAAACAAATCACAAACACCAGGACAATTACTGTGAGTGACAGAAACAAGCGGCCCTGGAAGGTATGCAGACGAACCGGGGTGAGGAGGCGGCATGGTGTCTGGGCCGTCGGGTCGAGGGCAGGCTATCGTGCAAATAAAAAACATTTACTCATATTTCTACTCAATCACTAAAAATAGATCGTAAGTAAGTGTTTTTTTAAATAATAATTACAAAAAAATGAACTTGGGAATATACTTAATTATATTGCGCTCAATAAAATGACTATCCATTCAAAGTAATTTGCAGTTTCATAAGCGCAAGTAAAAAAATTTGTTTCATCTCTACAAATCAGCTAAAAAAATCGAATCGGCAGGGACACACAAACAGATAAACATGCATATTAAACATGTATTGAGTATCAACTCACTAATTCCGTTAGGCTGTCAGATAGTAAACAGGAACATGAACAACCATGGCGTCGAAGGCCTATAGTTTTATCTTCAGGCAATAAATGATCTGAGAATTAATAAAATGAACCACGCCAAACATTCACTAAATGAAATCACCCAACAATCTGTCTGCAAAATCTTCATAATGGCCCGCAAGTTCTGAGTCAGAACTGCTGTTGTTAATCGATGCTGTACCATCTGATGACACTTCACATTCTGAGTCACTTTCACTGTCGTCGTTGCCCAAGTTAATTATTACGCTGTCTATCACATCTGGAATAATTTCATCATTTCGCCAGTATTCGTCTTCGATGTTTTAAACATGGTTGCAATATCCTGCCCAGTCTTCTTTTGTAACTGATGAGATTGAAGTCTCAGTAATTTCCTTCATTTTTGTAAGTGACAAGTAGCCCATAACATTTATGTCTCTAACTAGCCTCTTGATTTTACTCCATTCTAGTTTGATTGCATTTAAATCACACATATAAGGCGGAAGTCTGAGAACTGTGTGTCCAAAATGAGACAGTTTATCATCTATTCTAAATGTTTTTTGCTTCTGCTTACTCATCTCTATGAACATGTACAGATCAACTTTGCGCATGCTCTCATTACACTCTACCACATTGTTTTAAGCCACAGTAACATGTCGTTTTTACGGAATATTTTGAGGGAGGTTTATTGAGCTCCACAGTATGGTAATGTGGATTATCCATTACAACAATGGAATTAGGTGGGAGGTTAGGTAGTAATTTCTCATCAAACCATTTTTCGAAGTTGACATGGATCATCTGGCTATGGTAGTCTCTAGTGACAGTTCCGGCACTATACAGAAGTAGTCCATTAGGATAGAATCCATCCTGACTACCTGTGTGCAACAATATCAGTCTTCTGCCTGCTTTCACTTGCACTCCAAATTCTTTGTTGTGCTGCCAATGCCCAGAAACCATCAAATTATTATCAACCCAACTTTCATCAAGGTAAACTATCGCTCTGCCAACTTCATGGTAGTGTCTTATCTTATGTATGTAGTCATTATGCCATGTAATGTTGTTAGCTCTTTGAACGAGTATTTCCTCTTTGACCTACACTTTCTCCACTTATATCACACACTTATTAAGCGGCGAAGTGTTCGTGCTCCCCATAAAAAATTTATCATCTTTGATGATTGGCAACGGTTTTGGAATAGCTGTAACATTCTTATCGTGCACATAGAAATCATGAGTAGTGTTTCCTATAACACAATTATCGAAATCATCCACTTTCAAAGAAGTGTGTCTTTTTATAGTGGAGTAGTTTTTCCAGGTGTGGATAATAATCTGCGAAAAGCGAAGTGAAGAGATTTGAGCGGATCTTAACAGCGAGATCGTGAGAGCCGATGAGGGTGAATGAAGTGAATATGGGTCGTCACCGGAATGAAGGCCTGAGAAAACCTGCCGCCAGCAGCATCATCCAGCACAATTTCCACTTGCGGAAATCCGGTGATCCAGCTGGGGATTGAACCCAGATTGCCTTGGTGGGAGACGAGTGTGCTAATCGATCAGCCACCGTGGCCTCAGATAATAATATGTTGGCATCAATTTCAATTCTAATTTTATTTTATTTTGGGATCTGTTTTATGGTGGTTACACCAACACACATGTGAAAAGCCATGCAACGAGTTGCTCGATTTACTGGAAATTATAGAACCCGTGGTTTTGCTTCGTCATTCCACTTCTCTATTACAGTACGTATGATTTTGCATCCCTCACTGTAAATGACTTTCCTCTTTTTACTTGAAGCCATGGCCGGAATGATAAATTAACATAAAATTTGTTAAATTTTCGAAAGAAAAAATATACACAACTATGCAAGCACGATTTGCTAATATTCAGATGGGTACTGACAGATCTCACTTTTCAACAAAACCTCGGAAAGGTTAGAACACAGTGCTGATGTTTGCACACATGACTTTACTACTGTCTGGCAACAGGTAAACGACTGCTACTTAGACCGGGTTTCCCAGGAATCCTCCAGTTTCACCTCAGCACCACCTACCCCACCACCAGGGCCGCTTGTTTCTGTCATGCACAGTACTAAGTATGCGCTACGAATTACCAATGAATAATGAATTATAAGCACGAGACAATTACTAAGTAAGGAGATGAATTACCAATTAAACAAATACGAAAATTTAAATGTTATATATAAATCGTAATGAGAAACTAATTAAACAATAAGCAACAAGATAAATTAAGTGGGTACCTGTACCCTAAGTGTACGTCCACACCATGCCACACTTAACTGAACTCAGCCCATGTCTAACAATAGGTAAACCCCACAGCCGAAGCGCCGCTCAATGCCAACCGCCACTGGCAAGCCAACCAACACTGACAGTTTAACTGCAACCGACAGCCCAACTGTTCCAACACTTGGTATTTTATTAAATGAATTTGGATAGATTTTCAGTAAAGTTTGTTCCTTCGTTTCTCACAACTTTTGTTTGGAGACTCTGATTAATTATAAAAAATACTATTCAGACATAATTTTTCAGTAAGTTTTAATAAAGTCTGTTCTTTCATGTTTCTCAGCCTTTAAGTTAAGTATAAGGTTATTTCACATCTTGTGTTATTATATAAAAAATGTGTTCCACTTAAGCCTTATTTCGGAAGGGTTTGCGATCCAGGTGAAATAGGGAAAATTTAATACAGAACTTGCGAAGTGAATCCCTACTACTATCTAAAGTGTGTGCCGAGCGAACTGCAACTCCTGTTTACACACATTTTACAACTCGTTTGAAGTAAGAATTTTATATTATGTATTAAAATAAGGTGGTGGGCTTGGAAGTACACACATAATATTTGTCTGGCGCACTGACAATTTAACTCTCCACCGATTTGTTCCCACACAGCCGACGAATACTGTAGGCGAACTCGATATCTGTCGACCTTGCTCTTACTATTCCTACATACTTTTTTCTCACTATTTCACCAAGTATAATTTACCGCAACTTATGTTCATTATATCTCACCTTGTGATATATTGATTATAAAAAATATTTTAATAAGAAAGACTGTCTGATTTTTCTTCTATGTTAAAACATTTAAATGTTAGGTGTAATCTAATGTATTTTATACTAGACATGGTATAGCATTGTATAAGCATACTCTAAACACAATGCAAGACAACCACTATATTCTGCTGAACTGCGAAGCACACGGAGATTACAGCCCTCAATTTACCCTCATTGGCTCTCAAGGCCCAGCCCCAACCCAGACAAAAGCTCACTACATCACCATGCGCAAAAACAAACTATTTAATTGCATGTTTCTTTCGTATGCTGTATGAACGTGTTACTTTATTCTCGCTCATGTATTGCAAAATACGTCCTTTGACTTACAAAAGATTTCCAAGTTTGAAATATAAAAAAAAAACATTTACAAAGGAAGTTAACATTTATTAATAAAACACACTTAGAATTGTCCTAGTATTCATTTGTGTGTAGTTGTGTAAGTGTCTGATAATTATTTAAATTTTTATTATAATTTTACATGTGGAAATATTACATTCAGTATTTTTTGTTTTCATTAATATTTACTTTTGATTAATTAGGCAATGATCTGAAAACTATTATATATCTTGGCAAAAAAAATGTATTTTTGTATTAAAAGTGCATTTGTGTTATTACTAAGGTTCATATGTCTGTGGTCACAACAGGGGAGATATATTAAAATAGAATGTTCTTGTCCACTCATCACACTTGAACGACCACCCCTGCAGAGGGGTGCTCGCGAGCGACCAGTCCGACTCGGCTGCGGGTAAGGAAGTCGATAAGATTGAGAAAGTTCAAAGTATTCGACCTACTACATCAGCTATAAAAGCAATGACTTAATTAATATATAAATAGTTTGAATTTAATGTAATATAATCAAAACATGCCTGCCTCTGTTTCGGAATTACATAATGTTATATCTGCTGTGAAGGAGAAATATTTACAAGCCAAACGAGCCCATATAGAACAGGATGTTTTAAACGAAGAAATATTTAAACCTGTTATGAGTAGAATGGGTACATTGCATTCTGTGTTTAATAAGCCCAATGAAGCAGCTGTTGAACTTAAAATGGAAAAAGAAGCTTTAACAATGAAATAGCAATTTCTTTCTCAATCGACACTGCATTATTTAGCTTTAAAACTATATATCTTTACGCGCGATATGACATTTGTTGTTTATCGACATGAAAACAACTGGTTCCTGGGAGATTCATTAGTTAAATTTTTGCCTGAGAATACAGTTAAAATAGGCAATTATGTAACTGATGTCAGTGAAGGATTGTTAGAATTATTGTTTAAAAACTTTCCAAATGGATATTCTGACACCGATTTGCAGAAATATAAAGAACTTATTCGTCAAACGAATGTTAATATTCGCTCAGGAGATGAAAACTACCCGAAAATACATTTAATATGAGATATAGTCGGAAGTGGAATATATAAAGATTAAATTGACAACCGCTTTTCACCTGTATATTGGAACAATCCTAATGAATTGGTCGCAAGATTAGAACTTCTCATTGCTTCGAGAGAGTTGGTGTATACCTTTGAAAAACAAAACTGCGAAACAGGTTATCAATGCAATGAAGATCTTTTGAAAGAGAGAAAGCCAAATTCACTCCAAACTGACAGAGGCACCGATTTTTTTTTGCAATGTTCTGGAAACTAATGACTGAATATGTCATTAATCACTATGCAATGTATTCAGATATTAAAACCAGTTTTGTGGAACATTACAACAAATTGATTAAGCAGTTAATATGTGAACATTTCACATCGAGGAGAACTTATAACTGGGTTGACATTTTGCCTGAAATAGTTAAATTTTCTAATTCTAGATGTCATAGAACTATTAATATGGCTCCCAAAGAAGTTATGGATAATAGTTTAATGAAAACTATACAAAATAATGTTAAAGTAATCGATGCAAGAAAACCAAAGTTCATAGTTGAAGAATTTATACGTATTTCGAAGCAGAAAGGGATCTGTGAGAAGAAATTTATGGTGGATAGGTATTTGAAATATTTAAAATCATTTCAATTAGACAAACATAACCCAGAGTGAATTACATAGAAACATATGATGGAGAACTAATGAAAGTTGGACTTTACGAACATGAAATGCAAAACGTCAGTTCTCCAAATGAATATTTGGTTGATAAAATCATTGAAAGGAAGAAATATATGTCCTTGGTTCCACAGAGAGGATTCTCATAAGAACACAACTCCTGGGTTGAGAATCAAGATCTTAAAAGATTGTAATACAATTTTTATAAAAATTTCTAATACTAAACAAAATATTTTAAATTATATTTTATGTGTTATTTAATTTAATAATCTTCTGGATGGGGAATGGATGTACAATTTATTGTGTAATCAATCCCCTTTCTGATTGGATTATCGTTTCATTGGATTGACGTTGGAGCGATAATCCAGTGTGATTAAATCATTTGTTTATGGTGTCATTCACATTTAGGTGATAATCGGTAACATTTGATATCTAATTCAATTGGCAACTGTCATAGATTCGTTTAATTGGAAATTCACATATAGGTGTTAATTAGGTGTATTTGGTACATATGGTAATTCATTGTGTTTGGGTGGTATTCTATTGAATTAGATTCATTTAATTGTGATGTATTTGATTGTTTTTGATGTTGCATTTCTTAGAATCGGAATAAAATTTCGTGGAATTTCACAGCTTAAAAACTTTTAAGATATGATTTGTTTAATTCGTTGTTGTAATCTCCTGAAATTGAAATATATTTTTGCAGAATTTTTAAAGTTAAAGGTATTTGGCATGCGATTCCAATTTAATGTTATTTAGAATGAATTTTTAACATGATATATTTATTGAAATTCGATATTGTTTCCCAGAATTTTTTTCTCGAATTAGATTTCTATGGCATTTCGTGTTTTTTATTTAACTGTGATGTAATTCATCGTTAGTTTATCGTAATACTTTTCTGGGTTTCATAATTGTTTGTGGTAGGTTATATTTCTTTGCTTGTATCGATACAGTTCTTGGAAATTGGTTCATTTTAAGAGAGCAAAATACTAGTCCCCAATGCCAAAAACTTTTTATATGAAAATAGTTATTAATTTTTTTATGGTGCAAATGATTTGTACAGTGTAAACTATTTTTATGGTGTAAAATTTATTAATGTTTTTATGGTGTCGAGAAATTCACCTTATTTAAAAAAAACACATTTAAGATGTAAATTTTAATACTAGGCTTAAAATTAAATGCAATGTTGTAAACACAGTCCACTTGCTTTAAACTTGTGAAAGACAGGCGAGGGCAGTCAGGATACATTGAATTGTATAGTGAACATGTGCTACAGGGAGGGCGATATGCGCCGATGAGTGAAGTTGTTGGCGAGGGTGGGTAGGAGAGGAAGTATCCAGTCTCCCTCCTCCTGTCCCGCATGCGCGGAGGCTACCGCCAGGTTCTGCATGTGAAGGGAAGGTTGTCTGGCAGATGGAAGTGGGTGTGGACTGTGATGCCTTTCTGAACCATTCTTTCATTCCCTCGCCTGCTCTGCACGGTCCGTCGGGTGGGTGAGACCTTGGATCAGTAGCTAGGGTGGGGTGCTTGGATCGGGTAGTTCTCCAGCCATCAGAATGTGTGATCTGGCCTCATGGTGAAGCCATGGCCTTGGAAAAGAAACTCGCTTTTCGCACAAAGACAGATTATAGAGCAGAGGTGGGAGGGATGGTCTGGGATCTTGACCTCGGGGCATGTCGCTTTGGCGAGGGTGGAGGTGGGAGGAATACCTTCAGGCAAGTGGCAGCGATGTGACTGTATCTAGCAAGTCGTCACCATCTTGCCTCAGTGGCGAAAAATTGACAATCGCAGGCAGCCCGGGGTAGCTAGCAGTCAGGTGATGGGTGAAGTTGGGAGGGGGTAGCTACAGGGAGGCAGGCCCCCGATTTGAAACTCTTTGGACACTCGGTGCCCTCTTCAGTTGGTCATCAATGCTTAGACTAGACAGACCTTACCAGCTCTCTCTCATCTTCACCGCACCTCTAGAAACTTGGTGGACAATGAGCTTATGATCGTGGGTTACTGCAACTATGTACTGGCGACCGGCTAGCACTAGAGATGAAGGCAGGTGCTGCCTTCATCTCTAGTGCTAGCCGCGATTTACATTTTAATATAAAAGTATTTTACCAGGAAACGTCTTTTGTGTGTTAAGTCAATATTGTGATAAGATTTTCAAATCACGCCTGAGCTCGGTCTACGAAAATTCCTAGCAGTATAAAAATACAGTTTGTATTAACAAGTGCAGAGAATTTCATAAACATTAAAAAATTCTTTCCTTCATTTACGAGTTTTTACCATAATTTAAACACTGTTGCCTATCGGACGTGCTACACGTATCTACTCACAGTTCGACGTAAGTGCTACTCATTCATACATCGAACAGACTTATTTTAATAACATTTCAGGTACGTGATTGTGTCTGGTTTAAACTGTATTCAGATTTGTTTTGCCATAAGATATCATTCACCAGACTGAATCATGTAAGATACGTGTAATTTTAACATGTAAACTTGTTAATGTGTTTAGGAAGACTGTCGTTTAATTAAAGTAATCTATAGGGAAATTTTTGCTTCGTTAATTGATTCGTTTGGGAGAGTCATGTAATTTCTTTTCACGTGTGGATTATGTTTCTAAAATTCCTACTCGCCAGTCTCACAGGCAGACTGACATGTAAGATATGTGCAAGAGGCACCATATATATCTCTTGTTTGTTTAATTTATAGGGACATTTTGTTGTAGATCGTTAATTCCACACTCGTGTAATTGTGTTATACTCCTCTCTCGTGTAAAATGTATTACTAAGCTTGAGATTCACATTACCTCTAATTTCATGCTGGAGTTATTGCGCTTGTTAATCACGTAGTCGTTTGAAATTTGTGATTCGATGTGTATAATTTATTTATACATAGAACTCCTTTAAAGACTGTGAATTTCTCTTGTGTGTTAAATATATTCGTAAAAATCGCCTATCTACCACCAACATCCCTACAAACACATCAAAATTAAAAAAAAAAATAAGAAAAATGACAGCACACTCTTGCACTCAACTCAACACCTATATAACACATTGCAACCCACCACTCTGGTAATTCGCCTCCAGAGCACCACACCGACAACATCGTACAGCGCTCTTGCTAGCCCCCTCCGCCCACCCAAAAAGAATGAAAGAACATAAAGTATACTCATACACAAAATCAAGGGGAAAAAATTGATGCGATTAAAAACGAACCCTTTCAATACATTTAACCCCTTCATTAAATATAACCCTTTCATTAAATCTAACTCTTTCAATGAAATCAACCCTTTCAATTTTATTAACCCTTTTTGATTAACCCTTTCAATCAATTTAATTAACCCTTTTATATCAAATTAATTAGGCCAATCAAAAAGGCGGCATCCCTTTGTATCTACAACCCCCCACCCCCCGGCCCTACAACAGACGGAATATTGTGAGTTTCCATTTGAACGGTTAGGTTCAGAGCCAAGTGGTTTGTTGATGGCAAGGGTGGAAGGTGAGAGGACGAGCTATGTTGGGTTATTGGGAGAGAGTAGATTTGGGTGGTGGGTTACTGGCATGTGTGGATGTTATGGGGGTGGGGAGTCGTGGTATGGTGAGTATATGATGAGGGAAGTGAAGCTATGAGAGGTGTGATGGAGGCATGGGCATGTTTGGGGTTAGCGGTATGTGTGGTATGTAAAATCAGTTAATCGCTTTGAGTGTGGGAAGGTATTTCGGCCATATAGTCTTGGGGGTCTATTTTTTGGCAGATCGTCGTACCAGGGAGTAGCTGTGCTCTGTCATCTTTACGAAAATCGAACTCGTAGTGTCATACACATCCAACTTGGGTTTTCGCATTAGGTATGTAGTTTTCTCGATGATGTTTGAGTTTTTAAAATTTTTGTTTTTTCGCTATGTTTTCCAATTCAAGGTCATTGGGGTAAACGTTAAGATCGCCAATTTTCAACATGGGGGTCGGAGTCAGTAACATATGTTAGTCGATTTTTGTGAATTTATTCGAACTTTTTACAATTCCTCTCGATTTTTCGTCTTCAGTACATTCGGGTCAACATCAATGTCACAGGCATCCAACATGGTGTCGAAATCAGTGATTCAATATGTAAAAAATTTTTTACGAGTTTCTTACGATTTTTACAATTGTTTTTTTCTCGATTTTTTGAGTTTAAGTTCTTTGGGATCAATTTCAAGGCCGTCAGCAGCAAACATGGTGGTCCGAGTCATCAATGCAAATTTTTCCTGGATCTTTAAACCATTTTTAGATTTTTTTGTGATTTTTTTTATTTTTATAATTGATAGCTGAGTTGGTGAGGGTTAGAGGATGTAATTTAGAGTGTTTATGTCAATATACGGGAGTGTGTTGTAAAGATATATGTTCCTCGAATTTTAGAATTTATTTATTTATTTATTTTCCAATTTTTTCGATTATTTATGATTGAAGGACATAGGTGATGTGTGGAAGTGTTAGGGCGATTAGGTGTGCGGGAGGGGAGGGCGAGGTAATTTTATATGTTCCTTTATCTTTGAAATTAATATTTAGATAAATTTTTTATATAAATATATTTTATTTTTATGACTGGGCGGGTGGGTAGTGAGGGGTGAGGTGTGTTGGTGTGGTGAACTGAGAGTTGTGAGGTTGACTTTATTTATGTATTCTTCGGTTCCCCACATTAGTTTTTTTTTTTTTTTGGGTTTTTTATCAATTTTTTATCAAATGGGTTTGGTCTGCTACGGTAGGGAGACGGGTGAGAATGACCTGGGTGGTGTGAGGGGGTGGGATGGTGGCAGAGGGTGATGATGTTGTAGGTACAGGATTGGGGAATGAGGAAGGGCGCCATGTCTGTGGCCATATCCGCTGATCCGCCGGACCTGGCTCGGAGCTTTGAATCAGCTGTTACTGCTCTGAGGAAGTGGCTCATTCCACTCAGATCCTCGATTCCGCTTGCTTCTCTGAAGACTTTTCGACTCTCGCTTCACGGAGATTCGAATCGGCTTTTCTCATTTTTCCAATTTTTAAAAATTTGTTGGTGTGAAACATGACATTTTGTCGATAATACGGCCGTGCCAGGCCGCCGCGCCGTCTTCCAGCCGCGACCTCGTACATCGAGGTGGCTAGTGGCACCTTGCTCCTGATGCACCATACCTGCACCGGACTCGTCATCATATTATATTATTGAAAATTACATTAAATTTAATTTTACCACTAACAATTTTTCTGAAGCCATTCATTTCCTTTTACTTATTATAAATGTACAAACGAAGCCACTTCTTTTAAATTCGTGAATTCGTCAAAGTTTGTAATATTACAAAATTGTTTCACTTATATTCAGTTTGTGTGTGTGTGCAGAGATGTAAAGGCTACTGTGCTGAAGTCACCGCGGGAAAACTAAAGTAAAGCCCAGCAAGATTGAAGAGACAAGGGAACACCGATCTGCTTTTCAGGTCACTGAAAAATACTCTACATATTTAACCTGAACCATAAATTGGGTAATCGGTTACAGTTTGTGACCTAGAGTAATTAGTAGTAACAGTGAAGTTTAAGCTTCACTTGCGTGTTACTTTGTGTTCCTATTGCAACTGCTGATCAGCGTAAGTTATCGGTGAAACGCAGTGCAAAGTCTTGGGCACAGATATGTGTGATAACAAAAAGCAAAGTACACGTTAGCCTGCAAATACAACCTGAAGAGCTGAATCCTTCCAGCATACCACGACGCGAAAGAAAGGCTAGAACGAACACGGCTGCAGTTTTTATGGGAGGGAGAAAGGGAGGTTTGTCATTTTCTCATTGTGTATGTGCAGATCTGGACTTTCGACTTATGGCATTGGAGGGGGACACTGTCTTATTATTTTTAGGAAACAATATTAAATTAATAAAATAAAATCGTTATTTTAAACGATTCTTAACTTTTTTTCAATTCACTTTTAAAACATGCACAGGACAGTTTTATCAAGTCAATGTGAGGGTTCTTTTATTGGAATATGGGAGTCATATTCCCTTTGACACTAAACTTTCTGGATCCACCCCTGAAAAAGCGCATGTGCGACCATAAGAAGCTGGAGAAGAGGGATTAGAAAAAAAAAAAAAATTTGAGGGGGAGGGGGAAGTCGTTTCGGACTTCACTAATTACACATAAAAGTATTGAATACCTACTGCGCGGAATAAAAATGTGATTACGTTGAGAAATCACGCCCAGTTTCCATCTCTCGTGATGTGCAGGAGAACTAAACGTAGTATTTTTGAGATAGCAATTAGTTTGTAAAAAATAGTTTCCAGTTACATGCTGCAATGTACTAAATAGAACATTCAAAGAAATATGTCCAATAGGACAACCAGCTGTGTTTAAACTTTCAAATGTCATCTCGGTGGTAGCGATGGCTTGTTTTCCGAACTACGACACGACCTTTAAAAATGTGCCAAATGCTAATAAATTGATCTATTTACCGTTAAAAAATCGTATTTGACACTTAATAACCAGATGGTATTTAGTAGACAGCCTTATAAATATCGTCACTTAATCTACCAGATATCATAGTAGGGAAGGAGGGGAAGGAAAGACTCCCATCTCTGTCTCTCTCGCACACGCACATATTTGCAGTACTTTTAAAATGTTCAGTTTCGGTCATTTTCAGCATGTTCTATATACGGCTGTTCCAGAGAGTTTTCAAACAAATTCGGCTACCTTTTCTTAAAACACAAAATTTTGTTTTTTAGTTGTCATCCAAAAGCGGCGGAATTACTACTGACATATTGTAGTTTTAGCCGTAAAAAACTACACTATCAGATATACATATTACTGGAAATGGTATCGCGTACAGCATCTCGTATTTAATAGACTTTCAGTTCGATGCTTGAGTAATCAAGACAACATAAAAATCTTTTTTCTTTTTAAATTACAGTATGGAACCACAAAAAAGGTATCGGCTTGCTTAATATTTTTACAAAGTATATACAACTTAAATATATATATATAACTTAAATTTAAAAAACTCCAAACTTTAAAACTTTAATATTCCCGGTTTCTTCACAGTTTTTAAATCAAACCTCTGAAAAAACTTCCCATGCATGACTTGTTTGGTTGTTTCCTAAATACCTATGCTATGTAACACAATCTTATGCTAACGTAAAATAATTTTTATTTCTGGTTTCTTGTACATTAATTTAATATTTACCTTTAAATTATGATATTTAATTTATGATTAATACGAATGAAAACAGTGAGTAAATAGGTGTGTTGGTAATGCCTAGTAAAAATTAGTTCTCGTGCAAAATTCAATTAGACTGAGAGCGCGTGAATGCGGTGCGTTGTCCTTCTGGTGTGATTTTATAGAACTTTAGCAGGACTTCAGAAAAGTTCTAAATAACCGTGAATGGATTATAGAAGCTAATAGGATAAGCGCACCGCGGTTTCCTTCAGACACGTAGTCTTCTATCACGATGCTGCTAGTTGCTACCGAACAGCTGACAGACGTCAACACAACAGCGAGCGCGTGTCCCATGGCGGGAGAATCGGGTGACGCAACCGACCTGCACATGTTGCGACAAGAACGTGGTAAAAAGCCTTCTTGCGTTCCCCACAACAAAGCAGCTATAATGGACGCGCTGTGATACAACTGCGCGGGCGACGTTCATAAGCGCTGTCTTTGTCTGCTTATTTCAAAATAAGTCAGGTACATGATCGTGTGTAAGCAGGTCCTCGGATATTTAATAACGCACCTAGTTAACAATAGGGGCATTGGTGGCGCAGTGGCTAGCGCTCTCGCCTTCCACTGCGGCGCTCCGGTCACGCTCCCGGCTTTTCGCATGTGGGCATCATGCTGGAAGATGCTGCTTGCCGGCGGGTTTTCTCGGGGTACTCCTGCTTCCCCCACCCTTACATCCCAGCACCGCTCCATCCTAGTGTTTCATTTCAAATGCCATGTTTATTTATTTCAGTTTACAAGAAAAAATATTTTTGTCGGCTGGTTGAGTTTTGGTCAGATAAAAAACATTTTCGATGCATCAAAAAGTAAAGATTCTCGTTGTGCGTAACGTGATTCTACAAAGATGATAAAAACAATGGGACCGCTTGATTGCAGAGTGTTCCAAACCATTTGAAAACATACTCGACAGTCAGAGATTTCTCGTCATGCCAATATTTGAGCTCAAGCCGCCCCCGTTCCGGCTCTTTGCCACAAAAACGTGTTGCCTAGCGAACACGCTTCCGAGGACGTGTTTACACATCTGCATGTACCTAACTTATTTTGAAATTGACGATCTTCGAACGGGAATTTCGTGAGTTGGTTTGCACACATATAGCAAACTAGAAAGTAGCCTAAAAATGGTAGATGCGTTATATGAAGTCCGTAGTTATTAGAGTATCGTCTGACGTACTAGATAAATGCCGATAATGCACTGAAATATTTTACCCTATAAAGTATACGACAGAAATTTTTAGACGAAAGATATGCTTCCCACTAGACTGCAAAACGTCCCTTCAAGTCCATACAACACACTAAAAATATATATTATTTTTCATGCACGCACACTTATGTAAGGAGACCTGACTTTTATAGTTTTTGATCACGTCGAGCACTTACTTTCAAAATGGCGGCCATTTAAAATCTTTGAGATATATATTATTATTGGTCCACCATTTTGTATAATAGAACCAATTGAAAATATTACAATTCTATATTATATCTCGAAAATTATTCAATCAATTATCACCCAATTTGGCATGTAAGTAATACTGCGGTAGGCCATGTTAATGTAGGTGATTGAACTTGATTAGTTACTTATTTTCAAAATGGCTATAATATAAATGTCTTTAGTTGATCTAAGATATATGCTATACCATTTATTCAATTTCGACCAAATTTTGTATACTGAAAGTATATAGTACAAGCATTATATATAAATATAAACAAATAACCACTTTTGTCTGCCATTTTAGAAGATAGCACCAAACGAATAACTTAAGTTATTATGTCATAACTCGATAAATAATCAACTAATTCCTGCCAAATTTGGCATACAAGTAGTACTGATGTAGATGATGTAAATTTGTATGATTTAAGCATGCCAGGTACTTATTTTTAGAAATAGCGGCTATATAGCGAATTTATCTTAGAATGCTATATCATCGAAACTATGTGATCGATTCCGTCATAACCTTATTATGCTGGCAGTAGATAGTACAACTACCATCTGTATCCAGATAGAGCATATTTGAAAGCCATTTTGTAAGATAGTGCCATCCGACTAAATAAAGTTTTCACTGTCACATCTTGGGAAACAATTGACACATTCCTTCCAAATTTGGCAAACAAATATTTCTGCAGGAGGTAATGTAAACGGGTATGTTTTATGTAGGCCAAGCACTTATTTTCGAAATTATGTTTACATAAATATTTTAATTCTGTATCTTTTACTAACAAAACAAATCCCGACTTAACTTTGTATGCTGGCAGTACCTATTACAGCCGAAAAATTTGTCTATGCAGAGCCTCATTTCTTTGGTATTTTGTAAAACAGCCCTACCAACAAAAAGTAATTGATTCCGTCTCGTATCTCAGGATACAATCAACCCATTCTTACAAAATTTGGCGAAGATGTTGTTATGTAGTAGGTAATAATAATAATAATAAATGTATTATTTAAGTAAGAAACACTTATTTTTAGGATGCCGGCTATAAAATCATTCTAGTGTTGTGGGCGATATATACGAAACTATGCATTTTATTTTAACTTAACTTTGTATATTGCAGTATACAATAATCGAAATACTACGACATTACATTTATGTCCTCCTTTTATGAAGATCATCACATAAAAATTATGGAGATGTTATACCATGTCTCGAGGAACAATCAATCGATTCCCATCAAGTGTTACACAGGAACCTTTCAAATAAATTGGTATCAAATTTTGCTCACCATAAATGCTACAGAAGGCCATGAAACCCTGTATATTTTTAATGGGCCCGATAACAATGTTCAAAATTGCAGCTTCATAAATCAATTATGTAAGTTTGACATATATTAAACTATTTAACCAAATGTAATCATAATTTGTATGTAGACAGTAGTATATATTAGAAGCATTGCAAATAGAGCCTCTCTTATGGAAATTCTCTACGACAGCATCAAATAAGAACATAAAGTTTTTATTGCATATCTCAAGAACCAAATAACCGATTCCCATCAAATTCTTTCGCACAAGTAGCACTACAGAAGGCCATGTAAACTTACATGTTTTACGTGGTTCTGTCACTCATTTTCAAAATAAAGGCATTGTAAATACTTTAGGTCATTTTACCCTGTAATTCGGAACATTAGTCTGATTAAATACGAAGTTGATGTTTTGAATCCGACCTTCGTAATGCAGTGGATTGCACACTAGCTTATAGCGCGATTTTTTCTGGGTTCAAAGTTCCGAGTAAGGCATATGTGTATTTGTAATTGTCTCACTGCTACTGCATAAGATTCTGGTTTCATTTCTAAAGCTATTGCTTTCAAAGACAAGTCAAGTTCTTCCTACCAACTCAGCTTTCAAGAAATTATTTAATATTTAATTGCACCATGTTGAGGAAAGTAGGCTCATTTGTTATGTGAGTAACTGATTGTATTTACATTATGCGGTACCTGCACTTCCTTGTGTTATGGCACTCCTTGTCATTTCGAAGCGGTAATGACAGTCACGATTTAAATGGTTTTCATACTCATTATCTATGCCAAAACTACAAATGTAAGGCTTCCAATATAATTATTACGTTGCTAAAACTTTCGAATCAGCGATTTAATACATCGTCTGCGATATTTCTTGATATCTTTTACAACTAAAAATGGTAATGTTAAAAGCTAAATAAATGCAACATGTTTCGCGTCTGGAAACCATCTTGAACAATTGATCTCAACTCGAAGAACGTATATGTCTACATTATATTTTTCCAATCCAAGCTAGGATGTGTTATATTTTCAAAAGAGAAGACAAAAATCAGATCAAAATTATGTTCCCTTGGGAGCACGTTTTAAATATATTCGAGACACAAAACTATGGTGATCCTACGAAGTAATTAGCGCTAAACCAGGAAGGTAATTCAGGACACGAAAACAAACATTGAAATTAATTCCTGGGGTAGTACGTGTCAGATAAGCTACAAAATGCAGTCGACTTTAATGATCAAGATCTGTGAATGCAGCTAACGAATCAGCACAAAACAACGTGTAGTTATTCCACAGAGCGGATAATGTGGAAGAAAGGTCCAAGTTTACATGCTTGCCACCATAGTTTTGTTTGATCATTCTGTTTACTATCATAAATCAAAATCTCAGTCAAGGACTCCGTAGGAATGGACACAAGGCGCCTGGAAGACTAACCCGAGGTTTGACTCGAACTACGGATTATCCAAAGTCTTATTACGCTAACAAACAGCGGCAAAATCTTGTGTGCTGGCAATTTAATGTTTACGCTTGTAATTTATTAACTAGGATTATGTTCTGTTCTCGTTGTAATGTATGTTTACAGTTCGATCAGATTTTTAGTTGATGTTATATAACAGAGAAAACTGCACTTTCAAACTCATCAAGTATGGTGACAAGGGTGACTACTTGACAAGTGCGCAAGTTTTCAAGTACACAAGTACACGTGTGCGCGGAAAGCGATTATTGAGAGAGATACGTGCTCTGTTAAAGCACGAAATTAAAAAGGAATTTATACACATTAAAAACAATACGTGTCATCATCAGAACAAACTGTCACACTGCAAAACTTGTACAGCACGGGTTTTTAGACATCAGGATCACAATAGTCATTCCGAGTGTATTGTGTGGTCGACATTATCTGTCTTCATACACCACACCCCCCGCTCGGTTCCTAAGCCGATCCAAGATGGAAGGAGGTACGGTGAAATTATGCGCATGTTCACGTCCTTTGCCCTGCCTGTGACGTCAGCATAAGGAGAAATGAAGGACGCGCGGGTGATGAGGCACGTTGTCTCCAACTTCTCGCCTGTTGTTGTTTTGCAATAATGAAGTTTGCAGTTTGACACTATGATGAGCTACGCAGTACATGGGTGCAGCAGTTACAAAAAATAAAATTAGTGACGTAAAATAGATAATTTTTCTGAGGAACGTTGCTAAACAGTGGGCGTTGTCATGCAAGAGAAATAACACATTTAAATTGAGGACATGTAAGTTCTCTCGATTCAACCACTTTGTTATAAATAAATAAATAAATATATATATATATATATATATATATATATATATATATATATATATATATATATATATATATATATATATATATATATATAACTGCTTAGTATAATTTTTAATTTAAATTTTTCAGCGGAAAGAGGATACCCAATCTCGTGAGAGTTATTTGGAAATCATACTTAGACAAAATTAGCCTAATTGTTCTTGCTCCAATTTGACTCTTTAGAACGGTTCCGGATTCCTGAAATGAATCCATAGCGCTATGGGCGCAGTACAATAATCCATGTTTACAAAGAGATATCATAGCAGTAGGAAAATGGGCAGTTGGGCACAAGGGCATCGGGCATCAGGGCCGGAGCCGCCCGGCCGCCATCTTGTTACGTCACCTGACCACCATTTTTCCCTTTTTCTCTCAAAATTTTACTTTTCCCCTAAAATTTATCCTTTCCTTAAAAATTTCCCTTTTTTCCCCTCAAAAAGTTAGAAGCCCCCAAAAATGGCAAGACTCCTTCGTGCAAAAACAGACCCCTGAATTACAATTTCCGCCAATTTAATTCATTTGGGAGGCTTCCTTCGGACCTACAGAGCAGTGTCAGCCATGTTGGTTTTATAGGCATACCCTATGCCAAATCGTTACAAGGTATAGATGATAGGGCTCAGAGCTAAGCATCAGTCATCTTGAATCCATGTGGTATGCAGACCTTTTACCCGTGACCCTGACCTTTGACCTTGAAAATGCAAAAATAAAAAAATAAAAAAATTCACAAACAATTCGAAAAAAAAACCCAAAATTTTGAAAAAAAATATCCCAACAAATTTGTTACTAAAATTTATTAAAGAACTATTTTAAAAACATACAAACTAATTTTTCTAACTTTCATTTCCCAGCACCACCATTAATCAAATTCGTTCCATCCCCAGCAGACGACTGACTCCCTCGAAACCCACTCCCCTACCTATACCTGTGACCCATGATACCTAACCCCTAACCTTGACCTTGACCCCATGACCTAGAATGACCTTGAAAACCAAAACTCGAGTACATAAAAGTGAATAACCATAATACATTAAAGACTGCCACCACCATATTAGATGCAGACTATCTCAACCATGACCCTATGACCTTCAAAACTAGAACTCGAGAAAAAGTATATAAAAGTTAGCAAGCATAATATATTAAGAACTACCACCGCCATATTAGATTCAGACTATCTCGACCTTGGCCCCATGATCTTGAATGACCTTGAAAACAAAAACTCGAGAAAAAGTACATAAAATTCAACAAGCATGATACATTACAGACTACCACCGGCATATTAGATGCAGACTACCTCAACCTTGACCCCATGCTCTTGAATGACCTCGAAAAAAGTTCGAGAAAAAGTACATAAAAGTCAGCAAACATGTTACATTACAGGCCACTACCACCATATTAGATATAGTACTCCCATTTTTTACATATAAATTTTATGGGCACAATCTAGACACTTTACTTCTAAAAGAACCGCATTTATATAGAAAAATGGGAGTTGATGTTCTGACTCCGCGAGGTAAACATCGATTTGGAAGCGCTCTCTCGCTATACTACAAAGATGAATTGCGAAAACGAAGGTCTGCCTATTGACCGCAACTAACATGGAACCACGACGACCTGTACCATTGCTAACTGGTTGTCTTCAGTGTCGATTCTGCGATCGAGTATTCTCCTACGGTCAAAATTCTTGACGACATGAGAGAATGGCCTGTACGAAGATACCTTTTCGCACGATGAAGCATTACGACAATGGCCACATGCAGCTTTTGCATGATGATACACTGCAGGAAAATAGTCAGATCTGCAAGGGTTCGTCTATTGGGAGTCAGCAAGTGATGCCATCAATACCTTCTCCTACATCGATGGGTACCCTTTCCAAAGACGATAATGGTGCCACAGTTGATGCTAAATTCGGAATGAGTGCAGTAAGTCGGTTTGTGCAGAACGTACACTTGCAAGATATCTGCGCGAAGTCGACGAACTTCAAAATAAACGATCATCAGCTATAAATACTGATGAACATACAACTCCTGCTACACAGAAAAGTAAACTTGATATTGAGGATGCAGCAGGAAGTGAAGACGATCATGAAGAATGCATTGATGATGACTATAGCGTTAGTGATAGTGTTGAAGACGATGATTATTCCCTCGACGGTCCTGCACATTTTCCCAACGAGTTTCCTTCGACAAGTGATGTGAAGAAGGCAGAAGGCATCGAGTATAATGACGATATGTTTACCGAAGATCCCAACAAACTTGTAGACAGACTTAAATATTTGCTTGATAGGTAACAACGTGAGGATTACTCGGCCATGAAAGAGGTGGTTTTGATCATAAGCGAACTTAAGGATCGGGGTTATATCAGATGATGTGATGAACTGCTTTCTTCTGAAAACGTAATTACGAAATAATAATAAATTATTATAATAAAATAAATGTTTTCTCTTTAAATTTGTTTGTGTTTCATATCATTTTATCCCTCGCAACTTTAAAGTGGTGATATGAGCACTCGCTTATAAGTGTCAAAACGTGTAAATATAATCTAATGATAATAAAGACTTTAGCACAAAAATGTAAGGATAGTTTATTGAATACACAAACATTAATTCTGTCGACATGTAAAAATTTTGGTGACTGTAGTTGAATCTTTTTTTCTTATATGTACGGTTAAAGGCATCCGGCAAGACCATTGATTTCAAGCGACTGGGGAGGATTGGTGAGGATTGCAGAGGATTGGTGAGGATTGAGGAGGATTGGTGAGGATTGAAGAGGATTGCTGAGGATTGAGGAAGATTGGTGAAGATTGAGGAGGATTGGTGAAGATTGAGGAGGATTGGTGGTGGATTGGTGGCGGCTTGGTTTCTGTGAAGAGCATGAATGATTATCTCCATAGCTGCCCTCGTACATTCCAAGTCTCCAGGGACCTGGCATTACAGCCATTTAAATTTCACACTAATTAAGCCTACAAAAATGCTGATCCATACAATGATTAAAACATACTCGTGTATTTGGTCGTTATTAGTATGATGGGCCTGGTTTAGTAACATAAACATACAATGTCAAGGTCACCTGTATCTAATATGGTGGTAGTGGCCTGTAATGTAATGTTTGCTGACTTTTATGTAATTTTTCTGTAGCTTTTGTTTTCAAGATCATTCAAGGTCATGGGGTCAAGGTTGAGATAGTCTGCATCTAATATGTTGGTGGTAGTAGTCTTTACTGTATTATGCTTGCTGACTTTTATGTATTTTTTCTCGAGTTTTCGTTTTCAATGTCATGGGGTCAAGGTCAAGGTTAGGGGTTATGGGTCATGGGTCACAGGTTAAAGTTCAATTACTGATAGGCATTGGCTTCCAAGATGGCAGACAAGTGATGTATACCAATATGGTGGTCACCTACTAGGATGGCGGTCTCCATTAATGTATAAACAAATTACAAACAAAAAACAATATGGCGGAATGAGTATAGGTGAGGGGAGTGGGTGCGAGGGAGTCAGTCGTCTGCTGGGGATGGAACGAATGTGATTAATGGTGGTGTTGGGAAATGTAAGTTAAAAAATTAATATATGTATTTTTAAAATAGTTTTTCAATATTTTATATAATTTGTTGAAAATTTTTATTGGGAATTTTTTGCAATATTTTGGGATTTTTTTAAATACTTTTTGCGAATTTTTTGGATTTTTAAAATTTTTACATTTTTAAGGTCAAAATCAAGGTTACTGGTCAAAGGTCACGGTCGGGTCAAAGGTCATCTACATACAATATAAATGCAAGATGACTGAAGCTTAGGTCTGAGCCCTATCCTCTTTACCTTGTATCGATTTGGCATAGGGTATGCCTATAGAACCAACATGGCTGACACTGCTCTGTAGGTCCGAAGGAAGCCCCCCAAAGTAATTAAATTTGCGAAAATTATATTTCAGGGGCTTGTTTTTGCACGAGGGAGGCTTCTACCATTTTTGAGGGCTTCTAACTTTTTGAGGGGAAAAAAGGGAAATTTTTAGGGAAAAAGGGGAAATTTTAAAGTAAAAGGGAAATTTCAAGGAAAAAGGGACAAGTGGTGGTTAGGTGGCGTAACAAGATGGCGACCGGGCGGCTCCGGCTCCGATGCCCGATGCCCTTGTGCCCAACTGCACATTTTCATAATACTTATCACGTAAAGTATTTTGCAATGGTATCATTTATTTTGTACACCATGCATACCTGTCAGATGATTTACTTTTAACTGTAACGTTTATTTTCATATAGACCTAGGTGCTTGTCGGTACGTTTGTAGTTTCCTTGTTTACGTAATGGTTTCATGACAATGTTAGCAAAGCAGTAGTAGAACAGCGAGACGATATAGGATCTTCGGCGTTGTTTCTTTTGTAATAAAACGAGCACCGTTTGAGATGCCATAATTCTGAAATGTGACAGCTCAACGATTTTCAAACGAAAAAAGCCAGACTCGATATAACCCACGCAAGACAAATAAATGACGATCACGCACTCTAGCATTATTTAAGTGACAACATGTGCAACATGTTTCATCCAGAATTATTGTTTCTTTAACTTACAGAGCCGCACGGTGTCGTATTTTGTAGGTAAGTTAATGCAAAATAAGTCAAATTCCTAAGTTTAGAAAATATTTATTTATCCTCCGTGCGTGAGTGTCTATTCGGTTTACTGAGGCATGCGTTACTTTTAAAAACACAAACAAATGATCTCTAACGTACAGTTTAGCACTCCTGTAAAGGCGACAATTAACCAAGAAAATACATTTGAGACCAGAATAATAAAAGTTTACAAAAAATGGCAAAAGTTTGGAGGGGGGGGGGGGAGGTTGCGGGGAAAACACTTATAATGAAATTGTATAGCTTATGTTACTTATATTTGGAATGCTTTTTAATATTCACGAATGTTGAACTACAGTTTTCTGGTTATGATGTCGTGTTACACATAAAACTAAATAGTTTATTGGCTCTGAAAGAGGAAGTTGAAACAACTAGCTTATTTGTAGCAAATAAAATAAAAGTTTAATTATTGACTTAGTAAAATTTTTTACTTAGTATTCATTTTATTTGCACTTTTGGACAATCACCCGTTTATGTATGTAACGCGTGCTATTCCTTCGTGAGGCGCTCAACTGTATTTTCCATCAGATGTATTTATCTTTCTCTTGTTGAATTTGACGGTAAATTTGATTTAATAAGTGGGTATTGGCGAGTTTGATATTTACATAGGAGTGAACCTGTAACAACAGATAATTAAAAAGGAGACGTGTGAAATTACACGCAGAGTGCAAAACTGGCAAGTGAAGTGTCGCCCACGCTGACATCACGCGCACAAGCGATCCAGTTTAGGTGGCGGGACCGTTTCACCTTATTTCTTACACCATGAAGCCGGTAAGCTTACGGAAATCGTTGCGTAGCTGCCAGGCGTTATAACACACTCATACAAAAATAATGTATTTCGGCGAGAATCAACGGTTCGAGAGAGTTGCTTCAAGGCAAGCTTATTTTTTCAATTAAACATGATTATTATCAAACGTTCGAAAAAATTTAATTAAAGCCAACGGTTATGCAATCGTGAATAATAACAAGAGGACACCCGCCTCTTTTTTTGTTACTAATTACAGAGGGATGATATTACGAACCGAATAAACTCGCTCTTAACACTCTTATTCTAAAAACCAATAAACTGAAATGTGCTGGTTGATCTCACGTATATTTTGAAACGTGTTAATAAATTTTTTTTACACCTCGTGCTTTCAGGGCGGGTATTTCTCTCAATATTCGCTTTAGAGCATAGACCGTATTATGTACGTACGTTGCCAGTCTCATTTTGCATAAGAAATCACCTCCGATCGTTTGCAACGTTATGTTATTGAGTAAATCATTTTATTGAGTAAGTTAGGAAATTGTTGGTTAATTTTCTTAAGTAATATTGAATACATTTTTGTGTTTTAATTTCACATTGCCAAACCACTGAACATACATTCCTGATTAAAGTGCGCAAGATTTACCATGGCCGTCAATATTGTTAAATGCAGCAAACAAAATAAGCATATATTGTAACTAATGCAATGCACTACAAGATGCACTTTGTCTACATTTAAACACTGTGACGGCGGAATGTCTCTAGTCAATGTGTGCTGTACGGAGCAGTAAGTTCGCTTCTGATATATGTATACATGATGATTCTCAATTAGACAGACAAACTTCGGGAGGTGATTTGTCATGAAAAAGTAAAGAGGGAAAACATATGTGACACTTTATACCTAAACCGAAAATTAAGGGAGACATGAGCCCTTAAAAAAAAAAAAACAGATTTTAAACTGCATTTGTGCAAAATATCGACTCTTACGTTGAAGGTCCCGATAACATAAAATAACGTTCCGAAAGTTGTCATTATATTTTACGTCGTTGCCCGTATTTTGCACAAATACGGTTTAAAACTTCGTTTTGTAAGGGCCCATGCCTCCCTTAATATTCGGTTTAGGTATTAAGTGTCACACATGTTTTCCTTATTACTTTATGATGAAGAATCACCTCCCGACATCTGTCGGTCTAATTGCAAATCATCATGTGTATTCGTTTACAGCGTGGCAGTAAGGCGCAGTTGGAAATTCCTTCCCTCGTTTGTGCAGGTTTACAGACGCAGCTGGACGGGAACCGTCGCCATCAAAAGCGGCTGCAGGGAAATTCGACCTGTGTGAGCATGGGAATGCCAGAAACTACTAGATGTTAAGCTGGGCACGCATGTTTGGTCTTTGTTTTCCTCGGGAGCGGAACTGTATACGTATACTGTACACTCTCCTTGTCGGCCTTGTAAGCCGTTAGCGGTGCGGTGCAGTGCTGCAGGGTGACGCGATCACAACAATGGCGCGCACGAGGCTTCCGTTTTGCGAGGTCACGGCCACGCTCCTGCGATAACTCTTCACACTCGCCCTGCTGCTTATCGTCGCCGCTCTTTTCTATTAACATACAGAATGATTCACAGCACCCGTGCCACCCCTTTTTTCTCGGAAACAACACGATACCTGGGGTTCGCGAAAAAAAAAAGTGTGATAACTATACCCTACATGAAGCATCGAATGGTAGTAATTCCACTACCCCGAATTTATCGAAGGTTGGAAGGGGGGGGGGGGGGTGAGCTTTGAAATTACAAATGGGATTGTGGGTCGTATAAGGTATTGTTGCGTGTTGCTGGTCGGCGTCGTGCGGGCGAGCGAAGAGGACAAAAGTTATGCGATAGCGACAGGCGAGAGGCGGTTGCGTATCAGTTACACAAAACGGGTCAATAAGATAATTTCTGTAGCGGCGCATTCTGCTGACTCTGGTCGGATTGTTTTCAGCCAATATGTGAAGAATGCTCTGGATTACTGACCTCGTTCTCTCAGCGTAGCTCGCGGTGTGTTGAACCTTCGAGAGGGCCACGGCCAAGACAGTGTGACGGGAGTTGCATTGCAGTTGAATGAATGAGTGGTTGAGTTCCGAGCGATAGAAGACGAACAGTGGGAGAACCAGTGGGCCAGTGGGCCAGTAGAACGGAAGTCTGTGACTACGGGTATCACGCATTGATGTGTGCTGCTGGCAGGCTGGACTGTTGGACTGAATGCGTGAGTGAAATACATTATAAATGATGGCAACAGATAGACTGAACATGCGTTGATAATGAGTATGAGTTTATTGATTGTAACCGACAGAGGCAATTAAGAAGGATGTTAATTAGAGTTGAAAATATACATTAATATTATTGCGTACACTGTTAAATAAAAAGCAGAAAAGGAGAGACAGGTAATTTAATGTTGTACATAGTGGCAGAGTGAATAGATTAGAAACCAAGTTTGGTTTCTTTTATTTATTTTTTTCTATTAAGGCCTCCATCACTCACGAAAACAGATACGTCCCTCAGGCATCCTCACATGTAACACTGGTGTTAGAAGTGGAATGGAGGCAATTATTAATTAATCAATTGTAGATAACATTAGAATATAGGCAAGTAGTTAGTGACATTAAAACAAATTGATTAATCGTAATAGTCGTGTGTGAAAATAATTAAAAAAGAATTGTACAACGGACACAGTGAATGTTAACAAGGAAAATGTCTGCATAACTGAAAGCACTGCGAGCATTGATTAAGGGACTGCGTAGCCAAGCGAGAGAAAGTGCGAATAGCTTGAGGGAAGATGTAAAAAGTGAAATAAGTAATGTAAATAGCAAATTAGTAGTGTAGTAAAGACTGTAAATGAGAATGTAAATAGCTAGATTACTGTTGTAGGTGATTTAGTAGATAAGAAAATAGACTCTGTAATTGAAGATGTAGACAGGGCAGATTAACTCTGTGGACGAGAAAATTGACAGTGTGAAAGAAAAAGCGGACAGTGTAAATGAAGTAGTGAATGGTGTAAACAACAGGATGGACAGTGTCGAGAATGAAGTGAAACAAGAAATAAGTGTGATGAAGAAGGAATGACAGGAATTTCGTTAACAGTAGTCTTCACCAACCACCACATTGACAGTCGAGAAAGGTGAATAAACTGCAAGATTAAACGAATGCAGCTGCCTCGGGGGAGAGCACAACGATCTGTAGCATTGTTCAGACTTCATGGCGGGCAGTTTTAAAAAGTCGCTATCCTAAATGGCTGGACAACAGAACAGCGGGCTTACTACCTCGCTGGTGTACTGAGAGTCCCCGCACTGAACATACTACAATCTCTGCCGGAGCAACATTGACTAGAGTACCCCACACTGGTGTCGGCCTTGGAGTTACATTTCGGCGACCGATTCATGCGACATGCCCACCGTACGCAGTTGCGAAGCCGCAACCAGCGACCAGGGCAGCCACTTGCTGTGACCTCCCCTGAAGGTATTAGGTCACGCACTTATTAGGGGGATGGTAGTAGCTAGAGGGAAGAGCACTCAGTTATATGAAAAATCTACATTTATTCATGTTATAACAATTATACAATGATCGCTCAAAGGCACTACTCATTAATACCATAAACAGAACTACAGGATTCAGTACGGCAATGGCTATAGATATATTGATGACTCAAATCAACGTGCTCAGGCTCTTAAGAAGTCTGACTGCACCTTCGCCTATACTTTCGTCTCAGCAACCTAGTGCACCCTAACTGGAGTTATATTTACCTTGAACTGTATCGTAGTCGCCAGCGGAAAGACCCTATCGATGACAGCTGTGGACGGAGTCGATCTCGGACCACTGGCCTAGTGGTCCTCCTTCAAGGTGTCGCTCCAGTGGGCTGAATCAAGATGGCCGCGAGCCGCCATTGTTCCAGTCTTATATAGTCGCAGCTCCAGCCTTGTTACCCATCCCCCGAGAGAATGTTACCATAACAGCTGGGCTGGCCTGCCGAGGTCGTGCAGCCCCGGGCACTAGCATGTCTTCTGCCAGCCCCAGCTACTGGTGACCACACCATGGCCCTCCATTTCCACAAGACTCATGCATCCTCGCATGAGATAACAGGGTAGTGGCGATGCGTGCTATAATTTCATGGGCAAGCTACTGTGTGCAGGAGGCAGTAGTGGCTTTGATCTCACCAATATAGGGGGAGGGAGGTTCGAATTTAGATTTCAAGGTGCATAATGGTGCCATTTAAACAATTTTTCGTACCTAAATATAAAACTCACAGCTTGTAAAAATGTTAATATTTTTAACATAAAATTTTCCAGAGTGGAAAATATTACAATGTTACCTTCATCAAACCCGGAAACTTGTCCGTGCAAAATCAATATAATTTTTATACCCGTCGACAGTGAAGTATTTACATATGGAGCAATTTTGTTTGTACAGAAGTGTAGACACAAAAAATGACTATTCGTTTATGTAAATATGGAAAGCAGTCAACTCTATTTTTACCAAATTCTTTAAAAGACAAAAACGAATTTATATGAACTTCAGAACGCTCGTGATTTTGAACAGCATTGCACGGATTGTTAAGGTTACAATACCCAGTTGCAGTCCATGTGTTAACATCCTTTGAAAAATAAACATGGCCAGCAAAACAATTTTGTTTAGGCTGTTACATCCAGCTTATCACAAGTGTTTCTGATAAAAAAAATTTTTTTTAATTACATACAAAATTACCTTTCTTGCGTGTTGTCGTGATCATGAGTTCAGGTGTCGGCCTACCCTCTTTTATGATGTCACATCTTTCCTGAAAAGTGAAAGCACTGCTGGAAAAAGGCTTCACTTGTAATCCACACACACCACACTTACATCCACATGTTTCTGTTGCACTCAGTCTGTCTACATGGTTCTCAGTCGCACACTGAAATTTTACAATTTTTATGTAGGGTATACATCACCCACGAATATGCATAGCATTCTCAGCACCAAAACTAAATGAAATATAACAATACGATTTGTGTTAAGAGCACGAACTTACCCACACATTGATCTAGTTACTGTAAACTACACCGCGCCAACTGCCTGCGGCCAGGCCAGCTTCGGCTATGCCCGCTTCAGTTCAGTGAAGAAAGCACTACCATCGTAGCTTCCAACACAGGTTGACACAGCCATAAGGGCCCCCCCCACCCGGCCGGTTTTCCTACCCTGCCATCCCTCCGTCGGCTGGGAAACCATTGCGACCGCCTACCTGCTGAAAGCATTACTTACAGCGCTTCCAAACATCTTGGTTTTGCTAGCCAACGTACGAGTTTGTTTTCTTATAATGTACAGTATTGTTTCCGGAGTAGAATGTGCACCACATGAGTGAAAAGATACCTTAAATAAATATAAGTTAGAATTTAATATTTGTTTTAAATATAACATTGTCAGGAAACTGTCTGGGCAAGTACTGCTTGCCTTACTTGCCCTAACAAGATACCACTGGAACAGGGGCTGGATGATGCAGGGGAAGGTAATAGTGAAGCCAGGCCGCTGAAGCAGTATGGCGGCGTAGCCCTTGTGCCCCCGGCACCAAATTGCAGAGAGCCGCCAGAAAGGGCCTCTCTTACACGCGGAAGCCGACAGGGTATCACAAGTTAAGTGTCCTTCGGTGCTTTGCTTTTAATGCTCCCTAGTGTGCGGGCAGTTGCATGAGACTAGGGAAGACATTACAATTAAGGCTTTTAGCAGAAATGCCATTGCGTCTACATGAGTTTGTGATAAGTTGGATATTAGCACACTTGATTAATGAATTATACACAATTAGTTTCAAAATGTTAAATTTGCTGTCTTTCTTTGAACATAATTATAACATTATATTAAAATTAAAATTACAGAATTTTTAGTTTATTAGTTGTTTTTATGTACATAAAAATATACTGGTGAAAAATCTGTATAAAGATTACGTAATATTCTTACATAGTTACGATAATAATGTAACATTATATACATGGCATCATGCCTTGATTATTAATCGCTATAATTGATTAAAACGCACTTAAGTTACTATAACTGGCCATTTTTCTGGCACTCTTACCTTAACGTTATTTTCTGTGAGGTAATTATGTCAGTTTTTTTTGTTTTTATACAAATTTCACAGTAGTATATTTTGGTTGCTAACAATCAGAATTCATTTAAAGATAGTTAGACACCTTATAATTTTGACCTTGTGTCCTACATAGAATGGTTCTGATTTGACTTGCATTTATGTGTTTAACATAACAATGGATAGAAAAAGGTACTAATTAGGTTTAATTTGTGTGCCAGCACAGTGACATTAAAAACTACGGCCGCTATGGTTTCGTGTTTACTGGGGAAATATGAGGGAAATGCGCTCGGCTCCGTTAACTAAGTGAAATAATCCCCACAATTGAAATAAGTAATCAAGATATTAGCCCCAACGCTGACCGGAAAGGTAGGGGAAGTTTTTTGATCTGGTGCACCATTTATCGGTTAACATCTCATCATATCACCACAATTTGTTTGAAGAATGAACTCAAAAAATTGCCACATGATACATGTGGCAATTGTAAAACTGACTTAAATACTCTAATTGATAATCATGTTGAAATGAGAGTTGAATATATAAAAATTAAATATTTGGATAAAATGTTTACATATGTTAGTCTTAATTCTCTGAAAAAACATTACAATATCTGCATATTCCATAGAAGTTCATTTGACGTGTTCGTTACAAGTAATTGCCTAATGTGGCCTCGTATGCTAATAATTAATAGTAATAAACATAAAACATATCTATATACATAGGGGCTCATAATAAAAATTATGTAAAATTAAAATATAACATGTATACTGTATTCACCGCATGGGGTTATCCCGTCTGTAACTGCTCTCTTAGGGCTTGTGTTTTGAATCAACTCTGTTCACACTGTCCACTGGCGCACTCTATTTATATTGCCTGCTAAAAGAATGCACAGTCTGTACTGCCAAACAATGTGCACCCCAGATAAAACTATATATAACAAACATTCACTGTGCCCTTACTCATGATATTGTCGTATACAGGATTGTCAATTAATTACTGCCCTCTGTTGTTAATGCTTATGTGAACCAAGGACCTATAACCACTTGTGCATTTGCACGTCACTTTATGCCATATTATATTGCTTTTTCAAGCAAATTTGAGATTTTTACAAGTTTGTAGTACAATAATGCCAAAGCTACAATGACATCCACTATAGTTGATAAACTAAAATAGTTGAAATACTCTTGTTTCATTACAGAGAATATTGGGCGCTGAAACATGTTATGCTGGCTGGATACATACTCTAGCATTAGTAACCTTGCATGTGAAATTTTCCAATCAGTGTTTACTGTCTCATTTATTGTGTAAAACACAATGCCTTCGTTTGACGTCAATTGAGTGGCTTCAAAATGATTTGGTGTAAGCCAGTGGATTGGCAGTATTGTATGGGCTACATCTGCTGATGGACTTTTAATATCATATACATGCGTAGCCTGTACAATTGCTGACTTGACGACTGTTATTTCGCACCCACATGGCACTTGTATTTCAAGGGAACCTATGTCAATGTTAGAAATGGATTGACTTAATGTCTTGTTAAAACATCTCAATGCTAATCTACTAGGCGCATTAGTTATAATGTAGTGATGCAGTTGAATCGCAGTAACTTGTAATTGGTTGTGTCGAACACAACTAAATTTGCAATAAACATATAACTGTTCGACACTATGTAGTTTAATTGCTTATTTCAGACAGTCTACCTGTGTGCTGTCTGCCCTGTGCTTAGAAATGAGATACATACCCTTTTCCTGATTTGCCCCGTCCAATACCAACTTGGTTGTTTGTGATTTCATGTTGATAGCTATTGTCTGACTTGGTAAATCAAACATTCATGATTCATTTTTATACAAATACGGGACTTGAGTGGGGCAGGAAAAGTACCACTTATACGTAACATTCTGAACAGGAACTTGAATGTTTATCATCATTTGAGAGGGACATAAGGTGCATTCCGTTATTGGCACTGTGTAATACATCATTATATTTTGAATAGGAATGCTGAATTGTAATTCGAGTAATTTAACTTTAGATTGAAGTTGTAATATTTCCCTTGTCAAAACAGGGCGTGGAACTGCCTGCAAAGGTAAATTATGGTTTTGACACTGTTGCAAATAAGTATTAAGTCAAATTTAATTGACAGTGTTGTTAAGTAGTTGTAACACAATGCTATCAGCATTTGGCTTTGAATTTGCAACATTTATACATCGTGTTTCTGTTTATTGAAATTGTTTGCCAATGATTGAAAGTTATGTGATATAGCGTTGATTTTTACCTGTACCTGATTCTTTATTTCCAACACACTATGAGTGGTGAGATTTAAGTTAGTAGTGGACGATGTGACATTAGCCTGGATTTCATTAATTTGCATGGCCAGCACCTCCTCATTAGATAACAGTGATTTTAAGTGACGAGTGGTGAGAACCTCACGACACCATGTTGCGACGTCTCCAAGGAAAGTGAGGGATCTTCTATTGTGTTTAGGAACTGATACTTCAGACATAAATTGTTCAAAAATATTTACAGCTGTTTCATTAAATATTCGCTGCAGTTTGTCGGCATTCATGCAACCTATAGAGTTCTTGGTGGCGCATGCGCTGTGGTACCAGACATCGAGGTTGTCTGGCGTGCTGGGTTGGTGTAGAGGCAGCATGTACAGAAGTGGGATGGTATCTTCATACTGGAACTGCGGTGTCAGCTCCTGGTAGTAGACACCATGGTGTGACCTATAGAGCTGCTTTGCTGCTGCACCCAACAATAAACTCAGCACAAGTACCACTGCACTGAATGTGGCAAGGCCCATGCCAGAAATTGATTATGTCGCCCCCCTGTAATATAAATAGCATTATTAGTTTATAACATTAGCATGTTTTATATTACAGGTGCTGACTGTATCTATTTTTCTTTGCCCTTTCTTTCGTATTTCCACCGCAATCATGGAAGGTCCAATTATATCATTGATTCTACATGGTCTCTGATATTTGCATGAAAGGGCTTTCTGGCATGCATGGATCTTTAGCCATACAAATTGGCCGATTTTTAGGTTATTTGGGCGGTATTTAGTACCGAACAGCTGTTTCTGCTTCTGCTGTGAAGCAATTAGATTTACACGTGCTTGTTCTAGTGTTTGTTGTAATTGTTGACACCAATTATTGGCTTGGGGGGAGTATGTATGGCTTATTATGTGCAATGGTTGAACTGCTTCAATGCCGTGTAGTAGAAAGATGGGGAGTACATAGTGTTTCTGTTTACTATAGTATTGTAATTAAATTAAATGTAAGAAATGTAATCATACCAGTGTGTGGGATCTTCGCTAGCACAGGAGGTCAAATGATAAGATAAGATCTTATTTACTTGTTCTGTAAAACCGTTGCAAGCAGGGTTATAGGCTGTAATCTGTAGTTTCTCTATTTGTAGTTTATGGAACAGTTCAGCCATTATTTTGTTATTAAATTATGTGTCTCGATCAGTTAAAATAGATTTCGGGCAACCAAATTGGAGGATTGGAGTATAACATATCTAACAAAGTTCATGCAGGTAATGGCATCTATCGTTTTGACGGGACAGGCTATGGCATATCTGGTGAAGAATTCTGTCATGACTAAAACATATTTATTACTCAATACTGACGTTTGCAGCGGCACTTTCATATCTAAACCCCATGAATGCAGTGGGGAAGGGGGCGGGATAGAGGTCATATGGCCAATAGGTTTCTGGTTAGAGGCTTTACTATGCTGACAAACGGGGCAGTTTTTAATATAATCTTTGACGTATTTATTTATACGGTCTCAATAGTACGAATTCTTTATCTTTTCCAATGCCTTAAATTGCCCGAAGTGGCCACCCCTAATAGAGCATCATAGTGGGCTGTGATTATCTCTGGGACATAGTATTGTGGTATGAGAGTAAGTTTCTTTTCGCCTGTGGGTGTACGCTGTTTCATATAAATTTCCCAATTTCCTGAATTGCGTAGCGTCTGGCTAGGCGGCAGTATTTAGGTGTGGCATTGCCAGAGTATGTGAGCGCTATTTTCAATTGTTGTATGTGTGGGTCGTTCTCGTATTCTGCGAGAAACAGGAATGAGATTATTTGTGTGAGGGGTACTAGCAACAAATGAGAGTCATCATCGACCTTTATGTATTCTTGGTTGTGTATGTAGACTGGGTGGTAATGTGTGGTTGATGTGAGTAATGATAATTTGACAGTATAAACGTGGGTCGAGGCATGTATTTTTAATTTTGCCCTTGTGATCCTGCACAGTTACTTCAAAGTTGATATGATATAATATGGTAATTAATTTAGCGATCAACTGTAAAGGAATGTATTCCTTGTTAATGACCATTTTTGCGATTCGCACTTTGTAGTGTGGAGGTCGTCATTAACTAATTGTCTAATTTCTTGCTAATTATTCGTGATGTATTTGAGACATTGTGTTTTACCTCCAGGTCTTTCTCTGGGTTTTGGAATAGTGTTTCTGGTAGTGATTTATAGAAAGAGTTACATGTAATAAATTGGGCATTTACTATGTCATTGATGTTATTAATATTTATGTATGTTAATTTTGCAGCTATCCCTTCTGTTAGCACTCTACTCATTGCTTCAGCGAGTGTATTGAGTTCACCCTTAACTCTCTGTGCTTCGAAGTCATATTCTGTTAAAGCAGTGACTTGTTTCTGAATATGAACATTGTGATTGGCCATAGGTTTTAGGTGTATGAGTCTGACATGATTAGGCTCTACCAAGAATTCGCAGCTTTATAAATATTGTTTGAAATAGATAACAAAATATTTTATTGCCAAAAGTTCTCTTTCTGTGGCCGACCATTTTTTTTTGTTCAACGATAACTTCTTTCAAGCAAACGCAATGATTGTGTGGTCTGTACTGTTCAGAAGTTCCTGCATCAGAACTGCATCTATCGTGGTTTGTGATGCACTACAAGCTTAAATTTTGCAGCAATGTTCATCAAATTTTGCTAGAATGTGCAGCTTAATGAGGGCAGATTTTAGTTTGTCGAACGTGCCTTGGGCTTGTTCTGACCACTTGAAGGGGACCATCTCTTTTGTTAGATCAGTTCAGCAGGTTGGACATAGTTGAGTATATGACATGAGTCCAAGGAATGTGTGGACTTGCTTGACATTTGTGGGTGGCGCCATTTATTGACTAGTAGTAAATTTTCTTGGGGTCAGTCTGAATACCTGATGGTGTAACGTAATGACCGAGTATGTTTATCTCTTGCTGAGCGAAATTACTTTCTTGCTGTTGATCCTAACTTTGAATTTACACAATCGGTTCATCACATTGCTGATATTTTGGAAGTGCTCACTGAAGGTGTTATCTATGATGAAAACATCCCCTATGTAGGCGACAGCGGCATTCCAGTGCAAGGGCCCGAATATTTTAACTACAGAATTTTGAAAATAGCTCAGGCTTGTTGCAAGACCCATTAGCATACAAGCATATTTATAAAGTCCGAGGCCATCCATGTTAAGGGATAATTTGTGGCAATCTTGTTGACAAAGCAGAATAGCGTAGAATCTGCTAAACATATCGATAGGCATTATATACTTTGAGTTCGTAGTGTGGTTATGGTACCGTCGGTACATGGTATGGGATATTGTACTTTCTTGAGGTGTTGGTTTAGAAGTCTAAAATTCGTGAGAAATTGTATTCCATCTTGACACTTGAAAATGACTAAGCTTGGTGCACCGTAGAGAGAATCCAATGGCATTATAATTTTTGCATACAGCATCTGTTGTATTTGGGTTAGTACCTGCTCATGTAATTTAGGGTTAATATGATATGGACATGTGTATATAGGCTTGTCCATAGTGAGCTCCAATTTGATTTCATACTCTTTTGTTTCTGTAAGTTTGGTGATTGAACTAGCAAAATTATCTTTATATTTTTCAAGTAATGTTTGTAACTCGTGTTGTTGGATTGTAGATAGCTTGTTGTTAATGTTCCCTAATGCTTTGTTGGTATGTTGTGTTTTACTAGCCTCGATCTTCTGAATATATTATTTAATGCAATGACTTGTGCCATACTCTATGGTGTTTGTGTTGATCGCTATTTCAATAACTCCGTTATTGTTGGATGCATGTACAAACATGATGCTTTTTTGTTAATACTGTCTAATAAAGCATTGTATATTTTACCGCCAAGCCGGGTAAGGATGTGTGGTTCTTGGTGACTGGTGTGTGTTGTTTGTGTGTATGGTTTAAGTGGGGCTGGTGGCTCAGGTTGCACTTGTGCTTGTCGTCATCGCCAACTGGTTCCTTGTTTGTGTTTATAGTGAGTTTGCTTCCCATGCACAGCAATTTGATCTTTGTTTGCCCAATGGTAAAACACTGTTTGACGTTACAGAAACATGCCATGAACTCTATTTGAAATTCTTTGCTTTTTTTGGGGAATAATGGGCAAGCTGCATCTTGGTGACCTGTAAACATACACAGAGCGCACGTGAAGGCCGTCTGTGATCAGGATCCAACGAAGGCCGTCCGTGGGTCTCTGATGTCACTGTTTTGCTGCATAGTGTATTCCTTCCGGGCTGCCTGCTTGGAGGGGGCCAATGTTTCCATGTGTATGTGGGATTCACATTTCATGGGCGCGTGTGGCATTGCGGGTCTTGGTCCCTTCCGCATGCTGATTCTCTGCCCTGGTATTTGGTCCTTGGAATGTGATATGGGAAGATAATTTGTTATGAAAGTTACCTGTTTGAGGCATATATACATGCATGGTTTTAGGCTGTCTTGTCTGAACAAAGTTTTTGCTTTTTGCATTGAATTGCACGATTTTGGCATAACTTCTATGTGGCACGCACTTAGAAAATAGTGCCTGACATACATTAACAACAGTCGTGACCTTTACATTGGAGGGATGTGTCTTTGTTCCTTGCTTTCCCAGCAAGTTTTTCCCTGCAGACGTTCCTTAGTACTACGTGCTTCCCTTAAGGAGCCTGCTTGACCTTGTTTGTCTTGACTGTGTGGTCGCACGTGTTGTTTCTATTAATGGGAGAAGAGGTTATTGCCCTCTCATAAAATAGTTTTTTTGGCTTTTAATTTGTGTTCGTTTGGTTTTGTGAGTGCATGTTCTGTTGTGTAGTTTTGTGCCAGTTTGAGTGCAGTGTTTAGTGTTAGTGTGTGGATTTGGTGATCTGTAACATTGCCTTTCTTGCATATCTGGGTGTGGGCGAGGGGTGTAAAATTGATTTGGATAGTTTCTGCTTGATCGTGGCACATATTGCTGAGCCCTAAACAGTAAATTTTGGTTGTGTCAGTATGCATTGTGGATTGGTGGAGTTTGTTGGAGTTGTGTAGCAGTATGCCTCTGGCTGTATTTGGGGAATTTTGTTGGTGCATCGACATGTTTGCAATTTCTTCTCCAAGTTTATACACTTCTGCCCTTAAGGATTCCGTGCCAGAAAATGCCTGCATTCTTGAGATGACTTGATTATACCAAAATAACCCAATTTCAACTCTTTTTATGTTCTCTAACATATCTGCAATGGTCTTGTTCTTAAGCCCTATTATTTTATCTGCAATCGAAGGCAGAAGTGAGTGCTAGAGAATGGAAATTAAGTCGGTGTCTGTGATGATGTAATTGTATTTGCGCTGATAATACATAAGATTTTCAATAACAATTTGCACACATTGAACTAACTTCAATTTTTATGTGTAGATGAGTTGTTTTATATGGTCTTCTGTTTATGGAATGGTGAAAGTTATTTTAAGTTTGTTTCCAATTCTGTTCCAAGTTATTAGGTCCCCTGTTGTTGGCCTGAAGTTTTCAAGGGTGTGTTTTGCTGTGCCAGTTAGGTAGAAATGCAATCTATGGCACTTTTCTGCCTCACCCCAATTATTGGTTTCTGCTGCCAAGTTGTACTGTTCGAGAAATTCTGCCATCGTTTCATTGTTGTCCCCAGAAAACTTGGAAATAGTGACTGGCTTTTGTACCACTATGTTAATATATTGATGGTTGGCCATGTCAGTGTTGTAGTCCGTGTTCACTAGTGGTGAGGCTAGAGGCGAGTTTTCATAAATGTGTAGTGTTGTGGTGTCAATTTGAATAAACGATAAGTAGTCTGATGTTGTAGCCCCTATATTTTTGTATATGGGTGGTGGTCTTGTTGGCAGAAGGCCACTGTTGGTTATTTGGTTAATAAGGCTGCTAGTAAGTCATGTAGAATTTGCTTCAAACTGTTCAATTAAGTTAGGGTTTTGTTGCAAAAGTTTTTCAGCTGAATTGATAAGCTGTTGAAATTTGTCAGCAGTGTTTATGTTTCTGGCTTGTATTTTTCTTTGAGTTTCTGTTAAATCGATTGTAGTGTGTTTCAATATGTTACACGCTGTTATTGCAAAGGACGCCTTGTAATTGTCGGTCATGAAGTTCTTGTGTGGACAAGATGACTCTACATGTAACCTTATGTACTAACATGAACACACAAAGCTTTTAGAAATTTGAATTTCCACTTCATGCAAGCCCTTGTGGAAATTTGTGTCTGGCAAAATACCAAACAGCCCGAAGAGCAGTGTCGCAGTTTAGAGTGCATTAATTTTACACTATAAGTATAAGCACACACACTCTCTACTCTACAGGGCAATGGATGACTGTACGGCCATGCATTTGGCGATGCAGCATACTTGTGTGCGTGCCCTCGAGCAGTCGCTTTTGCTGAGTAGCAATCATGCAGGCTTTGAATGAACACTTTCAATGCCACTACTATTTACTATGGCTGGAAACAAGTTATCTGGCCGAATTACATTAAGTGGTACATCTGCAGGGGGTGCAAACCCTGTGGGGTGTTGGGGAATGAGAAGCATCTCCACTACTACCTGTCATACTGAATTTATTGATTTATGATAGACTTTACTTTACTTTGTAATGCAAGTTTACAGGTGAGGTCAGAAGCGAACGGGGTTCCATCATTTTCTGTGATCTCTCCTGAATGGACAAGGTCACACACTTATTAAGGGTATGGTAGTAGCTAGAGGAAAGAGCACTCAGTTATATGAAAACACAAATTTATTCAAGTTCTGACAATTATGCAATGATCGCACAAAAGGCGCTACTCATTAATACCATAAACAGAACTACAGGATTCAGTATGGCAATGTCTAGAGATATATTGATGACTCAAATCAACATGCTCTGACTCTTATGGAGTCTGACTGCGCCTTCGCCTATCCTTTGTTCTCAGCAACCTGGTGCACCCTAACTTGAGTTATATTTACCCTGAACTGTGTCGTAGCCACCAGTGGGAAGACCCTCTCGATGGTGGCTGTGGACAGAGTCGAACTCGGACCACTGGCCTGGTGGTCGTCCTTCAAGGTATCACTTGGACAGGCTGGATCAAGATGGCTATGAGCCATTATTGTTCCAGTCTTGTATAGTCACAGCCCTGGTCTCGTTACCCTTCCCCCGGGAGAATGTTACTATAACAGCTGGGCTGGCCTGCCGAGGTCGCGCAGCCCCATATGCTGGTTACCACACCACACTGCAGGAGCTATGGCAAGACATTGTGTTTATCTCTCGACTACCTCTGGAAGGATGCCCTGAGGAAGCATGCGACATCATAGCAGTCGGCTCTTTCTTCGATGCCATTGCCAACACAGAGGTTGGAGAAGTAGTACATCTGGCTGCACCCTACGACATCTAGGACACCCTGGTCCGAGCCTTGGTGATGGAGTCGGCAAGACAGAGTGCCGCACCCCGACGACCGGTATGGGCTGTGGTGCTGGATGAAGACAACGACGATGGTATTAAGAAGACATTGAATGGTATGCAGATGGCCATAAGGGACATTGCTTCCAGCATCTGTGCTACAGAGCCTCGCAGCTCCCCACCCAAACGACCGGAGTGTTGGTTATTTGGACAGCCAGGGATCCTGAGATTCTACTGCTCACAGCAGAAACAGAGGCAAGAGATAATACAGCTCATTCGGAAAACTTGTAAACACCTATCTTAGGGGGACAAAGACTGGTGACTGCTGGAGGGGAATTCTTAATTTTCTTACATGTACGGTCGGAAAAACAGGATTGGAACACAATACTTGTGGAGGGGAGCCTGTATAATGATTTTTGCCAGCTGGTCGTCGACACTGGGCAAACCATGACAGCAGTAAGAACAGATATCCTTGGATCTTCCCCCAGCAATCGCCCGAAAACATGGAACGATGCTATTTGACCACAGTAACAGGATAGATCAAATCAGTTATCATTAAGATGAAAGTGATCTTAAAGTTTATGACATTAGCATAGAGAACGATTTTTGCATAGCAGTAATAGAGGATAAATGTCTTTTTTGGGGCTTGATGTACTATGTAGACTGGAGTGCTTTATCGTTACTCTACTTGGTGTGTCACATGTAGGCAGTGCAGAGTTGGTACTGTCAACACAGCATGATTTTTCCTCCCCATGTAGCTGCCCTCTAGTATGAGGTGTGACATTTTTGTGGCACATTAAGCGTTTTGCTTATGTGTTTTATTTATTTTCTAGTTTTATGTATTTACCTTTGTAGATAAAAATTTTTTAAGGCAAAATCTATCCTTTAAATTTGCTTGCAATCTATTATCCCCATTTTGTACATAAGTTTAACTCTGTTATTCATATAAGGCTTGTGATATGGATTTTATTGTGAATATTTGCCGTCATCTATGTTATAGTAAGTGTTAACAAGTGAAATTTGTTAAAATTTATATGCGACAAACTTTGGTAAAGCAATTTAAGGTGTGTATCTGTTAATGTATATCTATTAACTTATTTTAATTAAAGGTGGCAACACTTATAGTTATGTGACTTTAATATATTTTCGGATTCAATTTAATATTATGGAGAGCATCACATTTTATGAATTATAATATTTCAGTTTTATTTGTGTCATTAGTAATGTCTATACCAGCTGTCAAAAATATGCTAAGAATAATTTTGAATCCCGATATTTTAAATAATTGTTATATATTTGATCACATGGCCATGTGTAACGATAGTTGTATCGAATGTTGAGTCGATATGGCTATTGCTCATCTTGACCATCAGTACACTGGTGACATTTTGTCTTCAAGTACACCTCTTCCTGTTCTTGCATTCTGCCTCAAATCTACCCAACCATTCATTCGTATCCGATGGCAACCATCTTGGATTTCACTTCCTAGGATTTCCTTAGTGCCCTCCCAGGTTTTTTTCCTTTTGCATTCTATCATTTTTCTCTCTCTTCCTTCATTCTCTCTTATTCTCGGAGGGTTTCCTCGTGGTCCTTCTCAGTTTCCTTTATTTTGCATTCCACCTTTTTTCCTCTTGTTCTTTCTCTCTCTTCCTTCATTCTCTCTCTTCTTCTCATTCTCTTTTCCTTTGTTCTCTCATATTCCCAGAAGGTTTGTCTCATTCCTTCTATAGTCCTTGTCATCCATCTCATTTGTTGTCTGCTGGTGGCGGTCATTTGGTTTTGCCATCATCTGCTGGAGGTGACCATCTTGTTCGCTGTCCATCTTTGATTCCCACATCTACTGCGAGAGTGTGCTCGTGGTCATCTTTGATTCTTGCACTCGCCACCAGAGTGAAGTTCCACTGGTGGCAACTAGGAGCACTGGCAATTTATTTTAAGTGTGAACTCATAAAATGCTGGAGTCATGTGGTTTTGTTCCGACGACCCTTAACCCACCAGTCTGGTGTGCTAACCACAAGACCACCATCGCATGTGGTCCTATAGGAGTTGAAATGTCCTATACAAGAGATAGAGAGAGGGGGAAAGAGAGAGCATGCACTTGCCAGACTGACATTTAATCGTGAAAAAAAAAACTATTTATCTCACACCCATTTTGTTTGTCCTCTTCTAGAGGCATCCATCTTGTTTGTCGTCGTCTGCTGGTGACATCCATATTGATTTACTGATAAGGATAGTTGGCTGTGGGATTGAGGCTGAGGACTGGATCACATCACAGCAGGAAATTATCTATCAATACTTATAAGCGTAGTAATTTCCGAACCTTTTAAGATATAGACACCAATATAATAACATAGACATCACCCAAGATGACAAGAAGGATCGAAGGGTCAAGTATGTCCTATGCCTACTTATAAGCATAATTGGCCTGTAATATTCGAACCATTATGATAGAGTTGGCAAATTCATAACATAGTTATCGCCCCCTTCCAATAATGCTCTGAAGACTCCCACCATAGCCTGCCTCCCCTTCAGTATTAGCTTGTTTGCTCGCAAGTACAAAAAAAAAACCTATATCGGTGAGACACTTAAGGTAGAAGTAAAGTGGGCATGCAGAACTCTATAAATGTGCTGTAGAAACTTCCAAAATCGTCACAAAAATATGGCTTGAGATTCATATGAAAGATAAGAGTTTTTATTTTATTCAGTTAAATATATGTCACCGCAGTAAGTTTCTTTGATGTTTAAATTAATTAATTAATTACGAAAATATCATTTTCTTACCCAAGAATGTGTGTATTCCTTCTCTGGACGACTTAGAAAAATAGTTTTATTAAAAAATCTTCATCTAAACATGTTTGCAGTTTTTTCTATGCTTGTGTGTGAGAAAATATTCGCATAGCTTTTCATAGATGTGCTGAAATGTAAAGTTTAGGAAAACCAGTTACACTACCTATCACACCTGTTGAATGGATTGTTAATTTTTTTAATTAAAACAATTTCAAATACCTCATTTTTTTCACATACAGCCAATGATATTAATGTCTAATTTCATATAAATCAATCGCAGTAAGGATAACATTTCAAATAACCATACAATCTTTGAAAGACAGAAAACATTCTATAATATGCCTTGGAAGAAGCTGCCTTCGTAGGGGAGTGGTAGAAAGTGCAACTACATGACGCGGTTGAAAGATGAACAAGCGAGCAGGCAGTGCGAGAGGATTTGCACGATAAGAGGCATGGTAATGAGTTGTCGACCCATGGAAGAGTACTGAGCACCGCCTATGATGAATTTGGGAGGGGGGCGTGTCTGCCTGCATCTCTGGCTATCACCGCGAGAATTTCCTGCTCCCTATAAGGAAGTGAAGTAATGCAATCATGAACAACCCACCATTGCAGGTCTATGTTGTAATGCCTGTTGCCATGCAGCCAAAAATATACCCTTTCATCACGTAAATCGCAATAATTTCACTCATCTCAGCTTGAAACATTAATTATTGGGCACTTGAAATTATGGGGGTTGTCATTCGGAAAACATAATAGGTACAGTATACAAAAATAATATTTAATTAATGTACTTGTCTAAACAATGGAATTGTAGAGGAATGGTTATATGTAAAATCGATGAAAATGTGATTAAGAATAATATTTTGTGAACGATTAGAAAAATTATAATCTTAACATTCATCACATGATAAAAAAAATTGTAATTTTCTGTGCTTCTTCATATAGCTACAACTAACGGCTCAACAAATGCATAGCATGCCAAACTATACTAGAGCAACTGTCATAATTTGAAATAAAAAAGGATGTATTTCTTTTATTGATTGCATTATATGTAATAGAGTAATATACATATTTGATTGAAGTCATAGTATTATAGTCGAGAAAGTATTCTAAATGTATTATATAACTGCTTGGAAGAATATTTTTGTGAAATTTTGATTTTTTTGTGATATGCCATAAGTTAAAATAATTTGAAGTGTAATTTTTTTTATGTAAGAATATAGATGTTACTATTTACTTCTAAAGTAAATATTTTTAACAACATTAAGTGATCAAATACGTTTATACTCTGTTCAAAGAGAAACTAAATACATGTTTTTTCACTTCGAGCCGCAACATTTTTTCCAATGAAAGAAAATACGTCGAGTAGTGTGCATGGACAGCCTGAATATACGGAAATTGTTGGACAAGTATTTGAAGTAAATGCACTGAATTTCTAGGGGGGAAGGGACTGGATTGGGGGTGACACACGCCAGTTAGTCTGGCCAGCACGTGTCTCGCTACTCGTTCTGAAGTTCGGTTCAGGAGCATGGCTGCCAGTATGCTGGGATGAAGTAATAATAGGCTCTACATTGATTGTGCTATCAAAGTGTAAGAAGCTGGGGACACCGGAAGCGTTCAGTCGAAAAAGGAACGAGGTTTCCATTCAAGAAAAAAGAAAAACAGGAGAGGCTTACGGCATACACCTAACTATGCTAAAGAAACACCAGTATGATTCAACATAATATTTATTATAATAGAAAAATTGTATATGTTGCGCATGCATATGTGCGTGCAAGAGAGGGAGAAATAAAGGGGGTAGGAAATGGTGCATTCATGTTCGCGTGTATACCTACTACATACACTCACAAAACTGGACTGAAGTTACCGCTACCTTCCGGCACTATCTCACTTCCTGGATGACTCATACTCCCGAGCACTTGGGACAAGAATGACACATGTGCTTGCGGGACAATAACCCTGCGCTCCTCAACTTTCCGATTTTTTTTCTCCAAATTGATAAGACCTACCGATATGGCCACTATATATACGTGTCCGCAAAAGTGACACCTATAATTTTTATAATTTTTTGGAGGGTAATATAGTTTGGATATAGCATTAGAGCCCTCCGAGTGCGCGAATACGCATCTAAGAGAGTTGTGCATCGATTCGCAATTTTTTTCTCAGAAATGACAATGAAGACCGATATAGCGGCTATAATGCGTGTCCCCAAAATTGTCACCTATCGTTTTATAATTTTTAGGAGGGTTATATATTTTGGATATTGCTTTAGAGCCCTCTGAGTGACCGAATACGCACTCGAGCGAGTCGCGTATCAATTCGCAATTTTTTTTTGCAAAAATGAGAATGGGGGTCGATATAGCTGCTATATATACGTGTTCACAAAAGTGTCACCTATCGTTTTATAATTTTTTTCGGAGGATAATATATTTTGGATATTGCGTTAGAGCCCTTCGAGTGCACGAATGCACAATTAAGCAAGTCGCGCACCAATTCGCAATATTAAATGAGAATCGGGACCAATAGCAAGGTTGCAGATTAACGAAAGGGATTTAATCTGGTGTATACTGAAGAATCGTGCATTCTATCAGGCGATGAAGGAACTATGTAGACGCCAGAGTCGAACATGTATAAGTTATCAGTGGAGCAATTGTGACTAATCGAACAAGTTAATTATTAATAATATAAATGTAAGTTAAAATGAAATAATAAAAAACTCTAAAAACTTATTATTTGAAAATAACATAAGAAATAATGTACATTTTATTGATAAAAAAATTTTGATATGTAAATAAAATACTTAAAAATTATATAAGAAGAAAATAATAATTATTATATAGTAAAAATATATACTTAAAAAAATATTGATACGTAGATGAAAAAACATTCAAAATAACATAAGAAAAGAATGTAATGTCTTTAATGAGAGGCAAGATATTATTTATTTGTCTCCAAACTCTATACTACTTGTAAACTCTTATCCCAGCCTATGTCGCGATAGCCGAGTGGTCTAAAGGCCCTTACACAATTGGAAACTTTAACATTTTGCTTCACCAGTTGACTTTATATTTACTTTCCGACATGTTGTTTCTTATGGAGCTTGACACAATTGAACTGTCACGCACTCTTGACTTGAATTGACGATTTTGAAAAGTTGAAATTTAAAGTCAAAGACAAGCAGCCATTTTGCCGAGAATCTAAGAGAGGTTATGTGGAATGTGTATTATATTATTGTAGTGCGATTTTAATAGCGGTATAGTAAACAAATTTCGTCTTAAATTAAATAAACGGCAAACGAATATAATGTGAAGAGGAAATATATGAATTAACATATTTTAATAAAGTAAACAAATGAATATTTGTTTTGAAACAAACTTTTAAGACAAGATTTAAAACTGGTTTTAAAAAAGGTACGTAAAATGCATTCCTGGATAATAATCATAATTATTTTCACAACAAGATACACATTTTTAAGAAGCTTGCAGAACTGATGTTCAATTCTCTGAACTCTGACTTTACCAATCTATTGTGTATTGGTGCTTTTATCAAAGGAAGCAAACGTAAAGTCAAATGCTTAAGTTTTCTATTGTATAAGAAGCTTAAGGCATATGTCTGGCAACCCAAGATCCGGCAGTTTGATCCCGCACTATTCCAGATGGTATTTTGAGTTATAAAGAATCCAGCGCACCTAACAGCCAGTTCAAGGACCAATATAGTGGCCGAGCGCATGCCAGATCGACTAATCGAACGAGAGTGACCCCAGTGCTCCTAGCAGTCAATACCAGAACCAATGTGGCGGTCGAACGACTAATTGAATGAGAGTAACACAAAAGTTTCTTGTGGCCAATGTCAGAACTAATGGGGGAAACACATGGGAAATGGAAAAACAATATAGCATCGAATGAAGTGAGAGATAATGTAAACAAAGATGATGGCCTCCAGTAACAAAGATGGCAGAGTGGAGTGCATGTGGAAGATGTGAGAGACAAGTGTAAAAAAGATGAGCAAATGAAAGAGAAAGGAAAGAAGAAGAGAGAAGGAAAGGAAGAAAGGAAAGAAAAAGAAAGCATGCAAAAGAGTAAAAATGGAATTACTCTGAGAAAACCCTCAGAGAAGAAGAGAGAAAGAGAAAGGAAGAGAAGAAAGAAAGAGAAAAAGGAAAGAAAAATGCAAGCAAGAAAAGTGGAAGCAATCACAGAAAACCCTAGGAATGTAAGAGCATAAAAATGACATACTGGTTTCCAAGATGGCGGTCCAAGATGGCACATACTGGCTACAAATATGGCGGCCACGATGGTGGTGTACTGGCTTCAAAGATCTCGGCGTATTGGCTAACAACATTGCAGAATCCAAGATGGCGGTCACATGATCTAAATGACAGAGCAGGAAGTCCTGAATCCAATATGGCGGCCAGAGCCCGGCCGAGAAGCAGAGTCACTCCCTAACTCCTTGTCCCCGAACATATATTATCCTGCTACTGGTACCTGTTTGTAAAAGTCGCAAGGTTCTTTTATAAACAAGAGTAGTAGAGGAACATGGGTTTCACTCCACTTTTCATTAATCGGTTTAACCCTTTGATATCAACTTAATCGCATTAATTATCAATCCTATCTTAATCTGATAAAAATTGTTAATTCTGTTTTAACCCTATGAAATTTTTTCATTAGTTTAATCCTAATACGATTTTATTGGATTGTTTGATCAAAGAAATTTTATCAAATTTCTTTGATTAAAAAGTTTGATCAAATATCTTTGATGGAATTATTTTGTGTATGTGTATGGTTCGGTATACTTATTTTCTTTCTTTCGTTTTTGGGGAGCAGATCTAGTATGTCCTTTCTCTTGGAGCTCTGGCATTGTACTGAGTTGTTGTGCATTGGGGAAGTGGTGTATATAGGGAAGCAATGTTTTCAGCACGACTGGCACTGGACTGAGGTGTGATGTGCTGGGGAAGGGGTATATAAGAGTTGAGTTTGGTGCAAGAGTGGCATAAGTGGTTTTTAAAGTCTCAGACGGTGTTGGATGATATGCAACATTGAAAGATAGTATTTACGTTGAATATGTTACAATTATTCCAAATGAATGACTTATAGCATGTATTTCTGGGAACTGAAATCTAGCCCATCTGATTAGATAGGTGTTTCGAAATTAATTACATTGCAAACGAACACAAGTTCGTGACTATCACTAAACAAATTACAGAATCCAGCTATCCTGTTTTTTTAATTAATGAAACTGTAAATAGAGGAAGAGAAACACGTCTGTTCGGCTGCGAGGTTGCTGAATGAATGACGCTAGTATAGTGTTTGCAGAGACCTAAAAGCATGATTAGAGACATGGAAAGCGGCCAGTGTCTGGCCGGTGAATGAGGTTATAGCTAGTCGGAAAGAGATATGATTATGATTTATGTGATAAAATAAATGAAATTTTGGTATGAAAATACATAAGTTACAGAATTTGAATTAACAACGAATTAAAAAACACATTGTCAAATGGTATAAGTACCTCACTCAAAACATTTTCATCCAGCAGCGAAGTCAGACAAGGATTGACTTGTAGACATGGAGCTTGCAGCCGAGTTGAACACACACCTACATGAATGGATGAAAATTGTGTTTATGAATTAATATTTCCTTCGAAAACTTGTTTACCACCCATTCTGATAACTTAAAGATGGAATAAAGCACACATTCAAAATACGTAAACTTACCTAGAACTGATATGAATACACTACAACAGACAACTTAACATAGGCAAATAAAGATTTCCAAACTAGCATTTTGAATTATACTTAACCAGACACAATAGCATAATAGACATACATGTATGTCTCCTCTCATTTATACACATACCTTAAATTATTTTAAAACATGTCTGTTCGTTGTGGAGTGTGATGAAGGAATGAGTTGAGTGTAGCACTTATGTCGACTCATAAGCTGTGATGAGAAGCAACATCAACTGACGTTATGTGGTAAACTGCTCGACATAAAAATTTATATCACTATTAAATAAAAATGTTTTTTTTGCCGGTTTATATTTCCCTATGATGCTAGTTATTATCCACAAAAAAAATCATGTCTTCATTACCGTTTCACATGAAATTTTTAAAAAATTTACCCTAATGCCATGTTTGATATTCACAATTTCACTTCCCTGGGAAAAATTATTCACTCACATTATTTAACGACATATCCAGAGAACTGGTTTACCATTGCGAATAAATGATCCTATCGTAAGACCAATAATAATAAATGACGTGGTTGAATTTCATTTTAAAAACATATAAAGATGATTTCTGAGTTTGTGTAAAGTATGATTGTGTTTTACCACCAGACATCATTGTGTTGAATCCCAGCAGCAGCAGTAGTTGTAATCTGCTTTGTGTGATAATATATTTATGTTATAAGTTCTGTGGGCTTTGTCACTAGCTGCTTCAAAGACTCAGGTCAGCAGGAAACATTCTTGCCTGTACACAATTGTGTTAAGCTGTGGCGATGGGGCTTTCCTTAAGATACTACTGCTCCCCTTATTTGGTTTCAAAAGTTCATTCATTTATACGTTCGATTCTTTTCTCCATCACTTTTTTTTAAATATATTTCCCCCTAAGCCTTTCAGATTAGTTTGATTAAATTTTAATTGAAATATTAGTTTAAAAATATTTTTATTGTTTGATTTATAAACATATATTTCTTCCTCACGAAGACTGAAGCAAGCAACTAGTATTTTCTCATGTAAGGCATCCAGTTACCTGGCCTTGAATACAAACCATACCTGAGAACCTTACTACTAGTGAACCACTCATTTCAATTTTACAAACATTTTTGTTTCAAACTTCTCTTTAGTAGTATTAAATGTGTATCAACTCATCATGCAACTAACAATGACACAAGGAATGCAAATTAATAAATAAACACTCACATTACTCCTTCTTAACATTAAAACATTTTTCTTTAAATTCTCTTTTCAAAATTCATTCTTAAAAACTAAATATTTACAATGATTCATACAAAAATTTAACATAAAACAAACAATTTTTCAATCACTTTATAATCCAAATAAAATTAATATATGTAAAAGCATTTTTTCACTTATTTTAAAACAAATATTTGAAGAGAATTAACTTTACAACAAACACCTTAAGAACTAAATTACCAAACATTTTTCCAATCACTGTATAATCCAAATCAAATTAATATATATACAAAAAGGTTTTTTCACTTACTTTATAACAAATATATCAAGAGAATCAAACTATTGAAACAAACATCTTATGAACTAAATTACCAAACATTGTTTTTTTCAGTCACATTTTAAGAACAAAAATTTTAAAAACCCATAAATGAGAATTAACTAGTTATTATATGCAATAAAATATTTATTACTATATTTACAATTTTCTATATTAAAGTTGTGTACATAAAACATACTTCTGAACACTATTACTGTATTGTACTACGATTTAAAATCTTCTTACACCTACTACATGGTTGCTAACTATATGCATTATTTACAAACATTTTAAGAGGTTACAAAGATGCACACTGTAGGCGTTCTTTTATTGTGTCACATCTGGGAATATATTTTCCAGACACCTACACACGTCAACGACTGGTTACAACACACTCAACACATGCAGTTTCCAGAGAATATTATGTCACATTGTGAATTTCTTCTTATTTGGGTAATGACAAGGGGAAAATATATCGAAGACAGTTGTATCAAGAGTATTGATACTAAAGTTATGTCATGCCTTACAGAGAGGCAACCAGGTAGCAGCTGCATTGATGACTTTGGAACAGGCGTTGCAAACAGTTGTAGAGATTTCAGCCAGCTGTAGATAGATGTGATGGTGGCTGCGGAACAGGAGGTGTGTGTAATGGTGGCAAATGGACGCCATTGGTGACGTGGTGCTGGTAGCTGTGGTGTCGTGGATGGCCTGTATCTATTGTGGTGCTGTAACTATTGTTGGGGGAAATAAAAATATATTTAGGTATTTTGTAGTACCCCCAAGGTAAGGTTGATACTCCATCTGCCTCAATGTGGCACTCGTCATCCATACCTGACAAGACTACCTTGGTTATGCGTTCGGTGTAGACTTTGTGAGCACGAGAATGGAACTGATATTGGGTCCCCAAAATACTTGTGCAATTTTCGAGGCAATCTCGATAATCCTCGTACCTGAGTGATTGTAAACATTAGGTTTTAAACCCTTCCCTTACATACACATTGCTCATTCGCAACAACGTATGTGTAAAGCTTGGGACGTAAACCCACATATTGTGTGATGTTGCGACCTGCACATTCATCTTTCATCACTCTGATATGGCCTTTGTTCTTGTGAGGGAATCCTTGCGGGTTATCGAGCGCATAGTTAGACGTATCAAACTGCACCTTTAAATCTGGGGCAATTGCTTTACAAATGTCATCACAAGGAACAGAATATGCCAAGGAATCGGTATCACAATAGAGGAGGTACAAGGCTGGCAGAGAAAATTTGGTACACATGTACTGAAAATGAAATTCGTAGAGGGTTAATTTTGAAAGATCAAGAATGGCAACACAAGATTTGTTGAATGCTACAGAACTCTTTGACATTTCGATAAGAACCAAGTTTTCATCGATAATCTGTCTTGCCTGTAATGTAGGATGCCCTATCAGCTCTGGCGCCCCATAGATCGTATCATATCTCGAAAAGACTATTATGTCCCTTTCCCGGGAGACATTCTGAAAAGCTTTGCATCAATGGAATTATTCATGAGTTTAAAAAACAATTTTCCAAATTCTTTCGCAGCATGAGCACATTTCTGAATACTAGATTAGATGAACGGCCCATACATGGCTTCTACTCAAAGCACAAAACGCAATTAACAGAGTCAACTTTGGCCCTGTACATCATATAGTGCTTCTTCCATGGCGCAAGTGTCAAAAGAAGTTTCTCATGCGAGCCATTCAGGGGTAGTCCATTTTCAGGGGCCAGAGGCAGATCAGATAATGAATCATGAGATTCGTCTGGAAATGACAGATCCACTTGCCTAAAAACAGGTGTCGCCACCATTCTCTGTGTTTGAAAAATCCCATGTTGCAAAACATGTATGCCACTACCGACTCAAAATTGCCGATCTGAAGCTTGGATCACATCGTATGGCTGTACAGCCCGTTTGTGTCGAAATAGCATATATATTTCTATGCCACACTGGGGTCGTAATCCTCACCCATGTAAATATTGTTGGCTTCCGTGTGCCTTCTTGAAACATGGATAATGCCACCCCTAACCCCGTGTTCTACAAAAAGGTACATTTCTGGGTCAGTCAACTACTCTAGCCGTACATGTGTCATTGACAATAAAGCATCCCATGAAGGAGACAGAGCTGTGACTTTAATGGTGGTGTCAAGACCGTAATGAACGAAACACATGGTCCTGAAATTTTCAAAAATATCTGCCAGCAAATAAGTGTCCACACATAAGTAGCGAATGGCATACTGCAGCAAGTTTATGCAGTTGAAGGCATTCCATTTGGCTTGGGTGTGAGGATAAACCTCATCGCTAATGCCTTAGCCTCTCATCACATTATCAAATGTGTCCTTTGGTGGGAGTGACTTACACATCAGACTGTCTGGCGACTTAACAAAGTCATAAGGAAAATCTCCCTTCCGTTTTGCCAGTTCGAATTGGGTGTTGTCTGGAAACGTCGAGCGGGTGATACTTAATTGCACAGGTAGTAACACCACAATAAATAACTCTGAAGTGACATGTTGTTCTGAAAACAGAGAAAAAGAGTCCCATTTATTCCCTCGCCACGACATAGTTGAAATAAATCTTGTATTACAAATATAAAGGACAAAATTATTTATTTTAAATAAAATTCCGAGAGGTAAAATGTGTGTTTGGGAAAGGCAGTCGACTACAACAACGTGTTTAAAAAATGATACAGGGGACGAGGCTTTCTAAACTCTCATGGACAAAGCCAGGTAGCGGGCGGCCAAGGGCTTGGGGGAGCGGGCGAAAGTCAGGTTACAAGAGCTGAAGTGGGGGATGTGTGGAGCAATACAACACACAGACAGCAGCCGATAGTTTGGCTCGCGTGTGGGGCGGGAGCTGTGTATGAGGTCGGCGAGAGAATGAAACGAGCTTCAGAAAATTGCAGCTAGCAGGCCACTATCCAAAACCACTGCCTTCCCCCGCCTGCTATCCTTGATGTGCCCCATCGCGCAGGTGCTGCAGTCGCCTGTACAATAGAGCTAGGAGGGAGACTGGACACTTCCACTACACCCCCTCCACTCTGACAAGTTTAGTACGTATCACAAATTGCCCCTGCCTGTCACCTCCAGTACGCACCTCATTTCACGACCTTGCTCGCCTCGTCTACCTTTCACAACTTTTATGTTTGGAGCAAGCAGACTGCCTTTACAACATTTAAATATAAACTCACACTATTGCATTGAAATTTAAGCCCAGTTTTGAAAACTATTTGTTTAAGAAAAAAAACTTTACATATTAACTGCAGTTTTTAAAAATGATGTGAATTACTCAACACCATAAGAAATATAAGTAGTAGTGTACACCATTAAAATAATACAAGTGTAACGCATAAAAATAAAACAAGTGTACACCATAAAATTAACAATAGTTTAAACTGTAAAAAATAACAACCATTTTACACTGTAAAAATAACAATTATTTTTCACCATCAAAAATGTAACTGGTGTACATCATAAAATTAACAAATAGTTGACACTGTCCCACTTTTTATTAATATGATACTGAATTTCATATAAAGAATTTTTAGCAAGAGGAACATTGTTTTATGCCTTATACAAAAAATTATACTAACTAAACACACACTCTTAAAACTAAATATTAAAGACATGCAACTAATGCTATTACTACTTAAACCTAACAAAATTTACTTAACTCTCTATCTACTCACAAAGATAGGAGAACAACCAACTTAGAATGATTTAAAACATATTTCCCCACATTCGCAGTTACCCATCAAATTTGAAAATGGATATTCTTAAAAACTACTTAAAATTATATGCCCAAACCACCCCATCACAAATCAAAATATTTCATTGATTAGAATTACTCAAGGTCGTACATTCATCATTACAACCATCATTCACCAAACAACTCACTGAGAACAAACTTGGGAGCTAAGGTTATGCACCTTCCCCTCACACTTCGTGTAAGCAGCGTAGTACTCCCTTGTTATGGCTGTCCTATAAGTCATACTTACAGTCATGACCAAAACCCACCCTTGAAAATTCTTAGAAAACTACTTTAAAATATACACCCAAACCTCCCCATCACACATCAAAACATTTCATTTGTTAGAAGTACTCAAAGTCTATACATTCATCATTACAGACATCCTTCAGGAAACAAATCATTCAAAACAAGCTTGGGAGCTAAGGTTATGCACCTTCCCCTCACACTAGGCAATAGCGGCGTAGTACTCCCTTGTTTTAGCTGTTTAATAATTCGTATTTGAGCGATGGATAAATGGACCTTTAGTAATTCTTACAAATGAAATATTTCGATGTGTGATGGGGTGGTTTGGGCATATAATTTTTAATGATTTTGAAAAATTTGCAAGTGTGGGTTTTGGTCATGACTCTGAAGTCATGACCAAAACCCACACTTGAAAATTTTTAAAATCATTAAAAATTATATGCCCAAACCATCCCATCACACATTGAAATATTTCATTTGTTAGAATTACTCAAGGACCATTTATCCATCACTCAAACATTCGTCACCAGACAACAATACACAGAGCAGGGAATAGGACTGATCTGTGCACTCTCCAGAAATGCTGCGCATAGTCTGGCATAGTGTCCTCTCATTTTTGCTCACTCCATAATTCATACATAATTTATAACCAAAACCTGCCATTGGAAATTATTAAAAACTACTTAAAATTATATACCCAAACCGACCCATCACACATCAAAACATTTCGTTCATTAGAAGTACTCAAGGTCCATTTATTCAGCACTCAAACATTCGTCACCTGACAACGCACAGAGCAGAGAATAGGACAGAGCTGTGCGCTCTCCAGACACGCTGTTCATTGACTGGCATAGTTACATCGCAATTTTTTCTCACTCCATAATCCATACATCATTCATAACCAAATCCTGCCCTTGAAAATTCTTAAAAACTACTAAATATTATATACACAAACCACCCCATCACACATCAAAACATTACATTCATTAGAAGTACTCAAGGTCCATTTATCCATCACTCAAACATTTGGCACTGTACGTGCTGGTTGTCACAAGCTTCTGTGGAGCATCCCCCCCCCAAATACTTGGGAAAGGCTTTGGAACTTGTGAACGTATTGCCACATATGGTCTGGCTAACTCTTTCGCCAAAGAAAAAGTATAACATTTCTTCTTGAAATCTTTTCTTTGGTTACAACCTTATAAAGAGGTCTGTCAGCAGGCCTGGTTGCATCTTTCCCAATAAATGGAAAGCCATTTAAAATGTGTCGATTTTTAGCATCTACAGCCAGCCAGTATTTCACTCCAAACTTGTCTGGTTTGTTTGGCATTTATAGTGTGATTGGACGACACTTCTAAGGAAAAAGTTGTTAATCTTTTGTTATATTATCTTCTGGTTTGTAACAAATAATGCAATTGTTAACAAACTTTTTCCAAATCACAGATACAAGACAATATTTATTATCTTGCATGCGACTAGAGCACATGGATTTCTCATCAAATCATAGGAATATCACAATCTCTGTTAATCTGATCCTGGACATTGTATTAGTAAAAAAAATGGACCCCATTCATGAGACCACAGTTGAAGAACATGCATATAATTGGCATCATATGCTCCTCGCACATAAAGTATTGCAATCAATTCTTCAAACGAAACCATAAAGTTATGATCTTTCAGCACAAAACGGGTCTCCTGCAATGTGCATTGTTTATTTTAGGCATATTTGATTCGTTTATGAAAAGTCACCATGCACTTGCTGGTGAGCTATTCTCAATATTGCGCTTTGCATGTCTTGTAGGTTCTGATACTTCTCGAAAAACTTTGTGATCACTTCGACTACCTGGGTTATTGACTGGTGTAATGCGACTCCACACAGCCATCTGCAGCTCTCTCTTTCTCTCTCCACCAGCCTGTGGAGATTCTGCAACTTAGGCGCTTTGATGTGTATGCAGCTGTATTGAAGGTTGGGGCCCTTGTTTTCCTGCACGACCTCATCCTCAATAACGAGATGGCCTCTGACTGGAAGATGCAGGTGCATCGCCTGAAGAACTACTGCAGACAAGCTCAGTGGATGGTCCTAATACTGCGAGGTTGTCGCTTGCTTCACCTGAAAAATAGATCATAATATTGAAAGAATATGTGGGTTAAAAAAAACTGAAATAGAAAATGCAAGTACTAATGATTTTGTAAAAATATGTATTTACTTTGGACATCGTAAACAATGGATTGTTGCATAGTGTGTGTTCCTTGGCACTGCTCAGTTCTTTGTGTGCACTTTTTTTTTAGAAATGTAACTGCCATCACTGGGACTAGAATCAGTTGAAACTACTACAATAGGAAAATTTCCTTCTTTTTGGAAGCCTATAGAATCGTTGCTAGAATCTGTCTCATGTGCACCAATTGGGATAAAATCACCATCACACTTACTGCTGTCTGAACATACTGCGATGGCGATATATCCTGCAAGTACTGAATGTATTCGTACATCTCTGCTTCAGTGATCCGTTTTCTGTTGTTCCATGTCGTCTGGAACGAAGTGAGGAGCTCACTGAAAAGCAACACTTTGAACTCGGCTGTTGGAGTATCTCTTATCTTATAGCTCAGGAAATGACACAGCTGCTGCCTGTTTGATAAACAGTCCGAGATAACACCCTAGAACCATGATGATTAAATCCCCACAGTGCTATTATGGAAATAGCGAACAGTCACAGAAGGGTGAGATAAAATTATGGAAAGTAAACATGGCAATAATGAATGTTTCATGAACAATAAATTTTCATAACAAAAATTATATTGAACAACACACAATATACACATCCAAGATAAAGCAGGACAGTACCATGAAAGTTATTACAACTGAAAAAATAAAAAACTAGCATAAAACATCTGCCTTGTTTTTCATTTGTGCATGGCAAAGTGACTGCTTGGTATGACTAGTAACAAAGTAAAATAAGTCACAAAAGAATCATTTCAGACAATTTTATGAAAAGCATGTGAAAGCATGTGAAAATGGTTAAAAGTCATGGCATTATACTAGCGACAAAATATTAAAACCAGAGATACCATATAAAATGGAAAAGAAAAAGGTCAAACTGACTGCTTGGTAAGTCTAGTGTTAAGTGTTATTACTAAGCCAAAATCTACAATTCCACATGTCACACAGAGTAGTTAATTCTTGGTTTCCTATGTACGTAAAATGTTCCTTGTTACATTGTTCGCTCCATAATGTAGTAAGAGAACAACTACATTCCTTCTATATGATGTATTTGATTTTCTTGTAGGATGTATGTTTCGTGATTTGTGCACTTTGAGTTTCAAATGCTAGTTGACTCTCACTGCAAGGTAGTTTTCTGTTAGGATGTAAATTATACAAAGGACAAAAACCTCGCCCATAACAAATATCGAAAACTTTTAAAGTACAATTGGGACTGATTAACAAGAAACGCCGAGGTTCATCTCCGTTGCTCATCTGTATTTGTAGTGAACTATCTTCATCTTCAATTCAAAACCACACTCGCCTGTATCCTGGAGTAACACTGGCATAAGGAAGTGATGAGTCTAATCTTTCCATCGTAACTGAAGCTCCAGTGTACGATTCTCTCTCTTTATATACTAAAATTTTCTTTCCAATTTGAGATAATATTAGTTCTTCAATGATAACTTTGTTAAATCGAATTTACAGACAAAGACATAGCTGTTCCAAACCTCACAGTCCCACATTCCACAAGGAGGCCTTTGAAGGCAGCTACTGCCTTGCCTTTGCGTGATGCATGTTTCAGTCAACAAAGTAGGGCTGTCGTAAAACGCTCTACTCAATTTATATTTTGTTTGTCTAAATCCTGGTTCCTTGGTTATTTCTTCACTTCTAGTTTTAAAACATAGGTCCCAAGAAGAACAGGGCTGTTCGCTGTCGGGCCGTATATTAAAACCGGCAGGCAGTCATCTTCATAACACAACACTCTTTCTGTATACGAGTTACTTCGACACTTTCTGCAAAGTTCCAGTGTTAATCTCTGTTGCACATCTGTATTTGGAAGTATATGTTGTTTAGAGACTTGAACCATACTTTCTTGTATCCTGGAGAAATACTGGTGTTCGTATTCTCTGGGTTGAAATTCTCAATTTTTTCGAAATCTTATGCAAGTATATCTGTAATAAACCATTTTTCGAAACTAATATATTTACATGTTGGTAGGATGCTGGTACAAATATTTTCTCATACCTTTGCTTTTGCATTGTGAACAGAACATTTTTTTCTCGCAGTGATTGATATTATAGCGTTTGACTATTGAATTAAAACTCGAACAGTCATGATATCTTCTGATATTCATGACTTTTACATTGGTTAAACTTTTTAAAATTTCCTTCTGCATTTTTCCAAGCACATATACTGTATAATCTTCGAGTAGCACATCGTTTACATATTGGAAACGCTCTTCGTAAGCTATAACACCAGAATCCAATTTTAGGTCATGTATCTCGTAAGTCTGTTCCCAATACATCATTTTCATTTCAAATTTTAAAGTATACCAAGGTCTGGAAGATTTAAAGCATAGTGCTTTAGAGTCATTAGCATCAGTTGCATGATAAATTGCAAGCTCCTTAATTACAAAGGAATTGTCTTGGTAGTTTTTGAAACCTTGTGCGTAGCGCATAATTTTGACGCTATTTATTTTTACACTATGTACAAAAAGTCTCCACTCATCTTATTTAAAAATTATCAGTGGTCACCTCGGAATCTACTTACTCAACTCCGAAACCGTCCAGTCCTACATCTGGGATAGTTCTGGCTTTAATAAGCTGTTCCAGCCTGCACGACATACAGTACCTCCACAAATGTTAATTACTTCCATCATTAGCAAATGCAGGCCTACCATGAGGAGAGTCTTCAAATGGCGAAAACGACACGATATCCTCATAAGCTTGTGAATGTTCAGGAAGGGACGGGTATACTAGTTTTATTTCGTGCCCTGCAAAAGCAATGATAAACTCTTCTGGCAGCACCCATAATTGAGAACAGTTTAAACTCAGTAAGGTTTTCGCCTTCTCATATGATAGCATAGCATTGAATATTTCAACACATTCCTCATCACAATTATCACGACAGTGGTCGTGATGCATTATACCTGCAGCGGATTGATGCAGATAGAGATGTATTATTATCCTGTAGATTTTGCGTTGTAGATCTAGATGATGCAGTGGACAGTTGGCATTGTAGTAAGTGTTTGGCATTGTAGTGGATGCCTGACTTTGATGTTGATGTTGTAGTAAGTGTGTAGCATCGTTCTCTATGTGGATGCTTGACGTCGTTCTTGGTGTGGATGCTTGCTGTCGTTTTCAGTGTAAACTTCTGACATCGTTCTCAGTTTGGACACTTGGAGTTGTAGTAGACGTGATGGATACCTAAGTCTCACCACTGCTAATGCAATGAAAATGCATGCATGCACACGAGGAGACTTTGACAGTTGACGACTTAACACCGAGAAAAAAAAAGAACTTATTCCTCCTTATATAGTACACGGAACCAAAATGGCCACAGTTTTTCTTTAAAATTGCTTAAATATGAACTTTTTAGAAAATAATGTGAAATTTAACAGATTTCAGCTTCGATAGCAGTCATTTCAGGCCAGATAAATGCTATTTCATTAATATTATGTCGAAAAAGTAGTATTTTTAAATAAAATTAGTTTATATTTGTTCAAATATACACATTTTATGCTAGATAGCATAGTTGAAATTCTCGCATGCAAACTTATGGAGAAACATACACGTAAAATACGTATTTTTCTCTGCTGTGCGCAAATATTTGAAACAAATTCAATACGTATATTTTAAATTCCATAAATTTAAAGACATTTTGTTTTAATGTGAGTTTGTTTAACATAAGTTTTCAGTAGGTGAAAAAACTTTTAATTGTGTATTGCTTAAATCGAATTATGAGTGTTTTTTATTATTTACAAAATTTAGCAACTGAAAGTATCTCTTGTACAAAATATTTTTTTTCATAGATATCTGGATTACTTTAAACTTAAAATTAATAAGTTTCGTGAAAAACACAATAAAATAAATTGTATTGGATAAAAATTCATTTCTCGGAATTAAAATTTATTTTAACTTCAGGAAAATAATTTCATCATTGGGAGTTTGGTGGCAATATTTTATTTCGCTTTCTGAACAAGTCAATGGACCAGCAAAAGTGAAAGTTTAGTGGGTAGAGGGGGGAGGGGAAGTTTGCAAGCAGGTCAATGCTTTTGGGTGCATTCAAAATTCGCTGGCCCGAAGGGGTGTATGGCAGGTGGAGTGTCTCCGACATGGTGCACAAAGACATATTCTGGGGTAGAGGAGAGCCTAGCCGAGGTAGGTAGTGCTCCAACTAACTGGAAATGTGTTTTGTGAGGTAGATGAATTGGGGAGAGGGTGTAACACTCTCCATGGACAGGGCAGAGGTCCTTCTACCTGGAGCCCAGAATTGCCATTTTTAGTTTGTCATAAACCCTTGTTCTGAACACATATCTATTATCTCAAGCACCTATTCCGATATCACTGGTCGCGCCATTGTTTGGCAGAGACTAGGCCTATGACAGAGGTTAGCCAATTTGCGAAGCCAAGCAGCAGTGTTCAACTCTCGTTAAGCAAAATTATATACGCATTTTAGTTCAATATTAATTTGTCAGGAAAAAATTTCGTGTGTTGAGAACAGATCGATATACTGCGACCATTATTTTAAATAATTTTTCTTAGAGGAAGTTTGTGCAATTCATAAATTATATATTATATTTCTATAAAGTGTTGCAGGATTAATCTTTGCGGAATTAAGGCCTTCTTCGCGCTATCCAAGTCTCCCTACACTTCGATGGAAAATTGTGTTAATAGAGAATTCTTCTTCTTCTTACGATAGGAACATTTATTCGCAGCGGAAAATGGATACATCGTTAAAAAAAATGCGAGTGAATTATTTATTTTTATTTAAGAAGAGTAATTTATATATTAGTTCATGCATCATAAACATAATTTTCATCCACTTATGTACTTGGGTGTATTCAACTCCTTTTTCGTTTAATTGTTATTTCACAAACATTAAAAATGTTTCCTTCATTTACGAGTTATTCCCGTAATTTCAACTCAGTTGCCTGCCAGGTGCCGATCGTGCTCCACATCTATAATCAGAAGCTCTCGACACACATTAAGTCGATGTAAGTGCTACACTCAACACATTCCTATATTAGACTTCACAATGAACATGCATATTTTTAAATCATTTAAGGCACATGTACAAATGAAAGGGAGACATAAGTGTATGTCTATTACACTATTGTGTCTGCTTACAATTTATTTCGTATAATTCAAAATTCGAGTTTGAAATCGTTATTGTTCCATGTTTAGTTGTCTGTTTTAGTGTATTCAAATCAGTTCTTAGTAAGTTTGCATATTTTGAATGTGTGCTTTATTCCATCTTTAAGTTATCAGAATGGGTAGTGAACGAGTTTTCTAGGGAAAAATTAATTCCTAAACATTATTTTTCTCCAATCACGTAGTAGTGTGCCAACTTGGCCACAAGCTCCACATCTATGTCATAAGACAGACAGAAGTGTTTTGGGAGAGGTACTTGTGTGATTTCATTACGTGTTTTTTAATTTGTTGTTTATTTAACTAGTGTTATATATATATATATATATATATATATATATATATATATATATATATATATATATACACCTACTGAAATTTAATTTATTTTGTCACTTAAAACATATTCACATCTCTTTCCGAATAGCTATAACCTCATTCGCCTGCCAGATGCCGGCCGCGTTCCACATCTCTAACGGTGCTTATAAGTCTCCTCCGTTTACATTTTCATTAATTAAAAAAACAGTCTAGCTGGGTTCCATAATTATTTTAGTGATAGTCACATATTTGTGTTTGTTTGCCATTTAATTAATTTCGAAAAGCCTATCTAATTAGACCGGCAAGATTTCAGTTCCTAGAAATATTCGCTATAGGTCATTCATTTGGAATAATTGTAACATACAAGATGTAAATACTCTCTTTCAAAGTTACCTATCTCCCAGCACCATCAAAGAGACAAAAAAACACTTATGCCACTCTTGCACCAAACTCAACACACATATACCCATTCCCCAGCACACCACATCTCAGTCGAGTGCCAGTCGTCTTGCTGACAACATAGCTCCCTACATACATCCCTTCCCAAATGCACCACACCCAGTACAACGCCATATCTCCAAGGGTGATGCGTACCAGAGCTACTTCCCACACAAAAAAAGAAAAAAGAAGAAAAAAAAATACTGAACTATACACACACAAAAAAAACCATCAAAGAAATTAGATCCAACCTTTTTATCAACGAAATTTGATCAAATTCCTTTGATACAACAATACAATCAGATCGGATTAGGATTAAGGATTAACGAAAAATCTCATCGGATTAAAATAGAATTAACCATTTTATTGGATTAAGAATTATTCCCATTAATTTGGTATAAATGGATAAATCCCAATAAATAAAAGTGGGGTGAAACCTGAGCGCCCCTACATTTAACAGGTGCTTAAAGATTTCAGTTCTCCATCTTGCATCTGTGCAATTTTGCCAGAGTTGTGTTATTGCGTTTTTTTTACAAACCAGGCCTAAGAAATGTCTTTATGTGCCTGCGTGTATACATAGAGTATATGAGGTACTAGAACATAATGTACAGTGGTATGGGCGTGGTGGTCCTACCCCACTTTTGTTTAATCATACTAACCCTTCGATACCAAATTGATATCAAAAGGATTAATCCTTAATCCGATTTAATGCGATCGAAACATGCTTAATCATTAATCCTAATCCAATTAAACCAGGCATGTTTGATCAAAGAAATTTGATCAAATTTATTTGAAAAAAGTTAGATCAGATTTCTTTGATGACTTTTTTTGGGCATAAATTATTTTCATTCTTTCTTTTTCTGTGGGGGAGGGGGGTAGCAGGAGCTCTGTACAATGTTGATGGTGTGGTGTCCTGGAGGCGACTGACTAGAGTGGTGGTTTGCAAATTCTTACATAGGTTTAGAGTTTAGTGCAACAGTGGACTAAGTGTAAATCTTCTTATTTTTTCTAGTTTAGATGTGTTTTTAGGTATATTGGTGGCAGATAGGCAACTTTTCTGAATTCAATTAAATATTAGAGAAATCCAGAGTGTTCTATGTATGAATAAATTACATGCATCGATTCACAAATTTCAAATTATTATGTGAATAATACGTGCAATTATGTTAGTATTAAACATAATGTGAGACTCGTGCTTAGAAATGTAATTTACACAAGAGAGAGTTTTAAATATGCGAATAACATGTTATGTCGACAATTGCAAACTCACCAAACTAAATGCAGCTAGTCAGTATGAATAAATAACGAGTTTAGATGTACAAATTACACAGTTCAGCCTGGTAAATGATATCTTATGACAAAACACCTCTGAATAAGATTTAAACCAGACACAATAGCATATGTTTATTCCGATGAGTAAAATATATAATGATCTACAAGGAAGTAATTAACAATATAAAATCTTACCCCAATTGATTTGTTTCAAAATAACCAACTTGTGTAGACTTTAATCCCACATCACTTTATGTATGTAACAGAAAACTTCCAGTAACATCCTCAAAGAGAAAATTATTTTTAAAGTAACAGATGTACTACAAATTTCTGTAAATAGAGCACACTTACTAACACAAACTTTATTTAAGGAATTTTCATCTACCGAACACAGAAATTGGAAATTTTACAAATAATATACTTTTATATTAAAACATAAATCGAGGCTGTGATTAGAGAAGAAGGTAGGCCAGACTTTTGCAAATCTAAGGGGAAATATACAGGTATTATTACATAACTTGCGTTGAATTCTTCAAATTTAAAAACTAGTTTAAATATATATTACATTGTGGTTGTCTCTGATCTTCAGACATCATCGTGTTATAGCTTGAAGAGGTGTAATTTGTATGCTTGTATGTAAAATTAAATATTTAAAATGTCTGCTGGACTGTGTTCAGTGCAGATGTAAAAGTTTTAGCTGGAGAAAATTTCTTGTAGGCGAGGAGGGACTGAGGTCTTTACTACCTGCCTCTGTAAAAGTATTCTGGGTTCGCTTACAATCAGTTCCCCTGGGATGTCACAAAAGTTGGCTAGCAGCACATTGTGTTTTCTCCACCAAGCTTCAACTTAAGCAGATCAAGGTTCTCTCAAGACCTGCTGTCTCATTCCTTTGCAAAACTTCATTCATTCAGCTATGTTTGATTTTCTCCATATTTTTTTTGTAATTTCCTCTCAGCCCTTCAAGGTAAGTTAGTTTTTTATCAAGTTTTAATTTAAATGATTGCAAGTTGTTTAAGTCAAGAAAATTGCATATTCTTAGTTAAAGGAAGCAAAAAGTTAATTAATTTGAATTTAAATACAAGTCATCAGATTACCAATACTCTCACTCATAGAATTGCAACAAAAGATTGTTTTCTCATCACTCATTAGGCATAAGATATTATTGAATAAAGTTAGTGACATGAGGTATTCAAGAAATAAATAAAACACATACTATTAATTTTAAACATTTTATTATAAAATATTCCATTTTCAGAATCATCCTAAAACCTAAGTATCTACATCACACAAAAATATTCACTTTACAGCTAACATTTATGCATACAGTAAAAGTCATCTTTCAATCACAATTTTATACAAATATATAAATAAAACAATTTTGCACATCTTTAAAACAATCATCTTACATGTAATTTACACAATTTTTTTTTACAAAAACAAGTCGTTTTAACAAAAACAATATATTCCATCAATAACATTTTTAACAATAATCATGTTACATACTAAAAGACATTTCATCAATAACATTTTATCAATGACATTTTACAATTTAAACTTACAAACATTTCATCAACTTTTTTAAACATCTGGAATCTAGCACTACAACTACTCTTACTACATCTACTATTACTACTGCTACACTAGTGTTACAAAGTGTCTGACATGTTTACAAAAAAATTACAAAATATTTACAAATTGGATATATCGTTGTGTTCTTTTCCTATCTATTTACATTAACGACACATTCGGGAGGTGTGTTCGTAGATGCTTACTGTGGAGCGTTCTTTTGTAGGTGTCACATCCTGTATTTTTTCAGACACTCACACATGCCAAAGACAGAGTGTAACACACACTCACACACATGCAGTTTCCACTGTGAATTTCATTTCTTCATTGACAAGGGTAAGAATAGTAGTAATCTTGTTAAGCAAACAGGGAGCAGCAGCATTGAACAGTAATGAAATTTATAGTTGGTGTAGTCAGCTGCGATGATCATTGTAGTCAGCTGCAATTATGTTTGTAGTCAACTGCAATGACTATGGAACAGGAGGTGCTTGTAGTTCGGCAGATGAATGTCCTTGGCGGTGTGTGGTGCTGGGAAGTCTACAAATTTATTGTGGTGCTAAAATTAATATATGGAGGGAAAAAAATTAAATCAGGTATTCGATAGTGCCCCCAAGGTAAGGTTGATACTCTATCTGCCTCAATGTACTGATTATCATCCATACCTGACAACACTACTTTTGTTACATGCTCAGTGTAGAATTCATGAGCACACGAATGGAACTGATATTGGGCCCCCATTACCCTTGTGTAGTTTTCGAGGCAATCTCGATAATCTTCGTACCTGAGTGATTGTAACACATTGGGTTTTACACCCTTCACCTTACAAATACACTACTCATTCGCAATAACATATGCATAAATCTTAGGATGTAAACCCACAAAGTGTGTAATTATGCACCCAGCACATTCATCTTTCATCACCCCGGTATGGTCTTTGTTCCTGTGAGGGAATCCTTGCGGGTTATCGAGTGTATCAAACCACACCTTTAAATCTGGGGCAATTACTTTATATATGTCATCACAAGGAACAGAATATACCAAGGAATCGGTGTCGCAATAAAGGAGGTGCAAAGCCAGCGGAAGTAATTTTGTATACAGGTACTAATTGAGAAATTCATAGAGTGATAATTTTGAAAGGTCGAGAATGGCAACACTAGTGTATAAAGGTTTGTTGAACACAACATAACTCTTTGACATCTCGATATGTACCAAGTTTTCATCGATAATCAGCTGCACCTGGAATGTTGGACATCCTATCTGCTCTGCAGCCCCATGGATAGTGTCATACCTCAAAACGACTCTGATGTCCCTTTCCCAGTGAACATTCTGCAAGGTTTTTCAATAAATGGAAATAGTCATCAACCTGAAAAACGATTTTTCGAATGCCTTTGCAGCCTGGGCATATTTCTCAATGTTAAACTATATGTATGGAGCCATCCAAGCCTTCTGCTCAAAGTGCAAAATGTGATGAACAGAGTCAGTTTGGCCCCATACATCAAGTACTACCTCAGTGTTTCCTAGTGTATAACATATTTTTCCACAGTGCGACTGTTAAAAGAAGTTTCTCATGCAAGTCATTCGGGGGTATGCCATTTTGTGGGACCAAAGGAAGATCAGATAGTTTATCATGACACTCCTCCAAAAAAAAACACATCAACCACCGCGAAAAAAGTTGTCACCATCATTCACCATATCTACAAAATCCCATGAAGAGAACACGTCAGCCCAACCCACTCGAAATTACCGATGGGAAGCTTGGACCACATTGTATGACTGTACAACCTGTTAAACTCGAAATAGCGTATATATATTTCGATGCCACACATGTAAACATTGTTGGCTTCCGCATGTCTTTTTGAAACCTGGATAATTCTGCCCCTAACCCCATGTTCTACAAAAAGATACATGTCTGGATAAGTCAACAGCTCTACACACACGTGTCATTGACAATAAAGCATCCCATGAAATAGATGGAGCTGTGACTTACATGGCAGGGTCAAGACCATAATGAGTCAAACATAAGGTCCTGAAACTTTCAAAAACATCTGCCAGCAAACAAGTGTCCACACGTAAGTAATGAATGGCACACTGCAGCAAGTTTATGCAGTTTAATGCATCCCATGAGGCCTGAGCATGAGCATAATGTTCTACCTTAATGCCTTTGCCTCTCATCACATAATGAAATGCATCCTTTGGTGGGAGTGACTTGCACATCAGACTGTCTGGCAACTTATCAAAGTCATAAGGAAAAACTACCTTCCGTTTTGCCAATTCGACCTGGGCGTTCTCTGGAAACATCGCCAGTAGTAAATTGCCTGCCAAAGTTCCCAGAGAGGCACTCAAGGATTGGAATGAATCCATAAATCTTAGCTTGAAATATTGTGCCTTCCCATTGCAATCAATCCCTTTGGGAATCTGTTTTGTGATACATATTTATTTCTCTAGAGTCATTCCATTCACTTGATTTTTTCCAAGATTTTCAATTACCATGGTTCCATCATGTAACTTTACATGACGTTCAGCCAAGGGCTTTATGAGAAAGTGAGCATCGTAATCCTGCAGGTTATGGAAAACATCAACAAGTTGTCTTTTGGGCAGTCTGAAATTCAAGTTGAAGTTATTGAGTGCACTGCCTCTGATTTCACTCATCAGATGGTCATGGTCGACCACAATATCATCTGTACTGAGCAGTTCTTTACAAATGTGACAACTTTTCTGAGCCACCAACCTAGCTTCATCAGCAGGGATTTTTGGCTTCATCGGAACAATCACTCTGTAAAATCCTACAAACCCACCCTGTAAGTTCAACTAATTTATCAACTAATTGGTACATACAATCAGCACCCACAAACTCGAAATACTGAGATAAACTTGGATTGTATGAACAAACCAACAAAATGCTACAAGCATATGGATTATGCTGGTTGATGGTAGTTATATTACTTGTTTCAACACTAGGCAAGCAAGTGGGCATGTGTTTTAGGAAACTTTATACATCGCAATAGGCAATGAAACCCAATTTCTGCTGTTTCCTGTAATCTTTAAATTCCAAGTACTTGTCGTTCCCAGTGGGGAAAGTACTTCGAACAGCCTTTTGTGGTTGGCAAAGAATAGTGTGACTTGCGAGTTTCTCCTCACTAACAAAGTACTGGAGACAACGATCACAAACAAATTTCTTATTGCCTCTCTTACTCAGCCGACAACTAACCAGCTTTAACAAATTTCTAATGCATACGAAATACAATTGAGTGGCATTCCACTCGCGCGAATCGCCAAACTATTTACATGTTCATGGCACACAGGAGAAATACGTATGGTTACTACATCCGCACTCTTTTCGCAAGTTTCGTCAATTATATTGCTATCTTTGTCTATCACACAGTACCCATTGATAGAAATAGAATTGTTCTCGAAATTGCGAATATCCTGTATGGCTACAGGTGTCGACAGACCTTCGATATTCAAAACCTGGCGCGGTTTAGGATATGAAGTAATCTCTTGTCATGTTGTGTGGCTGGAAACAAAGATGGTACAAAGGTGTAGTGGAAACACATTCCCTCTTGGCAGTCTACAGCGACACACGTTTTCCTATTAACAATAAACTTGGGCTGTTTAATGTGCACAGCACCGACAGTGAAAGGCTGATATTGACTTACATGGATGTCCATGTAAGTCAACGAGTGGAGACTCCGGCCAGAACCACGTGCACTAAACTTCTGAAGTCTGTTGGTGAGATAAGGAACGATATCATCATCATAGATTAAACCCACTTTGGATAATTGGAAGACACGGAGTGCTTTACTTTGAAAATAAAAAGTCTCTGTAGCGCCTTCTTTGCCATGAGGGATTTCAAATACTTACCCACTACAGAAACGGATAATCTAACTGGCTGAGGAGATGCCTTTATTGAGCTTAAAAAAGGGACTTTACAACTCTGGAAAAACGAGAAAAATCCACGTCTAACTCTAATTGATCATTATGTAACACCACGTCATTTAGTCTTCCCACGAATACTTTAGCCAATAGCTGGTACGTCAGATCTGGCAAAGCTTCCACTGAGGCTTCGGAATCGGAAAAGGAATTATTTTCTGGCTCCCTTGGCGAAATATCTCTAATCGACTCAAAAGTCGGTTGTGAAATGGTTGGAGCACTCTCGAAATCACAAGAATCCTCCGAGTCTGATAGAAATAAATCGTCATTGAAAAGATCAAACTTCTCATGTTTGGGGGAAGCGAACACATTTTGACCATTTGGTTTTGACAATGTATCTGTAAGCAAATCTATGTTCGAATTGCTTAAGTAGAGATTGTCCTCTAAAAGGGTAAATTGTGACCACTTAGGTGAAGGGATACTGTCTCGACAACTTGTTTGCCTTTCCATCTGTGATTCCGAATCGGAATCACTTACATAAAGATCTTCAAGCATGATGTCAATACAGGATTGCTTACACTCACCCATTTTTACCTATATAAAAACTTTCTTTAGTTTCCCCAATATCAAAATTCCAATGCCACAAACATTACACTGAAATAACCCCCTCGTTCTGGAAAAACAAAATACTATTAATAACACACACGCACATAAACACACACAATATAAAGGAAAATATAATTTTATTACTAACATCCTAGACAAAATGGTTTTTTCTTAATTAAAAATTTTATGTTAGTTTGGGAAAGACAGAAATGAGAGCTATAAGTAAAAAGGTAGCTGGTTCAAAATACTTTTAAATGTGGACGAGAGTCGGGTATCTAGCAGGTGGGGAGAAACACAATAGGAAATAGATGGGTCAAGGTTTCGGCCACCCAATGGGCTACATGTACGGTGAGGGGGAAACAATGTGAGCATGGAACAAGACAGGCCGGTCAGCATGTGGAGCTATTAGCGAGAGAATGGGAGGTCTAGTACACTAAACTGCCGCTAGTGCCTGCATGTGTCACCATCTGGCCGCTCTAACCCTCCCACGCCTGCCCGACAACTACCCCACTGAAATGCAAATCCTGCTGGTCGCCTCCACTAATGCGCGGCAGAGGGAGAACTTCCCCTGCCCGCTCGACATTCTCCCTTTTCCCTCCAACAACACATTGCGTAGACCCTGCAGGCATATTGGCATTGTGACGAGGGATAGGAAAATGAGAAACTTGGTACTTCCCTTCCTCCCCGCCCCTCCACCGATTTTCATTCTGCAGCCCATCTCCAGTAATGTATTAACCGCGCTTTCCGACCTGTCTTGCTCTCGTCTTTCACAAGATTTTACTTTTCGGCCCAGGCGGGCATAGCTTTTGTATAGAATATAACAGTGAAATTTAAACTCACTGTATTGTATTTCAGTTTAAGCCTACTTTAAATGTTATTTTTGCGAGAGGAAAACTTTACATTAGAACTTTTTTGTTAATCTTATACCATCAAAAACATTTATGAAATAGTTCACACTGTAAAAAAATCATATTTCTACACCATTAAAAATTAAAATTTGTACATTATCAAAAACTTTTAAGTAGTGATACACTGCTATAAATATGTTCAATAATACACTGCAAAAATTATTTACTCTATTAAAATATTTTTATAAATTTTTCAAAAATAAGTTTAATAACAAAATTTTTAGCAGGGTAAATAATCTGTTACTCTCAAAGCATTTAAAGACTTGTCTAAAATTCAAACATTTAGTGCTATAAAACTAAACATTAAATACTTAAAGCAAACTTACATATTTATTTAAGTAATTTAATACTTTTACAACAATACAAACATGCTTTTTAGAAGTAAAATTTACTGAAACTTAAAAAATACTTGAAAATTCTGACTCTCTCTCTCTCAATCACACTCGCATTTACTCAACAACTTTGAAAATTAAATGTCTTAAAACTAACTTAACTACCCAAACCACCCTGTCAACTACATTTCATTCATTCAAAACATTTCATTCATTAGAAATACTCAATACTCATATATTCGTCATTATACATCCTTTACCAGTCAGCTCACACTGAACAAGCTTGGGAGCTGAGATTATACATCTCCCCCATCATGATTCACTTAAGGGGCATAGTTCTCCCTTGTTTTAGCCATTGGAAAGTTCATACCTCATACACACATCTCCCCTTAAACATTTCTTATAACTATGTAAAAACTAACTAAAATTTACATGACTTTTCCCCTGTACTCACACTCACTCACACCTACATAATCAAAATTTCTGAGAGTACTTGGTGATATATTCTAGAAGCTTTTTCAAATACTTTTGTGAATATTTAAACAGTGAAAAGAGGCTGTAGGCGTGCATTATTAATACATCCTTCTTCCATATACTGTAAGATGCTACTACATGTAGTTCGCCTCTTTTCTCAAGTCTGCTAAATAAACTCAAAAGTATGTAAAAAATATACATCTGGAATTAAATTGACATCACATTTCCCCTGCATTCACACACTCGCAGCCATACAGTCAGACACGCAACCAATTATTGCCAAACCCATCTTTAAAAATCCACCTTAAACATTGTTAAACAGTCTTAAACATTAAACTTCCTTAAATCTCACAAATACTTAAATTAAATATTCTCAAGCGTGGAACAATTTCACTGAATTTTAAAGAAATTTCATTTGGGAGTAATGGTTTTTTAAGAAATTTCATTCAAATGTAATGATTTTTAAAGAAATTTCATTCAGTCGTAACAATGTTGTTAAAAGGTTAACAAAATTCATTAACACGTTTAACGATTTAAAGACCAACCATTCAATTTGATAAAAATTTCTTTCAATTGTCAACGATTTTGTTAAAAGTTTAACAATATTCATTACAATGTTAATAATTTAAAGACCAATTGTTCAATTTGATTAAAATTTCTTTCAAATCTTAACAATTATGTTAAAAGTTTTACGAAATTCGTACAGTCTACTCATAGTTTAAAGAAAATACAAAATTTTTTTAATGAAATACCGAAAACCCAAATTTTATATTTAAAACTATTCACTTACTTAAACTCTTGTACCAAAGACATTGGTTGATGAAGGAGACCAGAACCCAGGTCAGTTGGGCTGAGCACTACCCCGCTCTGCCGGGTGAGCATCGGGGTAGACGGGCAGCCGGGCACTCGCAATACTCTCGAGATCTCCATGCGAACCTAGTCCGGCAGCTTAGCAAGTGGTAGAGCGAGCTCCGCGGGTAACTTTTCTGGTAGGCAGGAAAGGTTGCTTTCACCATCGTGGCAGAAGCGATGGGTATGGGCTTGTCCCTTGCTCGCAAATCCCCATTGCATCAGGTCCCGGTAGCGTCTGGTGGACGGGCGCCTGGTACCCTTGACCTAGGCACTGCGGACCGGTTCACCTCACCAGCCTCCCCTGTTGCATAAATTTAAATTAATGCTATTCGCCTGAAATGGATATCAAATAGACAATTAATACATTTAAACATGTTTTTAAGCAATTTTAATGAATTTATAAGAATTTTACATAATTTTTTGTTTCATTTAGCATGGCTATGCTATATTTTAGCCTTTATATCTGTATTTAACATGTAATTGTCCGTTTTTAAGCCATTAGGTTTGCATTGCGTTCTTATTTAAAGATTTCTTACACAAACAATTTCATTACAATACGAAATTTTTGCATTACAAGGTGAAATCGATTTAATGCCACGATTCAACACTCTTTTTACGTATACGAATTCCTGTTTTTACTATCATATATTTGTAATTTAATTGATGAAACCTTTTGGTCAACAATTAATGACTTATGAATTAGCCAATATCATACAAGACATAGCCTGGAATCGATCCCAGAATCTATATATTTAGCCACACTGAAAGTGAGAAAACTAGATTACATTTGTACATGATGTAAGTGGGATTTGAACCCAGCTTATATCAACCATGTCTTAGCCAGGAATCGAACCCGCTAACACTTTATTAGAATTTACCATGCCTTACCTGGGATTCGAACTCAGAGCCTCCATGCCTAATCTGATAAATCTACGGATGATGGCGACATTTAACAACTTATTTTGTGTATTTATAATTTTTCCAGCAGACATCTTTTTGTCAGATTCAAATATATCTTTAGCTGATTAGTTTTTTTTTTTGGTGAACTAGTAAGTTTGTTTGTAATCAGATTTATTTTCTTTACAAGATTTTCTTGTTAATGCAACAATATTTCATAGAAAATTTAAGACTCTCTCTCTCTCTCTCTCTCTCTCTCTCTCGCTCTCTCTCTCTCTGTTAAATACAAATTAAGTACTTTTCCCTCTCTGGGGAGAAGATATTTTTCTTACCAAAATAAGTTCACTTTTAATAAGGAATAAGGAATAACGTAAATAATTTTTGTAAGAAAGTGATTCATTTTTAAACAATAATTTATTTAAAAATATATGCAAATACAGGCTGATCCAAAAAATCATTTTAACACTGAAGCAGCATACTATATTCAAAAACATATTTAAGCAAGTAGATAATTTTTGCCCCAAAACATACACAAATTACACACTTGTTTCGATATTTTCAACACTATCAAGTATAGGTACCACATACAACATTTTAACACAACCAAGTATCATTTGCCGCAAATATTTCTATTCTAAACAAACACAAGTGAATTCACAATATATTTACAACAATTTTTAACAGTATCAAATACAGGATGGCACACAAATTATTTAAAAAATATGGGTAGATCAAAAACTTTATGTACAACAATTACACCTTGCTCTAAAACAACTACAGGATAACACAAAATATTGATTCAAAATACATACAACTTTTTTCTTTAAAAACATGTACTTTTTATAAACTGTAAGCAACTTCTGCGATCAAAGTTTTCATGTATCTTAAAATTGGATCCAGATCCCCTTCCAGAGCTCTGATTTCAAGGAGTGAGCATTTCTAACACCCTGGTTTAAATCTGCCTGTTTGCACACAAACATCTATACCAGTAGGGGCGTGTAAAACAATGCTTTCAAACAAATAAAGATATGATTCAACATAGGAAGAGTACACATCTTCAATACTAGATGGAAGAGGTGTGTTTGCAGTCATATGAAATATTGGCCATTTCTTATTGTCACTGCACTGTATAAGTTTGTGATTATTTTCGTCTCCTAGAAGAAAGTAAATTACTTTAAAATGAAAAATATTTTTTGAGGTTTTCGTAAATTCTCGCAAAATTCCCTGGCAACATAGGGCCTAAGTTATATTGGACTTCCCTTGTTTTACACTGACATAATGATTTGCAGGATGAAAATACGTCATGTTGCTACTATGATATCCAACACTTAACTGAGAATATTTATCAAGGAACATTGTATGTATATTGATAAATTCACTCTCTAAATTTTGCAAGTTGAAATGTGTTTTAGGGCTAAATTTTATTTTTGCTAATTTTAATGCTCGATGTACATAACACTTTAATGAATGACACTCAGTATCAGACATGTAAACAAACTTGTCTTTGCTATAATTATATAAAGTATGAAGATTATTATCTCATTCTTCGAAATACTGATAAGGCAGAACAGTGTCTGTATTATAAACAAGATGTTTCAAACATTTTTCTTCCTTACAATATGAATTACAATGCATTCGCCCTTAAGTTTGCACTTACGATCTACTACATGAGGTCTGTACTGTTTTATAAGTCATTCATAACTGTTACAGTTAGTTTAAGTAGCATTTTAAGTATTTGGTTTAATACATGCTGTAAAGTCTTGAGAGAAATACTTACATTTGAAATGAATGTCTGACTCACACATTTCCTTTACAACAAAATGTGAATACAATAAGTTGTAAGTTACGGAATGCAAACTTTATTTAAAAAAAAACCCATACTTGTGTTTCATTGGACACAATGGGAACATTGGGATCATTATTCTGAATTAGCCATGTCACACACATATAAATTACACATCGATGGAAAAACGAATCCTCCTTGTTCGAAAATAAAGTTGTGGATGTCCCCGTCGCAGGTTTCCTTCCAACAAATGGTGATTCCCTGGTGAGGTCTCGTGAGCAGGTAGTAGATTACTCCGTATCTCCATTCCTTTTCTATTTCCTCACTAAGACTGGCAATCATCAAGTCTTCTAATGTTGATGGTTAGTTACTGTCGGGGCGAAGATATCTCACAGCACAATTGTTGCATGCTATTCCTTCACCAAAGAGATTGCCGAGACTGTTGTCGAAAGAGTAGCACCAATGTTCTATATCATTGCAGACATGAACTTGTAGAAGACCATCATATGGTTTAAAGATCACTCTTCTGTGTCCAATTTATAGGACATCATATACATCTGTAGAGTTGAAGATCCTAGCCATGACTGAAGATTTTATACTAGGCACACTCCTTTATATAGTCTGCCAGATGTTCTTGCTTTGATAAACATTGCATTGCCTCATGCCACATGGAGAAGTTAATTCTTGGTCACCAATGTACATATAATGTTGCTTGGTGTTGCATTGTTCTCTCCAAACTGTAGTAAGAGAACAGCAATTACACTCCTTGTGCATAATGCATTTGATTTTCTTGTAGGATTTGCATTTGGTGATATGTCCACTGTGAGCTTCAAATTCCAGTTTACCTTCATTACAAGGTAGCTTGCTGTCAGGACATAAATTATATAAAGGGCAATAATCTCGCCCATAAAATACCTCGAGAACTTTAAAAGTTGCTGTTGGACTGATTAACGATAAATGCCAATGTTCATCTCAGTTGCACATCTGTATCTGTAGTGGACTATCTTCATCTTCTATTCGAAACCACACTCGCCTCAACCCTGGAGTAACACTAGCATACTGAAGTGATGAGTTGAACCTCTCCATCGTAACTGAAGCTCTGGTGTACGATTCTCTCTCTTTATATAGAGAGATGTTCTTCCAGTTAAAATTAGTTATTCAGTGACAACTATTTTAGATCAAATCCACAGACACAAGCAATGCTGTTCCAAACCTCACAGTCCCACATTCCGTATGGTGCCCTTAAAAGACTGTTACTGCCTTGTATTTGCATAATGTGTTCCTTATTATTACAGGTTTCAGTCAATAAGGTTGTGGTGGTGTCGTAAAATTCTCTAATCAATTTATATTTTATTTGTGAAAACCTTGTTTCTTTAATTACTTCTGTACTGCTATATGATTTATATGTCGAATTGATAGTAAAAACATTTATTAAAGAGTGAATAAAATATGTCTTCTTTTGAATACTTGTAAAAATGTGTTTTGTATTTCTATGAATTTTTTTTAAATTTATAAGTATCCTGGATTATAGTTAAATCTGGAGATTATCTCGGGGCTTATATTGGGAACTTTATTTGAGGGTCTTGTAAATTTTCTTTTTCCACTGCTCATATAGTCAACCTGTTGTGAAATGTTGAAACGATAGTGAGTCAGGCGAAATCTCTCGGGGGTAGGTATTCAGAGGGATACGGGCCGGTGAGGCGAAGCAGGGTAGTCAACACTAGAAAAAAGTGTTCTGAATACTCTAGTGGGGAAGGGGCACATTGTCGTGAAACAGATACTGCAGGAGCACCAATTCACGAAAAAATACGAAAAAGCATTCTCAGGACTGATGCTGGGGTGCGTAAAACAGGTTTTTGCGAACACCAAGCTGGGTCGATAACGGAGCTCTTTAGAAAAGTCAGCTTTCAGAATAGGGGTGTGAGGTGTGCATGTACAGGGGTACATTCCTATGGACTCGGGATGGTTCTAATGGCGAGGGGTGTAGGGTAGCGATGGAGGGTAGGGGGTTTCTATAGCCGAGCTAGGTGATGTGAAGCTCTCTAGGCAGTTGACGCCATCTTGCCTTAGTGCCAAAAAAATTGACAATTGTGAGCAGCCTGGGGTCGCACTCTGGCGAGGGTTTGGAAGGAGTGTAGGGAGCTCTGGAGCGAAGTGACCTCACCGACCCAGTCGCTGCCATCTTCAGTTGCTTATAAATGCTTGGAGGGGACAGATGTGTACAGTACTCCCTCTCTCTCATCTTCACCGCACTCTAGAACTTGGCAGATGACGAGCTTACAATCGGCACTTACCTCAACTACGGACCGGCAACCATCTCTGTTGATAGCCACAATTAACATTTTAAAATGTATGTGTTTTAATATAAAAGTATTTTATTGGTAAAATATAAATTTTCATGTGTTAAGTCAATATTGTGATAAGATTGTTAATTTCTGTGTTCGGTAGGCGAAAATTCCTAAAATACCATTTGTGTTAACAAGTGTGCTCTATTTATAGAAATTTGTAGAATGTCAGTTATTTAAAAAATAATTTTCTTTTCGAGGGTGTTCGTGCAATTTTTCCTATTACATATATAAAGTGATGTGGGATTAAGCTCTACACATGTTGGTTATTTTGAAACAAATCATTTGGGGTAAGATTTTCTATTGTTAATTACTTTCTTGTAGATCATTATATATTTTACTCATCAGAATAGACATACACTAGTGTGTCTGGTTTAAATTGTATTCAGAGTTTTATTTGCCATAAGATATCATTCACCAAGCTTAAAAGTGTAATTTGTACATGTAAACTTGTTATTTATTCATGCTGATAAGATGCATTTCGTTTAGTGAGTGTGCACTTGTCGGAATCAGATGTTATTCACATAGTTAAAATTCTCTCTTGTGTAAATTGTATTTCTAAGCTCGAGGCTCCCATTACATTTAACACTCATGTAATTGCACAGATTATTCACATAGTCGTTTGAAATTTGCGATTTGATGCATGTAATTTATTCTTATGTAGAACACTCTGGATTTTTCTAATGTTAAATTGCATTCAGAAAAATCGCCTATCTACCACCAATATTCCTACAAACATATAAAAATTAGAAAAAATACGAAAATTTACACTTAGCCCATGGTTGCACTAAACTCTACACCTATATAAGACATTACAACCCACCACTCTGGTCAGCTGCCTCCAGGACACCACACCATCAACATAGTACAGAGCTCCTGCTACCCACTCTCCGCATACAAAAAGAAAGAAAGAAAATAAAGTGTACACGAAAAAAAATCATCAAAGAAATTTGATTTAAAACTTTTTCATGAAACAAATTTGATCAAATTTCGTTGATCAAACACATCCGATTTAATCGGATTATAATTAAGGATTAAGCATTTTTGATCGAATTAAAATCGGATTATATATTAACCCTTGTGATATCAATTTGTTATCAAAGGGTTAACCGATTAATCAAAGTGGGGTAGGACCAGCACGCCCCTACTACTGTGGACACTAGATGTTATCCAATGGGCAGGTTTTCTTTGTCGCAATTGCTATACGAAAATTCAAACCTGACAAACACAAAATCGAATTCGCTACTCCTTAAAAATTCTATTTGCAAACATTTCAACGCACTTGTGATACTTATAACTATCCATAACTTGTTTACACAAAACGCTCAGTCATTTATTTGCTTTTTAAGTACATATAGCGAACAAATTTGGTTGAAAAATTAGTTGGGAATTTTGTTTTTTGCGCGCAAAGTAAAGCATACCTGCTGCTTTTTTCTAGCTCTAAAAGCTAAAAATGTGTATATTTTAGTTGCATTGCTTTAAATGTAGTGTATTTTTACATTACTGGTAGGCCCTACTTGTTTTTATACTTTAACCAAATTATTCGTTTCAACAAATTCTGGACTTTGCTGCGATGTTTCAATCGGGTGGTTTACCGTAACATGTTCTATGTATGTGTGCTATACTTCCAAACATTCAAAATAAAAAGTAATTTTTTTCGATATTTTAAGTTTCACGTAAGCGTGATTAGAATCCCAAACTGATCATCAGACCTATTTCTTCTATTTATTAGAGCCTTACAGAAGCTTCACGAAGTATCTCGCAAGTGTATATATTTTATTTTCAGCGTTGCATGTACAGTGTGTTAATTTTCGGACTATTTCCTCTGTCTTCAGCAAACACTACCTCTGCTTCTTGTATTGTACAGTATTGGCCTACAAAGTTGCTTGAATAGGATCAAATCTTTTGTCACGTACAGTCTTGTTGGTTCATTCACTTATTTAGTTGTCTTTTTATTCAACGACTAAATAAGTAATATATTATTTCAACTCGGATTAAAATACTTTCGATCCAGGCGGATGCTATTTTCCAATCAGCGAGAAAATTTCAACTTCGTATTATTTAGGGTCATTTAATTCGTGTTTACAAATAAAAGTTTTTGTTCGTACGTCCAAATAAAAGACATGTTTTAAATGCTTCAGTATAACTATTTAAAAAAATGTGTTCAGACTTATTCGAAAACTTTGAAAGACTGAAAATGTTACATATGATTCAGTACCTCATTTTGTGTTGTCAGATGGCTATGCCGGAAAAGTTATTGCTGGTAAACATATATGCGTACATGATCTACGTACGTATAGATGCAGACATACGTCCATGTAAGTAAACACTGATATCATACACACCTGACACATTTAACAGTACACATAAAATACACATACCACATAAGACTACCTCTTCAAGAAGAGTGAGCTATGCGAAAAAAAAATCAGCATGCGATAAAAATACTGTCTTCTTCCCACGCATTACATAACTGAAGATCACTTTCAGTTTACCCGTTTGTCGTGGCCAATCATTGTCTCCCACTTGTAATACCAAGCGTTCTCGAGCACGAATGACTTACCAAAGACTTTCCTAATTCCATTTCAAACTTTTGAAAAATTAAGGGGGTAGGGGAGAGTTTTGGCTAGGAAGTGAACACGTAATTAAGTTGAGTCATTAAAGTCGCCTTGTTTAAGTAAATTTTTACATTTCCTGTCTACAAAAGTTTTGCAGGTCTATTTGTTTTTCATTAAAATATTAACTCTGCCCTTTTTTCTTGTTGCCCTAAGAATGGTTCGTTGTGTATTGCAATTTTCTTTATATCATTTGCTTAAATAACCACCTGCTTTTCATGAAACTTAAGAATAACTTACTGAAAAAAAAAGTTAAAATACTTGAAAGTTACATGTTACATTACAAGTTACATTTTAAAGTTACCTGTTACATGTTTCTTCGAAATAAAAATTATATATTAAAGCCATACGTATTTTGTGAGGTATAACAGCTCCGTTTGCACTTCAGCAAATATGTACATTATAAATTATAAACCATTACATAAGTTACTCATTACTATACCTGGGGAAAAGAAATTATATATTTTTTTAAGTTGAGATAATCAAAAATTACGAGAAATACTATTTATTTATGTGTCTTTTGTTTGGTGGCAAAGTTAAGGTAGCAGCATTGTCTTACTTGCATACTTTAAACCCCAATTTAAACATTTGAACTATAGTGCACAGATAAAAATAAAATGTTACGTACACTAAATGCAATACAAAAAGTTCCAGAAGAGTGTAGTGATAAATTTTTCAGAATCTTATTATAATCCTATTTTACTATTAAATTTACATATTTAAAATATGGCAGTTTATATTTGTACGTTCAAACTAACACAAGTAACATAGGTTTCTCGTTAAATATCCCCAGCAATTTAAATTGTAACACTTGTAGGTTACATGAATAAATATTTTTTTAGTGCACAATTTTCTCCAGTAAGGCGCTGCCGTCACTTATATCGTGCATGAAATAAAATCATACATTGCTACGAAATGTTTTGCAAAATTTTTTTATGTAAAATGCATATTAAAATATTACCAAAATTTGTACTAACACAACGTTAGAAGTGGTACTGAATCAGCAAATAATTAGGCTAAAAAACAGGGCGATGTTTTTTGAAAACATTTTCACTACATTTCTATTTACGGATATTTTTTGCTAACATTGTGTCATTACGAAACAAGATATTTGGTGCAAACATTATGTACTAACATCGTGAAAATTAGAGAATAATTTTTGATCAATTTCCTGGAAATAAACACTGTCAATATGTTTCATTATCGAATGAAAACGCACTCACATTCGTTCCCGTTTGCTCAACAGCAACTCACTTGCCGTTTGACACATTAGAATTTCGGGCAAACACCTCAATCGGAGGATAAAAACAAAATATTTTTATTGCCACAATTTTATATATAAGTAAAAATAGCGAATCTTGAATGTTCCCAACCACTATAATCAATAATGAAATGATTAGAGAAGATATTATTGGACTTTCCAATGTGCATATCTTTCATACTGGCATGTGTGTTGTCATACATGGGCGGAGTACTGCTAACCCAAGACCCCTAGAGAAGAAGGTTGGCCCGTCTCGCCTGTTTCGAGTACCGTAACGGTACTCCGGAGGGTGGCACGTGACGTCACTGGGCCCGCGTGCCATTTATTACTAGTTTCGGACCGAGGTTTAACGCGACCTGGGGCACAATTATTTAAACTATCGGAATTATTCCTCTAGAGTAAAGACTAATACCGGAATCGAACCACGAAGTGTCGAAGTGAATCCGAAAACTAGGCAACTGCTGGAATCGCCATTCCTGTGATGATTTGTCTTATAATACTTCGTGTGTTGTAGAAAACTTGAAAATACATTCTCGCGTGATTAAATATAAATATTATTATTAAAGGAGTGTAAAACTGCCACCAAATATAAAATTATCACAGAGTTTACGTATCTATGAAAAAATAGTGTAAACAAAATTAAGTTGGTGGGTGAAAACTGATAGAATTACTAAGAATATGTCAAATATTACACGAAACGGCTGAAACATAAAATAAATAACAAGATCAATTTTGCAATAAAACCTGCAATTGTGAAACATAGTTAGTATTGTGAATCGAAATGCAATAAATTTGTTTTAGACATGCAAACATTAATGAAAAAAATTTAAAGTTTACAGGCATAGCCGGTTAGCAAAAATTTTGTAACGATATATTTACAGCAGAAAAAATTAATGGTAATGGTGTTGCTCTTTATTTTTCATTTAATCATTTGGTATTGTATAGTAAAGCATTTTACTGTTCTTTCGTGAATAAAGTAACGATAAAGTAATTAAGAATACAACTCTCTTAAATCTATTCTCAATTAATACTAAACGTAAGTCTAGCAGTAATATGAGTTAACTGTCTAACATTTTCTTTAACGGGCTTAGTTATTTTCTTGTCAAATATTATCGTAATTACGTTAATACAAATTATTTTAAGGAAAAAAAAAACAGATCTGCACTAAAAATAAGAGTTCATGTGGATTACCTAAGTCTGGCTTCATTACTTATGATATATTTATCTGTCAATAGTTTCGTTGCCATTATAGGTAGTTTATTTTTCAAGGTAGTTGCAATTATTAATCCCGGGTTATCTACAAGTAAATAAAATATATATTTGTGTGTTTTAAAACATTTTTCCTACAACAGATTTAACGTGATTAGTTCGCACTCGCTGACGATACACGAAATACAATGATGCCATGTTGTAAAATCAATTCTTCAAAAATCCGATGAAATTCATTCCGACAGTTGCTAGTCGTCTCAAAAATTCATACTTTGGCATCCCGATACTCGTTACAATCGGAACAATCTGCTATAGAATTTATTCCGAAAATTAAAAATAAAATTTTTTGTTCATTATTTTGAACACCGCAGGATAGGTTTGTGTAGATATAATTTGAGTATATTTATTTAGTTTTATTAGGTCTGACTAATCAGTTATCTTCAGCTAATTCCAGGAGGATAATCTGCGGAATGATTACATGAGCATGAAACGCGATGCTTATCGAACTTTTTCTTGCTTAAGATAGTGACAAGTTTATTTTTATTTTAACCTCTTTCGCGACAGTAATAAAAATATATGAAAGGAAAGAATATATTTTATATCTATTGCAAAACAGTAGCTGTACCATCCGTTACTCAAACCGGCTCGTTCGTGCCAACCTCCCTTCCCTAGCATTGCTGGGAACCCTCGAACACATTGTTATCGCAGAGAGCAATCTGTTAGAGGTTACGGGGCATTAGAGAGGCCGGCGGATTAAGGCCTTTACACAATTGAAAACTTTAACATTTGACTTTACCATTTGACTATACGTTTGCTTTCCGACATGTTGTTTCTTATGAAGCTTGACACAATGGAACTATCAAAGGTAAAGTCAAACACTATTGACTTTACAATTTCGAAAAGTTGAAATTTAAAGTCAGAGTCAAGCAGCTATTTTGCCGAGAATCTAACAGATGTTATGTGAAAAGTTCGTTATTTTATTGTAGGGTGATTTTAATCTCGATATCTTAAACAAAGCTCGCCTTAAATTAAATAGATGGCAAACAAATATAATGCGAAAAGAAAATATATGCATTGACATATTTTAATAAAGTAAACAAATTAGTTTTTGTTTTGAAATAAAGTTTTAATATAAATTTTGTGCCTATCTTTATAAAAAGCGCGTAAAATGCATTCCTGTATAATATAATAATGATTTACATAGCAAGATACACATTGTTACGAAGCTGGCAGAACCGATGTTCAATTGAATCGCTTATTTGAGAAACCCCATATCGACCAAAATATACCAAATTGAGTTATCGGTACATTAATTTTACTTATATATAGACGCATCGTTTAGTGCAGAAAGCCTATGTCTGCGTTTCTCTGAAGGCTTCTTACAGCACCTTGAAACCCTTGTTTAGAACAGAAATCCCCTAACCACCATAACATAGAGTGTTTCTGCACTAAATCACATACAGCTAACAAGTTGGCAGACATGAGTGTATTTTTATCAAGTTGGGTGTAATGTTCTATGATGTGTAGATAACTGTTGATATAAATAACATATCTGTGTGTACTGTTGTGTTGTGCAGTGGACATTGTCCATATTGTTATTAATTATGTTTTAATATTAATAGGCATAAAATAAACATAATGAGCAGTAGCTCAGAAGAGGAACCTATTTCGAAACGGAGAAAAGGGATTATACTTGAAGAAACCTATCAACTTAATGTATACGTACAGCTCGTGTGAAAGGTGAAAGTTATACAACATTATAGAGGCAAACATGTAGACAAGAAAACCGCTCCTGATTCGGTGACATAAAAGTGCACAGGTAAATGTAATTTACATTTAAATGAAGAGAACATACATCAAGTTTGGAATCACCTCTACTCACTGAGCAACAAAGATACTCAAGATGCGCATCTTCAAAATTTGATTGAGGATAGAGACGTCTAACGTAGGTGCACACAAAACAAACTTTCTCATGAAAAAAGTGATGAGCTGGATGGCGCAGAGGCAGATGACGTGAAAAGTCAACCCATTTTCAAGAAAACTCGTTCATTTGCTTATAACCTGAGAGTTAATGGTGTGCTTCGATGTGTTTGCAAAAACATCTTCCTGCAAGTGCATCGTGTTTCAGCTGACAGAGCACGTCGACTTTGTAACCTTTTAGTTCATCATAAAAGTCCTCATGACATGCGTGGCAAAAACCGTGGTGGGAATGTGATTCAGGGAGATGTTTGTGTTAAAATACATGAACATATATCTAAGTTTGATGTGAAACACACACATTATGGGTGACAACGTAAGAAGTATTTAGATGCTCCACGCACTGTTACCATGCATCAGATGTTCGTGAACGACTATCCAGAGTTGTAAAATGTGGTGTAATATTATCTCTATTACCACTATTTTACAGAAAACTTTGGATATGCTTTTGGCAGGCCACAGGTTGATGTTTGCCGCCAATGTGAAAGCCTGAGTGTCAAAATGAAAGACCCACAGCTAAGCGAGAATGCCAAACGGAATGTTGCCACGGAGATGATAATACACAAAAAAGGGCAAAAAAATGTTATACGACATTGAAAAGTGCAAGGGAAAACCAGGATATAGACACTATCGTGCTCTGTGTAGACTATATGCAAAATTTACCTCTACCTCTAATACCTGTGCAGAAGGTGTTTTATTTGCGCCAGCTGTAGGTATATGTATTTTGCATACATGATTTAAAATCCAACAAAGCAAAACTCTATGTTCATCATGAAGGAGAGTTAAACAAATTCCCGAACGAAGTGTGCTCTTTCTTATTGCATTATATTCAGAATGAAATATCAAGTTTGGTAAAGAAGTTTCTTTGGTTCAGTGATGAAGCAGCTGGACAAAACAAAAAAAAACACTCAGTTTTGTGGTTTATGTTAAATTTATGTGATGCAGGGATGTTCAAGTGGTCAACCATTACTTCTCCGTGCATGGCCACTCCTTCCTCCCATGCGATAGCAATTTTGGATCGATTAAGCGAATTTTGAGGAAAACTTACCGAATATACACTCCTGAACAGTACGCACAACTCATGGTGAAAGCAAGTACAGTCGGTCGCATCTACATTCATCAGGTGTCTACTGAAGATATTCTATCATTCAAAGACTGGTTGCCACGTTCGTATAAGAAAACCACCTACTCTGATGAAACTTCAAGGAGAGGTATATCAAAAGACCAGAGAATATCATTCAAGATATCAACATACAAACAGTTTTCCTACACTAGAGAAACTCCTGGTACAGTTGTCGTAAACCTCTTCATCAATAACTTGTGCCCTTCTACCTTTTGTCTCCGAAAGACAAATAATGAACCTGCACTACTATCGCAGAAGGCGTATCCTGGTGGAAATGTCCCTATAAATGACAAGAAAATGCAAGACCTGCAAAAGCTGTTGGAATACACCAGAGGACACGAAGCATTCCACAATGAGATATTGAAGTGGCCTACAACTGTAGCAGAATGTTACAATGCAGACTCAGAAGTCGAATGTGAATAGATCCCCTGTCTAACTTAGTTATTAGGTTTTGTACAATCCAAAAGTGTGTAGATTAATTTTATTATATAAGTTTGTGTACAATACTAACAGGCCTTCAACCTATAGAAGTTCGGTATAAGGTGTAATTTTCACAGTGAGTATTTTTTTTGTTTATATTTGTGAGATCTTGGTAAAATTCGAATGTAAATAGGACTCCTGTCTAGATTAGTTGTTACTACATATTAAGGTTTGTACTTTCCAAAGTGGCTAATTATGTTTTGTTTGTACTGGTGCATTCTTTGTTACTGATAAATGTTTCTGTAATAATGTTAAATGTGCATAGCTGCAAAACTAACAGAAAACGATTATATTTCACTGTCCTTAATACTAAATATGACAACAACATAACATATACAACCAGTTTATTGCAGAAATCCTCCATGTGTAGATTTAAATATAATATTTTTTACGTGTGTAAAATACACTGTAGCCTTTCCAATTTCATAGACAGATTTGCAATGTGACAGTTTACACTTGTGATTTTTTATACCTTTTAACAACACATATTAGTAAAGTAGTGTAGTTTTTTCATGTTTTCTCAAAACATGGTCAACTGGAGAGAGGGTTTCTGAAATAAGAAATTCAACTGTCTAAACTCTGACTTTACATTTGTATTGTGTAGTAGTGGTTTCGTCGAAAGAAACGAAACATAAAGTCAAATGCTAAAGTTTTCTATTGCGTAAGAAGCTTTAACGGGCTTGCTACGCAGACACTCGATGGTTCCGAGAATAGATGACATGCTGTATGTGAAAAAGCGTCCTGGAAGGGAGGGGGGAGTGGGGAGAATACATCTGTGGTGGCATATAACAAATAGTTTTGAAGTATTTATACACATTTCACAGTAAAGTGAGCCCTTTTGAGGCTCTGGCTACTTTTTTCTTCCTGCCATTTTTTAACAGTTATCAACCTTTTTAAATAGAAATTTTGCATGTAAGTTTTAAACATAGTGAGTATATTCCACCACATTTGGAAGTAAACGTCAAGCTAAAATTAAATATATTTATTGACTACTATCCCAAATGAGAGGGTGTCCAAAAGTGCTCACTTTACTGCGAATAGCCTATACAAATAGGGTTGTATTGCGCTCTGGGTGACAGAGAATTACACTACCTCCCACTTAAAATTTACTTTAAGTAAGTTGACGTATTAGTACGTATTTTTTAAAATTGTATACGAGTAGAGCACACGACGGACTCCTGGAAAACTATGCAAGTGAGGTGTGGATGGAGCAGCTAATTTTCATATCAATTGATTAATTAATCTATTAAAAATTATTCAATTTAATTATCATAATTGGATTGAGTAATTGTTTGCTTAGGTATCTTTTTTGAAATTTCTTTGATCAAATTTCTTTGCTGAACTTTCTTTGATGTAATTTTTTATTGTTATTGGTGTTGAAAGTATTAAGTGTCATAATCGTGATATTGATGGAGTAACATCGATGTGTACTCTCTGACATCCAGGAGCTGTGACTGAACAGAGAGGTATATTGTTATTGGTTGTATAAGTGCTGGGTTTTTTTGGAAGCGTGGTATAAGAAGAATTTTTTTAAAATTTGTTTCTTTTGAGCACTTGTGACTATTAGCAAATAATGGGAGTGGGGATACACGTCCGTCCAGGACCCTCTCTGGATGAATACTGAGGATTTAGATACGGGAGAATTGCTTACTTCCATAAAGGAGACGAAAGCAAATATTTTTTAATAAATTGGACGAAAAGAATCTATTTATGTTCAAATACCCAACTGAAATAAGTACGAATTATTAAAAAATTACTTTAATCCTTAACAAAATTGTCCAATATGTACCGAATAGACCATAAAACTATTAACCTACTAAAGAAACTAGTAACTGATCTCCACTTTAATCACGTAATTACTACACGAAACATTAAATCGGACTAATATAAACCAAACACGTATTCATGCAATTACCACAAATCCATTAAACCGACAGAACTACAAGACTTTAACCGTGTGATTACCGAATGAAACACAAAATTTATATTAATATCGTAGCCACAAAACTAATTCCCTATCAAATGCTAAATAGCTGAATTCATTAAAAAACAAGTTAATTAAATGAAAATAATAAATCGCATATAAACCAATAACGACAAGCTGTTATAAAAAGCATACGAAATACATTAAACCTAGTATAGGTTCATGTCAAAACTCACTAGAACTCCATCTTTCACTTCGCCCACATCGGCTCTCAAGAACAAAATGTAATCAGAAAGAAATATTCTAAACATAGAAATGCAAATAAGTACTAACGCCTAACACGCAATGAAATACATGTTAATCCAGATGAACGATCTTCCACATTTCATGTAATACCTTAAAAAATAACTGAATACACTGAGAAATTAATCATAACACCTAATCGCAAACTAAACCCCACATATTCTATTAAAACTCACTCACGATATAATTAAACCGCACCGCACAAATTATGTTTAACCCTAATGCAGCTATCCAAGAAAATCACTTCGCTCTCACCACATATTAAAAACGCGCTACCACGATACTGCTCTTACAAAACGTTTTCCGAAAGCCCATCGTACGCCGGCATATTTGTTGCTTCGACTTGCCTATCGCATGTAAATGAATAATTAAAAACATTTCAATTAATTAAAGCTGATAAATTTCGTAACATGCTAGATAAAAAAGTAGTATGTTGCGTAGGATACGGCATCACTGCTCCGTCTTGCAGACAGCTCGGCTGTTCGCTTGGAACTGACCTCTCCCGAGAGCATGCAGAGTGCATGATTAACCCCCCACCCCTCCTCTGAGGCTTCCTGGCAGGGGCAAAAAATCTACCTTAATACCTCATGTCTCCCAGACACCTTGGGTGCTCGGTCAGAACTGAAGGCTTCCAGGACCAAACATTTTTGCCAATTCACCCCCACCACTCTGTCGCACTGCTGGCAGGGTCAAAGAAACTACCTCAATCCCTCACACCACCAAGAAAGTGATAAATTGTCGCCTAGCTGCTTCGGGGGGCAGGCAGCACCTTCCACACACCAAACCGACGGCCTTCCTCTCTGTGACTGCCCATCCATCTCAGCCACTTGTCCGCGAATGTGCACTTCCCCGCCATTCCCCTTCCTCTGCGTGGTCTCCTAAGTCTGTGCCGAGCACCTCTCCCCTTTCCCCGCATGCTGCAGTGAACCGTCCTTTCCATAGTGCAAATGCGCTGAGCACCACCCTGAGAGTTATAGCCAACACTTCCCCTTTCCTCTGCCTCTCCGACGACTCCGCAGGTCGCTGTGGTGCGCCAACATCCTGCAGCAAGCCCGCCCATCAGCGCAAAGGAACCATTTACACCCTGCTAACGAGAAAACAATAGCTAGTTTGGAAAATCCCAGCAGTGTGTTGTAGCACAACGAAAGCCATACCCTCGGCGCCAAGCCTTACATCTGCATGGCCTCTCTCATTCAATTACATCTTGAAAATATATCGTTTTGGCATGTTTGCTCAGTCTTTCTTCCTCAGGGAATACATGATTTATAGACTAATGAACCTCTTAAATCACCTTCCCTCCCCACAAACCTCCAGTATTTCCAAAGCAATGCTCTGAAACATCTCTCTCACACCATCTCTATCTCATTTCCTCCTGAGACACATAGCTCACAATCGTTCAAGCCCAGAGAGCAGGGCAGGACATTCTCCATCAAAGTGGAAGAAAAAAACAAAGAAACCACGTATTTCAACTCTAAACTAATTCAAAAAATAAGGCATTCCACTATGGAATATGTACTTCTATATCATAACTCCAATGCATGTGATCTGGAATAAATACTACTTCCAAAACCTGCACATACTATATTTTAGTTAAAACCAAAAATCTATCACAAAAATTGATGATATAATTTACGTTCATAATATTATGTTTCGACGATCTACACAGGAAATGAAATGATTACATGTTATGTGTAGATATACAACAATTTTACAACCATTAAGCCAAGAAAAATAAGTCTATAAATAAAATTAACTCCTAGAAATAACAATGCAAATGCATATAAAATATAATGGTTTACTATCCCAAATAACATCTAAATGCGATTTACCAATTAAATGAAAACATAACATTTAGCAATTGAATTACAAATTAACCACAATGATTTACTTCATAAATTAAATGCAATAGATTACCACCCTAACGAGATAACCTAATTAAACCAGAGGAATGATCGCACAACAGTTGTAATACACCAATTACAAACTTATTGTACATCCAATCCCCATCAATATCGATAGGTTTATTAAATGATTAACATATCAAATATGTTTTAATCTATTTAGTAATAAAAGAATGTACAAAACATTGGTTACAATCTTTAAGTTCCTTATTCTTCACCCACGAGTCGTGTGCTTTTTAGAAACCTCTCAATCGAACCAAAGATCTATTTTTTTCCCCCCTTTTAATGATTTTATCAACCAAATATTAATTCGGAGAAATAACTTTTTGCAATTCGTGTTCATAAAAACCACCTTTTAAAGGCTGTCTATAATAGGTTTCTAGGTAATACACTCTGGGATATATATATATGCGAAATAATTTTGAATATTTCATAAGACCGATTAACTGTGTATTTTTCCTCAAGACAATTTTCAGCTTAGTGATTTTTATATATTCGCAAATTTTAAACTTTTGTTTTCTCTAGTCGAATACTTGTACATTATTCATACATATTTTTCATCAAACTATTAACAGTAACCTTTTCAGGTGCCATCCTGATAGTTCTATGATATCTGGAATTATAAAGTTTAAGTACTTCAGTGAAACATCAACCCATTTGTACGTTCCCTTCGACGTGAAATGCTTATATATTAACTGCTTTACCAATTTATTAAATCATTCCGCCACACTGGCCTTGAGCTCTGAATATGTTGTGTAGCGTTTGATACCATAATACATCATTAGTTTCAGGATTGGTGCAGAAAATATTCGGTTTGTTTGTCGGTTTGGAGCGAATTTGGTGTTCTTTCTTGCAAAATAATCTTCATAGCATCGCTGACCTGTTTCCCTTCCTTGTTTTTAACAGTTATACACCAACCATATTTGTAATAAACATCTATTACAGTTTAAATATATTTGTATCCCTTATTATATTTCCAAAGCAATGCCATTTCACATAAATCTGCTTGAAAAAGATCATTTAAGCCCTTAGTATTAATTGGTCTTCTGGGAAACCTTTCCTTGCAGGGGTGCGAAGTTCTTGAGCAATTTTACTGAACTTCATTAGTAATATAACCGTCTTCAGTCAATTCTTCAATAATATAAACAATTTTATTTGTATGTGAATTCTTCCCAGACTCTCTCGAAGTGATGAGAAGTTTTACTCGGTCGAAAAATTCATTAGGATTGTTCCAATATACAGGAGAAAACTGATCGCCAACTCCATTTTATATATTCCACTTCCAGCAATATCACTTAATAAATGTAGTTTCGGATGATTTTCATGATCTGAATGATTATTTACATTCGATCGATGAACAAGATCCTTATATTTCTCCAAATCGGTATCGGAATAACCATTCTGAACTTTCAAAATAATAATTCAAACAACCCTTCACTAACATCAGTTACATAATCACCTACTTGAATTCTATTCTCAGGCAAAAACTTAATTACCGAATCTCCCAGAAGACATATTTCCATGATGATATACACCAAATATCTTATCGCATATAGGCGAAGATTGTTTAATAGTTAAATAATGCTGTGTTAATTAATAAAGGTTTTGCTCTTTCTTCCTTATAATTTCCTCTGATTTAATTTCTAAAGGTGTTTCATTAAACATATTTAGCACGGAATGTAATGTACCCAGTCTACTCATAACAGGTTTAAATATTTCTTCGATCAAAACATCCCATTCCATTTGTGCACATTTACCTTGTAAATATTTCGCCTTTACAGCAGATATCACTTTATCTAATTCTGAAGCAGTCAGACATTTTATTTGCTTACATTAATGTTCCACTATTTATATATAAATTAAGTCGTTGGTATTCTAGCAGGTGTACTAAGCCAACTAATCTACATTTTTCAATCTTATCGGCTTTACTCAAAATCATGTCTAATTTAATCAGTTTTAAACCTCGAATCGTCACTAAAATAGTTTGCTCTAGATTTCAAATCATCAATTCACTTTTTCAGATCCATTTGTGTAGCTAAACCAGATGTTTTATTGATGAAGTGATCACTTATTCACTATCGACGAAAAAGTAATTGGGCACCTGTCCACAATGTTAGCTCGGTGGTTGTCACCCCATTGGAATCTTGTAGGGCCACCTCTTGTGGCTATAACAGCAGCCACTCTGTCTGGCATGCTCTCTACAAGTGTTTGCAGGACATCCACGGGATTCGTCGCAATTCCTCTTGCAACCATTCCATGAGTTGAGCAATTGATTTTAACCGCACCTGACAAGCCCTCACCTGGCGATTCAATTCGTCCCTTAGATATTCTATAGGGCTGAGGTCGGGGCTCTGGGTAGGCCAGTCCAATCCGCGAACATTGGTGTCAGCATACCACTGCACAGTAGCCCTTGAAACATATAACCTTGCATTGTCATCCTGGAAGTAACATGGGCTCATTCCTAAAAAATGCCACAATGTTGGGAGCATTTCATTATCCAGAATGTTACAATAGGCCTTGGTGTTCATGCTACCATGGACAAACACAAGCGGTCCTACACCAAAGGCCATGAAACAGTCCCACACCATCACTCCACCATCACCTAATTTCCTAGTTGGCACTATACACACCAGCAGAAGCCGTTCCCCAGGTAGACACTTTACCCATACATGTCCATCGGACCGGAATAATGTAAATCTTGACTCATCACTCCACAGAACCAATTTCCACTGCTCCAGTGTCCAGTTGTGATAGTCCAAACACCACCTCAGTCGCCGAGCTTTATTGTTTGTCATGATATGGGGCTTATGTGCAGCTACTCTTCCGAAATATTCAAGTCAGTGGGTCTCTGTATGCAATTCTAATGGAAACCGATAATCCTATCACCGCATGAAACTCCTGTCGGATGGTAGCCATGGGTTGTGCCCTATTATTCACTATTTCGTGTTTCAGGGTTCTCCAATTTCTGTCAGTCAAGATTGGAGGTCGCCCAGAATGTTAAGCATTCGCACAAAGCCCAATGACCTTCCATTTATGCAGGACAGATGTGACCGTTGATTTGTGCCTGTTTACCTTCCGTGCAATCGCCCGACTAGATAGCCCGCTGAGATAGCAGCCCGCAGTCACACCCTTACCAAAGTCCGATAGCTCTGTACCTCGTGCCATCTCCTTGTCAACTGGTTTTACAACGGCCTGCAGCATATGATGGCCACACAAGTCAAATTACGTACTGAATTACCTATCTTCATGGATCCCCAATTACTTTTTTGTCGATAATGTATATTGCATCATTTCTTACATTCATGTTTCAAATTTTTTTGTAATTGTAACACTTACCATTTCATTAATTACATTTTTTTAATGTTCCAAAAGTTCATTTGTTTTAGTTTCTATATTTTGCAGTGCAGCCATCACATTTGCCGATATTTCCGAAATATAACTAAATATCGTAGACACTTTTGCAATAGTTTCAATAATGTTTATTAATTTATTTTGTGTATGGATTAATTGCAATTTTAATACATTTTACATAATAGTATTTAAGTCTTCCACATAACGCTTATTTACAGCATTGGTATCTTTCACAGCCATACCCACATTACGTAATATATCGTCATTCAAATAAAAAATTCCCATCGCGGTTTCTTGTTAAACAGGTATTGTAATGATTGCATTTTATACTGCTATGTCCGAACTTTGAAATAATCATTCTTCTTCGGGAAGGAAAAAACTTTCATATCCAGTCCTATATCTTTCTTTATATAGAGGAAGCATTGGTATGATTACCAGAAAACCATACTTGTTTTTTAAACAGTAAAAACACATATCTTTAAACTTTGTAAATGTCATATCGCGAAAAACATGACCATTGTAAATATGTTGTAGATTCATATTGTCCATTTTAAACACAATTAACATGTTTGCATTATCGCACAAATTATGTTTTGGAATACATGCGTAACTTTGTGATAGAAAAAAAACAATCGACATTTGATTGTCTACCAAAACTAAAGTATTGCTGTAATTTACCCTGTGGTTTACACCAAACATCATAAAATATAAATACTGAATTGGGCAATGCTTCATTCGGAGCTCTAATTTCATTTTTTTATATAGTATAATGGAAATATAGAACTCCTTCAATTAAAGACAAAAATAGTTGCTAGTCATTGATATTTCTCTTGTTGATTTGTTTTAGAAAGCACATATGTTTTCAAACTGAAGTCCATTTGGATGTTCTAACATTGACATAATAATACACATTTTTCAGCATGAAGAAGGACCGCTTATTATACAACATATTTGGAGGTAAAAGAATGCCATGTTTCTGTTCAATTACATTTTTTTCGTATTTACAATTACTGACAGATGAACATTCTGTTTCATAAAATTCATTTCTACACAATTAGGAATTATTAGGTAACATACTAATGTAAAAATTATAAATGTTGATCTCTATATATAGGTTCACGCTCAGTTGAAAACAATGACCCATACTAAATGTAACAAAAAAGGACATGGAGTATTGAATACATTGATTAACAAATTATTATTTGAATTGCATTTACCGAAATACAATTGTTATGGACCTGGAATTAAGCTTGCAAAATGTTTGGCATATAATGATAAATGAATAATCGCTTTGGATAATGCTGGTAAAGAACAGGACATAGTATACGGTCGAAAAAACAATTTGAAAGAAAGACATATAGAGGATAAAATTCTAGCCGCTAAAGCAGCGAATATAAAGAATAATCTGTCTACACCAACAGGTGAGAAGCTTGGCGCTTGGGTCGTTGACAAAGTTATGCGCGCAAAAGTTAAAAGAGGTATGGATGTAAAATGCAAAATGAAACGAAAAACAAAGAAAGAAGGGATAATTCCTTTCCTTTTTCCAGCATTAACATCTCTCGGATCTCTTCTTGGAGGAGTTTCGGCAATCAGTAGGGCAGTTAAATCAAACGGTAGAGGAATGTATTTTAAACCATATAAAGTCGGCCAAGGACAAAAACCTCCAAACTTGGAAAGAAATGCAGAAAGTTCTAAATAGTCTCCCAAAATGTGCATTTAACAAAGACATTAATGTATTTGTAAAGAAACTTGATATTCCTTATTTCCGAGGTGTGTATATGAAAGACCAAAGAAACTAAACCCACACGAATGTATGCCTGTTAATTAAGATTCGGCACATGATGAAGGAACACATTGGGTTGCATTAATTAAAAATGCAAATCAATCAATGTATTATGAGAGTTTTGGCGACTTACGTCCTCCAATTGAAATATAAAATTACTTGAAAAACACACAATTAAGATACAATTACAAAATGGAACAATTACCAAATGCAATCAATTGTGGTCATTTATGTTTACATTTTTTACTATAAATAGGTTATATAAGTCTATGTATTAGTAAAATATATTAGTAATATGACAAATACATTGATATTAAGCGGAAGCTTGTCGCAATGGTGCTTGGTATATTTCCCAGCTTTGGAGTTAAAGGGACAATGGAAAATAAGTCCAATCGAATTTGTTACTGACAACAGAATACCAAACATCTATATACACAATCAGTCATTTACCTTCAACAATGGTGAACATTAATATAAGATTGAGATACTGGTAGGATCTTATTAGTTTGATGATTTAGAAACTTTCATTAAAGCGACATTATTTGAAAATGTACATTTCTGATTACATGGAAATCCAATAACGTTAACTAGTGTGATGTATAGTAATGTCGATTTCACAGAAGACTATTCAATTGCAAATATGTTAGGATACAAAATGAGAGTGTTTCCAGCTAATCAATCATATGAATCGTTAAAACAGGTTAATATAGTGTCAGTTAATGTCTGTTGTATAAATATTAATATTGTAGGCAGTTCATATTTTAATCGAAAACTGACAAATACAGTACATGAATTCACATGTGTGGTGGCTCCAGGTTACAAAATAATTGCAAAACTGAATACATTGAGATATCATTCAGTAATATTTTATCGAGTGGATGGATTGTTGTTACAATTGTCGATCAAGATGGTAAACTCATCAATTTTAGAAATGAAGAAATTACCATTCGATTACATTAAAAAATGTCCATATAAACACTAGCATTCTCTGTTTATTACAATGAAAATAGGTATTGTGTATAATGGCCAATATGGCCGTAAAGTAGGGACTTCATTTAAAATCTATGTTTCTAAAATCGTATTTCGAAGAAAGTAACTACAAAAAGATGTAAACAGATGCATAACATACAATTTCAAACAAGATACCCGTGAAGTTAACATGGGGCAATGAATTGTTTTTAGTGGAATTAGGATATACCATTAATAGAAATGGAAGACATACTAATGTTGAAGAACCAATAAGTTATGAAGACGCAATCACCAATACAGAAATACTTGTATATGGACGATTCTGAGCAGGTCGGTATACATTTCCATCAGAAATAAGGATTGATTACAAATTCACAATATTTACACATTACCATCGAAATCAAGTTTAAGGTTTAGAGGAACAATTTAAATGACAGCATATTCAACTAATCCAGCAACTACAGGAATAGTGAGAAATGGAATACTTCATTTAATCGATAGAATTGCATGTCTGCTCAATGGTGTTGAAATAGGCCAAACATGGGATGTTGGAGTTATTTCCATGATAAAGAAATATCTCTTGGGAACTGTAAACAACCTTTATACAGGGCTTATGGCTGGGTGAAGCAATGCTAATAATTTTACACTACAAATAAATCCAGGTGGAATATACAAAGTTGTTAGACCATTAAAGTATGATACTAGTATTTGCTGAGGACTATAAACATATATTATTAAATGCTAAATATTGATTAGTTATTATATTCGGTAATACACTTTTGAATGCTGTATACAAAACTCTATTAACGAGGAAGGTGTAACATCTGAATTAAACACTATTGAATGGCTAATGCCACATATTAAAATTAACATTCATGAACATGTAAAGTTTTTAAAACATATAAAAAAGGGAAGAATCTAGATATTGCATTCTGATAATGGGCTTTAAAGACATTTCCAACCCTACCAACATCACAAAAAATAATATGGAATTATGCAATCTGAAATCGAGTTTCCTATCTAAGAAACCACAGTTTGTTATTTTTCATTTTCAAACAAATAAACAAAACAATTTAAATTGTGATATGAAAAATATTAAACTATACCTAAACAGTTAAGCTTATCCCTATATGAATTTAACTACAAACTTTGGAAATAGAAAATTTCTTATTTGGTACAATATGTACTCAAAGTTTCAGGAAATATACTATAGCAAAATCAGCTCACCGATCCTAGAACCTAAATCATATAAAACCAGAGGAACATTATTTGTTTTTGATGAAGATAATAACTTGAGACAGTAGATAGCAAGACTCGGTATTAACAAGATGTTTTGCAATGTGGAAGGATTTCAATCCCCAGAAAAATTTATAAAGTATTGGATATTACTGATATGGAGGAACACACAATGGTAGTCAGCTTCAAACCACCATTCGCCTGGAAATATCTAAGTCATACATACAAGAAAACAAATAGATGGCTTACCAAACACCATCACGGTTTAACCTGGGAAAGTGGTTGTATGGAGTATTAGAATATATAAGATAATTGAAAGAAATACTTAAATAATTGTGAGACATACATTTGTGGAGTCGACCATAAACACATTTTAGAAAGTGTGTGGAATTGGAAATTAACAGGAATTCAAAAAGAATACAATTGTCCTTTGTTCAAACAATTGCATAAAACTTTTGGATATAAATCGACCTTCTCTGCAGTGGAAAACTCTAGATTAATGCTACATTGATAACAGACTGGGGTGAAGTAGATTATGAGTCTCCCCCTGAGTCACCAGTGGATATTATATGAGTAATATTGCATTATTTGAGATCATATTGTACTTGGTTTATGCAAACCAATACTTTGTAAAGATGGATCAAGACAAGAACGAGGTCCCATGCTCGCACATAGAGAAATCAAATTATAATTTGAATATTAGCAAGTCATTTGCATGCTGGAGTAAACCTTTTACAAAACATTTTGGAAAGTAACAGTTTTAGTGTCTTTGTAAATATGTATTTTTCCCACCCAATTGATATTTACATCTCTGAAGTGTGAAATCAAAAAATATCCAATTTACATTAGAAGGCGAAAAATGGTAATGATTTAATGTCTTGTCCAGATCAGACACAATGTCTTGTGTTCTGTATGTGTTCGAATACTAGTAACACTTGAATAAATTTATTTGCACTTCACAATCAAAAAGATGGAAATACTGCAAATATTGTCAAGGGGAAGAAATTATGTAAATGTATGTTTTTGTAAACATATAACTTTGTAATATGTAATCTGTAATGCAAATGTAGTGAAATACATAGTTTGAAACTACTTTAGTGTTTTACTGACTTTACGAATGCATGAATTGTAATATCCACATATAAACTAATTCTGACAAAGAAAATGTTATGTGCATTTAACAATAAAATCCACATGTGTTTGCACATAAATGTTTGTGTGTGGGATATTGATTAATAAATAGTACATTTGAAAGCAATTTAATATGTTGATGTACATTTCAAACGTATTCTGTTTAAAATGAGTTTGCAATTCCTAGAATTACATATAAATGCCTATAAAAGGTGTACAACATGCAGTTTCATTCTAGACTAGCATCAGTATGGATGCAATGATGCCTTTGCTGTGCTGTTTCTGTGGTAAAGCATTTACATGTCTACCCAGCATGTGACGACATGAAATGACAACCTGCAGGATGAAATGTTCGACCTCAACTTTTGAATGCAAATTCTGTTAGAGACAATTTTCTCGAGCTGATATTTTGAAGACATTATACCATTTGTGGCATAGGTTCTATGTAATAACAATTAGCACCGCAATCAGCACTTCAATTGGCACTGTAATTATCACCACAATCAGCTCTGCAAGTAGCGCCATAGTTAGCACCGCAATCAACGCTGGAATTGGCTCCACAATCAGCACCTCACATATCACCGCAATCAACACCACAATTAACACAGAAATTAGCACCACAATTAGCACCGCAGTTGGCACCACCACATCCACATTCACCTGCACACCTTGCTGCACTATCAATTCAACAGACTATACAACAGTTAGCTTCACAGTTAAAATTTCCTGCTTTACCCTCTACATTTGTCGCTACCTTCATTCAGGATTGGGAAGTAAATCACTTTCTGGTTTGTCAGTGAAGAGTTTGCCACACCTCAATTATGAAATACTGACCACAGCATTTTTTTCAAGGTGTAGGAAGCCTCTGATAGATTTAACTACAACATCACCCCAACCAATAACTCTTAGTGTTAATATATCTTGCAAGTATCTGAAATCCATCACAGCAGAGGAAGGCGATACAGAACCTTCTAATTTTAAAGTAGATCACTACCCTTCTTGCATTCAACCGGTGTTGGTGAACTTTATGACTCTACCATAGTGCCTTATCTGGTCAACAGGCTTGAAGAATTTATTGCTCGTGGAAGCGGGTGGACTTTACAACTAATATCACAAATAGACATTGACATCTCCCTATGTAGACCATTTATTGTTGTACACTAAGTAATCAAAGTTTATTGGTGATAAGAAGACATGTAATCCAGCGATATTCCATTACTCACCTCGCTTCACCCTAATATGCTCTGATGCATAGATAAAAAAAATATTTTTTTCTGCAAGACTACAATTAGTGTCACAATAAATTAAGCTCAGCTACCTTCAACGAGGTATTTAAATGGCATAATTACATCTACGAGTGAATCAAGCTTCCAACCGCCTCAAGAATGTGTGAATCATCTAGCACATAGTGGCTTACATAAAATCTGAATGTCTAACAAACAGCGAACCAACGATTCATCCACCATTCTCTGTGAATAAAAAAAAAATTTCACATATTTGAGAGAGTAATGAGTTTTGTCGCCCTGCAACATATAGCCAGCACCGTCCCCAGATGTGAACTTCACTACATCATCAAATATATCATTTCAAAATGTATTGCTTAGATTAATAAAGAAGATTGATTGTATATGTGAATAAACATTTTAAGAAGAATGTAATTATGTATATGGAAATAAATATTATGTTTGCTTGAACTAAAAATTATGATAAAGTGTATTCCAATCTGAAAGTTTGTTTCATTGCAATCTAAACAGACTATATATCTGGAATTATATAAAATATACCATTTAAAGAAAATGAGACACTCATTGTCTCTCTTTCCTAAATTGTTTTTGTTTCCCGATAAAATAATTTCAACACCACAAAAAATATAAAGTGCTGCATGCTGTTGACAATTGAGAAAAAACCTTATTACATGCTTCACCACGAAGTTGTGATGTACCTATATATAAATGTTACGTTAGTAATATCCTAAAGAGAGGGGAAAAAATTTCTTTAACAGCTCGGCTTTCGACCTGAAATGCCACTCTCTGCGTGCTAATACAAGGTAGCTGGAAGCGTAGGATGGGACTTAGTCCTGGATAAATATTCCCGGAAACATAAGTAGGTTCTCAAAATACCCTGATCGCATTCATAATACGTAAACATGTATATTTATGAATGAGAAAAACTCTAAGCTTGCTATTCATATCGTAAGGTAACGTTTTTTTTAAAAAAGATTCGAGGATTTTTTTAAAAATAATTAATTCTAGTAGTATTTTGTTTTGTTATGTTGTCAACTGTGTGCAGAGTCATAAATAGTCGTATAACTTGGAGTGTTTTCATATTGGTGATAAGCACATATTATAGAATACCAGAAGCAGTGAAAATCATGAACACTTTTTTTTACAAACACAAGGATGTATGTCTTGCGCAGAAAACATAATTTTGTACCAATAAAAGAATTTTCGTTGTTGTGAGTTACTGAATTTAATAGTATTTTAACTATAAAAAATTGAGTTAATAAACTTATTTTGGCTAGGATAGTGGAAGCATACATCTTTATATTCCGAACACAGTGATTTGACACCGCTTATTATTAAAACTGAATATATATTGCTTAAAGGAAAATTATATGATAAAAAAATTGGAATACTTATTACAGACACTATTAAAAAAATATATTGAAACATGAGTCTGGAATTGATTTCATATAATTTAGAAGAACAAAAATGTGGAAAAATAACATGGGATATAATTTTCTATCACTCGCCCACATAGTGTTTTTTTTTTCATTAAAATTCACTGAATGTATTTCAGCAAACGCGGAACATGCAGGCCAAAATCGGGCCGATAAAAGCTTGCCAACGAACTCCAGCCAGCCGATACCGGCCCACTGACTTACGCCGGAAGCAGCCCAATGAAAATATAGACTGGCGGTTGACTGTTTTCCGACAGTGTCAAAAATACACTGTACCACTACCGGCAAGATACAAAATGTATTCCGGCCCAAAATACACAAAAAGTACGGGCTAGAATTGGGCTGGTAAAATCAGGCCGACAAACTCCGACCAGCCAATACCGGCCCGCTGTCTTATGCCGGAAGCAGCCCGATGGATATATGAACTGGCAGCTGACTATTTTCTGACACTGTCAGAAAATAGACTGTGCTGTTACCGGCAAGATACAAAATGTATTCCGGCCAATGTACACAAACAGAACGGACCAGAATGGAGCCGGTAAAAGCTAGCCGACAAACTTCCGGCAGCCGATACCAGCCCACGCTCTTATGCTGAAAGAGGCCCAATGGAAATATGGACTGGCTGCTAAATGTTGGCCGGCAGTGTCGGGCCTGCGATGGCTGGATGTGGCTACAATGCCGGGCCTGCGATGGCTGGATTTCATCACGATGCCGGACCTGCGATGGCTGGATGTCGTCATAATGCCGGGCCTGTGACAGCTGGATGTCATTACGATGCCAAGCTTGTGACTGCTGGATGTCGTTACAATGCTGGGCCTGCGATGGTTGGATGGCGTTACGATGCCGGGCCTGCAGCATCATGATGTCCAAAAATAAGCAGTATAACAATGAATAAAACCTTAACTTTTCGATTAAAAATTTTAGTAATAATTATTTCCTCTTTACATGTATTCTTTTTACCTACTTCTCAACACATTATATGTTATGAAAAGCTTTTGCTTCTTGAGTGCAGGATTTGAACCTAAGTCCCTTAGCTGACAGTTTAGCATGCTAACCTATACACCACGAAGTAAGTTGCTGATACACTCCAGTAATTAAAAATATATCATGAAACAAATTATTAGAAAGGAACGTATAAATTCCATGACAATATAACAAATAATTTTAAATCATGGATTATTTAAAAACGTTAACGGGTTGGAATAAATAAGATAATGGCCAGCTTACAGGAAAGACAAAGATGCTGCATTGGAATCGGCCCAGAAACATTTTTAAAATGTTTGCAACAATTTTGCTCTGAGATATCATGTCACATATTTTCGATGATATCCATCTGTAATCCTGAAAGAAAAAGTACCTTTCAATCTTTCTCATAGAAGACATCATGTCGTTGTCAGAAGGCTGTCTTCTGGCATTAAAACGACAGTTGCCGACAGTACAGGTATCGGACCGACAATTTTCTAACACTTTGCCTTCAGATTGTGTTTTCTGGGATTAGTTTACAAGTTTTTCTACAACTGTGATTGAACGAGCCAGTAATTATTCACGATGTTGTCTGCTGCTGTCTGAACTACGATCTGCTATACACAAAGTCCATATATCGCAACGAAATGCTGTAATATATATTTTACACATAATTATAAACAAATATAATTTTTTTTTAATTAAACTGTTTTTGAACAAAACTTTGTGATAACTGTATGAAACAGTTTTATGTTGTAAATTAAAGTCAATATTATAACATGAAATTGAAAGAGCTGTGGAAATGGCACAATCTTGAGAAATCCTATGAAAAATATGGGGTCGACCCAGCAAGGGGATAAACCGTATCGCCTCGTTGAGCAGGTTAACCGCAAATAGCGATTGGAAAACGTATTTTAAATAGCAGTTTACAGTAATTTAAATATTTATGATATAACAAATATGTTTAAATATTTTTTAATACCTGTATAGGTTTGTTAATGGTGAATCGCGTAATACTTAGTAAAAATATCTATGTTTTACAAAATGACACACATTTGGATGTATTTGTTCTGTGCAGGAATACTAATAATGGTCGTTAATATACTTCTTGCTGCGGTAAAAGTCTTGGAGTGAAATTTTAGAATGTATATTTTACAAATACGAGTTTGAATTGTGTAACTTAGTTGGAAATAAACGTGATTCCATGTAGTTCTTAGTAAGGAAGAAATTTTTTTTTATTATGAACGACTTGTATTATAATGTTTGAAACTACATTTTTACGATATTTTTTAACGTAACATTATAAGAATGTCAATTAATTTTGTAGCTTTTTAAATAACAACTTGTAGGTTTAAAGATGTTAATGGAGTGTTTAGAGCCGTTTTTCAAATCCATAAAAAAAAAATACAAAATGTTTCTGGTTTGAATTGTGTTGTTAACATGGAGTGTTTTGGGAAATATTGAAATAATAAATTCCCTTTAGATTTCACTTGTGGTGTGGCGTTTGAATTTTCCATCGCGCAAGCTGTAACGGTTGACTTTATCAGTGTGCAGGAGAGAGAGAGACAAGGATCATGGCGACTTGAACGCTCACTGTCGGGAGAAGTTGGAAGTAGTCAGAACTGCGGTTGGCTTCTCGAGGTCGGAGCTCTGCGCCAGCCCTCACAAACAATCTCTCCTTGTGGGTCCAGCCTAAACGAGTCCGCCTCGTTCCCATCCCGACTGTATCACGGTCGCAGCCCGGCCCAACCCTCGCGGCTGGTTTGGCACATGAATGAACAGAGCACGGTTTTCCCCGAACGAGCTGGTATATCTCGCGGCTACAGAGAGAATCACAGTTTAGGATATCTGGTCCGCTGAACTCTCGTTTGTAACATAGTCGAAGCCAACAGGGAGGGTTATACAATTATTGGCGAACATTGGGGGCAACTGTGCACCATAACACATATAGGGCTGTACAATATTAAGTTTATTCATATAATTTAATTAAATTTCCCTAACTTTTATGAAAACACGCTATGTGAAGTTGAGTTACATGTGTTAGATTTAAGTAGGTAGCACAAGTGAATAAAAAATTTATACATTTATTTAAACTTGGCGTTATTCATAACATAGCTCCGTCTAGGAGACATAGCATAATGTAGATCTCAGAAGCGATTCCAGCATTCTCCTCTTGCGACATATCGGTAGTAATTTTTTTAACTTTGGTATGCTGACATATAAGTTTACAGACTTTTCTTGCATGTATAATATTTTACTACACATTTTATTACATATATTATACAGAGTGCATAACTAAGTCTTCACCATGAATAAAATATGTTTTATAGCATACAATGTACACGTATTTAACAAAGTGAAATATATTTATAAACAAAGGAATCATGTTTTAATGAAGAAATATAATTTTTGTTGGAAATTCATTTAATAAAAATACGTCACAGTGGGGTTTTTGTATTTGCGAACATATTAATATTTATATATGGTGTATGCAATAAAGTTACATGTATATTCCTACAACTATTTTTTTATTTGAATTTCCTTCTTACTTTTGTATTGGGGAATATAAAATAATATTGGAGGCATAACATTTCTCCAAATATCTTTTTCGTTAGGGAGGCGCGATTTGCTTGGCTTGGTCGGCGTCCAGGCAGAAAGGGTGAGGAGCGGAGTGATTTGCTGCCTCTTACATTCTCTGGCAGGAAAACACGGAACTACACATTATCTGCGATTGCTCATGTGGAGAGGATCGGGACTCAAGCAATGCTAGAGGCGTAGGTCTTTCCTGCTTGGTGGGAGGCGGGGAGGGGTAGTCCAGATCTTCGCTTGTTTCCACCGTGCCTGCGCATGACATGTTTCAGGGTTAAAAGAGGGGGCGAAGACGCATCACGCAGGATTCTGGGTGGTGGCTGTGGAGAGAGGGGTAAAACGCTGTTCTCTTGTTTTGCGGCGCTCTGTATTCTGGGTAATATTTGGGCTGCGGCTGTGCGTCCACTCCTATGGTCGTTTGGCAGAGCCTGGGGAATGGAGTTTGGCTATGCAAATGACTTTGTTCATTGCCTTTGGAGCATAACCATCACTACATTATGTTAGGAAACATACTCGATTTACAATATAAATTCCTTTTACTACTTTCAAAAAGTATGTGTTATGTGATTTGCATTACTTATACAACTGACTTCACAGCGAGGAAATTCTGTGCTCCAAAACGTCGCATGGATATCGCTTTAGAAGCGGGGCTAGGCCAATGTAACTATTTTACATTTGTGGTGAAGTTAGTATATGTGTGTGTGTGTATGGATGTCAATGTGGGAGGGGATTTTTGTCAAGGGAAATTAAGTTTGTATGGGATGTACTTTGTGTGTGTGTGTGTGTTTGCCTGGATTTGTCAATGTGGGAGGGGAATTTTGTCAGCGGATATTTTTGGCTTGTGTGGGGTTGTGGTTGTATATGAGTGTGTGCTAGTGTGCGTCAGTGTGTCCTGATGTGTCAGTGTGTCTGGGTGTCAGTGTGGTTGGGATCTTTGTCAGGGGAGATTTTTGGCTTGTGTGAGGTTGTGGTTGTGTGCCAGTGTGTGCAAGTATGTGTCAGTGTGTCTGAGTGTGTCAGTGTGGGAGGGGTTAACTACCAAAATGTTTGAAGACTGCTTCGCAGAAAAACTGTATGTCGGATGTATAATCATTTTTAAAAGTTTAGAGGAATTAAACATTCCAGTTACCTGTCAAATACTTAGTTTTATGTCTTGAGAGCTGATGAGTGTGATCATTAAACAACATAATATTATTAATAAACGTGCCACTCGGAAATATCTTAAATTGGTTTGTTTAGCTCGTGATTGCAGGATATTTCTTTGAAATTTGAATAAAAGTTTTAGAATTTCCTGGACTTAAAATATTTTTTAAGGAATAAATGTGCTTTTCTGTAGATGTGATGGGATTACTTTTTTATTTTTTTAATTCAGTTACTAGTATTTGAAAATTCCTTGGTAAGCAGCCAGTCTTCACAAGCAGGCGGGGTGGTGACTTCGGGTCCCGACAAAGCAGCGCCAGACCTGTCTTGGAGGTGTGAGGGATTGATTTATTCAGGTAGCTTACTTCTCCCTAGTGGTAGCATGGCGGAGGGGTGGAGGGTGAATTATGCACTCTATGCACTCTCGGGTGAGGTCAGGTCCAAGCGAACAGCCAGCCTGCGTGCAGGGGATATGCAAGGCATGGAGCAGTGATGCCACAACCTACACAACATACTACTTTTTTCTCTTGTGTGTTCAGGTAATTATTAGGTTTAATTAATTGAAACTTTTTATTATTCATTTACATGTGATAGGCGAGTCGGAGCGTCAGAGAAGCCGGTATGCGACGGGCTATCAGAAAACGTTTTGTAAGAGCAGGTTCGCAGTAGTGCGTTTTTAACGTGTGGTGAGAGCAGAGCGATTTTCTTGGATAGTTGCATTAGGTTTAAATATAATTTGCGTGCCTGTGGTTTAACTATATCGTGAGTGAATTTTAATAGAATATGTGGGTTAGGTTTGCGATTTGGTGTTATGATTAATTTCTGAGTGTAATCAGTAATTTTTGAAAGGCGTTAGGTGAAATGTAGAAGATCGTTCTTCTGGTTTAACCTGTATTTCATTGCATGTTAGGTGTTAGTACTTATTTGCAATTCTATGTTTAGAATATTTCATTCTGATTACGTTTTGCTCTTGAGAGACTGATGTGGGCGAAGTGAAGTGTGTGTGCTTAAGTTCCATGGATGTTAATATTCCATGTAGTTCTGGTGAGTTTTGACATGAACCTATGCTAGATTTGCTGTATTTCATATGCTTTTTATGATAGCTTGTCGTTATTGGTTAATATGTGATTTATTATTTTATATTAAATAACTTTGTTTAATGAATTCAGTTATTTAGCATTTGATAGGGAATTAGTTTTGTGGCTACGATATTGATATAAATTTTTGTTTCATTCGGTAATCACATTGTTAAAGTCTTATAGTTCTGTCGGTTTAATGAATTTGTGACATCGCATGAATATTTGTTTGGTTTATATTAGTCCGATTTAATGTTTCGTGTAGTAATTGCGTGATTAAAGTGGAGATCAGTTACTAGTTTCTTTAGTAGGTAAATAGTTTTATGGTCTATTCAGTACATATTGTACAATTTGGTTAAGGATTAGAGTATTTTTTAAATAATTTGTACTTATTTCAGTTGGGGATTTAAACATAAACATAAATCGACTCTTTTCATTCAATTTCTTAAAAAATATTTGCTTTGGATTCCTTTATGTAAAGTAAACAATTTTTCCGTGCCTAATTCCTCAGTATGCATCCAGAGAGGGGCCAGGAAGGATGTATATCCCCGCTCCCATTATTTGCATGTTAGTTACAAGTGCCCGAACAAACAAATTAAAAAAAAAATGCTTCTTATGCCACTCATGCCATTCTTCCAAAAAACCCAACACCTATATACCCAATAACAATATACCTATCTGTTCAGTCGGCTCCCGAATGTCAAAGAGTACACATCGATGCTGCTGTGCCAATATCACCCTTATGACACTTATCCCTTTCAATACCATATACAATAAAAATTAAATCCAAGAAAGTTTATCAAAGAAATTTTATCAAAGAAATTTGATCAACGAAACTTGATCAAAGATAATTAACCAAACAATTACTAATCCAATTATGATAATTAATTTGATTAATTAATCGATGAATAAATTAATATGCAAATTAGCAATTTACTTATTAGCAATATGGAAATTAGCTGCTCCATTCACACCTCACTCGCATAGTGGTCCAGGAGCACGCTGCGTGCTCTACTTATACATATTGTTGACCATTAAAGTAATAATATTTTATCTACGAAATTCTGGGGATATCCAATAGCAACATAATGGACTGGGGGTCACAGGGATGGTCACAGGCAGGTAAATGGAGTGAGAGGTGTTCCCCACTATAAGAGCCACTTCGCGAATCCCAGGAGAGGATACCGGCGGAACTGCTAACCAATGTATAAAGCTGGAATCACAATGCCCTGAAGAATGCGGCACGACAGCCCCGACGCGAGAAGATTCGAGCAGCAGTCAATGAAAAGCATGGTCACTGTGTCGTCAGCCCGACGAGATCACGGCCCCGACATCCCGAACAAAATAGATTCTATTTCTACTTTTCGTCGCGTCGGAACTACTCCGGGGATTTATAAAACCAAAATTCTTTCGAATTTCTCTAAACTTGGCAAATTTTACGCACTCGAAAATAAAGTTTTATTACTTCAAAATAATTGTTGTCGTGCAAATTGTGCTCGCAATGGAAAAATTTTGCGAAGAGCTGCTTTATGACACTCAAACAAAAGAATTAAAAAATCAGCCGAAAAAAGATAAGGCGTGGCTTGAAAATGCAAATCAATTTCAAGAGGACAATGCTGATGGTAAGTGTTTAAAATGTACCCGAAAATGGTTTCATAGTAAACGTTTACATACCAGTGCTTTAATTATCATTAAGAATCTTTAGTTTTATGAAAGAATAAGTGTATATTTTGTTAGCAGTTTTAAAACGACATGTTTGACGGTCCGGTGTTATGAAATTCGTATGTGTGCCAATAATATATTTGGTACCAGTATTATGTTCCAGCAATATAAAAATTATGTAGTATTCTGTTTCCATCCAATGAAAGTGAAAGTAACGTTAGCATGTTAGGGTGGGGAATTTAATACAATTAATGTATACAAATATGCGAGTATAAATTGTCACTAGCTTACTACAGATTGTGTTTTACAGCCTCATTTTGCAAAACAAAGTGGAGGCATTTGAGAGATTCGTACCTGAGAGAAAAGAGGACCTTGAAAACATGTAGTGGTTAATGTGGAAAGTCCAAGAAGAAATGGAAGCACACAGATGCTATGCTCTTCTTGGATGACACATTGGTTCAGGAGGAGACCTTCACAAATTTAACTCAGAATGAAAGCGAGTCATTACAAACGGGTATGGAAAATGAAGAATATCTGGTTGATGAAGCACTGCAACATCCACTTATTTTAAGGGTGGTGAAAGTAGCACTTCAGCAAATAGTGGTAGTGTTTCGTCCTCAACTGTTTCCAATGTTTTATGTACATCTTCAGATGGGAGTGGGGGGAAGAAGAGAAAACAATCCTCCAAAATACTAGCACCTATGACTTTGAACAATTCATTGAAACGAGCTGAACAAACCAAAAGAACGAAAATACGACATCGAATTATTTTGTGCAAGTTTGGGCGCAAGCCTTCGCAAGTTACCTGGCAAAATTGTTCGAACTACAAAAATCAGGTTACTACAGGTGATGGCAGAGGCTGAAGATGAAGCTGAAAACACTAGTACAATGTAACAATGATTGTGTAAATATAAACAGCAAGCTAATTTTCTGTTTGAAATAAATGTAAGTAGTGACACAGAAACATCACATACTGCCTAGAATAAACTTAACCGAGGTGTTTTAAATTGTAACATTATAATTTCCCAGCATAGCAGCATCGCTATAATTATTGCACTCCTACTTTCTAACAATATTAATTTTACACCATACTGTGGGAGTATGCACATGTACTATAACGGAATAATTATTCTAAATAGATGGCCTGTTTTAACTTAAAATCTACCTTTATAAACATGACAAAATAAACACACTTATTCACATTATTTTGAAATAGGTAATGTATGTTGAAAAATGAACCGAGAATTCAGGTGAATCTGTTTTTGTTAAGTGTTCGCATATTTAAATATTATTTCTTTAAAGGGCCCAGAAAAATAAATTGTGAACGGCAACTGAAGTAAAATGTTAATGTCAATTAAATAGTTGCATCAGGGACAAGTACCAAAGAAATAACATTAAAAAAAAAAAACACACTATTCCAGCTACACTAACAGAATAAATGTTACCAATACGACCCTTAAAATAATTTACAATTGCATTTTACACTCCGTTATGTTTCTGCTTTCGAATTAATAAATAGTTGTACAAAAACTGGATTCAAAACAAAAATTGAGAATTCTGATAACTACTGCAACTCACCGTCGAGTCCAACTACATCTTATGTTAATATGACAGACATTATTACACATAATTATATACATGCCAAGTTATTAACACAAATACATCAACATAGAATTAAATGTGTATATGGTAACTTTGACAAACATTGAATGTGATTACACACCTTTGTGATATCTCGTCATTAAAACATAATGTATCTTTTAGTTAAACATTTATGGTCTCGATTGAGTAATTCTAACAAGGGGCGTCTCTATTGTATTTGAAATAATATATCATCCATGTTTGCAATGAAATTTCTTAATAACTCAACTTCTAAATTAGTTAGAAACAACAGGAATCCTGTTCCATTGGCGTTCCATTTGCCCTTGTCCCAAAAAGTAATTGGCAAACTTCTCCCGGATAGCCCCAGCAGCAGCAGAATATCTGTTGCTACCTATCCGAATAGAGGGCTCGAGTTCACGCAAGCCATTTTCATTTGATACCTCGTCTTTCCACTGCCATCATACACACTGTCCATCTCCAACATATCTGTCGAGAAACTGTGATGTGCCGTATCGCCTGCCTTCAGGATGAAGCAATTCCTCTTCTCTCAGAAGCCAGTCGTGTAGGCAAACAGTGGCTTTTATGATGACTTTAACAAGGTTATGTTTGCCTAGGATGGGACGTCTATAAATTCGCCATCTAGCTGATAGTATACAAAAGGTATTTTCTACTGTCGTCTTAGCACGAGAAAGCTGATAGTTAAATACTATATGTTTATCAGCGAAATTATGACATTAATAAGGTCTCGTAATATGTTGTTGTAGAGGTAAAGCTTAATCTGTCTGCAACGAACACATAGGGAACCTGCTCTTCTGTACCAGGCAACTTCTTTGCAAATGGTATTTTCAGGGAGTTACACTCTAAGGCTCTGTCAAACACAGATTGTCTCAGTATCCCTCCATCATTGTTTCTCCCAGCTCCTATGTCAACAGCAATGAACTGGTGATTTGATGAAGCCACAGCCAACAACACCATGCTGGGGGTGCCCTTATAATTGAAGTATTGCGAGCCTGGTCCAGGAAACGCCTGTAAAAGGATTATTAAATCAGAATAACGTTAACATTGGAAATTCAAGTTAATACACTGAACATATGGGTAACTAATTACTCCATAAATAAAAGTGATGAATATAAATATACTCACATGAACTACACAATGTTTCCCATCTATTACATTGATGCAGTTGGGGAAATTGAATTTCTCCTCAAACTCCTCAGTGAGACGTTTCCATGTCTACACACTGAGCTCTGAGAAGAGTAACTGTACGAGGCACGTCCATATTACCTCACAGACTTCTTTATGCCAGAGCACGTATTTGGTGCTATCCAGTACTGTTATGACATGGATCGCATTGAGTCCCCAGAAGCCAAATACGTGTAACGTGTACACTACACATTAAAATATGTATATTTGCATCCCACTTTAAACACAAATTGTAATAATTATTAAGGCACTGGGATTTGAGGGACGAGTGACTAATGTAGTACTAACCTAAATGTTAATGCCAGTCTTTCTCCTGGTGTAATACTCTCTCTCCTGGAGTATTTTAAAAGTGACTCCTCCAACTTAGCAAAACGATCAAATTGGGTAGGCGACATTCTTAAATAATTAAAAATGACTTCATCTGTCTGTAGCAAATTTACAAAGTCACCGAATGAGCGAAAATAGCTCTTACCCACCAGCGTTTTGTATTGCACCTCTTTTTACTTATTCGTCGCAGTGCTAATATTAACAATATGTTTCTTCGGTCCCCAGTCATTCTAGCTGTTTTCAATATAAAAAATATATGTAACCCACTAGCAAATACAAACACAACAAATGCAGTTTAGATTCAGAATATACTTTCGCGCCAAATATTATTTGTTTGTTCACAAGTATTTGTTGTAGTGTTATTTATTTTGGTGTATTAAAATCATTAATATGGCAACATCTCTATATTTGTATTTCATATCGTATTGGGGATCTTACGTGACATTAGGACAGACATTTCTCATTCAATGAAGGTATAAAGCAGTGGTATCTAATCTTTTTGTGCAAAGGGCCGCATCTCTCAATGTGGACTTGACCATGGGCCGCAAGTTTAAAAATCATAACCTCAAATACATAGTTTCAAAAAAAAAATATATAAATGATTTAGTTTTATTAATACCACACACTAACCCTTCAGATTCAAAATACTAATTACAGAAAATATCCCCATCGAAAGTAATTAAGCTTAAAATTTAGAACTTGTTTTTACACAGATCTCTAAAATAAAATGTTAATGTGGGACTTGGCACTGCTTTCGACCAATAAGTTTTCCAATGTCATGCATTATCGACGAAGTTGCAACACGCAGTGAACTATCCAGATGCCCATCTGTGATTCGCGATCTTGACGTGCTCTTAACATGCTTCAACTTAGAGGAGACTTGCTCACAGAAATATGTGCTACCAAATAATGAAGTCATTAAAGTGGCATGTTTGTGAATTCTAGGACAAGATTCCTGCGAGATGTATTTCTTGTAGAAATCCAACAAAGAAAAGTTGTTAAACTTATCTTTCAAGTATGACGCACACTGAAAATCAACATGCTCCATTTGCAGGTCTTCTGGAACGTCATTGATACTAATAGAGAATGGACAAGAATAGAGGTTGAAACTTGCAGCATTCTTCTTGAAGTCTTGGAATCTGATGTCGAATAATTCCATTAAGTTCCGATACAATTCTGGCATATTTTTGAGAGTCGGAAACAGTATGCTTCTGCGGAGCTGGGAAGTGTGCAAAGTAATTTTTTCTTATCCGTGATTCCCAAAAATGCAATTTTTTTTCAAAGGCCTTGATGTGATCAAACATAGAATTTATCAACTGATCTTTACCTTGGAGGCATGGATTCAGTTCGTTCAAGTGGGTAGTTATGTCCACTAGAAATGCAAATTCACACCTACATTCATCATCATTGAATTCCACCACTGGTTTACCTTTTCTTGCCATGAATATTTGTATTTCGTCATTTATCTCGAACACTCTTTTAAGCATTTTCCCACGACTGAGCCATCGGACCTCAGAATAGTAAACAATATATGCAAATTCTGCCTGCAATCTGTTCAAGAAGTCTTGAAACTGCCTGTGATACAAAACCTTCAGAACGGATAAAGTTCACTATTTTAACAACGATATTCCATAACAGAGTCATTCCCAACTTTAGTTGGGAATTAATTTCATTAGTTCCTCTCGTTTCCCTACCGTTGCTGGGACTACATCAGTCGTTGCACCTGAAAGATTTGTATACTACAAGCCAAGGCGGTTCAGAGTTGCAGTTGCCTTCCCTAATAGATCATTTGCTTTTGTGGTACCTTTCAGAAGCACTAACGCCGCCATTTCTTCCGTTATATTGAAATATTTATCAATCCCACGAACGAAGATTGCTAACTGGACTGTTTCGCTGACATCAGTACTTTCATCCAGCACCAGTCAATAATACACTAAATTGGAAGCTTTTCATATTAAAGTGCTCTCTTGCTGGTGGCTAACTCATCAATATGGCAGGCAACTGCCTGTCGTGACAAACATATTTAAGCAAGTTGAGACTTTTACTCAGGACATATTATGTCAGCAACATGCTCACAACATTCTTATACAAATTCACAATTTGAAAAATGTTTTGATTTTTTCGCTATGATTTCAACTACTAATAGATAACTTTGACCAATTGTTCCGACTGGGTGGATACATTCTTGAAAAGCAACTGCTGACCTGAAAGTTTATGTTTTTGTTCAGATACTTTGTCTTCGCAAAATTGATGTTTAAACTTGTCAAACACAGATGCATGTTTAGTGTAGTAATGTCTCTCAACATTAGACTCCTTGAAAACTTAAACCGCCTCATTGCATATCAAACAAACTGGTTTGTTCTTCATATCAGAAAAAAAAATTGGGTTCAACCACAGCACTTGAAATGTTCTACATTCATCGGTAACTTTCCTTTTTCTTACTCGACATGGAAGCCATGACCAGTAATTACACATTATTAATACAGTTCAATAAAACTAAACATCTTACTAACTTAGACAGCTTACAGTCCCATATTCATCCAAATCACAATAGGAAGTCAACTGCACAAACAAAACTACTGCCACTAGCTATGACCGAACACCTGCACATAAGAGGCGAGACTAACATGCAACCCGAGGAAGAATTGTTAGCGAGAGAAGAATGGGGAAGGGGGTGGTTTGGAAGGGTTTGGGGACTTCCCGGCCACCTGTTGTTTCTCGCTGTTACTCTTCAAGTTCGCGTTGACCCTATGCGGGGTAAACACTCAATGAATCATGTGGATTGTTTCCAGCCAACACTTACTAATCTCATGGAACATACCACTCGCCTGATAAAAGAATGACTCCTGTGAAATAATGTTTACTTTTAAAACACAATTTTTTTTTCATAGAGAACTAAGCCTGTGCAGGCCGCATTACATGACTCGGTGGGCCATATTATAGGACACTGTGGGCCGCATGCGGCCTGCGAGCTGTGGGTTGGACACTCCTGGTCTAAAGCATTGTATATAGTTTTCTTTAGTTTTCATTATTACTTTTAACAATATTGTGAATAGTTTTCGAGAGCAGAATAAATATAAAAGCAGATATATAAGGGGAGTTCTAGCTCACTCCTTTTTATTAATCGAAATTTCATGGTTTTTTGCTCGTAAATCAAGGTTTTTGAGGCTAAAGTTAGGTTCTAAAAATTTTTCAACAGGAGCTCTCCAAAACAAGCAATTTTCCTCGAAAATCATGTAATTTTAAGCAAAATTTCCAATTTTACCAAAAATACAGCGTTAATTTGTGCCACTTAAAAATAACCTAAATTTAAACAAAAACATTCAAATTTCTCGCCTTTCAAGCAATTTTTCACGTTTTTCTTAGAAATGTTAATTTTTCAAGCGATCTATCTAAATCAAGCAAATTAAGTTAAAAATCAAATAAAATATTATCTTATTATTATTTACACTTTATATTCTAAGCTCTACTAATTTTTAACAACTACTTCTATTTGCTCTAGACTTTCACAGATTTCTCGAAGTTCATATTTATCGTCAATGTTATCTAAGATCGATAAATGTAAGCTTTCTAAATCTGAATGAAATTTGTAAACTATATTTTTAAGACCTTCAGATGCATTATCTAATCTGTAGGAAGGAATTTTTGACCCACTGCCGCCTTTTATAAAGTGTTTGTCAAACTGCAAGGTAACAGGCGTTTTTTTTTTAGTTTTATTTATAATGAAAAGAAATTTATTTAGAATTATGAAAATCATCTTTTATTTGATTAAAAATTCGTAAAAGTTTAAATTTGACCACTCAACTATAAGCTCAAAAAATTGTTTAAACTATCAGAACAATTTCTTGATTCCTCCATCTAATAATATTAAAAAATTATAAATCTTCAGTAATTCTTTCTTTCAAATAATCATAAGTAAGATTTCGTTTAGTAATTAAAACAACATTACAAATGATACCTGCTTCTTCAAATTTTTTATTTAAATCAACACAAATTTTTGTATTTGTTTTTTCTTTAAATACTGTTGTTTTTCTGTATGAACAATCAATAACATATATAGGCTTCGCCCCCAAAATTAATAGTAATTAATATCACCATCAAAGTTTGCAGTTGGTTTATGATTAAGTTCATTATTTCTAAAGTTGGTATCTAGTTAGGATTTGAATTTCTAAAATCACTATAAGCAATATATTGTTTAAGATAAGAACTGTTTTCAATGTCTAAATTCCAGTTTTCTTTAGGAAAAATTCGATTTATACCGTTTTTAAAGTAAATGTTTCTCACATTATAATGATCAAACATAGTAGTGTGTGTATGCTGTTCTGCATGATTTTTCCTATTAAATTGAAAGTCTGCAATTACAAAATCAGGTATGTCAAATTGTAAATTATTAAACTGATCTTTTACATCAAAGCTAAAAAATCTTTTTTTAGGGACTTGTTTTTCTAAAAATTGCCAATAATCTAAACTAAAGGATATTTTAGGGTCTTTATATATTTTCTGTAATTGCAATGGCCCTGCTCGATTCATATTCAACAATAGGCCACATAATTTCTAATTTTTCTATAACAATTTTACCAGGATCAGGACTATGTTTTGAAACTTCATTGTATTTATCAAGAGATTCATAAAGAAATAAACAGTTGTTATCAGATGAACAGCAAAAAAAAAAAATAATTTTATAGCCACCTTTCCAATAATCTTCATGGCTATCACGAACGAAAACCAAACATATGTCTAAGAAGAAGTTTTAACCTCTTTTGTAATTTTTTCACTAGAAGCAGATTTATCTCGATATTGATTATCAACACCAATAAGTACTAAATAATTTTGTTCACTTGGCAATCTTAATAAAGCATTCAATATTGTTGTTGTTATACCCATAATAGGAACAGCTTCAATAATATTTCCATGTCTTGAGATTTCTACTCTAGAAAATTGGAAAGGAAAAAAGTTTGAAAAAACATCAATATTGTTTTCTTCATCATATTTTGCTGCATATCCAACCTTATCTCTCTTTAGTAAACTAAATTGCTCATAAACATAAGCATCATTTGGAAAAGAAAAGTCGTCACCTAGAAGAATATCAAATTCTATTCTATTAGTAAACATTTCAACTTTTACTGGTTTGATCAGTTGGAGGAAAAGTTTGCCTCTCGAAGCTCTCGATATTTTTATAACTCATTTATAAGTTAAAAAAAAATATATATTTATTGAGTTAAATTACTCATCGAAAACTATACAAAATATAAAAAAAATCATGAAAAAGAATATGAAAGAATTTAGAATAAAGAGCAACCATAAATCATCGAATTACGAAATATTGGTAAAAAAGTAGGAAGAGTAAGTGAAGAAAATAAAAATTTAATAACAACACTAGTTCCTGTTGCAGTAAAATTTTTAGATTATCTGCCAAGACCTGAAGAAACATTGTTTGAAAGAGAATTATTTCCCGAACAAGAATCTCCTAATTTGGAAGAGCAAATGGGAATTGTACCATTGAAAATTTCCACCTATAGCATGTGTTTCTACTGTAAATCTCGGAATAGAAATTGCAAAAAGAATATATGTTATTAATGAAAAATATGGTTTACATGGAGTTGGAGAAATTTTTGCATGGGTGATACAAAAGTAACAATGAATAATGATGCACTATTTGTTAAGGATAGAGAATATTTTTTAACACCAATACTTTGTAAATTATTAACCAAAAATATCAGATCTTGAGGGTAAGTACACTACTAATGGCCTTAAAAATTATACAGAAATTGTTTTATTAACCAATGCTGTATTTCAAAATTATATTCCAAATGAGGATAGGAATAATCCAAGTTCAGGTAGTGGTTGGAAGTATATTAATAAAATTGGACCAATTTATCGTAACTATATAAAAAAAAAAACAGATCCAAACACAACCGAAAGTGAGATCTTTACATTTGATGATTTTAGATTTGGAAATGGCATAAAAAATACAATTATTTGCCAAAATAATATATTTGGATGGCTAATGTTAGAAAATAGGTTGATCGATTACTAGATATACATGGTGAAGAAACAACTTGAAAAAAAAAATATTACAATGAAAAAGTTAACATAATGAATATTTCTAAACAATACATTTTCTGATTTTGTTATTAATAATCCGAAAGGAATTCGATATCTAATACGAGTTTTTAAATGTAATTCCACGCTCATTTTGGTAACAGATGCAGATTCAATATACAACACTAGTGTTTCTGATTTAAAATCATACATGGAATCAAAATATAAATTTATTGTTTCTGCTTTACAAGACCGAATAAGCATAGTTTTTGTTTATACAACAGAGTAAGTTTCTCTTCAAAATCGTAGAATTAATAATATGTGTGATCCTATAGATGGAAAAGATGCTGTCAATAAAAGGTATTTTGATAAAGAAATAGCTGATAAATTGCAACATTTTAACAAATCAGTTTTGAATTATTATGATACACTTGTTAACTTGAAAGTTGATGAAAAATATCATATATGTTATTTACCCGCAAAGTGGAATTAATAATTATATTTTTCATTTAGATATAATGTACTTTCTATTCTTTTTTGATAGATTGTACTGTTTATAAAATAATTTCTGATAATTTACCTGATGATATTATAACTGTTATTAAGGATTCCAAAAAAAATCGATTTTAGTAATCCATTTGTTGTTAAGTGAGGTGATAAATTGGTTTTAAGAAAATAAAATATTTGAATATTCTGATGGCTTCAGGACTATAATATGAATATTCGTGAAATATAAAGATTAACTTTATATATTTTTTCTATTAAATTGAGAACACTTAGAGTTTAAAGTGCAAGAAAATCACCAAAAATAACATGAAAACTGAAAATAAAAAAAAATGGGTGATTAGTTCAGAATAGTAAATGTTTCTATATGCAGATCTGATAAATGAACATTTAAATAGATTACCCAAAGTAAGAGAAGGCATTATTAATTAATTATATAAGCCAGCGAGAAGAAAATTTCCAAGAAGAAAACTAATTTAGTATAGAATTGATGATTTATGGCAAATTGATCTTGTAGAGATAAATACTGGCAATTTGGAAGGTATATCACATATAGCCAATGGATACAAATATATTATGACAATTATTAATGTGGTTTATTTTTCAAAATTTACATTAGCTGTACATATTAAAGATAAAAAAGTTAAAAATTAAATAATTGCTTTAGAATATGTATTAATTAAAAGAAAACCGTATAATATTCAAAGTGGTAATGGCTCCAAATTTTAAAATAAAATATTCAATGGACTTATGCAAAAATATAATATCAATTAATATTCCAATTTTAGCGAATTAAAGGCAAGTGTCGTAGAAAGATTTAATCGAACTTTGAAGAATAAAATGTGGAAGAAATTTGCTTTAAATGGCATTTATACTTGGATAAATATATTAGATGATTTAGTGAAAGAATACAACATAGAAAAACAGAACAATTGGTATGAATCCAATTGAAGTTAATAAGACCAATGAAAAAAATTTAATGCAAACAAATTTTGTAGACAATGTAACTAAACCGAAATACAAAGTCAGAGTTGTTGTCCATGTTAGTGAAATTAAAATCATTTTGGAAAAGGTTATTCAGCTAATTGCTCAACGGAATTGTTTACTATTGTATAATTTTTAAATTATGATATAACAACTTACAAGGTGAAAGGCGCTAAAGGAGAAGAAATAATGGGTCGTTTTTATGAATATTAAATTATGAAAACCGACTATCTTGATGAAAATTTGGTCGAAAAAGTCTTAAAAACAAAAGGTAATAAGATTTATGTAAAATGGTTGGTTTTGAAATTCTCATAATCATGGATTAATAGAACAGCTGTTTTGTAAATTTAAAAATAAAAATTAGCTTCTTATGTAATTCGATAAAGATCATTTATATCACTAATAAATTGTTGTTCAGTATAGTTTCCAACAATACTAAAATAGTTGTGATAACTATCAATGTGATCATTCAGTGTTTCCTTCATTCTTTGGTATAAGTTAAAAATAATTTGGAAAATAATCAAACCTCTATAATATTTCACAATTTGGATGTCTACCTTCAATACTATTCGCTTGTCTTTGATCATACTTTCTTTGAGTTCTAATAACATAATAATCATCATATTCAAAATTATTATCAAATAATATTAAAAGAATGAAAGTTGGATTTGTATTTTGAATTTGTGTTTGTTGTACAACATGATGAGACATTACTCTGATTTCCTCATTTCTGTGATTTATTACATTGAACACCATGTGAGACAATTCTCTTAAATTTTCTATATGATCATCTTTAAGTTTATTTATATATTTGAAATGATTAACATTAATTATGTTTATTTTTATATGCTCTATTTGGCCTTTAAATAAATACCTTATATCTTTTTTAATCCTAAATTCACCACATTTTCTAATTGACAGTGAAACTTCTTCATATAACCAGTCTTGAAAATTTTCTGCAATTTCCATTTTAGATGTTGCTAGAAGTTGAAAAAGACCATGTTCATTATCAAATTCAGTAGTATTTTGAATATTTTCTGGTAGCAGTGATTCACCTCTACCCACTTTTTTTAATATGTTTTTTAAATATTTGCTTCGAATATGTTCTTTAACAGCATCTCTATTTCGTTGATAGCCAAATAATGGAGCAATTTGATTAGCATAAAACCAAGGATTATTATTCTCATCAACAATCATAACAATCTTCTTAACTTTGTAAATAAGTTCGTTATTATTTATGTCTCGAAATGACTCCATTTTATATTTGAGAAATTATGTGCAAGTGAAATTGGTGAGTTCTAATAAGTGTTTTATATATATTATTTTTATAAAGAAAATTAAAAAAATTAAAGAAAATAATATTAAATAATATATACCAAATTCATTTAATTATGTAGCACTTTAGAAGTTAAATATTCTAAGTCATTAACAATATACTTTTACCAAACAATGAAATTTTATTTTTACCAACATTAGTCAATTTCTTTGTAAATTTATCATATTTGCTAGCATTTTCATTAGTAAGAAAAATACAATAAGCCATGTGTATATCTAAAAGCAGACTATTGTACTTGGTAAATAAGGAGATTTATCTCTAATTTGACCACTCTCTTTTATCTGGAAATGACATTTGTCTATTTCAGCATATTACAACTTTCCATTGAAGATAAACATTTTTCCTGAATATGAATTAAAAACAGAATTTATTTTGTTATCATCACCTATTCCAACTGAAGAAAATCCTTTCGGATATTCATTAACAAGTTTATAAGTAGTGTAAATAACCATACAAATTGCACCATCTACAAACAGAAATAACTCACCTGATGGTCTTTGATATATATATATATATTTATATTTATATATATATATAAATTATTGAAATCACTTGGTAAAAACTGAAATATTTTTGTTATCAAAATTGTGGTGTCCTTCAAACTTTTTGTTCAAACTTTTCTATTGTAAGAAATATACTTTTATCATTAATAATTAAGAATGATTTTACATGTCGATCTTTGCATAAATAAATCAGTTCATCATAATTAGAATTATTTTGTTGGGGTGGTTAATAAAAGTTTTGAATGCTTTGGATGTCATCCAGTAGCAAATCAAACAAATCATTGCTAAGAATTGGATACATGAACACATTTTTATCTCTTGTATGTTGAAGATCTATTGCATGGCCGATTTCGTGTATCAAAACTACTAATAAATTAGCTTTATTTTCAGGAGTGTTTTTCTATTACGATACCAATGTTCCTGCCTATTGATATGAATTTTAACAAGACTGTTTTGCTGATTTGGAAAAAAAAAATGCATGTGCTAGTGCACTACCATGCGGATATAACCTAATCTGACAAATTCCTTGTAATTTCTGATTTATATGTTGACCTTCTTTTGTATGATATAAGTATATCCCGAGAATTTCCATCATAAATTTTTTTTTCCAAATTTGTGTGTTTGTGTCAAATGCTGATAGTCTCTTCAGCTAAATTTGTGATTGATTTAATTAAATATGCAAAATTCCATTTTAATTGGTTTTTAGTCCATTTTGTGGTCAATGAAAGGTCAACATGTATCTCATCCTTAACACCACATTTGGCTTATAGATTAAACTAAGTGTTTCTTTGTCGAATTAAGCATCAACTGAAGAAGTGTTACGATATTCTTAAAATATTCTTAAAGAACTATCAAATTTTTCTTCTCCAATTTTGGAAAGTAAATTTGAATCGCCATCTAGATATCCACATTTAGTTTAAAAATTGCTAACACATTCTGTCTAATTCTCTTTTTTGGACAGTGCAAAATTTATATTTGTGATAGCGAGAATAATTATATGTCTTTATTTATAAACAAAAAGTTTTACAATATTATAAAATGTTTAATTTTATTTCTATACTTTCGTTCTTTTATTTTTCTTCTCAAATATATTGTAATAAAGCCATGATCTTCCTCCGAACATTTTGAACAAATTTCTTTATATTTTTCATTAGTCATATCTCTACAAAAAAATCATTATAAGTGCTTTCAATTAGTATCATCTTGTCGAAATATACACACAAAATTGTATTATCTCTTGTCAATTGTTTTGGTACTTTTGAATATGTTTGAGCTAAATAAAATACATATAATTTTTTATGTCTTCCTCTGGTAAAATAATTGCGAACTATGTCTTGATTGTCTAAAATAACATCATCAAACAATTAAAGAATCATCTTCACGTTGATCTAAAGGGGCGATTTCCTCAGTATTATAAAAAAGCATGCAATTTTTCTTTCACTTAAACTTTTTTGTTAAAATACTAAAATAATTTTGTAATTTAATATATTTTTGTTAATTTAAACTTTTTAAACAAACATACAATTTATTAAAATTTATTTATCCAACATTATATCATCAAATAAGTTTTTTCACATTTTCTTGGACCTACTATTATATCCTTCATATTATTAGGCAATAATCTTTTTAATGTTAAAATATCTTTATGAATTAAACTTTCTTCATTTAATAAGATAATTTTTGTAATAAATGGATAGTAATAATAATTTAAATTACCAAATAATATTTCTGTATTAAAGAAAAAACTTCATTATGGTATCATCCATACTGAATAATCGATTGCATTAGTTAGTTTTTATACAAAACATTTAACACCAAATACAGAAAATAATACTATAACAACAATTGAACACATGAGTCCTGTTGATAAAAATGAAGTTATAACTATTCCTAGAAGTCAATACAATATAGACTCTTTGAAAGAAACTATATGTTCAATTGAACCATTTTCAACAAACAACATTGAATTATCAACAGAGAGTGTGAAAAATAGAATACGTATTTAATCTAAATTTGATATTAAATTTGATGATCGATAATCTGATAATTTTGGTTTTGAAAGAAATATAACTATTGAAAAAGACAAAGTTGTTGCAGGTACTAAAGTACCTAATTTGCCCCATTTAAAACAATAAAGTTCTGTGTAATTTGGCTCATGGAATGTTTATAATGTACAAAGAATGTAGTAATTTAGAAATTGATATAATTGCTAGTTTTCCACCAAAAAATTATGTTTGGTTTTGGAGATTATATTGATTAATGTGGCCACATATCCAATTTTTAATAAAATATATATTGAATGTTTTTGTAATATCGTTTTAGAAATTATAAAAGGAAATGGTAAACTAATTGATTTTGATGGTGCTGATATTGACATTGTTTTGGAAATTAAATATGTGTAAAATAAAATTTGTCTAATTTCACTGACCGGCACGCTGACAGCTGAATTATTAACTCTCATTAATAAAACTAAAAAATTTTATATTCATATGGTAATGTACCTATTTTATTTTCTTGTATAATCCTCTTATTATCGAATGGGCTTAATGCTATTTTATTAACTTCTGCTGTTTATATTTCATGTTTCTCACTTCTTATTAAATTCAATGTTCTATATTGTATTTTCTCTTTAAACAAACAGCTCTTATAGTCCTCTAATGTAAATCTCTTTTTAACTACACATTTCTTTACACCCTTCGATCTTTTAATTTATTTTTCATCAACCTTGTAAGCATAAATTTTTGTTCGTAAACCAACAAGTTCATCTTTTATTTTGCCTAAAATTTCCTTGTTTATTTGACGTATAGTATAAATATTGTCATTTGGATAATGTCATGTATTAAATTTTTCTATCACTGACTTCATATCTTCATAAAAATCTTCTGCTTTTATGTTATATATAGCTATCTGTATCTTGATAACATAATTCAATTTTATTTCCATATTTTGGTTTCATAACTTTATAAGGAAAATCAAACATTAATTCTTTTGACACATCTAAAATTGACATGCCAACATAAATTGGCTTATTAAAATTTACATTTGTTATATTCATGTGTAGGACTACAAAATTCTCAATAAATATATTATTTCTTTTGAGTATATACTTCTCATGAGTATATAAAAATCTGTTTCAAAGTCATTTTTTGCATTAGTTCTATTATCTCTATTCAGATCTATATATTTCTTCAGCCAATCAGACTGATTAAACTTTAATATTCTATGTATTTTCTTTAGTTTTGAACCATTCTTTAGACACTGTTTTAAATTACAATAATGTATTACATACTTTATTTATGTAAAGTTGTTAACAATTTAGACTGATTTGTGGAACTACCTTATTTTCTGGTCAAAATAGTAGATCTTTAGGTAAATTATGCAGGTCTTGTGGATATATTAAATCAACTTCTAAAATGTAACAATGTGGCGAATCATCCTCCAAATTTAATATATATTTATTGTAAAAGTGAAGTGCTGTATAATTCTCCCATTTGAAACCACCACATGGTAAATATTGAGACATAGCCCATCCATATAAATTATTAGCATCGAGAATTCTAAATAATTCGATTCTTGATTAGAGTTAAAATCATCTAAATATTTGTTATTGTTTTTAAGATATCGCTTACACGATTGCGATATTCTGCCTGTAATACCTTTTTCAACCATTTAAATCAAATCATACTTGTGTAATCAATCTACTGGCTGTTTCGTCTTTATTAACATTGTTTCCCATGATAATCCCGGTGCTGTAAAATACCATGCAGGATCTCAATCATATGCATTTAAACATGTTTTTCTGAAATTTTCAAATATATCTGCTAACAACAATAAATCCCTTTTTAAATATAAATCATTGTATTCGCCAGGATTCTTAATATTAAATTGGTTCCATAAAAGCTTTGCATGCTCATATTCATAGTCAGTTATGCCAGATTCATTAAATTTGTTATAATATCCACTCTTTGGTGAAATTTTTGTTTCTTCGAATTTCTCCCAACTATCCATATTATCATATGGATAAACACCTTTCCTAGTTATTTAACCTTCTTGATCTTCTGGAAAATGTTTTTGAGTGTGTTTCAGTTGATCTCTACTTAAATTCGATGATAATTTAGCTAAACGACTGGCCATAAATTTAAATGCATCTATAAATTTCATCTTCAAATTTTCTGTTTGTTTCCCAAAAGTAATAAATTTCTTCATTATTTGCTATAAAATATTTATTTTTTCATCATAACCTAACTCTTTAATAAATAAATGTGCAACATATATAGCTAAATTATGGAAATAAATTGGTACAAAGTTGGGCAATTTTAATTGTCGATTACAATTATTACATGCAAGATTAATGAATTTTCCACTTATGTGATCATGATGAAGTACTTTTTTATTATCATCTATATATGCGCATTTGTATACAGTACATTTTATAAATTTACGATATAACAATTTTTCTTCTTTTTTTTAGTGGATACATTGGTTCAATTTGTGAATATATTTCTCCAATTTCTTCTACTTCTCTTTTAATTTATTGTATGAAAATTTTATGAACATTTGGGCCTCGATAAACAACTGGTGACTCATAATCACCATAAGCAGATACGATATATTATAAAAAACCAGATGTTCATGGAATTCATATTTCATTGTGTATGAGTCATTGTTATTTAAATCAATGTTATTTATTTGTTCATTATTAGATTATATCTTTCTTTAAGTAGATATTTTTTTATCAATTTAAACTCAGTTACTTCTTTAGGATTTGGCTTAACCCTTGATATTTTCATTAAAATTTATTCAAAATCGGCATATATTGTAAAAGGAACCTTCATTTTATGTTAATAAATTTTTGAAAAATATTTGCTCTCCTTTCGAGGGTAAAGTGATTTTTACTGCTTAATTTGCAGTTTTATGTAGAACATAATTGAAGACATATATCACATATATAAGTTTTACCAAGCTTATTACTTTTTGTGTTGAAAGCAGTCTCGATAAGTTCTTAATTCAACATTAATGAGAGTTATCGCCTTCTTTGAAGTAAAGTAAATTTCTATGCTTATCCTTTTTACTTTTTGTAAGTTTTAGCGGATGAACCATGGATTTCTTACCTTCATCTTCAATAGAGTATACATTTATAGAAGTATCGATTTGATTTTCTATTTTTGGTAAATCATCAATTTAAAAAGAATATTCATAAATATCTATTACTTTATCAATATCAGGCCCCACATTTTTATATTTGGTTACTCTACCTGCATTTTTGTCTGTTGGAAATAATTCAGATTTTATTGCCCAAATAAAGCCTTTTTGAAAATTATTCTTTATATTTATGAAGGCTCTTTTATTCTTAATCAATTCTGGTATGATGCTCAATTTAATGAATTATAAATATTTATTGCTAATTGTATTCCAATTATTCTATCTAAAGTCCATCCTGAAACTCTTCTTTGAAATTCAGATAATTGTGTAATTATTTCTTGGTATATGAATTTATAAATCCTTTTAATATATCCTTCATTCGATATTGTATAATTGGGTGATTGAAATGTGAATAATTCTACTTGATTATTTTCTTGTTTGCGACAATTGACATATAATTTAATGCTGATTTTCAACCCTCTAAATGTTCTAAGATTGTTGCGTATTATCTCAAAAACTATAGTTTTTATATATTGTAAAAATTTATAAGGCTCTACTAAACCAAATAATTTTCAATGTTTTATGTTGATGTCCTACTTTTAAAGGCTTTATTAACTAAGTCATTTTTATTGGTTCTTCCTCTATTTCTCTTGCTATCAAATAAATTATTATGGAATGGAAATATTTCTTCCAATTCCTTTCTATCTCGGGATATAAGTCATTGATATTTGCATCAGCCAAATGTAAATTTATAAAACTATTCTTTGTTATCCCTTCTTTTAACTGCTGGCTTATATGTCTAAGTTTTACAAATACACTATTACAAAATAGGAATATTTCTTTTATTTCCTTTTCTCTTGTTTTACAAATAGATTATTAGAAAGTGGGAATATTTCTTTTAATTCCTTTTTCTCTTGTTTTAGAAATAAATTATTGTATAATTAAATATTTTTTTCAATTTTTTTCTATGTTTCTTATATAATTCATTGATATTGGCATAAGATTGTGGTAAATTTGCAAAGTTTCTTTTTCTTTTCTCATTAATAATAACTAATTAAATCTGCTTTCCTTAAATTATTTATATTTGTTATGTTAATGCTTTTAGCGTTAGTTCTTAGTTCCTCAACTGGTAAATCATTTAGATTTTCTCCTGCTTGACAATTTTTTGTAATAAGATCATCTTTATGTAATTTCCATAATTTTTTTTTTTAATTCTCTAGCTATAATTCTCAACTCAGTCACTTTCCTTTCGCTCAATCTACTACTGAATAATTCGTAGCTTTATTTGTTTATTTATACGAAATAAAGAATTATAAACATTTAAAAAATAAATAAATGAGGAAATGTAAAAAAAATATAAAAATACTGGAATGAAGTGCTTAAATTATTGATAGTATTTTTTTCTTTTGAATTTCTTCTGTGATAATATTTCTCACTGCAGCATTTTTTCATACTGTCGAATGTTTGTCTTTAGTGTTTTTATTAATAACAAACAATTATATAGATTTATTCCCATTACAAACAGTGCATGTTTTTATTGGATAATTATCATTTTGAATTTCATTAAAAATATTAATTGATGTAGTATATGATTTAGTTTTTTTATGTTCCTTGAGATATATAATACAAACATATTTTCCACATTCACATAATATTTTCTCATTAAAACATTTTTTACATTTTATTGTATGTTTATATATAGTTGCTTTATGAAGATAAAATGAACCAATAGATATATTCTCATTAAATAGTACACATGTCTTAGTTTAATAATCATGTCCAATTTCATTACTATTGTGCGATTGACTTTTTTTTTTCTTTTTTAGATACAGTTTGGAAACATATTTTCCACATTCCCATAGCACCTCCTCTTATTTTTAACTCATATTGATTTTTGGCATATTCAGTAGAACAATTTTTACAGGTGCTAATATGTTTATCTTTTGTGCGTTTATGTGATACAAAACTTTCTATGTTTAATACTTCGCTGCACTTTTTTACATTGCTTAGTTATGATACTATTTTCCATTTCGAACATAGTTTTCGTTTTATTTATTAAGAAAATTAATTTATTAAGAGAACGAAAAAATAATATTCTTTAATATATAAATTTCTTTTTAAATAAACACAAAAATGGAGGCTCTGCTTAACAAATTGAACAATTAGTATGAATTCACTAAACTAACGGTTATAAAATTTGATAAATGGAATGAAGTCACAGATTTTCGAATTTTTTTAATCAAAATTTGGAAAAAAATTAATGGTATTCTAGACCGTAGATATAAAATTACTTTACCAGATCATTATGCAAAGAAACAAGTTTTTTTTGTGGCATATAAAGGTTTAAAAGAAGTGAAAAATGGAAAAACTATGCATGATATTGTATTCATGTAATAAACTGAATTATATTAATTCGTATTTTTTTATTTGAATTTTAGCATAAATTTGATTGATTTTGATTGCTCGCTTGCAAAATTGACGTCTCTATAAAACGGGAAAAATTGTTTGAAAGGCAAGAAATTTGCATGTTTTTTGCTTAAATTTTGATATTTTTTAAATGGCACAAATTGACTGTATTTTTGGTAAAATTGAAAATTTTGCTTGATTTTGCTTAAATTAACATGATTATCGAGGGAAATTGCTTGTCTTGGAGAGCTCCCATTTTAAAATTTTTAGAGCCTAAATTTAGCCTCAAAAAACTTGATTTTGAAGCGAAAAACCTCGAAATTTAGATTAAAATAAGGAGTAAGCTAGAATTCCCTTTATGTATATACTTATAAAAGAACACATTTTATACTGCCATTTCAGTACTGCCGAAGGTACTATCCCGACGAAAGTTTAAGACGTTGTCAGGACATTGTGAATACCAACCGAATTACTGGCGAAGTTCATCGTGCTTCGGCTGTCCTGGCCCGACCGTCATGTTGTGTTCGTCAGGGCATTGTGATTCCAGCCTAAGAGCGGAAACGTGGCTAGCCGCCAGGAAACACACAGTGATTCTAGCGGGGCAATATCTTTTTTTTGATCGGCTTGCAGTGCATGAGTGAAAGGGCATGGCCGAATGGATGTCGGAGAATTACTTCGCACAAGCTTTATTTCCTCTTTCCTGCTGGCCATTCAACGTCTGTTGGCACGAGGGACTCCTGGTCCCACCAGCCAATCATTTAAATAATATTTCCACGCACACTTTATATATTAAGTAAAAAACACATATTAAAAAGTAAAACTTTAACAATAAAATATGCAACCAAGCAGTTTTGATATACATGTATATTTTATTTACACAAATTACAAAAACAACAAATGCGGCAGTCTGTGGTTGGAATTACTTCGCAACAGCAATGTCTTCTTGATTGTTTGCAAGAGAGTTCAATCGCTTTTCCAAAAGTACAAGATCTTAACTATCAAAGGTAACAAACATAATGTTTTGTTCTGAATGCTAATGGCTAAAGTGAGGTTAGAGAAGAAATTTAATACTTTAGTGCCTTGGAGTTTTCCTTCGACTGGTTCACAGCAAATTGAAAGTTTTGATCAAAACTTGAATTCTGACTCAAACCTCGCATATCCCTTTTGTGTAGTAAATTTATAGTTTGAAGCATTTCCTCTAACTCAAGAGATTGTTTTTCAAGTTCCAACAGATTTAAATCCAAATACAATGGAGTAGTAACTGTTTGTGAATAGAACGTCATCTTCCCCTTCATAAACAATACCAGAATGGAGATTTTTTACCATTACAGATGATTCAGACAGGCAGTAGGCAGTAAGGAACACAATCAGGAACCACCACATGATTCAAGACAGCGAACAACAATGCAGAAAATCAGAGCGGGTTCACAAAGGAACAGAACATGTACTAAAAGAAAAATATGAAGGATACTAACAACAGTGAATACAATACCAAACCTTCATTTCCAAATTGATCAATTATATAAAATATACAAATTTTAACTCCAAAATTAAAAAAAAACAAAATCCTATTACAATGCATAGCTCTAAAAACAAATAAACCCAATGGCGAACACAAAATTTGAATGAATAATTAAATCTAAGGAACCATGGAATTTTCATTTTATTTTGAGTAGGCCTACTATAAATGTGAAAGCCCGGAAAGACTAACACTTGTGGGTGATAAGTCCACAGCCAGAACCAAGCCTGGGGCAAACATAACAAAGAATTATAGGGCTAGACAGCCGACACACAGGTAGAATCTGCAGCTTCTAACACTGAGGACAAGAACAAATTAAGGAGGAGCCCTAAAATGAAAGGGTTTTAGATGATAAATATGTGTGCATATTATATAGACCCCCATTTTAGTGTTAGCCAAGCTAGCTGTAACAAGGGTTAAATAGCATTGGCTCTGGTAAGGACCAGACCAACGAAATGAGTGTGGTAATTTGTTTAACTACAGCCCTACTAATAGGATGGGCTTTAAAAAAAAAAAACCAAATCTCCTGTTCTGAAAGGATTATCCTTCCTATTCCCGTTATATTTTACACGGCACCGCTCATGGGACCACTTAAGATTCTTTAGGGCTGCTGCCCAAATTCCCCGGATGTCAGACACATCATCGGGGAGAAGATCACTCAGCTGCCACAAGTTTGAAAGAGGATGATTAGGCATATATGTGAACATCGAACTAAAAGGTATAGATTATGACTCGTATTTGGCATAATTGAATGCCATCTGTAGCCAGGGCAAATTCTTGTCTCGATTGGTTTGGTCCTTCGCATGGAAGGCAATTAATGCCGAACAAATATTTATATTGAAATATTCCGTATGCGAAGGTGGGGGATTATATGGGGAAAAAGAAATGTGTTTGATCACATAGGAGAAACACATATGTCAAAAGATCATATAAATAAACTGAGAACTACGATCTGAAACATTACTAAAAGGTATACCAAAGTTTTAAAATATGCGCATCTGAAGCGCCTGCACCGTAAAAAGAGAATCAGCTTTCCTCATTGGAAATAACACCATAAAAGTGAAATAAAACTTCAATGTAAACCAAAAGCATATTTGCTTGGGCCTTTCGGCTACTTCTGAGGACAAAATAACCTAAATGTGTGTTCTGGCTAGGCATACTCATGGCGCATAACTGACAGGTGTTCACACGATCAGCAATATCGGTATTCATTCCGTCCCAGATGAAATTATGTCTAATAGCCTCTATGGTTTTGTAAGTACCAAGATTTGCTCCAATGAGTGAAGGATGAAAGTGTGCGAAAACCATATTGTGTAAATGAACTGGCACTACAACACATGTCCTATTGTTTGTTTTACAATACTTGGTCAATGTATAGGGTTTTTTTTCATTACCAGATTAAAGATTTTGAATAATAGCTGACAATTCTGGGTCGTCATTTTGATGATCCTCGATAATTTTGAACACCAGGGGAAAGTCAGTTAAAATATTTCAACTGGGTAAGTTTTCAGACATAACAAGGGGATTATAACTCTCAAACATTCTTCACAGAGTATTGGCCACAACATTTTGGGTACCTTTAATATGCTACACTTTAAATTTTAAAGAAGAAATACGCATGACCCGACGACCGATTTCACCTGGTTGTCCAGTATGTGCCAGAAGCCAAAAAAATGCCTGATTTTCAGTTTCTAAAAAAAAAATTCAGAATGTTCCAGATACTGACAAAACTTTTCAATGCCAATAACTACAGTTAAGCGATCTAGTTCGTAAGTCGTGGACGATTTATACTCCTGAGGAGCCAGCATATGGGACGCAAAAGCTATGGACTGCCGAACACCACCAACTTATTGTGCAAGAACTGCACCCACAGTTAGATTAGAAGCATTAGTTTGTAAAATAAAACGTTTTGAAAAATCTGCCATGCAGAGAACAGGTGGATTAACAATATTTTGTTTTAATTTTTCAAAAGCAATCTGTTGTTTGTTCTGGACCCCGTTCAAATTTAGGGGATTTTTTTATACAATTTGTTTAATGGAGCAGCCTTTTCATCAAGATGGGGCAGGAATTTTCTGAAGAATTGAACCATTCCTATAAATCGAGCTATACCCTTGATGTCTTTTGGAGGTGGAAAATATCTTATGGCCAGAGTTCTGTCCGGACATATTGCAATGGCTTGCGAAGGAATTATGTGACCCAAGAAAGAAATTTCCTGAACTGCTAACTTGATTTTTGCAAGATTAACAGTTAGACCAGCCTTTTATAACCTGGTAAAGACCTATTTAAGAAGACTAAGAAGCTGATCAAAATCCTCGGAATACACAACCAGATCATCTAAATAATTGTAAACATATTTTAATTTGATATCAAGAAAAATTTTATCTAAATTTTTGATGAGGTCTTGAGCACCAGTGGCAAGACTAAAAATATACTTGTGTAAATTGAAAAAGGTTCTATGGTACACAAAAAGTAGTGATAGGTTTCGAATCTTTGCCAAAGGTATTTGATGATATACTGTATTGAGGTCAATAGTGGTGAAGAATTTTGACTTGCTAAACCAATTAAATGCAGAATGGAAGCCAGGCAAAGGTAAAGACTCTAATTCAATATTTTGATTAAGTTTCATTTACTCAATTACCATTCTTTGTTTTCCATTTGGCTTCGGGACCAAAAATGCTGGAATGGCATATTGAGACGTTGATTGCTCGATCATTCCTTCATTAATGAGATTCTTAACTTGCAATCTCAAAAGCTCCATTTATGGAGGTACTAAATTATAGTGATGACCCTTAATTAGTCTATTACCTATTAATTTAATTTGAATAGCTGTATGCTCCTATTCACTTAAATGGCTTAAAGGATTTGCAGACAAGTCTGAATTTAATTCAGTGCTTACTTCACCACTTACTTGTTGATTACAGCCAACCAACAAAATTTTCTGGTCATGAGAAAATGTTATCAAAACAAAATTACCATAAATATTAATAACTAGACCAGCCTTTCTCATGAAGTCAGCATCTAATATAACAGTTTGACTCAAATTTTCTACTACTAGGCACTTACTTTCCCAAGTAAAATTATAAATACGCAACTTGACCATTGCACAGCATGATATGAGTAACAGATTTCATCAGATTCAAATTTTGAAGTTCCTTAAATAATTTGCCCGAAATGATGGTTCGCACTGAACCAGAATTAACAAGGGTGTTAACCTGACGAGAGCCCAAGGCCACTTCTATTCTTGGGGTACTAGACCTTTGATACCCTACAAGATTGGGAAAATGTACTTGACAGACACTATTTCCAGTTTTAGGTTTACTAGGCTTAGAAGGGCCAAACAGATATTGAATCCCATGACAATAATTTTCAGCTTGTTAAATGTGAGCATTTATTTGGGAATTGACTAACTTACTTTTACTGTGAGAACAGCTGCTCACATTCAGATATCGCATCTGTCGTTTTTTAGCTTCCTACAATTGGGAGCAATATGCCCTACCTTCTTACAATAATGGAAGGTTGGAACCCATGGTTTTTGTTGCTCATCTTTAGCCTACTCAGATTTTTCCTGATCCTTCTTTGTAGGTGAAGAATTTCTATCAACCACATTTGAACTCAGATTTTGACTTAGATTTTCAAGAACCAGAACCTTTCTTACGACTACCCTGTCCAAAAGCTTTAAAGTTAAACAATTCCCTCTTCTGGTATACATAGTGTATATTCTTAGAATGTAAACATATTGTATCAAGCTGAACAATGCTAGTGGGCTTACTATGGAACACTAGGTGTGTCCGCTCTTGGGAGTGAGGCATTCTAAAATATGGTCCACAACTTCCCTTTCAGAAGTGCCAAGTCTAAGAATGATGCAACCTCTTTAATGCTGCTCATATAGATGGAAATTGGTTCATTGGCATTCTACAAGTAGTTACATTACTTCAATCGTAACTCTGTTAAAAGCCTGGTGGGTATAAAAAAATGCAGAATGTCCTTGTTATAATCATCAAATGCGAGGGCTTGAGCAATGGCAATGTGTGTTCTCTCAGTGGGTCAAAGGTAAATGGATATATTACTTCCAAAAGTTGTGTTTCAGGAACAGTTTTGCTTTGTTGCAACTTGACAATTATCTTTAAGAATTCAAGGAACTTAGGGACATGTGGTCTCTAATGTATGAGGAATTTCGCCAAAAATGGTAGAATATACTTGGGAAGTACTTGGGAGGATACTGAATGTCATGCACACAGGAAACATAAATATGACACAATTAGATATTGGTGCAGAACGTGCAGTGGTTAACATAGTACTACTAGGAAGTGATATGGAAAAAATTGTATGATTATTTCCAGTAGCACCTGAAGGGTCGCTACCGAGATTACACATAGTGGAAACAGGTGTGACAGGTTGTTTCTCAGTGCTATTATTGTCCCCAAGGGTAATGGTACACAAGTGCTCAGTCACCTGAGCAATGTCAACAACAGCATCAGTGGCCGTGGCTACGCGACGAATCTCATGCTGTTTTAGGACTTCAAAAAGTGAAATTATATGTGAAAGTATATTTTTTAAAGAACAAATTTGAACTTCTTCTAGTTCCTTTTCATGAGAACTCAATAAATTATTTTTACGTCTTTCCAAATGTACCAAACTATTTTTAAGTCTAGGTAACGACTGCAGAGCTTTGGCATCCTCATTATCAGAAATAAGGTCAATAAGTACTAACAGATTGGTAGCACAATTTTCGTATTAAACCTTTATGTTAATGCTACTTAAAATATTTATATTTGATGGAGAATTCTCCTGAAGGGTGGTGCGAAGGAAGTGCATAATGATGCCACTAAATTGTATCTCATAAATTAGCTCTTCTTTCAAAAGATATTCTGGGACTATAACCGGCATTTTAATGTTTAATTCAAACACACAAATTAAAACAACAAAACAATAATGTCAATGAGATAAAAACACTATGAAAACTCTTAACCTCTTAAACCAAAAAAAAAAAAAATCAGATCCTCCAACACCAATTCAGATCATGCCCTGGAAAAAATTATATATATATATATATATACTTAAATTAACATGCAATCAATTATCAATGCAGTTAAAATTCAAATAATACTACTATGTGATCATTATGTACATCACCAACTCAGTATTATTATGGATGAATAAAAGACAGTATTATGAAAAGACATAACACTTTAGTCGGATGGCATTGACGAAATAAATATTTCCATAAATATGTGTATGGTATAATACAAAAATTTGTTCGGTATATTTGTTGGTAACTATTTTGCAGTATTACTTAATATTAGGTTGCTTGCTAGTGCTGTTTATGTTTGAGACTAAAGAAGCAACATCAAAAGTACATTACAGATTACTTTAAAATTATCATGTGATATGTGCTCATCCCCCACTTTAGCCCGTTTGTCAGTCCGACCACTTCATCAGCGCAGCACGTACCCGCACTCTGCGCCTGATCAGCACGGAAGGTGCAGTGTCATGTGACACCAGAGTGATAGTGCAACGAGTGCAGGGGCGTGTAAAAAGTGCAGGCTGGGCAGGTAGTGCAGCGCCTCGTGCGCTCTGCCCAGCCTAGGCAAGGGCGGCGGAATACATATTCTTTTTAAAAGGGTTCTTCTAGCAGGTTTCGTGGCAAATTACGAACATGACATAAGAACATGTGTTTATTCTAATAAAGGCGACGTGTATTAAACCTAGTGTCCCTATAGTAATCATCCTTATTGCAGTGTTTTGTGTTATATGTTTATTGTCATCGCCACTAGTGATTTTTTCACGTAATTTCATCATGTTCCTAGCAAGGTAGGTCCTGTTGTTATTTTTGTTAATTATATTGCAGGGTTTGTGTATTTTTCATAGTCTTAGAGCAAGTTGATATTCATGTGCGTGTGCAAGTAGATCCCTCCGTGGCGCAGGAACCCGCTCTCGCCCACCATGGTGGTAGTTCAGTTAGCGGGTAGCATCCAGAGGGGTTGGTCCACGCGACCGTGTTCCATGTTTTCCCACGCCAAGCGGCATCATCGCTTCTACCAGCAACTTCTCAGAAATAGTGTACTAATAATTTTGGATCCTTTTCCCTTTATTTAGCCGCCCGCAATACCGCTCCTCGCCTCTTTAGGAATAGCATTGCCTGGGGAGTATTTTTAATATTATCAGCACACCGCAAACCATTTAACCAAGTGCTTTTGTGACTATTTCACCTCGCCGCAGGCTTACAGCAAGCAAAACGTGTGAAGCTTTCCCCTGGAGGGAAGTGTAATAAACATACCGATTAAAGATGGTATGAACAGACGAATGCATTTTTCATTCGGACGCCGCAAGTCATTTCAGGGCATGGGCCCTTCAATCAGGCCTTTATTTTGCAAGTGTTATTTGTGTCAACTTTTCAGGGTATTTATTTCATGTGTGCTGCAACATGTCAAAGTTTTACTACTTTTGGGCGTGTGGTTGGCCCCAGACAATCCACAGCATAGGGAGTTCTAGTCAATTCAGTATAATTAATTTGCAATACCATACGGCGAATGGGCATCCCGAAGAACCCCTCGTTTACTAAACAACTTGTGAACGAGGCCTACAACCAGGTGGACTAGAGCATCTCGGGAATGATGGTCTGGATGATCGGCCCGCAGCACCTCGAGAATATCAAGTGTCATCAGCTCTACCGCAACTGCGACATTGACACCGCCAAGGCAACATCTGGCTCCTACCGTGTAATATTGCATAACCTTTCCTCACCTGAAAGTTCACCGCCCATATTACATCAACCAACCCTTTCTCAGGTACTTGAAAGCCGTCACGTGGTTGTAAATAAAATGTATATAGAAAGAATACCAGTTGAATTGAAAAAACAAATCATTTGGAAGAAGAAATTAACTCAGAGAAATGAAATTGAGGTGCGTCGCAGAATGTTCTACTTGAAATTTATATTAAATCATTTTACTATATTTTCATTATATATAATCAGATATTGTTAATTCTTCTACATAGAGCCAAACGTGCAGTTATGTAGTTAGCAATGTCCGAAGATTGATGATGCCTACAACCACAAAGTCAGCGTGCATTTTTCACATAAAAAAATATCAAAGCTGATTTCTTTCCTGGGGGCAGATTAAATGCACGTTTCTATGGGTACAACGCAAAATTTGCACTTGTGTTGAACCGAAATGGAATGAAATTTGAAAAAACAGACTACAAAAAGTTGTGTACCAATGAAAAAGCAGAGAAATTTGCGCCCAGGAAAATACCTCGGTGCAAGTGCAATTGCTCTTGCTGCGCATGCACAGTCGACTAAAAGACCCGAAATTTCTCTGAATACATTTAAATTTAGACTAATCGTGTGACTATTATTAATTTATCCTAATTTAAACTGCTATGTGTGATTTTCAATAAATATATATATATATATATATATATATATATATATATATATATATATATATATATATATATATACACACACACACACATATATATGAATTGGTGTATGTATAGATTCAACTATGTGTAATAAATGAATGTGTATTTATGTCTCGGCTATGGGGAAATAAAATTTCTGTTCAGAATTTCTAAAAAGAGATTCAATTAAACATTTATGAATCAATGTGGAGAAGCACCTTAAAATCACACATGGCGAAACACGTAACGAAATATGAAGAATGAAATTCCCTACCAATATATATGGCAGAATAAGAACCACGAAACAACTAAATTTAATCAAACGATTACCACACACATATGAAATCACACCATAAACAAATTAACTATGTTCAAAGCATGCAAACTTAATAGCGAATTACACACGTCACATGAAAAACAGTAAATAAATACTAACCCAGTAAAAAAGGATTTTAAACACCACGGAACAAGTTCGCATGATTACACGCACATTAATTTCATCACGTATAGCCCATGGATCTATGTGCTATAAAATCACACTTCACAAATCAATAAAAACACACGTATTTCAGCAAATGTATCATAGTTTAACTTCAACACTGGCGAGCAATTAACGGGATAACATATATTTACATCCACGGAACCTAAGTTTCACCCCCATCGGCTCTCAAGACCACAACAAAATTACCGAAACGCAAATATTTTCACTGCTCGTCCTCCATTTCCCGATTGAATACATAAACTCCTACAACACGAAACGTGATGAAAATTAATGGAACACAAAGAAATTAATCAAACACACGGTAAAAATTTACCCACACATAAATGCCTGTTGCACACGAATCACCTGTTAAGCAACTAACGATACGCCCAAAAACCTATGTCTCATAAAACCACACTTCAAAAATCCATAAATAACACACGATTTACAACCAACTTATCCTATTTCCACGTCAAAGCTCAACAGCAATCCACATGTCAAACAAAAATACTTTCAATGGAACATAAGCACATGTACATCACTTCACACTCTTCAGCTCTCAAGACCAAAACTTTCAGAGTACACGAATATTAACCACACACCAAGAAATAAATATTAACCACGTATTACAGCTAACTTACCAAAATTGTCGTGTATTACATAGAAAAAGTTGCTCACTCCTTTCACAATTCCCATTATGGCATTCAATTTACGTGTAAGTCTAATGCATGGCAGCCCAGACTCCGTCACAAGAAATTCACCGCTCGTATGTAGCGAAAATCTACCGCATTTATACACACGTAGACACGATCACATGCCCAAATTACTAAAATAATAAAAAACACACTGTGTAGCAATGACGCGATCAGAACCTGCTGTTACAAACGCGTCGTCGGATATCCCATAAGCCGGCGGACCACGCCCTCACACCGACTCGAGATAGCCCGACACACGCAACTCAATATATCTCACGTTTAATACATATACAAACAGATGTTCTTATATGTATGTAAATCTTATATTATGTAAATCTTATAAAATGTTTTTGTGGTTGTAATAATTATGTTTGGATTGTTTGCACAAATGTTTTATTGAGCGGAGAATATTATTAAGTGTATTTATATATGTAATTTTTATATTGTGTCAAATAAAATTAGAAGCGTATGTAATACTATTATTTTTATTCATTCCCTCCTTTTATTAACTGATTGGGAGAAACATTTCAAGTATAATTTGAGATAATGGTGAATTGAAAATGTTATCACCAAATATACATTATTTTATGGTTGTAGAGACTGTTATGATATATACATATTAATTAATTGTACGTTAAAATTTATATATCCATTGAGATGTAGTTCTCTGGGAATTTGAATGGTAATTAGAATAGACATATGCAACTTCTTGATGAAAGTGTTTTTTTTTCGGTAATAAAGAAAAGAAATGACAATGTGTTAGTTCATTATATAAGGTGAGAGGGTTTTTTCCTCCTACTTATTAATGAATGTTTTAAATATAGAGATTATTGCGTGAGTTCAGTAAATTCTCAAATGTTATCCGCCTTCCAGTAGCATTCGCTTTGACACCATATAGGGTGTGGGAGGTCGTATCTTTTTGAAAATGAAGTATGTCTCTCTGAAGTTGTGAAATTAAAAACTGAATTTATTTTTATATGCAGAAATTATTCGAGTTTCCTAACATTATATGGGAAAAAAATATCGGTGTTTTTATTGTAATTCTTTAAGTGATATCTGTTGTTGACTATAAGGCGAATGAAATGACTTCCATGATGTAATGGAGAAGGTATGCGAATTAAAGATAATATTAGCTTAGCTGGTTGTAAGGTTTTGGCAACTAATTCTGTTGATCTGATGTTAGTATTATAAGTTGAAATGGTTTCATAATGCGATCGTGTTTGTTTTGGTTCATATTAGATGTTTGGTAAGTTGCTATATTTGTAATTTTTTTATTTCAGTTGACTGGCATGTGTAGTTGAGTTGTGTGATTGTGTGTGTGTTTGTGTGTGTGTGCATATTTGTGGTGCTGCCTTAGGATGTGGAGCATGTGGACCATGTGGAGCCTGTGGATTCTTTGAATAAGTGTAAACTCGCCTCACAAGCGAAACTGTTCCCTCAGCAATGTTCGCGAGGCGTGATTATTATTGGAATGTAAAGTATGAGTCTCGAACCAATATGTGAATACTATTTTGTGTAGTTATCCATTGCTTATTACACCAATCGATTTACCTTGATGTGTTTCGCTCGTCATTCACTGTTTAAATTACAAACGAATTAAAACTGAATAAAATGTAAGTGTGCTGAATGGGAATCAAGTTTAGTAGCAATCTGGTCACCAGTTGGTGAGCGCGAGTTTAATGACTATAGCTTCGGTAGATGGGAAATTATGATTTACTATGCTTATAAATGGGCTTTAGCTGTGTTTGACCTTGTAGTCTTTGTTGTTGGGGTTGATGCGTATGTTATGAATTTGATATTTGTAGCTTTTTTAGATGGGAAATTACTAGTAACTATGCAAATATCGTTAAATTTGTCACTTTACAAATTCCTAGCAGTTAAATTTTCGATGGAAACGTTTCTTCGTTAATAATTTGTCTAAATGTCATATTTTTAAATAACATGTTTCTGATGTAAATGATATAACGGTAGTCTCAGACAGAAACGTATTAGAGAGAGTCTTTGCTTTTTACGTATACGACGCCTGGTTTAAATTTTAAAGTTTCGTAGAGAATTCTAAACCCAGAAATGTGTCTTGTTGGCAGCTAATATTTTAGAAATTATACTTTCATTTAAATAGCTCATCGAATCGTGGTAGATATCAAAAACATTTGATAGCAAATTGTTTGAAAATGAGTTATTGTGAAAACACTATGTCGCATGGAAAATTGTTTTTAAACATTTCGTTTTATGCCTTGACAGCTGATGAGTGAGCAAAAATTATCACGTGATATTTTAATACAGCATAATTTTTTAACTAGTTGGGAATATTAAAGTTCTAAGTCGGTTGGTGTTTTATCGTGATATTTCTTTGAACTGGTATAATGTTTTAATTTTGAATATTAAGTTTCCTGGAGTTCAATATTATTTTTTTTACATAATACATGTACTTCGTTGGGGACATGTTGATTTGCATTTAAGTGTGGTTATGTTTCATTTAATTAAGTTTTTACTATGTGCCATATAGAACATATTTTCTTTCTCGGCGAGCTGGACGCCAGGGGCCCGACATGTGTTCGTTTTTAGGTATCCAGATCGGGATCAACACAATTCGAACGTTGGAGGATGTGGGGGAGGGGGCTGATGTGCACATTTCACTTTCTCTCGGAAAAAATTTTCTTATTTCTGGGTAGCTGGTCTGTTTGGATGGTGAGCCAGTAGCAGACATCGACTTGGCTCCTACATATGCTTGATAATCTCATATAACACAACATGCTACTTTTCACATATATATAAGAACCTCTGTTTGCATATTTACTAAACGTAAGTTATATTGAGTTGCGAGTATCGGGCTATCTCAAGTCGGTGTGATAGGGTGTGGTCCGCCGGAGTATGGGATATCGAACGACACATTTGTAACAGCAGGTTCCGATCGCGTCATTGCTACACAGTGTGTTTTTTATTGTTTTAGTAATTTGAGCATTTGATAGTGTATATGTGTGTAAAAATGCGGTAGGTTTTCGCTACATAGGAGCTGTGAATTATTTGAGATGGAGTGCGGGCTGCGATGCATTAGACTTATAGGAAAATTGAATATCCTAATTGGAATTGTGATAGGAGTGAGCAACTTTTTCTATGTAATACATGACAATTTGGTAAGTTAGCTGTACTATGTGTGTTAATAATTATTTCTTGATGTTTTGGTCTTGAGAGCTGAAGGGTGTGAAGTGACGTACATGTGCTTATGTTCCATTGAAAGTATTTTTGTTTGACATGTGGATTGCCGTTGAGTTTTGACGTGGAAATCCAGTAAGTTGGTTGTAAATCGTGTGTTTTTTTTATTGATTTGTGATGTGTGATATTATGAGACATAGGTTTTTGGTCATATTGTTAGTGGCTTAACAGTTGGCTCATGTGCGACGGGCATTTATGTGTGTGCGTATTTTGACAGTGTGTTTAATCAATTTATTTGTGTTTGATTAATTTTCCTCATGTTTTTTGCTGTAGGAGTTTATGTATTCAATCAGCTTTTGGAGGGCGAGGAGTGAAAGTATTTGTGTTTCGGTAATTTGTTGTGGTCTTGAGAGCTGATGAGTTTGGAACTTAGTTTCCATATGATACATTAGCTGAAATACATGTGTTTTTTTATTGATTTGTTAAGTGTAATTTTATAGCGCACATGTTCTTGGACTATACGTGATAAAATTAATGTGCGTGTAATCATGCCAACTTGTTCTGTGAGGTGTAAAATCCTTTTCTCATCGGCTAATATTTATTTACTTTGTTTCATGTGATGTGTGTAATTCGTTAGTAAGTTTGCATGTTTTGAACATATGTAATTTGTTTGATGTGATTCCATAAGTGTGTGGTAATCGCTTTGTTAAAGTTAGTTTTTTCGTGTTGTTTATTCTGTCATATATATATATATATATTTATTTATTTATTTATATATTTATATTGGTAGGGAATTTCATTCGTCATATTTCGTTACGTGTATTGTGAAATATGTGAAATAATTGGTGTAATAAATTGTGGCAGTCAGATGATTAATGTACACTTTAATGTCTCCTGTTTGGTAATAGACTGATTAACGTGCCTTTTCTCTCATGTTAATCACATGATCAAAGTAATACTTAATGTTTCATATTTATTTAATTAGCTTTGCTTGAATATTTATTTCTGCCATTTCGCATATCTAATTAGTCACGAGTGCTCCAACACCTCAGTATACCTCCAAACGTGCTAGGGTGAACATCGATGAGCGTTTATGAGTGTACGTATTTTTACCATGTGGTTGATTAATTTAATGAATTTGTGTAGTAAGCATGTGTTTAGTTTATTATGGTTTTTTGATGTATAATATATTTAGTTACGATATTATTTAAAATGTTGAGGTTCATTCATTATAGTTTTGTCGTGTGCGACGTAATCGGTTTAATGAATTTGTAATATAATTTTTAATGTATCATGTTTTTGGTTTGGTACTCTCATGATTAAAGTGGTAATTGGTTAATTCGCTCCCTTTGTGCTATTCGAGGAGTGCATATGGTTAGTATTTGCATACATTGTAATTCGATTAGTACACTGTTGTGTATTTGAGCATAAATCGTCTTCATATATCTTGCATTTAATTGATTTTGATTTAAAATATTTGCTTCTCCAAAAACATTTCTCCTGTATCTAATTTTTGTTCAGTGTGCATTCAGAGAGCGAGCTGTATGGACCTCATCTGATCCCTCCATATATTAGTTTCATCCATTCCACCCCCTTTCTCCTCTCATCCTTATTCACAACTTATTCCACCATTAGACCCCGAAGGGTGAACATCTTTGCCGCTCCAGATCTAAGTTGTGGTCTAGACTCCAAAGATTCAATATCGACTTTTCCCCAATGTCTCTTGTGCCATTGTTCCACCAACCTCGACACCTATATATCCAATAAAAATATACCCCTCTGCTCAGTCGAGTGCAAGACATCAGAAAGTGTAGACCTATGTGGCTCCCCACAAATAATGGAACCTAACCTCACTTTTCCCCTACCAAACAGTCGCGAGTACTCCACCACCTTAGGGGGTAACACCAGCCAATCACAGCGCACCTCCAGGGAGGGGGTATAGCCAATCACAAGACAACTCAGGTATTGGTGAGGGGGGAGTGGGAATAATGGATCACAACACACCTCTGGTTGGGAAGGTGAAGTAGCGGTGGAAGGGGGAAGGGGCTTGGGGAGAGCCAGCTAGTATCCCTCACTCCAAATATGGACAGCACCAGGTTGGTAATCTCTTGTTTGAGACCCTTCCCAGGTTAATCTAATGGCACTTAGGCCACTCTTGCGTGAATGTTTTTGGATCGCCACGCCCCTACTACTTACGTGTTTTTAGAAATCACTTTATTCAGGTTTAAGTGTTTCCCAGTAGATGGCCTTTTTGGAAGGTCGTGAATTCGTCTATGCTAATAAATAAGGAATGGAGCAAAGCAGATAGGCTGAATAACGATCGACAAGTTCTGCGCCTTGTGCGCGCTAGGCTATTTATCAGTAAATATTAATAATTGTAACAGCGAAAACGGATTTGCTTGCTAATTACAAGTGCTTGAAAACGTCTATTAGTACACATGAAATCTTTAAACATTAACAGTTAGGTTTTACATAAGATAAATTTTATATTTGGCAAGTAAGCAAGTATTCTGTTTGCACAGCGGTAGCTCGCTTGCCTTGTTATCTTTTTTCTATTGAGTTTAGATGTTGTCAATCGATATTCCCATCTTAGTATCATAATATAGGTAAGGCCTACTCAAAAAAAAAATATGTGGCGAAATCGTATTTTCTCAACTCGTAAGAGAGTAAATTCTATTAGTCATTCAATAGAACGATTGGAAGTTTCTCTCTCGCAAAAAAAGTAATTATAATCCTCTAATCCTATAATCCTAACCCTCTAGTCCCCACGCGTGTCCACAATCGGGGACAAGTTGTAAATGAAGGATATTTATGACCGGTATTGTACACAGAAGATAATCAGTTCACTGTGTTTTGGGCGTTGGCTTTGTGAGTAATAAAAGTTGCCGAAATTTCTGTTGCTCTCGTCTGTGGTCTGACATCAGTGAACACGCGGGCAGCATGTTGTTCACTGGGTCTGAGAAGCACGCTCCACACAAGTACAGCGCATGCTAAAATATTTCACGAAAGCAACACTTGAGCTCATCAATTAATTCGGGACCGAACGGGTGAAGGGTTTTTTTATATGCTACTGTGATCTTATTTACCCACTGAGCAGCTTCGGTTTCGCGAATCATTCATATCTGTATTGCATATAATCTCAAGCCTAAGAGACCTTATATAATTGAGTTTTAAAAAATGTTTGTGAAAATAAAACATTAAGGCCCATTCTACAATGCACCGATAAGTAAGAAAACGGATTCAGATACGCAATCGGATCAAGCCGACGATTCGGGATGAATTTTAACCATTCTACAATACGAATAAACGTATGGTCTTGCAACTTTCGAAATAAAAAATACTCATCTGTTGCAAATTACTGATACAGGTTTCATAATATACTCATCTCATTATGTATATTTTTACAGTGTTTAAAAATACGTAAATACTACTGCCGAACCATGTGCACTTATTTTATAAAACAAAAATGATGATCACCACGCCAAATCGAAGCACTTATTACCGTGTATACCAAAATGGTCACGAAAACGAGTATCGACAAACCAAATATTCGATTACTATTCGCTATACGGATTCACGGACACGCAAGAGTTGGGAGTTGCTGAGATTTTTTACGTGTGTCTGTACGTTATCCGCGTCCGCATGTGTGTGATTGTAGACTGTGTTACGCGTCCGCTTCCGCGATGCGTGTACGCGTGCGTGTCAGTGTAGAACGCGCGTAAGAGTCGATTACAAAATGTATATTTAAGTTAACTTATCTGAACACATGATAATTTCAAACAGAAGTTGTAATCACGTTATGTTTCTCAACATACATTCTCCAGTAAATTAAGCGCTGGTTTGGTAAGTACCGGTAAGGTTTATTCTACTCTGGTTAGAAAGCTCAATGATTTTAATTCGACAAATAAAATTTTTGTCCACGAGGTAAGCGCTAGTGTCGCATGCATACCAGATTTTTTTAAATTATCTATGTTAAAAAACAAATTAATTTCAATATTCATAAATCAATATAAAGTATAAAAGGAAGTCCCTGGCGCATGTCTGTCAGTATGACAGCGCTAATCTCGAGAACCACTGCACGTATTTGGATGCGGCTTTTATTGCAATGATCTGCATTTATCGAGGAAGGTTTATGTGTACAAAAAATTGCCCTAGCACTTATAGAGCTGATCATTAACGGTATTAGTGAATTAGTGAATCAAGCCGGAAAAAATGTCTGCCACCAGTGCGCTCTCATGGAACACGCTGTCTAATCCTTTAGAGATACAACAAAATAATGCGCGAAAGATTTGTGTAGCATTAAATGATCTAAAAAAAAGTCTGCAGTAGCATATATCTATCATTAATAGATAAGTAGTAATAAACGTGTTAACAATTTAAATTATGCAATAAAAGCAGACGTAAAATTCACTCTCTCTTCTAACTATAACGAACTTAACCTTTATCAAAATATATTAATTCATAAATAAAACTTTTTACTGTAGATAAGTAATGGTGTTGAAAGAATGCATTAAAATACTTTGTCAAATTGGCAACTCTACTTGTGAACCTCTGTTGTATATAGTGTGATATGTCCAATATGGCGACACAGTACTGTTTATGTTCAAACAAGCGGTGAAGTAAAGCTATGGAGAAAGACACCTCTGCCTTGTTTTATTTCCCATTTCCAACAATGTTCTTTACATTATACAACTATCGCCAATAATTTAAAAGTTATGGAAAGTTTTATAAAAAAAAGTAATTTCTAAAATCGCGATACGCGCGCACGGACCTATGCGTGGACTAGGGTGATGACGCGGGGTGTAGCGATGTGGTGTCAAAAGTGTTGCAAGGGGGTGAAGGTGTACGAGGCGAGCGCGCGGACGGCAAAAAAAAAAACTAAATTATACCTGGGTGTAGCCGGGCCGGATCGCTAGTCAAAAATAAAATAACTTCTTAACTAAGTGAAACCTTTCGTTTTAAGATAAATCTGGCAACCCTGCAGTGACTTATATTTTGCGATTGTATTATGCTTATGTCTTCATCTGCTTTTATATTGCACTGGATAAGCAAAGTGTTTTGTAAAACACGAAAGAAAGCTCTAATTATAAACGGTTTGATTAGGAAATCTTGCTACTTCAGATTTATTACTTTCCTTTGTTCAAAGATATGTGGTTACTAAAAACAACGTATACTAACTTAATACATATATGTGTGTTATGAGACATATGAGTCCAATACAAAGCAGTTTTAAGCCTACTTTCCGAAGGAATGACAGGGTAATGTGTAGTATATGCTATTCACGGTAAAGTGAGCACTTTTGTAAGTCCTCTCATTTGGAATAATAGTCAATAAATATATTTTATTGTGGCATCAGATGTTAACATTCGTGTCTGGTGAAATATATGCACTCTGCTTATTACTTACATGGCATAATTCATTTTTAAAAGTGGCGCAAGAAAATAAAATGGCTGACAGGAAAAAAGTGACTAGGGCCTTAAAGTGCTCATTTTACCGTTAGAAGCCTATAGGTGAGTGTGTGTATGTCCCACCTTTCGATTTTTGATGTGTTAATCGAATTTCCCCAAACTCGGTACACCTGAATACTATAGGTTTTGACTATGTCAGGCACATACCGATTTAAACAAAATTTTTGTATATTGACTGCATATTGTGTAAGTATTGAATATAAAGATCTATATTGTTGTTTGTATGCCACTTTGGAAGATAGCATCACATGAAAAAGCAGAACTTTTATGTTACAAACTCAAAAACTACTCGACCAACTCTCGCTAAATTAGGAACTTAAGTAGTACTCGGACTCAAATTCATGAGGATTTTTTAAAATGTTGACAATGTTAATATTTTAGGTTAATTTTTTATAAATATCATACAATTTAACTAATTCCGACGAAATTTTGTATGCTAGCATTTACGATTACAAGCATCATATATGTAAAAAAAATAACATCTTCTGTTAGCCATTTCGTAAGATAACGTCTCATGAATTAATTTTTTATGTCATATCTCTCTGGAAACAATTAAGTAATCGATTACTTTCTAATTTTGCATACAAATAGTAATGCGGTAGGTGATGTATAAAAGTATGTTTAAGAAGGTCTTGCAATTATTTTCAAAATGCTATTTTATTTAAATATTTTAGTTATATATCGTCAAAACAATGTAACCAGTTCCAAATTAACTTTTTATGCTGAGAGTATAATTATATGACAACTATCAAATTTGTCTATACAAAGACATTTATCCACCATTTTGTAAGATAACGCAACACGAACCAGTAAAGTTTTTAACATATCTCGGAAAACAATTGACCAATGACTACTAAATATGGCAAACAAATAGTACCAGTAGTAGGAAAATGATGAGTTGGGCACAAGGGCATCAGGCATGGGAGTGCAGGAGCTGGGAATACCTCCATGTTGTTACGTCACCGGCCGCGACTTGAATTTCATTAACCTTCTACGCCTGATCCACGTCATTTAACCTTGACCTTTGAAGTTGACCTCGGGGACCTTTTACCCCAAAAACACTTTAAACAATCCCAAAAATATCCTCGAAAATCCCAAAAAATTCTAAAAATTTAATATAAATTCCGAAAATATGTATTATTATAAATTATAAAAATTAATTTTTTAAATATTAAAAAAGTATCCCACAAATTTCCCATTTCTCCCGGAGCAGGCGAGAGGGTTCAGCAAACCAGGGTCAGACCCAGATGAACTTGGGGTCAGGGCAAATGGACCAATCAGGACCTTTGACCTTGAACTCCAAAAATCCCAGAAAAAACAAAAAAAAATCACAACAATTTCCAAAGATTACCAAAAAATATATTATTAAAATTATTAATAAAAAAACTTAATTTTCCCGAGCCCCCCCCCCCCCCCCCCCCGCCCGCCCGCCAACCATCACCAAACAGATTAGTCGTCAGGCCTCCATCCCCTCGACCATTCCCAGTCAGCCATCTTGATAGGCGACTCCATCTCGGTAGGCGACCGCCATCTTGGTAGACTACCACCATCTTGGTATACATCACTTGTCCACCATATTGGATTCCTGTGCCCATTAACAATCGAACTTTGACCTGTGACCCCTGACCTTGACCTCATGACCTGGAATGACCTTGAAAACAAAAACCCAAGAGTAAATACATAAAATTCAACAAGCACATGGCATTACAGACTACTATCACCATATTAGATGCAGACTACTTTGACCTTGACCCCATTACCTTGAATGACCTTGAAAACCAAAGCCCGAGAAAAATTATATTAAAGTCAACAAGCATATGATATTACAAACTACTGCGGCCATATTAGATGAAGACTACCTCGACCTTACCCTATGACCTTGATTGACCTTGAAAACAAAACTCGATAAAAATACATGCAAGTCAGTAAACATATTTTATTACAGGCCACTATCATAATATTATATGCATGTGACTTTGACATTGTATGATTATGTGACTAGACCAGGACCATCATACTAATAGTGACCACATGCACGAGTATGTTATAATCATAGCACGGATCAGTATTTATTTAGGCTTAATTAGCATTAATTTAAATTTCAATACTGCCAGGCTCTGGAGACTTGGAATGTACGAGGGCAGCTAGGATGTTAATCAGACGTGCTCTTCTCAGCTACCAATCCACACACCAATCCTCACCAATTCACACCAATCTACACCAATCAATCCCATTCCACATAAATCAATCCCAATCCACACCAATCCTCACCAATCAATCCCTATTCACACCAATTCACACACCAATACTCACCGATCATCACACCAATCCTGCGATCAATCCCAATCCTTCGACTGATCTTTCGATCAATTCTTAATTTTGTCGTCTGACTGTATCCATACATATAAGAAAAAACGGTTCACCTACTGTCTCCAAAGTTTGTACATGTTAGCATAATTAAAGTTTCTGTATGCAATCAGCTATCTGTGCATTTTTATACTAAAATCGCTGTTATAATTCTAGTTACAGATCTTAATGTTTATAAGTGAGTGATCATAGCACCACTTTAAAGATGTGAGAGATAAAAGGATACGGCACAAAAAAATATCGAAAAAAAATTATTTGCAATAGTATTTTTAATATTATTTTATAATTGCATTTCCAGAAGAAAGCAGTTCATCACATCGTCTAATATAACACAATCCTTAATGTTTTAATAATAATTTTTTTCTGAATCAAAAAAAAAATTACAATTGTTTTGAATTATTTGGGATTTTTTGAGAATTTTTTAGGGATTTTTTGGGGTCAAAGGTTCCCAGGGTTCACCGAATATGTTAATTACATCAATAAATGTTTGTTGGTTACTGTTAAATATGAAACCAAATTTTATAAACAAACTTATCTATGAGATGGAAAAGTATGCCGGTGCAAAATATAATATGTTGCTGGACTGTAGCTATAGGAAACCAGAGCCCCACGATGATGAATATTGTACAAGAGCATTCAAGAACTAGAATGTAGCTATGTACAGGATGAGTCCTTTAAAAGAGGCCCCGTGGGACATGTGTGTAACGGAGCGAGGGAATAAGGAAATATAAACCAGTGTGACAACAACATATAGAGTAAGGTGCTGGAAGTGTCCGCCAAATGACCTTGAGGCACGCGCACGCAGCTCCCGCGCTGCAGTCGGTTGAGTTGACGTGAGAGGGCTCTCAGGGATGGTGGTGATGCTCGAACTGTCTCTTACCTTGGACAGGGGCGAGTTGGTGTGCCCGGCACCAGCTCATTTGGTGAGCAATGTGGCGTCGTAGGCCGGCGGCCAATGGGGAATCCCTGGAGTCTCTGTCATGGTGGATGCAGTTGAGTTAGGTGTCGTGTACTTACAAACACTGAATGTAGTATGATAGTTTGTACTGTCACGCAAGGTAAAGGGGTAGGCCTCCTTTTACGCGGTTATACAAAACACTGCAGTTACTCTGTTTAGGGGACAGGACCTGTAATGCAAAACACATACACTACTATGCTACTGCGGCCTTCAGGACACCGTGCCGTGTTTACCTGACAGGTAAACACAATAAAAAGCAGGGCTTATACTAATACTCTTTTATTGCGGTAGAAAGTGTACAACAGTTACATTGTACAAACTAGGTTACGTGGACTCGACACATAGACCTGCCGATAGCCTATGCTGCTTTACAAAGGGCGATTCACTCCATGCACTTACAGAAAAGTTATACGATCTGCAAACTGACGGTCGATCCCTCGTTACTATATGCAAATAGGTCCCTGTGACTGAATGCTATTAATTTACAAAATGATTAAGTGAAAAAGTTGGTTTTACCGAGGGAAAGGCGCGTCGCGTGTACCGTGCAGCTTCCTCGGTGGATAGTGAAGGCCAGACTCCGAACGACGCTCAGTTTTGGGTGGGCGAAAGCTGAGGGTGCGTTCGGAAAAGTGCCCAGCTCTTTATGCTCTTGAGCACTTTTTTACATGTAATGCCTACTTTATATGATTACAAGCCCTCTTAATTCCTAATTAACACACTATTCATATTGGCGACATTCCCGTGACTCTAAAAGCTATATTAACAGGTTATAACATGACGTCACGGAAATGCCGCCGCCCTTGCAAATGCTTTATAAAAGAATGGAAATGCGTGATAACAATTGTGTGATTGATGTGAAATAATTATGAATTAATATCCTTTATAAATGCACTTTTAATCTTCCGCCTAAATACTGGGTTCTTGAGAGTGCTGCACTTTGTGTTCACAGGTAATTGGGCCTATAAAGTAACGTCCTGTGTACACGTACTTTTTGGTAGCGTCCTTTCTATGACATTCACTATGTGGTGACGTGGAATACAAACGTGCGCTACGAGCAACTCCAATTTGCACCCTAACAAAGGATTCTGTATGAAATATCACTGTCACATGGGTAAATTTTAACATAACTTGGGGAATGCTAATCCTATTATTCTGACGCATTTCGTTGGGTCGCTGCACTCACACTTTGGCCTACAAGCCCATTGACACACGTCAAACTGTAGAGTCGTGTTATGCTGTTGTACAGGCAGCTAGCATGTTCCCTCCAACGGTGCTGTCGCCTGACGGTCGTGGCTTTACAGGGACGCATTGCCAGACCACTAACGTGTTGCTTACAAGAGTTACCTTTTGTACGAAATTGATTAAAAGGCCGATTTGGAGTTATGCAGTTGGGTCACCGGGAAAGTTACTCGCTGTTCCTGGCGGCCTACACGAACATACTCCGGGCTGTTCGGCTCGTCCCTGGCGTGAACTAATGCGTGATATGACAGCGGAGGCACAAATGGCATACATTCTACGTAAATCGTCTCGGCGTTTGTCGCAACAGTTGCACGTGTCCCAGTCAACCACTATGGGGACCCTGAAGCAGGACCTGCACCTGCAAGCATACAAATTTGCTGTGGTGCATCAGTTGCTGGATGTGGCCAAGGCAGCTCGAGTGCAGTTCTGTGAGTGATTTCGGTTCAATATTGCTCTGGAGGTGTTGCAGTATGGATACATATGCTTTCCAATGAAGCATGGTTACATCTGTCAGGGTATGTATACTCCCAGAATATTCACCATTGATCAAGTGACAATGCACACATGTTGACGGAAGCTCCACTGCATCCTCATTAACTCGGTGTCTGGTGTGCCGTGTCATCACGCCGTATCATCCCTGTGTTCTTCCATGAGACTGTTAACTCGGCTCGTTACATCGAACACATGTTCAATGTTTTTGCGGAACAACTGACGGAGGATGAGCTCAACAATGCTTACTTTCAGCAGGATGGAACCACGGTACATACTGCGCGTGCAATGATCGCGAGCATTGAGTCGGTGTTCCAGTCTGATCGTGTCATCAGCCACGGAACAAACCAACCTATACCACCGCATTCTCCACATTTAGCAGTCTGTGATTCCTTCTTGTGGGGCGCTCTTATGGGATAGGTCTACAGCAACAACCCGGACACACTCGAAGAACTCCAGGCCAACATTATCACAGCTACCGATGCCATCCCACAGCATGTCCTCTCCCGTGCCTTTCACAACTTTTGGTGTCGTCTGCAGACACTGGACTGTATTTCCTTATTCCTTCGCTCCGTTATGCACATGTCCCATGAGGCCGCCTTTAAGGGGCCTCATCCTGTATAATGTAGATGTAATAGAAAGCACTGTTGACGATAGTATACAGAAGTTATGCAAACAGGAATAAGAAATATATTCCAAGGGTTCGGTTTGACCCCGTCATCAGTAAATCATCTAGAGCTGAGAAGAAGTGGGCTCAGTCCACTTGATAAATAGGTGCTTATGTATTTTATTTTCCTGAAGAGAGTTACAACATAAAAATCAGCAAACCACAGCATGAATTCAAAGCTCGGATTGTGCAAGGAGTTAGTTGAGGAGCATGAAGGATTAGTTGCGGAGCATGAGGGGTCAGTTGCAGAGCATGATGGTTAATTTTCGGAGCATGAGTTAAAGCTTCAAGATGAGCGAAGAACTTGACTGGAAGAAACTGTTGAATATGTAAGGTAATGTAATCAAGTAACTAGACAAAATGGCTTGTTAAATGAATGCATAATTATGCTCATATCTCACTGATGTTGCAAGCCAATGATTGTACGAAGTCTACTTCAGAACTTCCTCTATGGATGTACCTTATCCCACTGCTGGAAAATTTCGTGGAAAACAGTGATACTGCTGTGGTATGATCTTCAGTAAAAGCTACCATGCTCGGCGACATGAGAAAATCGCCTGTACGAAGGATCTTTTCGTGCGATGAAGCATTACAGCAATGGACACATGCAGTTTATGTAAGGCGATACATCGAAGGAACACGTCAATATTTGCAAGTGTTCGTCTACTGGGAGCCAGCAAGTAATGTCGACAATACCCCTCACTGCCTCGATGGATACTGATACCACTGACAATTATGACGAGACAGTTAATGAGAGGCCTACGAGGCGTGATAGATTCGGTTTGTGTGGAATGTACACTTGCAAGACGCCAGCATGAAGTCGAAAGACTTCAAAATATACGGTCATCGGCTCTAAATACAAATTACGTCCATGTAACTTCTAAAAAGAAAAATAAAATCGATATTGAGGATGAGACCGGAAGTGAATACGACCATGAAAACAGCATTGGTTATTATGGCTATGAATACAGTGATAGTGCTGAAGATGGTGATGATTCTCCCGACGTTCCCATACATTTCTCCAAGTTTCCTTCGACAATCGTTTTGAAGAAGGTAGAAGACGCCAAAAATACTCATTATATATTTCCCGAAGATCTAAGGAACTTTTTGATTGACTCATACATTTTATTAACCTGCAAAACCTAGCGAAACTTCTTTAAATTTTAATATTGATACACATTTTGTGTTTTCAATTTGCGGTCCAAAAGGTAAATAAATGGCTGGTATTAACAGAAATACTTGGACTGAATTATTGAAAACATTGGTGGCTACCGTCGTATCCCTTACTTTTTGAGAGAAATAGTATGGTATTCATGAGGTACACTGATAGAGTTTGTCTAGCAAGTTTTTTTTTGGCGATGGATTTAACTTTTATACATGTCATAACGTACTGTTGATTTGCAATGCATAATACAAGCGGAATTTTAGAAAACACAGAAAGATGGACGACTTGTTTTCTTATTGGAGTAAAGAGGGTGGTATTGGTTATAACAGAAGCGAAAGGTAAAGGTATTCCAATATTGGTTTGATGCGTACGCAAACACTTAATGGCAATATTCCAGTTGCTGTACCACCACTACTTGTTCCTGGCTGCACTCCTCCCCCCTCCCCCAATGATCCCTTTAACACGTCGAAGACAACGAATTCCAAGAAACACAAATGCATGTTGATGGTGATGAGGAGTACTGCCGTAATTCAGCGTGTGATAATTGTTTTCAAAGAGGTATCGCGTATTTTTGGTGTGTATATTGCAAAGTTACACTTGTGAAGAATTTTGCACTTATTTAGAACATTGCCTGAGTGTTGACATTACTTGTATACAATGTCTGGTGTCAGAGGAAGTGGTAATGATGCAGGACGGTCGTTATGCTCGAGCATTCAAGATTTTAATTGGAAAAATGTTATATTTACACATTTTAATTTTTTTTTTTTTGTTTTTTGAAGTTTTCAGAATTATTTCTATTTTTTTTTTTTTTTTTGGAATTTGTTGGAATTTTTGTGTTCTAGGTCAAAGGTCACTGAGGTAAAGGTGAAAGGTCAAAAAAGTGTCACTGAGATACAACATAGCAGCTAAGATGACTTACAGAACCGAAATGTTGGACGGTCAGCTATGACTCCGGACCCTGGGACCTGCGTATCGATTAGACATACCTTACGCCTATAAAACTAATAAGGCCGCCACTGCTCTGCCCTCGAAAACGATCACCCCAAATTCCTTCCAAGCGCTCAGAAAGTGCCTTTTGGGATCGCGCTGTTTTCTTATTGGGGATCGGTGCTTCTTTTTAAGGGGAAATGGGAAATTACAAAGGAAAAAGGAAAATTTCAAGATGGTGACTGCCGGTTTCGGCTCCGGTTCCCCATACCCTTGTGCCAAACTTCGCTAAATCATTCTAATTATGTTGTTAGGTATTATTTTGACTATTAAATTAGGTAAAATCCTTGCAAGTTGCCAAACTTCAGTTCGTGGACTATCACATCACAGCCTAGTATACATATCGTATTTTGTAAAAGTAAACAAACTCCTACCGAAATTTTTAACATACAGAAATATCATTTCCTTCAGCATAAATGCACTTCTGAAAGATATTACCGAGAACAAATTGCATGAAATTTTCACACTCCATAGTATAGATGATACATTACATTTAATTAGATAATAAGGTAATCAGCCTGCATTACAAAAACATTCCTGTGGCAACGATAAGTATCAGCCATCCACCTATGCTCTGGTTGTAACTTGTTGCCACTTCGTGAATCTTTATGGCCAAGCTTTGCCAAACAAGGAAACTAAATGCTTATGTAGCCGATATTGATGATAAAACAGTACAAGCCAATAAGACATATGTGTAACTGATTAAAAGAAAATGTTACAATTTAGTATTTATGTAAGTTAGAGAACTCTAATAAGGCGAATTTTAACATATGAGGAAGATTCCTTAAATCATGAGAAGTCGTGGTTAAAATTAAGCAAATGAGTTCAACCAAACAGCCAAACGACTCAAATCGCAACTTTACATAACATGTTTAAATTGTACGAACCAGAGCATACGGGAAAAATTCTTAGAACGTATTTATTTTTCTAACACAAACATAAACATAAACTAACTTAACAGAAATCACTCCCCATAAGCTGTGCAGAGCAGTAGATCATATTAAATCTAAAGCACAAAGTACAGACAAAATTGCCAAAAAGTGGTCAATTTAACTGTGACATCTTTATACACATTTACACATATTTGTAATATGTTAATGACAGCCGATTATTTCCCACGAAACTAGAAGTACCGTATGCTCATGAACGTCCTATACCTAAGATTACCTCATTAAAAATTGCAGCAGTTTATTGCCCAAACATTATCCTGTATATGCTGCTGTGACCCCACTTTCGCCAGATGGTCACGCATTCATTTAACCGGGGTAGCATAGTTCAGAAAGACAAGAGAGATTATATAAAACACTACATCTATTGACTCCAATGCAAACAATGCAACAGAGAAGACATTACTCTTACATTAATGCGATAGATTCAAGACTCAATAGACCTTACGTTAAATGAATCTGATTGCAATTAAATAGACTTTAGTTTGCTCTCAGGGGGCTATTTATATAAGCCTGACTAGCCTTCGCCTCATGATAACCGGGACGCCCTAACGGGAGTGATATTTACCCAATATATCGATGTTGACTATGCTGAGGCTCGTCTCGATGGCAGTTCCTTTTCGATATCGAACCCGGATCGCAAGGATGGTGGTCTTTTCGGCGATGACTTCTCGGGCGGCCCTCTGACGCGGTCAGGAACAAATATTGCTGCGAGCTACCAGCGCTCATGACATTTATACTCTGGCACCCGACCTTGTTTAGGTAACCATTTCCCCGACTGTTTCTACAATTCCTGTTGCTATGGTCGACTTCCTTCTAGCCTTGAGCTCGGCCTGGCAACCCTTGCCTGTGATGCTCACAGCAATGCGCTGTCGAATGCTCTAAAATACCTTGTCCATACTCAAGTGCTAAAACATATCACAGAAAAAAATTAGCCTGATACTTTTCAGTCTGACTTCAGATCATTTCATAGCTCCTGATGTACTGCCCTTTCTTAATGTAACAAACAATCAAAGATTGTCAATAGACGAAATAAACCTCTCAACACAGACTTAAAGATTTCAGTAAAGTGTTAAATTGGGCCAACCATGACTTATCACTAGTTATACTTAGTTTTTTTAAAATAATTTTTCGGATTAGTCGTAGTGGAAGAATCGTTGCCAATATGGTTATTTGTGAATTAAGAGGCGTACCTCAAGGATCAGTTTTAGGACCTTAACTTTTCTCAATGTTCATTAATGACCTCCGCAAATGCTTGAAGAACTGTAAATTCGTATATACTGCCAATAGGGTAATAATTGTGAGTGAAATCTTTAACAATAGTATTGCTGATTTGAAAGAGGCAAAATGAGTTTCATAAAACGAACTGTAAGGTATAATGGCGTGTCACATATTATATGTGACGGAAAGAACATTCGGTATATTGTAATATAATCACTCATTAATACACCAGATGTAGCTTCTACAGACAGGGTTAATTGATAAACAACTGAATACCAGAGAGTAGAGTGTAAAATGTGTGAAAATATATTTAAATTTGTCTTACCAGGCCATGTGTAATGACTGGAAAAGCTGGGTAATATAGGCCACAAACATATAATTTACTCTGATGTAAAACTAATTAGCATACAAACCCACACTGCAATATGATTAAAACAACAACCACGCACAATCAGATCAGTAAATTACCTGTATGTCACCTCAATATCCAGGTTTAGTACACCTCCAACACAGCAATACATATGTTACCCTTCAATGACACATGATACAAGAAAACTAACTACATATACTTTATTCAAATCAAAAACATCCAATGGTAAAGAGGAAATTTTAATGCAGAAAATACTTTTACTCAAATTAAATAAGACTTCCGCCCTCATATTGTGATTTAAGAACATAGAAAATTCAGCACGCAGCAGCTGAACAGATAAAAATCACGTATACACATCTTTATCCCTGTTAATAAAACAATTATGCGTGTAGCGTCTGGTAATGGTAAAAGTATCTGCTGTGCCTTAATGGTTACACAAAATTCAAAAGTTTTTGCAGTGTAGAATATTCAGTTCAAATAGAATAGCAAATTACTCTCACACATAATCGTTGCCAATATCTGCCTGTAAGATTGCACTCTTTAAATATCCCTGGCTAGCAGTATATTAAATCAGGTAGAGCAAAACGAATAGTTATTGTTCACAGGCACTGTGTGACAATCTAGGAAGTGTTGAAAAACCAGTACAGCTACTAACGAAGTTTTATATCACTTCACCGCTGGACCAACGTCACTGGGGATGGCTGTGGAAAAATACCTTACACATATGGTTAATTTGTTGACATGCTTTCTAGCCCTCTTCTGACGGTTTACCATTACGCTGTCGGCTAAAAAACATTAAACTGAACAAGCTTGCTGGGGTCACCTTCAAATTAAATATAATAAATACGTATTTTTAGGTGGAACCCAGGCCTACCTGGCCAGTTACCTTGAAAATCCACGTAAAACAAGATGGAGATTAGAACATTTGCTTGCCATCGTTTTATCGTCATCGGTTACAATAGCTATTCAAATTTGCATGTGTAACACAGAAGTTATCTCCGGGTGTGTTACTTTTGATTATAATTAAAGCGATGTTATCGGACGTTGCCAGCTTAAACAAATTAGTACGTTCAACGAGCTATATAAGGTAATGGCGCCAATAGGTGACACATTAAGGGGAAATTTTAAGCAAAATTATTCTATAAAATTAAAAATACAAGAGATGTTGGTGAATTTGTTTCATTTTCGGTATCACTAGTCAATAGTCATAAAGAATATCTGTTTATTTAAATAAAAAAATACTTGAATAACAATTGTTTTACAATTTTTTGTATTTCAAGTTCAACCCTGCCACCTAAAGTTGACATGTAAATCACTGCATGAACCTAATATTACATCATGGGCATCTAAAGTTGACAGTAAAAACTAAAATTTTTTCCCAGTGTTTCCGGAAATAAAAATACTTCAAAACAGCTTAATAGGTATGTTTATTAGCTACACTGTGTCCCGACAGTAGATAAAGCAACAGTGTCTAAAGATAAAAATGTTGTCAGAAAATTGTTAAATAACTCAAATCAGTTGCAAAAGTAATTATGTCCTTCAAGCGAATGGAACTACTTGGTACTGGCTTGGATAGTTTTCGGACCACATCCTTTTGGCTGAAATAGGCCTCTTCTTCTGTCTCTGAGATCCTCATAGGGTGAGTTTCTTTAATAAAAAATTCCCAAATTACATACATTTTCTTCATTTTGTGTAACTTTTACAACATGTAAATGTCATTTTTTGAACAAAAGCAAATGACTTCACGTGGTAACATGGCCGTCGAAAAAAATAACTGGTAAAGATATGCTTTGTTCCAGAAGCCATTAATGAAAAAAATTATCCACATACTCAAAAAATAGTTCGTGGTTCTTCCATCCACTTTATTATCTACCAATAGCCCAACTTGACGGAATATTTTCTGCAATGTGGGAAGGAACACCACCATTGGGGGAACAAGAGTACCTTCAGCATTGTCGTTCATTAGGACAATCAAAACACTCCTTTTCGTCATTCCTGACACCTTGGTATGCATTTTCATCTCCCCAGGCTGCCAACACCTTTCCTCCCTCGGATTTAGAAAGAAAGCAGATTCGTCTGCATCAAATACTCTAGCAGGGCAGTCAAGACTTTCAGTCAAATCTTTTTTCTTATAAATATGCAAAAATATAATTTTGCCATTGTTGCAAATTTCTTTTAGTTGCAGAGCTTCTACTTTTTGTCAAATTTTGACCACTCCTCTCAGAAATTTCTGGATGCCTTTCTTTAAAAGCTGCATACCACTTTTTACTGGACGCTTTAGACGTGAAACCCGCTTTCCCTAATTCAGTGACCAACTTCTTGACACTCAACAGAAATGTTTCTTTTGAAACTGGAAACCCGCGTTTTACAAGATGTAGTATTAAGTTTACAATAATTTGTTCTTCATCTTCTGTAAATAATGTAGGATCTCCCATCTTCCTGCTGGGCTTGATTCCCTTCGCCTTGTACAGCGTGATCCTGGAAACTTGATAGTTCTTGGCTGCTGTAGCATAAGGTTTTCCATTAAACATATCTTGCAGTGCATTCATCATCTGCAACTGTTCATATTTAAGAATTATTTCCGGTGCCATAACCTGTAAAAGATAAACACCATACTGAGCCACATATTTACTATCGGGATATAGATGTGTAAAAAACGACACTTCTGGTACAAAAATGCTGTAAAAATACGGAGGTTTTGTCGTTATACTGTCTTATTAACACAAATTTCTCTAGAATTGTTTTACTTTAGGTATACAAGATTGCCACTTACAATTTACCATAAAATTTAAAAAAATAAAAATAATAAATCCCAAGCGTAAGCTTGTGAAACAGGTATAGAAATAGTTATAAGTTTAATTTGGTTTCAAATTAATCTAAAAGTGAAATTTATATTTGTGAGCTCATGGAAAAACTTTTAAAATTAATTAAATAATTTTATAAGTCTATTGTTAAATAAGTTCACAATTGTCAGCAGGCATATGAGAATATTGTTGAATAATTTAAAACCTGTATATAAAATTATGAACATGAAATTAAAAAAGTTCATGTCTCTTGGTAAAATTATTTTCACAGCAGTGTTATTATATACATAGAACCTAACAATTGACACTTCAGAATGTAAAGGTCACGGGGATGACACCTTAAGGTTCCAATGCATTTTTGTTACTGCTTCTTGCACGAAACTTCATATTATTCATAAAAGTGTTGTCATAAACAGCTAGTCTTAATTTGATGATTAAAACCTAAAGTTGACAGTACTGTCATCTTTAGGAAATGTATCTTAATTTGGAACTTAAAGCTGACAACCTCCCTTTCTTTTTTGCTACAACGAGTGAGGTTAGGTTAAATATTTTTCCCCATAAGGTTTAAATTAACATACAACAATATAGATAAATTAAATGTATATGCAAAAATCTCCATTTTAAAAATTTGTAACCTAATTAGCAGGTTACTTACCACACGATTTGCTTAACAAGACTTCAATAATCTATCACTTGTATTCAGTACCGCCATCTTTGAAACAGTAGTCAACTGCCACATCCATGTAGCTTAATTCTGATTAGACAATTTCATTACAGAATGTCCAACATTTATGGAGGAAAGTTATTTTCCCACAAATTCTTATTTAAACTTTTATAATTTTTAGAAATGTGAGTGTCACCTTTAGGTGGTATGTCAACAATTGGTGTCATTACCTTAGTAAACATGGAGAGGTTGATTGAGTGATTACAGCACTCTTAGCAGAAGCCATCGGCAAACTGTTCCGCTATTTTAATTTTATTCAAAACATTGTCAACTCATGCTTCTTGTCATGTTGTTACCGTGAATGAGACGTGATAAGTTTTTGAAATATTGAAGGCCGTGGTGGTTTTTTGTCGTGTTACGTCGAGTTCGTTACACCTACATTTGAATGATCTTGAAATGTGCATTTTATAGCTTTGGAATAGTTCCGATGCTTGCTTTATACTGTACTAACCGCAGTTATATAGCTCGTTGAACAAGAGAATCACAACTGGCATGACTCAATTACTCAATTACTGCATCAGACCATACATAGTCCACCACACCCTCCCCCAAGTGCGACTGCCACGTGTTGTGCGAGAACTTGAGGCTTGTTCATCTTGAAGTGTCTTCTTCAGCTTCTAAGGGGCGTATCACTTGAAGTCTTGAGATGAAGTCACAGTGTCTTGAGGTGTCTTGATGTGCTGTGCAATGTGACACAACAGCCGCCCAACACCGAGCCACCTGGCTATTTCGGCGTACGTTTTGGCTTATGACTGTGGGCACATATTGCTTCGCAGGGTGTTGTATTAGAAGTCATAAAAAATTGTACTGAGATTTACTAAATCGCAGTGGTGTGTGCCAAGTGAGTGTTAGTGTGCGCAGACGTCACAGGTGTTGGCTGTGGGGTGTGTAGCATTAAATTATATGGTGGCCTGTGCGCCAATAGCGATTTAGGCTGCTTGTACATCTGGGTTTGATCGGGATCATAGTCCCCTAGGGCGCTAATCAGAGGATTGGTTGATTCTTGAGCTGTGGCATAGAACTTATCTGCAATTTCCTGAATTACTTCAAATAGTTTTGACTGTTGAAGCTTAGCATGTAATTCGCGGGTGGGAATATATCTAGGTACATGGACAGCTATTTTGAGGCATTTGTTTTGCACTCGCTGTAGTTATACCATGTATGTCTTGGCACAGTATGCCCAAGCTGGCACTGCGTATAATAGTAAGGGGCGGATAAGGGATTTGTATATTACAATCCCATTATGCTGTGTGAGTCCACCTCTGGTGTTATACACTGGGTAGAGGGCCGCGAGGAGTACTAGGGCTTGTTGGCACTTGGCAGTGGCATGGCGACGCCATGTCAGTGCCCTGTCCATGATCACACCGAGGTATTTTACCTCGGTTTTGTAAGGAATATGTTCCCGGAACAGTTGAATGGGTGGGAAAACCTGAGGTAGGGGCTGGCGTATGAAAATGACTGCCTCACCTTTGCCAACATTTATCTTGTTTCGCCACTTACGAAAATATGGCTCAAGTGTATTTAAATGGTCTTGAGCATAGCGCACAGCCATGTTCAAGTTACTGGATCGAGTGTGAAGTACTGTGTCATCTGTATAGACACCGAGTTGGGCAGTCCATGCGGCAGTGTGCGGAATATCATGAGTGTATAAATTAAATAGCACTTGCCCCAATATACTTCCTTGGGGAAAGCCAGCGCTAATAATTTTTTGTTCGGATGTGGCTCCTTCCACAGTGACAGCGAAATTGCATCTGTCAAGATATGAGTGCAGTAGCTTGACATAACAGTCGGGAAAGCTTTTAGAGTAAAGCTTGTGTAAGAGGCCTGCGTGAAAAACCCTGTCAAATACATTTTTGACATCAAGGAATACTGCAGCTGTGTAATGTTTCCAGTCGAGAGTTTGACTTACATACTCAGTCAATCTCACAAGCTGGTGTGTCGTGGAGTGCTTTCGTTTAAAACCAAACTGTTCATTTAGAATTAAATGTTCGGGCACGATGTATCTTTCAAGCGTGTTGAGCATTACTTTCTCAAATATTTTTGAGAATACATTCAGTAGACTGATGGGGCGGTATTCTGGGACTGTGTTTTATCTTTCCCAGGCTTTGGGAAGACGATAACATTTCCAAGTTTCCACGGGGTAGGGAAGTAAGCGAGTTTGAAGCTGCTGTTGAACAGTTCAGCCAAGGCCTCAAGTGTACTGTCTGGTACTTGGCAAAATGTTAAGGTTTGTATTTCATCAAAGCCAGGGGCCTTGTGGGGCTTCATGCGGCGAATAATACGTTTTATTTCATCCGCATGCGTATATTCCGGTTCTGCTTCCGTAGGTTGCTACAGACGGAAGAATAGTTCGCGGTAAATAAGTGTTGTGTGCTGGGGAACATCAGGAACAACATTGGGCTGGAAGATCCGTTATAAATATGAAACAAGAGCTTCAGCCTTCTGTTGTGTAACATGGTCGACGCCATTTTGTGTTTGTAAGGAAGGAACAGTATCTCGTTTGTTATAAAAGTATTGGTAGTTTTCCAAAGGCTATTGTCTACAATTTTGAGTTCGGATACTTTTTTATCCCAGTTTTCTGCACGCCAAATGTGTATTTCAGTGTCTATTTGTTCTCGTATTTCATTTATGAGAGTTTTAGTGCACGTATTACGGTGCGCGAGTAACGCCTGCGAAGTCTGTTTCTTTTTTTGAGAAATTAAATCTCTTACATAAACTGGAAGCGTATTTAAATTCCGTTTAATTTGTTTAGTAGTGACAAAGTACCACGCTGTATGCACTCGGTAATTGTGTTTACAGCAGTATCAATTTTCTCGGATGGGTCTAGAGGGAAGGGCAGTGTTAGCTCTTCCTCCAAATATCCCTGGAAGTCATGCCAATTCGCATAATTAAAATCTTTAAAAAAGTCATTCTGAGTTGTGTCAGTATCTAGTGGCACGAACTCAGCATGAACTGGGTAATGGTCGGACAATAATTCATGCAAAACAATTAGTTCAAGGGGCGCGCGCAGGCCCTTAGTTAACACAATATCCAGAATATCTGGTTCGTATCTGGGCTGTGGAGGATCGAAGGTAGGCTCCAGTGGGGCGTGCACAATATAATTGTGACGTTTCTGGTGGGTAAAAAGCACAATACCATATGCTGTGCGCACCCTACAATTAAAGGCGGCATGTTTCGCATTCAAATCGCCTGCAGCAATGAATGTGGGCGTGATGTTCGTGAGTTAATCCAGGTCAGCAGCTGTTAAAGTGCGGCCTGGTGGACAATATACAGAATAGAAGGCTATATGTTGTGTGCCTAGCTTTAATTCAGCCCCTACTGCTTCAACAGTAGCAAGCTGTGATCGCTTGGCTGCGTAGCTCTTGATAGAGTAGTGTACTAAAACAAGAACTCCGCCTCCTTGCCTGTCTTCCCGACCTGCGCGGAAAACCGTGTAGCTTGGGACAGAAAACCTGACTCGGGGGTTTAACTGAGTCTCATTTATAGTAGCCTCTAGCATTCCAGTATAAAAATTTGTTGATGAGAGTGTACCGCTCGTGTGTGTTTGACGCCGAGTTAAGCATCATCGGGTGTTACTGTTTTGGCCACTGTAAGTTTGAAGCCAATAGTAGTTTCTGCCTTGGTGCGGGAATCTGTGCTCGGGTCTGCCCAGATTACAAAGAGTTGGAGTAATGGTTTAAAGAGTGTTGCGAGTAGCGGATTATCGCGCAAATTCTCATTATTTTTTTAAAAGGGAACTTATTTTTGACAGTGTCTGCTGTTGGTAGGGGCTGGAATGTTCGCAGTCTGTTGTATAGGCTGTTACTGAGCTGCAGGAGCTTCCGCTTCCATGCTGAAGTTCTGTTTCGCAGTGTTCATTGGTGCTGCCTCCTGATTGGCCGAGGGGGCTGACATATCAGATACAGACTGCTGGGGTGGTGCAGGCACGCTCACTCTCGGAGCTGGTTGCGGGGTTTTACTGCCCTTCTTGGCAGATTTTTCATTATGTTTCCCTTTGTTTGAACGGAATTTTGGCTTGGGTTGGTAATTCCTGGGGCGGGGAATATTTGCAAGTGTGGGAAAGTCAGTTTCCCGCTCCTGGTATTGAGGCAAAGCTTGATAATAGTTGGCAGTCGTCACAGGTGTGTACTGTGCGTCTACTTGCTGCCTGTTGCTATGCATTTACAGCGGGAGAAGGGGTGGATATGTAGTGTGGGGCAGGCTGTCTTGAAGCTACCCCTGATGTACCAGCAGCAGTCTGCTGCATTCGCCTTCAGCGAAGCAGCAGACTGCTGCTGTCTCTTCTTCCTCTCACTGGAAGGCGGCGCCATTTTTCTTGCTTAAACTGGCTACAGCCACGATAATTGGCTGCGTGATGACCGTCACAGAGCACACATTTTTTCTTCTGCTGGTCAGTTTCCTGACAAGCAGTGGTCAGGTGGTTGTCTCCACAGAAGCGACACCTGAATGCGAATGTGCAGCCAGCACTGTTGTGGTTAAAGCGCTGGCAGCGTGTGCACTGGGGAGGACCGTCTGGGCGGGCGTACATCGAGTGAACTGGAATGAGACTAAATCCCAGAGTTACTAATTGCTCCTGGATCATTTCCAGATCCATGTCGCGAGGCACTGGCTTGATAACAGCATTGAATGGAACTTCATTCCTGGGCAGCAGCATACTGTAACCCAGTCCTGACTCGCGTATCACCTGCAGTGCCAGGTGGTAATCTATTGCGGTTGCCTGGTAGGCCATGCCCTCAGGCACCAGTCGGTTGCGCATTTCCTGTTTGATTACTTTTCGCAGCCTTGTTGCAAGCACATGATACGGGACATTGTTGTCGTGAATCACAGTGATCGACCTGATATCATGCTTTTTAGGTCGCTGTTCTTGTGATTGAACACTACTCGTCGTAGCCTCATTGTTGGAGTTTGTTTCATCATGTTTGCGTTTTTTAACCTGTTCTGAAGGGGGGCAGGGTAATGGCCTGGCCTTACACATTCGTGCCTTCCATGTTCGCTGTTATCCCTCCAGGGGGGCGCCGCGGTGAAAGGAAACTCAATTCTTCTCCTATCTGACACTGCTTTCCTGTATAACGCACACTCCCTCGCCAAACCAGCTCCACTGACCACCCTCCTGTACCGGAGTCGGGCTAGGCAAAACTGGCCATCTAGGAGAATTAACTAGCTGAAATTAACTAAGACAGCAGTAAACTGATACCTCGGGTTCTAAAAAGAACCCGTGTACCACCTGGTTCGCTTCGGGGCAACAACCCACTGCTTCTTTCTTGCAGACTGCTTCAGTCTTCCAGAAGAGCTGTTCCTTGCATCTTATCGCCTCGGCGCCGTGGTGCAAAGTTCCGTGTCAATGCTTCAAGATTTGACTAAAACTTTTTATATAACGTGTTTCTAAAATATTCCGTGTATAATTTATTTATATTTACACAAGTTTAACTTTTATTTAATTAACACACAGCTTAATATATAACATTTTATTCTTCATAAAAATCGTATAGGATTATTGTAAATTGTTATTACATTTTATTAAAAACCAATTTTTTATAAACACGTTTGATTAATGAAGCGCTATCTATTCTGTACTTTGTAACTAGCGGAAGTTAAGTTCTTCTATGCAGAGAGTTTCATTATGTCAACTACATTAAAAATATTTGAAATATTACTTTACCTGCAATGTGCACCATGCACTCCGAGAGAGATCTCGATTAATTAGAGGCACTCAGGTAAGACAGGTATTCACTAAGCTTATACTCAAGTGACAGTGAGTTTACAAGAATGGTAAGGAAACCCAACTTGTTAAGGTGCATCCCCACTATCGGTTTGGTAGTTTATATTGGTGAAATATCGACGCGCCTCATAAAATCTGTGTTCTTTATTAAAAATAAAGTGGATTTATGCCATTTTTGGAATTTATTTTTCTAAAAACCTCGTCTGCTTTACATTACCTCGACGATATGTTACATTTACCAAAACCTGCTTTCCGTGAGCACCTACAAAATATAATTTCCACATCGGTCTCAATACACGAAAATAATGATTTTGATTACGAGGTCAATCCACCAACTTTGTGGTTTGATGCCAGACTGCTGTAGTGTATAAATTCTTTGCATTGAAGTTTCGACATATGGCTTGATGACGCATCACATAGACAAATCTCTCTTCGAGCGTTAAAGTCTTAAGAGTGGGATGGACACCCTCGTTCAAGGTCAAGAAGCGAGGGAGCGATACGGCTAACACTAGTACCTCATTGCTCCTACGCGCAAGGCGTGCAGTGTTTCCGTCGTAATGCTGTACTGTGCAAATTATATCTGTAACAGTGGGGTTTTATTACATGCGATGAAAGCCCGCAGAACAAACTATGCCTATATATTCGTACTTTTCTCTTACCGCTTAAGGAAACTGCTTAGGCAAGTTTTAAAATTGCGGTATTTGACCATTTTCACAAATTTTCTTCTCCAAGAATACAATTAATATAACAAAAATTAAAAAATAGGGGCATGGATACTTTTTTTTTTTTTTATCTTTTCTGATAAAAAGTCGTAACTGAAGAACATTTATTTAGCGAGATATGCGTATTCGCGCAAACAACTATTTCACAAAACTGCGGGGGTCCATCCCACTCTTAAGCCTTGCTATGGATCAACGTACCCGCTGGGGAGAACAAGAGTCCTATATATGTACTAGAGTTTACGACACAATTCACGTCATAGGGCGCCTTGAAAGGTTTCTACCGCTAAAAATTTGACATTCAAAAGGCCTGTATTTCCGGGACAGTTCAACTAATTTCCACCCAATTTTTCATAGCTACAGAAGCCATGTAAAGTTAATTATTTAAATAGGGCCAGACATTGATTTTTTAAATGGCGGCAACATAAATATTTAGATATGTTTGGCATATCTATTTAATAATTTAACCAAATTCAATAAAAATTAATGCTGATAGTATATGTTGGAAACATTCTAGACAGAAACACTTTTTAGGCAGTTTTTATAAGATATCACTGTTTAAAAAATAAAGTTTTTATGCCATTTCTCGGAAAATAATCAACCGATTTTTCCAACCAATTATTATTACACAAGTGGCGTTATGGAAGTCCATGTAAATTTATGCATTTTTAGTGGCTCAGACACTTGCTTTAAAAATGATGGCCTTTAAAATATTTCAGGTTAGTGAACCCTATCATTCAAAACAGTAGACAAATTACATCCGAATTTGATGCTCTAAAATTTCACCTCCGTGAAGCAGTTGATAGCGCGCTAGCTTAATTTTAACAGTTTTTCTGAATTTGAATTCCGGGTAAGTTACTCGTGTATTTTAATTTTTTGGTACTCTTTAACATGATTCTCTTTTCATCACCGATGATATTGCTGTCAATGAGACTTCAACGTCTACCTGGCATCTAAGCTTTTAAGAATTTCGCTAAAATTTATTTTCACCCATGTAGAGTAGTTATCAGTAATTTCTTGTTAGTACTAACAAGTACTGCGAGATAAATCGTTGAAAACGGCTAACCTCAAAAGAATAGTTATGTGTCTGCTTACAGTGAGAAAGTTTGTGGTTTTTAATATTGGGTGAGACATCGCCGTTTTTGAGTTGTTTTTACATTATAAGTTACATATTTTACAAATTAGCTACCTACGTCCGATTAACCTAACAGTAGAACGTACGACCCATTTCAGGCCCTTAGGCGAATTATATGTGGATGGAGCGAAAAAATTTGCATATTGCTAATTTTCACATTGTTAATTAATATGCTAATTAGATTAATTAGCATAATGTTTAATTGGATTAAAGAATTGTTTAATTGGATTAAGTAATTATTTTATAAAATTTCTTTGGTAAAATTTCTTTAATGTAATTGTTTTCTATTTACTTCTATTTCGGGGATAATTTCTGTGTAATTGAGGAGCGGTCCTCACTCTCTGAGGTCCGACAGCCGACTGAGCAATGAAGTCTAGTTTATTGGATATACAAGAAGTGAGGTTGGTGCAAGGGTGGCATAAGATACTTTTTTTTTGTTTGGAGAGCATCGATGTTCACGCTACCATGTCTGAAGGTGTACTGAGTGGTACGCCTATGAATAATGGGAGTGGGGTACACATCCGTTCAGTTTGAATATCTGTGAAGGAATGAGCACTTTTGACTGATGGAACGCACAAGAGCAGCTCCGTCCACTTCGCTCTCTGAATGCATACTGAACACAAATTAATACGGCGTAAATATTTCCTTCCGCCATGGAAAGCGAAGCAAATAATTTTAATTAAAATCAACTGATCGAATAGAGACGATTTACGTTCAAATACCCAACGACAGTCTACTAATCTAATTAAAACGTACATCACGAATAGCACAAATATAACGGACTATTTCGGCGAAGCATCTGAAATAAGTACGAACCATTAAAAATTACTTTAATCATGCGATAACCACAAAATCATTAAACCGACAGAACCAAAAGATGTAACGAATGAAACACAAAATTTATATTAATATGGTAGTCACAAAACTAATTCCCTATCAAATGCAAACCCACTAACTGAATTCCCTTTAAAATAATCAAACACATTCGCAAACGAACCAATAACGACACGCCCAGTTGACACAAAAACACACGATTTGTAATCAAATACTTACCAGCACTCCAGGAGTCTAAAAACTAATATAAACCCGTACTTCACTTCGTCCACATCGGCTCTCAAGAGAAAACGCAATGTGCCAACACCTAATACACAACGAAATACAGGTTAAACCAGACGAACGATCTTACACAAAATAAATTAATACACTAAGAAATTAATCTAACGTATACCAAATGTGAGATGCTAATTGCGGTACTGAGTGCGGTGGTAATTGCGGTGCTAATGGTGGTGCTAATTGCAGTGCCGATTTCAGTGCTGATTGTGGTGCTAATTGTGGTGCTATGTGATGCTATGTGGTGCTAAGACTTAAGTGTCAAGAAGTCTTAAGTGTGGTGAAAAGTCTTAAGTGCTGAGCAAGCGGAGCTAAGTGCGGAGCATGTGGAGCTAAGTGCAGAGAATGTGAAGTGTGTGGAGCATGCGAAGCATGTGGAGCTAATTGTGGTACAGTCTGTTGAGCAGATTGTGGAGCATGTGAAGCAGGTTGTGTTACTATCTCAGGATGAGGAGCAAGTGTATGTGAATGAGGAGTAAGTGGAGAGGAGGGTTAGGAGGAGGAGGAGGAAAACCAGTGTTACAAACTTTATAATATGTCTTTAAATCATGTTTTAAATAGTTATTCAAAAGCATTTCAACTTAAAAATAATTATTTTGTGTATGTTAAATAGAGTGCCATCTATTTCAGCACATATTTGAAGAATGATATCTCTTCATAGCAAACATCAGTGTGTTGATTCACAGCTGTAGTAATTTTTGTATGTTAAAAGTTTTTTTAAGTAACACTCGATTTTTATAGAGTTATTGATAAAACTTGTTAAAATATGTTAAAATAATATTTTAGTTATGTAGAGTGAAGCTTGCCACTAGACATTCCTTAGCCACCCTGTGCGAACAAGAGTCCGTATACCTGAAACCCCACACCTCTTTCACCTTCTGTCCAGTAACAAAAGTGTAGTACGTGTCACCAAAGTCTTCATTCTCCAGCTAGGCTTTCTCGAGATTATCCAAGTCCCTCATTCCTTTACTTTCAATGTTCATTCACAATATTTTCTCATCTTCTTCCATTTCCCTACACATTTTTGTTTTCGTACTCGTTGGTTTTAAAATCGTGTAAATATGTTGTGTAAAAACAGAATTAATAAATATCGCTTCTTAAGTCACCCACAAATTCTTCGGATGTACTCAAAGTTCAATATTGTAAACATATTACACAATAAATGTGACCATTGGAATAAAATCTATAAAATAACAAAACAAGTTATTTCCTTCACTATTGATTTTCATTCATTGTTTTCGAAAGCATTTTCAAAACTATTTTACAATCACAAATTATACAAACTTTACAACAAATCATACAAGTTCACAAATATTGAAACCAACTTTCTTAAAAATGTTATAACTTTAACAACAAATCATACAAGGTTTACTACAAAGTTTTACAAACGTTAAAAAAATTCCTTAAAAAGTTTATAACTTAATAACAAATATTAGAAAACAGTTTAATAACTATTGCAAAATTTACAAATTTTACCAAAATATTCCTTAAATCATACTTACAGCTTAATACTATATTGTGCAACCATTTTACAAAGGTTAAAAAATACAAAACATTCACACACATTCATATTCATCATTAAAAATATTATTTACAATCATTAAACTAAAACTACATTTAAAATTTACAAATTAACGGTGCTCTGGTATGGCATCCTCTATGATATACTCATATGTTGCACCCGGGTAAATTTTGGCAAACACCTACACAGTGCCATTTACTGGCACGGTAAGCGTTTAGCTTATGTTTTTTTTTTAAATTACTTTTAGAGTGTTTGCCTTTGCGGGCAATCTTTTTTTGTTTGGCAGAATGTGTATTTTGATTTGTCATTGCAATCAATTATCCCCTTTTGTGCTCAAGTAACTGTTATTCAAATTATATATAATAAATTATATTAATAGAAGAAAAAATTATATTTATAAATCTTCAAATTTTATGTGCCACTAATTCGTTCTAGTGTTCATTTCGTTATAGGTGGCACCGCTTTGATGTAATGTCATTTAAAGTATAACTGGATTAATTTTTAAGGTTGCAGAGGGCAGCAGTTTTGGTAAATCACTTTATTTCTGCATTAAGTATGTTATTATTAATGTCAATATTTGCTGTCATAAAATTTACTGACTTAATTATTTAGAAATCTTATGTTTTGAATAATTATTTTTGAGCATATCTTTTTCTGAGTGCAAGTATAACCATAGAAATATCGATACTGCTACCGATAAGTATCATGTAGAGGAGTGCTGATGCGATGTTCTTTCTTCTACTTCTCGACAGCTTGAAAATGTGACTCTTTTTTGGTGACTACTGATATTATCCAGTAACGTTATGTTAATTCCTCTTCTACACATCATTCGGTAAGTTTAAAGTGTTAATTATTTTCCCAGCGATGATTTGATGTAAAATGTAGGCCCGCAGAATTTTTCATTTGTCCTTATAACTGTTGTTTAGTACGGTCGCAGTTTGCTGTGCCTTACACCATGGAGCCAATGTAGTTTCGGCCATATTCACATTGTGAACGAGGTGATGCATCCCTGTTGTTCGTAATTGTGTGAACCACCTTCAGGAGAAGGCAAAAGAATGGTTTGTGTCTGAACTACCTAAATCAGGAAAGAAAAACTTTTTTATTCTAATTATGTATATAATTTATATATATATTTATATATAAATATTCTAATTTATATATATATATGCAAGCATGAAGTAAATTGTACAGGTGTGGCTATTCCACCATTATAGTTTTCAAGCATGACATAAATATTCTTCTTCTTAATGAAAATCAAGAATAAAAAACAACATTTTGTAACACTCTCATCAAAACTTTATGTTATTCTTAAAATTAATGAATTTGCTCGTTTTTGCGAGGTGCACTTCTATTGCAATAAGTTTAACCCACTTTAAGTAAATTTTACCTGTTATAAAGTATATTCAATTAATCCTACCTTTAAGTTTGGTGAATTCATTTGTATTTTCATCATGTTAATTAACATAACCTCTCAAGGTTGTTTTGTGCTGAAACTATATGCATTCTGATATTATGGTAGGGTAATGCTAATACTCAGATATGTAACAAAAGAATTATTTATTTACATGAAACATCTTTTATAAAGAAGTCATCATTAAATATATTTGTGGGTCACAGAATTTGTGCACAGTGTTGTTTTTTCATAATATAATTTCCCCTTATTAAGTTATTTTCTCCTTAAATATGTAGTTTTCTACAATGATATCAATGTTTACTGTTTTTTAATGTACATAATTGATTGCATGGTAATGATAGATATTTATTTTAAGACTCAGCCTAAGTCGCTTTCATCTTCTCTTCTCAAAACACAAGTAAGAGCAACCAGATCCACCCTTTTGTATTCGCCATCTTCTGTCTTGTAAATTGTGTGTTGTCGAGGTCTACTGCACCATCTGACATATAGCTTGTATCACCCGAGGTGGTGAATCAATACACACACACCAACACCAACGATGCCACCCACATAGCTTCAAGATACTTTTTATATTCGTAGACTTAAGTTTGTACATAACATTATAGTATCCCACGCTGTGAATAGTAGAGTACTAGGGGGAACTTAGTTTTCTTCTTTGAATAGTGACAAAACATGTTCGATGGATTTCTGTTCAAATATATTTATGAAGTTAGCTGTTGTAATGCCTTGCTGATAGGCAAATCAGTAGGTTTGAGAACAGCTGCAGTGCAGATTGCGAAGCAGTGCTGCTGTGTATGGTGTTGGCAGATGGTCGTCATTGGTGGTGTGGTGCTGGCAGTTGTGGTGGTTTAGTTGGTGGACTTGTATTTAATATGGTGTTGAAACTAAAGTGGTGGTAAAAAAATTACTTTGGGATTTTGTAGTGCTCCCAGGATAAAGTCAATACTCCATCCAGCGCAAAGAACTGCTTGTAGTCTAAACCTGATAACACAACTTTGGTCACACATTCGGTGTAAACCTCGTGACCATGCGAACGGAACAGGTATTGGTCCCCAGAACCATGGTGCAATTGTCGATGCAATCTCGATAATCCTTGTAACAGAGGGATTGTAACATGTTAGGTTTTACACCCTTCGCCTTACATATACACTGCTCATTCGAAACAATATATGAGTAAAGCTTAGGATGTAAACCTACAAAGTGTGTAATGATGCTCCTGCACATTCATCCTTCATCACTCCGGTCACGCCTTCGTTCTCGTGTGAGAATCCTTGCGGGTTATGGAGTACACATTTAGAAGTATTCAACCATGCTTTTAAATCAGGGGTAATTACTTCATAAACATTTCTACTGACAATTTCATATATTAGGCTGTTGGTATCATAATATAAAAGGTGCAAGGCTGGCGGAGGAAATTTCTGATGCATATACTGATAATGAAACTCGAAAAGGGTTAGTTTGAAAATATCTAGAATGACAATACCAGTGTACAAAGACTTGTTAAAGGTAACAGAGCTCTTTGACATTTCAATAAGGACAAGATTTTAATCGATGATCTGTTGTGACTGGAATGTAGGATGCCCTATCAGTTCTGCAGCCCCATATATCGTGTCATACCTGGAAACGACTCTTATGTCCCTTTCCTGGCGAACATTCTGTTAAGTTTTTCCATGAATTGCATTATTCATTAGTTTAAAAAACAATTTCTCAAAGTTGTTCGCAGCCTGGACACATTTCTCAGTGTTAAACTTGATGTAAGGAGCCATCCAAGCCTTCTGCTCAAAGTTCAAAATACGATAAACTGAGTCAAGTGTGCCCCCATACATCAAGTACTGCCTCAGTTTTTCTCCATGAATAATATAATTATTTCACTGTGCAAGAGTTAAAAGGAGTTTTTCATTCGAGCCATTCGGATGTATGCCATTTACTGGAGCCAAAGGCAGATCGGATGGCACATTATGGCATTCGTCTGGAAACAACAAATCCACTTCCACGAAAAAGCATATGTTACCGTCATTCTCATTGTTTGCAAAATCCCAAAATGAAAACACGCCAGACTCAACACACTCAGAATTACCAATAGGAAGCTTGCTCTTCATAGTGTGACTGTATAGGCCATTTACATCGAAATAGCATATGTATTTCAATGCCACACTGGAGTCGTATTCTTCACCCATGTAAATATTATTGGCTTCTGCACGCCTTCTGGAAACCTGGGTAATGTCGCCCCTGGCCCCCTGTTCAACAAAAAGGTACTCAACAGCTCTAGCCACACTTCTGTCATTGAAAACAAAGCATCCCATCAAGAGACTTAGCTGTGACATACATGGCGGGGTCAAGACCATAATGAGTCAGACATACTGTCCTGAAATGATCAAAAATGTCTGCCAGCAAACACGTGTTCACATGTAAATACTGAATGGCGTACCTAATCAGGTTTATGCAGTGGAATGCAATTCATGTGGCTTGGACATGAGCATAATCCTCATTGCTAACATGTTGGCCTTTCATGACATTATGAAATGCATCCTTTTGGTTGGGAGTGACGTGCACATCAGACTGTCTTCAGACTTAGCAAAGTCATAAGGAAACACTCTGTTCCTTTTTGCCAATTCAAATTGGGTGTTGCCTGGAAACATCGAGCGGGTGATACTAAATTGTGCAGGTTTCAAATTACCTGCCAAAGTTCCCAGCAAGGCGCTCAAGAACTGAAAAGAATCAATGAAATATAAATTCAAATATTGCACCTTTCCTTTTGAGTCAATCCCATTGGGAATACATTTGGTGATGGACTTGTACTTTTCAAGGGTTATTCCAATCACCACGATTCTACCTGTGTTTTTGATTACCACAGTTCTGTCAGGTTTTGTTATGTGGCGTTCAGCCAATGGCTTTGTGAGAAAGTGAGCATCATAGTTTTGCAGGTTATGAAATACAGGTACAAGTTGTTTCTTGGGCAGTCTAAAATTCAAGTTGCATTTATTATGTGTGTGGCCTCTAATTCCCTGGCCAGATGGTCATGGATGACCACAGTATATGTAGCTAGTTCCATCAAACAAAAATGACAACTTTTTTGAGCCGCCAACCTAGCTTCATCAGTTGAGGTCTTTGGTCTCATCAGAAAAGTTTGACTGTATATTCTTGCAACCCACTTTGTTAATTGAACTAATTTATCTACTAAGTGTTTTATACAATCGTCACCCACAAACTCAAAGTAGTTTGATAATGCTGGATTGTATGAGCAGACCAACAAAATGCTACAAGCATATGCACCATGTTGGTTGATGGTATTCATATTACTCATGTTGTCATTGGGGCGGCAAGAGGACAAGGGTATCAGATATGTCTCTGTGTCGCAATATGAGACGAAATCCAATCTTTGCTGTTTGCTGTAACCCTAAAATTGCAGGTACTTGTCATTTCCAGTAGGGAAAGTACTGCGAACAGCCTTCTGTTGCTGACAGAGAACATTATGGTCTGCAATTTTCTCCTCACTACTAAAGTATTCGAGACAAAAATCGCAAACAAATTTCCTATGTCTGTTATTACTTAACTGGCTGTTAAGCAGCATTGATAAATTCTTAATTGAAACAAAATTCATAAGTGCATCATTACCATGAGCGCAAATTGCAAAGACATTTATGTGATGTGCATGTCGTACAAGAGAAATACACATTGGTAAGGTAACCACTTGCTTATCGAAAGTTTCGTCAATTATATTACTAAGTTTGTCCTCAACCCAGTAGACATTGATAGAAATAAAATTGTTCTCCTCGAACTTACGAATATACTGTAACACTACAGGATCTGACAGACCTACAGTATCCAAAACCTCGTAAGGATCTGGATATGAAGTAATTCTCTTGGAATGGTGTGTAGCAGGAAACCAAACTGATATAACAGCATAATGGATACACATTCCCTCAGGACACTCCACATTAATGTAGGCTTTCCTATTGGCTATGTACTTGGGGAGCTTAGTGTGAGCAGCACCAACAATGTTTGCCCTATATTGCGAAACATGGATATCAATGTGCAATATGTTGCATTGCCCAGCCACTACCAAGAGCACTAGATTCCTCAAGCCTGTTGGTTAGGTAAGTCTTAATTGTCTCATCATAGATTTCGCCTGAATCTGTTGAATGCAGGATGGTTAGTGATTAACTTTGAAAGTAAAACATCTGCATAGTGCCTTCCTCAGCCAAATAGGACTTCAAATATTTACACGCTATGGTGACACTAAGCATTATTGGCTGGGATGATACCATTGTTAACTTTAACAAAGGGACCTGCACCTTGACAAAAAATGTTCAAAATCTTCTTCAGAATTAGTTTCGTTACTAACTAGGCACACATCATTTAATCTACCCACGAACACTGTGGCCAATGGCTGATTCCTCAATCCAGGCAATGAAGCTTCCACTGAATCTGGGGAATCAGAAAACGAATTATTTTCCATTTACCTAGAAGAAGTCTCTCTAACTAACTCGAAAGTCGGCTGTGAGACAGACAAAGCACTTTCAGAATCACATGAATTTTCTGTGCCAGATAAAAACAAATTGTCTAACAAGAGACCTACCTTTTCATGTTTGTGGGGGAAGCAGACTCAATATGATCAGCTGCAGTCGACAGCCTTTCAATGAATGAGTCAGTGCTAGAATCGCTCAAATAAGGGTCATCCAGCAAGAGATAGAATCGCCTCCGTTTAGGCGAATAGACGTCTTGACAGTCTGTATTTGTCAGTCTTTCAGTCTGTGTTAAAGTCTCTGATTCACTTACGAAAAGATTTTGCAACAAACTGTCAATAATTTGTCGCTTACGTCCACTCATTGTCACTCCTAACTAAATGTCTTTGTTTCCTGATACAATAATTTCAACACCGGAAAAAATATAATGTGCTGCGTTGTTCTAAAAAAAAGAAAAGGACCCATTATATACTTACCACAACATATCGAGACACCTGAAATAGAATATGAGTTAGTAACATCCTAAACAGAGGAGGAATTTTGTTTATAGATGCAAATAACTTTATTTTGTAAACAGAGGAAAGATAATGTACGAAATATTTTTTTTATTTATTGAAATAAATTTGTTTCAATTTTAAAAATAGACTCAAGATTAAAAATACTATGAGGGGGCTAAGTTTTGAGTATAGGAAGCAATGAGCTCACGAATTTTTCAACAGCACGTGACATGTTTTCAAAAGATACCAGGATGTGGGTAGAGCCAGGTAACGAGACAATAGGGGAGGGGACAACGGCCAAGAGAGGTTAGGGTACACCAGACAGAGCGATCTTCAAGCAGTATTTACAAAGACCAGGCCAGAGAGAGCTGCGGGAAACAGTCATGGAATTAAATTTAAGCCCAGTTTTTGAATTACAATAACAATTTGTTTAAGAGAAAACTTTATAATTTTAAGCAATGTTTTTCCATGTTACAAAGAAAATATTTCTAAAGCGATGTAAAATTACTTTACAAGGTTAAAAGTTAACTTACTTGTTACTGTTAAAATATTTTATAAAATTTTAAAATTAATTTAAATTTAAAAAATAGTTTATTAACCATTTTAATATAAAAAGTTTTTAGTGAAAGGAATACTCTTTTTCACTCTTAAAACTAAACATTTAATACACTCACATACTAAATATTACTTAAATTGATAATAAATTCTTAAAGTAATTAATTTAAAAAAAAACTTATATGTTAAATAACTTAAAACTGCCCAACCCATATATATATATATATATATATATATATATATATATATATTATATATAATATATATATATATCTTTCTCTCTCCCATACATTCACAAACATAAAAAATTCCATATACACATCCAGGTATTCCCAACAGACAACTTCATTCACAACAAAGGTATTAGGCACTAGGGCATTAGTTTATAAGTTCTTGGTGATTTATAAGTACTTGGTGATATATTCTAGATGGTTTTGATATATCATTGGAAGTATTTGTTAGTGTAGAAATAGCCTCAGTAAGTGATATTTTCACAGCCTTTTGTCCATTATAAATATAATGGTGGTTGCTGTCTCTCTCTCTCTCTCTCTCTCTCTCTCTCTACTCCATTAAAAACTCACAAACATATATTAAGAACCCACCTCGAATTACTTCCAACACCTTTACCCACATTCATACTTACAGTCATGCACCTACTCAATAATTTTTTCTAAGTCCTTGTTGATATATTCTAGATGGTTTTGATATATCTTTGGCAGTATTTGATAACAGTAGAAAGAGCCTCAATTCATGATATTGTAACAGCCTTTTGTCCATTATAAAGATAATGATGATTGCCAAGTTTATCTATCTCTATCTACTCCATTAAAAATTCACAAAACATACATTAAAACCCACCTCGAATCACTTCCAATACCTTTCCCCAAGTTCATACTCAGAGTCATGCACCTACTCAATAATTTATTTTAAGTATTTAAGTATTCTAGATGGTTTTGATATATTTTTGGGAGTATTTAATAGTGTACACAGAGCCTTGGTTCGTGATATTGTCATGGCATTTGTCCATTATAAAGATAATGGTGGTTGCTGAGTAACTCTCCCTCTCTCTCTCTACTCCACTGAAAACTCACAAACATACATCAAAAACCCATCTCGAATAACTTCCAACACCTTTCCCCACATTCCTACTCACAGTCATGCACCCACTCAATAAATTTTTTAAGTATTTGGTGATATAGTCTAGATGGTTTTTATATATCTTTGGGAGTATTTGATAAAGTATAAAGAGCCTTGGGTCATGGTATTGTCATAACCTTCTCTCCATTATAAAGATAATGGTGGTTTTCTGAGTTTCTTTCTCTCTACTCCATTAAAAACTCACAAACATACATCAAGAACCCAACTCGAATAACTTCCAACACCTTTCCCCACATTCATACTCACAGTCACACAACAAATTTGAAAAACAAAATCTTTAAACTACTTACAAACTAAATTTAAACTTATCCAACCAACCCCTCACACATCAAAACTACATTCTCACCACATACTTGTGTCCAATTACCATCAATTCACTCATCTATCACCATTCAAAATCATTCGGAGCAGACAGTAGGGCAGGGCTATGCGCCCTCTGAAAATGCTAAGTGCATCTGGCTTAGTTTTCTCTTTTCTTTTTCTCTGCTTCATCAAACACACAACAGTCACAGCCAAACCCATCCAGAATATCTTAAAACTACTTACAAATGATTTTCATTCTAATTCTTAAAGTTTCAACAAATATTGTAAAATGTTAAATGATTTGTAAAAAATTTGAAAAGTTTTTAACAAATTCATATAAAAGTTAAATGAATTTAATTGAGATTCTAAAACTTTTAAAAATAGTTAAACAAATTGAAAAGAAAGTGAAACGAATTTAAGCAAATATTGAAAAAAGTGAAATAATTTTAATCAAAATGCGCTAGAAATTCTAAAAGTCGAAGAAATTCCGAAAAAAGGATTTAGATGAATGCAGCAAAAGAAATTGAAAATAATCCTGGTAAAAACTCTCAATATACAATTTTTACAAAATAACTCGATATTAAACAGTATTAATAAGCCCTAAATGTTAATCTTAAGTCTACTGCCAAAGGTGGTAGCCAATGAGCGAGGCCTGAACCCCCATTCAGGCAAGTGAAGGGCAGAGTGGACCATGGTCAGGTAGCTGAGAGCCCAAGTGGAAAGTCAGGCAAGCGAGGTTGGCAACCACCGCAGGCGGTTAACCAACCAAGCATATGGTAGGCCTAGGCTGGTCTGGACCTTGGTGCTTGGCTAGCCCCTCGTTGTGCCGCGAAGCTCCACCAGGGGTTCCAGCGGCCGGAGGTCGGGTAACACGCAGTGGTGATAAGGAGCAGAGATGATCACCCCATGGTGGTTGGTTGAACAATGAAGAGTGCCACTCCTGTGCATGTATATATAACCCAACACCCCCTCCCCACCCTCCTCAGGGAATCTATACGAATAAGGCAAATAGTTTCATTTGTTAATATAACGTAATTTTACTAAAGAAAATATGATTTCCTTAATGAATTAATTGATGTTAACGCAAAATAACAGAATTAAAAGATTTTTTTAACGAATTAACATGTTTTCTGAGAGGGACGAATACAAATGTTGAATTTCGTGTGATGCAAAGGTTATGATGAATGATTTAGGCAGCAGCGAGAGCTGGTTCTCAATATCTAGAGTGAAGAGCATTTTGCTTTGTCTGTATGCTAAAATCACATTAAACACTCTCACACATTCTTCGTCACAAGAATTACAACAGTGTCCGTTGATCATATTACCTGCTGGTGTGGCTTGTAGACTGTTGAACACCTCGGAGAAAGTTGCAGTATGCCTTGGAGAAGCCTGTTGATTGATGTGGTACATCTAGGAGATAGCTGCAGTACGTCTTTGTGAAATCTGTTGATTGATGTAAACCTCCTAGTGATACACCTCGACACGATCTGACCTCGACAACTGCTGACTTAAGACTTAGAGAAAATTAATTTATTCCTTCTTATAAAGTAAACAGATTCAAAATGGCCACCATTTTACTTTAATTTTGCTTAAAATAGGATCTTTTAGAAAATTTGTTTAAAAAGTGTTGTTTTTGACATTTTACAACTCATCTCAGGCTGGATATGTTATATTTCATTAATATTTTGTTGAAATGTATAAAATATATGTATATTAGTCCAAGTATATGCCTTTCTGATATAAATGGTAGAACAATAATCTTAGTTGTGAGCATGTGTAAATGAAAGTTATTAGAGACATCCTTTATTTTCGCGTCTACAGGCTTTGCGTTTCGTAGAGAAATCTAGATGCAAAAACGTATTTTCTGTTTTATATATTATACATTCGTTTATCATAGCTCCCAAAATCCTGTCGGGATCGAAATGTTTAAAATACTGTTTTTTGTTGAAATATTGGAACTTTACAAGTCAGATACAAATTCTTGTCTGTTTAATTTCCAATGGAACGTGATATTTTTATATGAAATTTATGTAAATTTTCCCAAATATACACACTTCTGCTAATGTTGGATGGGAGCAATAGTAAATGAAAGTTATTAGAGACAGTACATAATTTACACGTATACTGGGATTGGTTTAAAACTTAATGTTTCGTGGAGACTTCAACACGCAAAAAGTATTTTATTTTTTTAGAATCTATACGTTCTTTTAAAATGCTTATCGAATAGCGGTATTTATCAAATACCTTTGATAGCAATTTGTTGGTGCCTGAAAAAGTTTCACTCTAAATTGTTTGGTATCAACTTGTTTGGTAGCATATGTTATTGTGAAAAAACACTGTGTCGAATGGAAAACGTTTTTTAAATACTTAGTTTTAAGTCTTGAGAGCCGATGAGTGTGATCATTGAATAACATAATATTTTTAATAAACAGTTATTTGGAAATATTGGAAGTCAGTTCGTTTAGCTCGTGTTTGCGGGATATTTCTTTGAAATTTGGGTAAAAGTTTTTCATTTTAGATAGTATTTCCTGGAATTAAAATATTTTTCATGTAGTTTGTAGGCATGATGGGTTATGTTTTCATTTTTAATTTAATTTCTAGTATTTGAAATTTCCCCAGTGTGTTAGCTTTGAGCGGCAGTTAGGGTGGTGGCTTTGGTGCCGACATAGCAGCGCCAGCCCTGTCTTGGTGGCGTGATGAATTCAGTTAGGTTTCTAGTCCCTACCGGATGGCTGCGGCAGAGGGGTGGGGTGAATCGGCCAAAATGTTTCCTCCCTGGAGAGGTCACTTCTAAGTGAGCAGCCGGCCTGCGTCCAGGGAGCAGTTATGATGTCTCATACACAATACACCTCCTTTCTCAATTTCGATTTATATATTTATTAATCTCTCGCATGTTCGTATAAGTACTTCAGATATTTTTTAGGTTTCATTAATTGAAACGTTTTTATTATTAATTTACGTGAAATGTGTGCGATAGGCGAAAATTGAGAGTGGCGAGTCGGAGCGACAGAGGCGCGATTCGCCACCGTACAACGAGCTAAACCAATACGTGTCTGTAAGCTTCTGGTCGCAGTGTTCTTAAAACTGTATTGCAACATGGTGCATTTTTTTATTATTTTTAACGTGTGATATAACGAACTGTGTGCGTCGGGTTTTCACAATAGGCGAAAGTTGTGACTGTCGTATGAGCTAACGAAAGCTGCGTTTGTGAAATGGTTATACTTTGCATTTTTATCAAATGCTCGCTTGGGGTAAGTTAGATGATTAATTTCTGATTAGCGTCCGTGTAATTGTATTTTGTTGGGTCTTAGGGGATTGTGCGTTTCGGTGTTAAAAATATTTAATTTTTTGGTCTTGAGAGCTGGTGATGGGCGGAATGAAGTACGTGTTTATATTCATTTTTAGACTCCTGGAGTGCTGATGAGTTTTTGATTGTAAATCGCGTGTTTCTGTTTGCTGGGCCTGTAGTTTGTTTTATTATTTTAATGGTAATTCAATTAGTGGGTTAGCATTTGATAGGGAATTAGTTTTGTGACTACCATATTAATATAAATTTTGTGTTTCATTCGTTACATCTTTTGGTTCTGTCGGTTTAATGATTTTGTGGTTATCGCATGATTAGGGTAATTTTTTATGATTCGTACTTATTTCAGTTGCTTCGCCGAAATAGTTCGTTATTTTTGTGCTATTCGTGATGTACATTTTAATTAGATTAGTAGACTGTCGTTGGGTATTTGAACGTAAATCGTCTCTATTCGATCAGTTGATTTTAATTAAAATTATTTGCTTCGCTTTCCTTGGCAGAAGGAAACATTTACGCCGTATCTGATTTGTGTTCAGTATGCATTCAGAGAGCGAGGTAGACGGAGCTACTCTCGTGTGTTCCATCAGTCAAAAGTGCTCATTCCTCCACAGACATTCGAACTGAACGAATGTGTGCCCCACTCCCATTATTCATAGGCGTACCACTCAGTACACCTTCAGGCATGGAAGCATGAACATAGATGCTCTCCAAACAAAAAAAAAAAGTCCCTTATGCCACTCTTGCACCAACCTCACTTCTTATATACCCAATACACTAGACTTCATTGTTCAGTAGAATATCAAACCTCAGAGAGTGAGGATCGCTCCTCAATTCCATTGTATTTGCTCCCAAAAATAGAAGAATGCGCCTGTCTGGGAATAATGAGTAATTCCTGAGGATCCTTTAAATAATTTTAAAATATTTTTTTTATGATTTTTAAGTATAAAGTTTTCCCAAATTTTTTTTTAGAATTTTGTACCATTTTTGGAATTTTTGAGGAATATTTTGGAAATTTTTAGGGTTTTTTTTGTGGTTTTCGAGGTTAAAGGTCCTCAGGGTCATGGGTCAGGAGAAAAAGGTAAATGACATTCAAGATGGCAATCGGGTAACGTAACAACATGACAACGCCTCAGCTCCTGCGCCGCTAAAACACAGCAAAAACTAACAGAACAAAGAACAGAAACCAGTGAAACACAACAGAATCTAATAGAAACTGCTAGAATTCCACAGAAAACAATAGACTACAGCATAACAGAAAAAAAAAAACAAAATTAAACAGAAACCAATAGAAACCACTACAATACAACACAAACCAACCTATTCCACTAGAAGTCGTTCGTTATACCCAATATGAAACAGTTAAAACCAATAGTTCCAGTGTTTTCTGATAACAGGAACCAACAGAAAACCATTAAATATTCTCTGCTCACTAAATTAGTATACAATAGAAACCACCGGAATCAAATACAAGCTATTGGGTGACCAAGGTAAAACAACAGAACCCATCAAAAATATACTATAACAGGTGTAGTGGAGAGTAAAGGGTGATAAAATAAAACATTATTGTGATGTATGATGATAATAGTGTGAAACATATCACAAGTGTGAATGTACAACTAAATTAAATATTAGCAATTTAATAATATTATGGGTGCCTTTACAGGTGAATATATGGAGAATGTAAAAATCAGTATCATTTTCAAGCGGAAATAAGTAATGATAAGGACCAGTGTTAAACAACATCTTTAAAACTAGCCACCATTCATATGTATTATTCTGAAGAACTAGTTCATCTCAACTAAGCACTCTACATACAAAGAACACAAGACAATTAAAATATTCTACCAATTTTAATAAGACAAAGCAAACTATTTCTACACAAAAACAAATTCTTCCTTAAAACAATATTCTATGATTAAACGAACAAAACGATGATTATATCTACTGCCAGTTATGTAAAATAAATTAGATGAGTTTAGTTTTAATGACTTGAGAAACTATCACTTTTATCCCCAAACATATTCATCTGTATCCATGGTTGTAAAATTATGTGCAATTGTTAATAAATTAATCCTACACTGTTTCTTGGAAATGGTTAATAAATTTAATATGAAAGTGTCCGACCAGTCATAGGCCCTAACCTAGTCCTTTTTAGAATCACGAGACCTTGTCTAATGTCTCTAGCCTCTAAGCATCTGATTAGCTTGTAACTCAATATTGAAATATATTCTAGCTTTCAACCGATACTGCAGGCAAAAAAGGATAATGCATTCTTACATTAATCAGCGACGACTAATAGACTGGAAGTTCTCGATGCATTCGAAGTGCAGGGAAACAGAGATGTTATGAGCAGGATTCAGGTGGACTTCGTGCTCCATCTCGTCGCCATCTGGGCAGAAGTTGTCCTCAGCAGTTGAACAGAACTCCATGCCGACGAGACATCATCATTTTAATCCGTTTGTAGCTCTTCTCCTCCGTCGTGGAAACTATCTCGTCCAGTCGTGCAGCCATCATTCCCGGAACGTTTTAACTTTCACTTCTCAATAAAAAAAATAACGTTCTAGCCAAAAATGTTCCAAACCAGCTGAATGACAAAAACTTCCTCCTAGTAACCATTCCTGAGATTTGAATTTTATATGGCCATAGAACTTGTTTTCCATGTCAAAACGTAGTGTATGAGAAATTTAATAGTAATTCAACAGTTTGTATGTGCGTTGAAAACAAATCAAACAGATAGTTAAAAACACATGGTAGTGTGTGGATAAAATCTGCAGTTCCACACAGATATCTTACGACGAGGTTTTATTCGTGTGATTAGCCTTAATAAAATAAAGTTTTCAACAGAGAACATGTACGGTTGGACATTTTAAGGATACTCTAATTTATGATGGAACAAATAAGATAAAATTAATAACGAGTGAGATGATCAGTGAGGAACAATTGTAAGGGAACTCCTTACACAGAGGTGTCCTATCCATGGCCCACGGGCCGCATGCGGCCCACCATGTCATGTTATGTGGCCCACGCGAGCTTATTTATGTATGGATTTTTTTTTGTGTTTCAAAAGTAAACATTATTTTACAGGAGTCGTTCTTGTATCAGGCGAGTGGTATGTTACATGTGATTAGTAAGTGTTGGCTGGAAACAATCCACATGATCCATTGAGTGTTTACCCCGCATAGGGCAACGTGACCTTGAAGAGTAGCAGCGAGAAACAACAGGTGGCCGAGAAGTCCCCGAACCCTTCCAAGCCACCCCCTTCCCCTTTCTTCCCACGCTAACCATTCTTCCTCGGGTTGCACGTCAGTCTCGCCTCTTATGTGCAGGTGTTCAGTTATAGCTAGTGGCAGTAGTTTTGTCTGTGCAGTTGACTTCCCATTATGATTTGGATGACTGTGGGACTGTAAGCTGTCTACATTAGTAAGATGGTTAGTTTTGTTGAACTGTATTAATAATGTGTAATTACTGGTCATGGCTTCCATGTCGAGTAAGAAAAGGAAAGGTATGACGAATGTAGGACATTTCAAGTGCAGTGGTCGAGCCAATATTTTTTTTACTGAAATGAAGAAGAAACCAGTTTGTTTGATATGCAATGAGGCAGTTTCAGTTTTCAAGGAGTTTAATGTTGAGGGACATTACGACACTAAACATGTACCTGTGTTTGACAAGTTTAAAGGTCAATTTCGTGAAGATAAAGTGTCTGAACTAAAACGTAAACTTTCAGGTCAGCAGTTACTTTTCAAGAATGCATCCTCCCGGTTGGAACAATTGGTCAAAGCTAGCTATGAAGTAGCTGAAATCATCGCGAAAAAATCAAAACCTTTTTCAGATGGCGAATTTGTAGAAGAATGTTTTGAGCGCATTGCTGACCTAATATGTCCTGAGAAAAAAGTCTCAATTTGCTCGAATAAGTTTGTCACGACAGACTGTTGCTGCCTGTATTGATGAGTTAGCCATAGCATAGAGACCGCTTTAATATGAAAAGCTTCCAATTTGGTGTATTATTCACTGGCGCTGGATGAAAGTACTAATGTCAGTGACATAGCCCTATTAGCTTCCTTCGTTTGTGGGATTGATAAATATTTCAATATAACAGAATAAATGGCGGCGTTAAAGCCTCTGAAAGGTACCACAAAAGCTAGTGATTTATTAGAGAAGGTAACTGCAACTTTGAACTGCCTTGCCTTGAAGTATACAAATTTTTCAGGTGTAACGACTGATGGAGCCCCAGCAACGGTAGGGAAACGGGAGGGACTAGTGAAGTTAATTCAAGAAGAGGCAACTAAAAATGGAAATGACTCTGTTATGTAATATCATTGTTTAATTCACCAAGAGAATCTTTGTGCGAAGTACCTGAAGGCTGAAAGAATAATGGCAGTCGCTGTTAAAATAGTGAACTTTATCCGCTCTGAAGGTTTGTACCACAGGCAGTTTCAAGACTTCTTGAACAGCTTGCAGACAGAATTTGAAGATGTTTTTTACTCTTCTGAGGTCCGATGGCTCAGTCGTTGGAAAATGCTTTAAACGAATGTTCGAGCTAAAGGACGAAATACAAATATTCGAGGAAGGAAAAGGTAAAACCAGTGGCGGAATTCAATGAGATGAATGGACGTGTGAATTTGCATTATCAGTGGACATAACTACCCACTTGAACGAACTGAATCCATGCCTCCAAGGTAAAGATCAGTTGATATATTCTATGTTTGTTCACATCAAGGCCTTTGAAAAAAAATTGCATTTTTTGGAATCACAGATATGAAAAAATTACTTTGCACACTTCCCAGCTCTGCAGAATCATACTGTTTCCGACTCTCAAAAATATGCTGAAATTATATCGGAACTTATGGAACAAACTTGACACCAGATTCCAAGACTTCAAGAATAATACTGCAAGTTTCAGCCTCTCTTTGTGTCCATTCTCCATTAGTATCAATGACGTTACAGAAGACCTGCAAATCGAGTTTGTTGATCATCAGTGTGCGTCAGTCTTGAAAGATAAGTTAAACAACTTTTCTTTGTTGAATTTATACAAGAAATACGTCGCACAGGAAACTTATCCTATAATTCACAAACATGCCATTTTAATGACTTCATTATTTGGTGTTGCATATTTGTGTGAACAAGTCTTCTCTAAGTTGAAGCATGTTAAGCGCACGTCAAGATCTCGAATCACAGATGGTCATCTGGAGAGTTCACTGCGAGTTGCAACTTCGTCGATAATGCCTGACATTGGAAAACTTATTGGTCGAAAGCAGTGCCAAGTCTCACATTAACATTTCATTTTATGTGTACAAACAAGTTCTAAATTTTAAGCTTAATTCCTTTCGATGTGGATAGTTTCTGTAATTAGTATTTTGAATGTGATAGAGTAGTGTGTTTTATTAATAAAACTAAATGATTGGTGTTTTATTTTTCTAACTATTTGTTTGAAGTTATGATTTTTAAACTTGCGACCCACGGACGAGTTTTAATTAAAACTCGTTCGCAAAGTTTCGGCACTTTGCACAACAATTTTGGACACCACTGCATTAGAATGACGATTTCACACAACAGAAACCACTGAAATTTCTGTTGGATTTTATTGGTTTTGTTGTAAAATTTTTTTTTTAGGATATAATCATTATGGAAACACTGAGAAGGACTTTAATTAGAATTGAAATATTCATGAGATATTTCGCTCACTGAGAATAATAAGAGTGTTGATGGCGATAGTTTAATTTTGAAAATTATATATATATATATATATGTGTGTGTGTGTGTTGTGTGTGCGTGTGTGTGTGAATAAATTAAACATCATATTCGGTTATTTTATTTTTAGTAAGACCTCCATTCTCATGTACTCTGATATGCCTCTCTGGCATCATGTGACAACATATTAATTATTTATCAGTTTTTGGAGGTTATTTATATATTAAAGATTTAGGGTACGATATTGAAAATATTGATTTAATAGCTAACGATAAAGAAAAATCTATTTAATATACTAAAAAAGATAATGATAGAGAATTAAGATTTTTTAGATACATGTATGTGTATTAGTATAAATATATGTACATCAAAACAGAGCAGTTTTGATGAACATGAAAATATGCCAGATATGAATAGTTAGATCTATTAATTAGGAAGGTGTGAAGACATGGATTCAGAAGAAAAATTTAATGAAAGTAAACTATCATCACACAGTGATATTTATTCAAAATTATATACAAACCATATTTCTGATCAATATAATCACTCAAAAAAGTTTGAAAAACTGTAATTATAAAAATTAATATGGCTATACTAAATTTGTAGTAAATCTATGTTTTCATACTAGCTGCCATATTTAAATCGTTTGGAGATGTTTGTTTAAACACACAAATTAGATCCATCTTGACATTATGAACACCGAGATAATCTTGTGCAATGCAAAAATAAATAAAATATAATTAAGTTAATTAATTAATTTTGATATAATTTGATTTTTGTAAGAGCTATAACAGAAAAAAAAGGACTGTTGTAATGTTGCAAAATACATGATAAAGCAAATAAATAAAAACTTATTATAACAATCTAATACCTTTCTGTATTGATTTTTTTTTAAATTTGAAGTGAACAATATTATTATGTATAATTGTTTCGATTTTCATAACTTTATAATTACTAATTCAAGATTCTATAAGTTTTGTAATATTTTCGATTTAATAAAACGAATGTTTAATATGAAATTTAAATTTGCTTCACTTCTAAAATAACTTAGATATCAGAACCATCATAATTGATTAAATTACCATTTTCGTCGCTTATTTAGAAATCAGAACAATAAATCCTTTGACTGTAGTGTTTTTTATTAGGCTACTCGCTGGTTGAGAGGCACACTGACAGGGCAAGGGCGGCTAGCGAGAGCACATAGCCCGCTGCATTTTTGATATATTAATTATACTGTCATCCTCAACAAGTTGGCTGGATAAGTCGGGTTTCCAGGCAAGAAGAGAACCAGAACGTGCATCGTTGGGACAGTTATAAAGGTGATAAACAAGAGCAAATCTCGGAGAGAGCCGACTTTCAGAGCGAATCTCGTAGAGAACCAACTTTCGGCTTTGGACAACCATGAGAAAAAATGAGTATTTAATTCCTAACTTCACCTCGTAAAGGAATATTTATATTTTGAATTAATCACAGACAAAGTGGCAGTATAGATGTGCATGTCTAACCAAAAACTAGAATCCAGTGATATAAAGGCAGGAGAACATTACACTTCCGGAAATAAAGTGGAGCATCAATGATTTCCTGCCCGAAAGTAGTTTTTCAAGTAGGTTACTTTGCCACCAAAATTCAACAGCCAACTGTAGTTTGTTACAGACACGCGAAATAATAGGTACCGTAGAGCACCACAGAGCAAAGGCAGAGTCTTTAGCACAAATCTGGTGGGAATAACATAGTTTATTTTATGGTAGTATGTGAAATATTTTAATCGGCTTGCAACGAATGTTTAACTATAAAGAATTTGTTCGTTCCGAAATGTTGCTTCATTATCTATTTTTGATGTTTACTTTCTATACAAAAACGTACGTAGCTGACTGAACAGATACCAGTGAGTTTACACTACTCCGTTAAACGACCATTTACATTCCCACTGTTTGACTCTTAAGACCTCGCTGTTAAGAGCAACCCAAATCTCTCCACTCCTCTCCCACTGTAACAAACATAAGTTTTAGGAGTAATTTGGATGCCAGTTGGATAATGATAAGTGATGACACTCACATTTAACTTATAATAATATTATTCGCAATGGAAATTATTATTAGATTAACTCATAATTCATATTGTTTTAAATTTTGCTAACTATAAACTGATAATAAAGTCTATGCATAATATATAAACATGCTTTTTGTTTAATAATATTTAATCAATTATGTTAGTTCTACTTGTTCATATAACTGCTATTTTTGATAGGTCAGTTTTATTTTTTAAATAATAATTATCCCTACCTTTCTATACGAGAGCATACCAATTTCGCATCACTTAGAAAATGTATGAATAAAAACTTATATACTTCACAATTGTCCGTAAAAATTATTTGTAATGTTTGTATTTATCAATATAAACTTTAGTAGGTACTTAAACATATTATTTGTATACATTTAGCACGTTGGTAATTCATTGACCATTAGTCAATAAAACTACTTTTGGCTTCCAAAAACCAGATATGCAGACGCGAGTTACAGATTTGTAGGCGCCAATGAAATTTGAGAAAAAAAAAACACTATTTCGGTGAATTCCTGACCTCGTAAACGGCATTTAAATTCACAAAGTGATTAATTCTAATTCCAGGCCGAGAATCAAAATGCAGAACATTTTCTTCCTAATTCTTGCAAGTAGAATCCCATTGAAACTAAAGTTATTCCGTCGGGAGGAGCCTGCAGATCAAGTTTCAGTTCTCCCTCCCTCCCTTCCTGATCCATCACCAGCAAAGAATAAGAAAAACAAGCCATTTTTGAAAAAAATTTAACACTAGACATGTAAAATTCATATGGCTTCTAGCAAGCAATACAGGAACCTTTTGCATAAACTCATCATGTTTGTGATAGCATCTAATGCTACTAATCACCATCATAATAGTCTACACTTGTAACTCATCCCCATAGCATTTAAATGGATATGATTAAAATTTTCCTATGATTTACTAGGAAAGTTATAGTCAAAGAACTTTTGTTGGTTTGCATTAAATTTTCCACAACACTGAAATTCTATATCAGATAAGAAATTCCAATATAAGATATTATCATTATGTACACATGGATGATACGCGAATTTTCGTGGTTATTGATAGTAAATAATGTAAACACAGTGGATTGATGCTCGTGGTTACTCTGCTGTTTTTAAACGCTTTGCAGACAGTTTGTTACTGTTTACCAAATTTGGCTACAGTTGTCAGAAGGAGGGTAGTTCGGTTTGGTAATGGGAAGTTATTTTTTAATTGTTGCTGCTATGTTCGTGTTTATTTTCGTACAGTTCAATGTTTCGAGCGTTGCGCGTTTTTTGTGGACATTATATTAATTATTTTCAATAAATGAATTGTGTACCAAAAGTCGTAAATTATTATTTCTTTCATGACGGCGCCAACATACTGAGGAATGTCCGTCTCTACATACAGATAGTTCACTATGTCTGTACATTCCGTTTATATTTCTGAGCGAGCTAGAGTAATCACATAGTTTTGAAGTTGCCGCTCAAAGTCTGCCTTCTTTAGTAAATAATGTGCACTTTTGCGCTGGTTGATGGATGTAAACTGTCGGAAACGCCAGTGATCAGCTTGTAACCAATACAGCGGAGGAAAATTCACCTAATATTTTCTGCTCTATCCATGCTGACAGTGCCATCTATAAAATATATGTGAAACTAACTGCAAAAGTAAAAATATTTTCGCTAGAGTCCAGAACTGAATGCGAGGAAACTGCAACAGAAAAAAAATCCTTTCTCAAATCGTTTTAAAATACATATACCTTAATTTCCCACATTCTAAGTTATGTGGTTCTGAATTGTGTGTTTCTACATTAAGATAGTTCTAAGTTGTGTGTTTCTAAGTTGTGATCATTCTAAGATTTTATTTTCTAAGTTACGATGTTTCTAAATTATGTTGTTCTAAGTTGGATGTTTCTAAGTTGTGTGTTTATAAGTTGTGATTGTTCTAAGTTGTGATTTTCTAAGTTACGACATTTCTAATTAATGTGGTTCTAAGTTATGTGTTTCTAAGTAGTGTGTTTCTTATGACTTTCTGAGTTGCAACTGTTCTAAGTTGTGATTTTCTAATTTTGTTTTTGTGTAGTGTGTTGTTTGGGAGCCCTGAAGTGTGTTATGTAGGGAGAAGCCCCTCTGAACCGGAGGTACTTTTGGACTTAAATGAATTGGGGGGGGGGGGGGCGATGAATGTGTGGGCTGCTGGGTGATGAAATCAGAATATGAAGGGGGGCATGCTTATCCTTGGAAACTGGGCACACATGAGGTGGAAACAGTGTAGGATGCTGAAAGTGAAATGCATGAGGAATCTAAGGGGAAGAAAAAGTGATGTGGCAACAAAAGGGGGCGAAGAAAGTGGATGATTAGGGACTACAGTGCTATCAGCCTTGGCTCTGGCCATCGTCACCGGTCCAGGAGTCGATCAGGTTCCTCATCATTCTCTTCCTCCTCGGCGGCGGGTTTCAAGTGCTTCGTGGAAAGTGCGGCGAGGGAAAGAGGTGAATGGTAAAGGGGTGGCAAGTTGGCGAATGAGAGGGTTGATGAGTTGATGGACACAGGAAGTGCGAAAGAGGTCAGTGTTCTCTGCGAGGATGGAGTGAAAGTGTGCGATGTGGGCAGTGGCAAGGACCTGGTGTCGATGAACGGGCAGGAGAAGACGAATGATGAGTTGAAGAGAGCAGAATAAAATATGGTTGGGGGCAGAGGTTTTCGATGGTGATGTGGGACCAATTGGGGCAGACATTGGGGTGAATGGGGACGATGAAGGTGCGGAATACAGTGAGGCGGGTGTCAGGTGGCAGTGCGGGCTTTGGTGGTGATGGAGTCGAGGTTGGGGATGAAGTTGAAATGGGAGTTGAAAATGACGCCAAGGTATCGGTCTTGGAATGACCAGAGGGAATGGCGGTGGCGGAAAGTCGAGGGGGATGGCCCTCGGCAGGGTGGTGGCGAAGAGAAAAGGACGGCTTCGGATTTGGTGTGGTTCAGCTCGATGCCAGGGGTGTGAAGTTGGGTTTGGAGGGAGGTGAGGCCACGGCTGAGGCGATCGCTGAGCATGTGCTCATGGACTGAGGAAGACAAGAGGCAGATATCATCGGCATATTGGATCATATGGGTGGCAGGAGAGATCTTCAGGTCGGCGATGTGAAGTGAGAAGAGGAGGGGGCTCAGGATGCAACCTTGGGGGATGCTGGTAGGAATATGGCGAGGGGCAGAGAGACTGCCCTCAACCCACAGCCGATAGGAGCGACCATTCATGTACGAGCAGAGGAGACAAGTGAGGTGAGGCGGGATGTCCATGGAGGAAAGTCGGGAGATGAGCTGTTGGTGGGGACGGAATCAAAGACCTTGACCAGTTCGAGAGGCACCATGCCCGTGTGTTGGCGTCGGGCACCACGACGCGCCCCACCTGGGCGATGGCATGGGTAGTGGAATGGCAGGCACAGAAACCAAACTGGTGGTTGGGGAGAAGATTGGCGGCAGAAAGGAATTGGCGAGGAGAAAGGGGTGGTAGATGACTTTCTCGGCCAATTTGGACATGTGTGGTTCCCCTAGGCGCATCCAACCTGCACCAGGCACAGCTCCAGAATCAAATACAAATAATTGCCGAGACCATTTATATATAACTTAGCTTCCAAGATTTAATTGTACATTATATATATATTTACAAAACTTCTAATTTTATTTTCAATTCGACACACAGCATAATTGATTACATTTTGTTTCTTGCTATGCAAATTAACGTCTATTGTAAATAACTACTAAATTTAAAAACAAAAAATTTTTTTTTGTAAATAAGTTATATTAAGTTTACAGCTATCTAGACTCTATTTTGTCATTAGTGGAACTTGAAAGTTTTATATGAGACCAAAATCTGCAATGCATGTTCACAGTAAACCTGGCAACACTGTACTTTGATGATCTTTCGACCAAAGTTAGTCTAACTCTCTGGGTTTATGAATATTATATATTTAGTCCACACTTAGTCCGGACTAACCTCAGACCAACTCCGAGTGAGATCATCTCTGGATCATCCTCTGACTATGAATAAGACCCCTAGTGTATAATAAAGTCCTTTTGAGTCACGTGTGCAAATAGAAGTGTGGCACACTAATGTGTTAGTGCAACGTGCTCATTTTTCAAGTGATTTAATAAAATATGTTTCCATCGCCCTTGCGATTCAGTGCAATTACATGTGCTAGTTTTAATAGGGTTTTTACAAGTGCCAATTATGTCGTGCTTTGTTTAGTTAATTTTCTCTGCTTGCAATGCACAACATAAGATTTAAAGAACACTTCGTGCAGCCATGTGATGGGGCACGCAGTAGAGGAGAATGTTGAATATTTTTCACCCATGGTTATTTACGTGCGCCTACATGCAAATTAGAATAAATGATAACTTTCATTTCGGCCAGCATTAGAGCCAATATAATCACTGCCCTTTACAGAATTGTTCATAAGTGGTTTATGAACCACACGTACATATGACTTAGCATAATGTCTGTATGCCGAAAATTGCATTATAAATAACAACTAATTTTTTAAGAGTGTTATTTCAAGGGTTCTTTATTATTGTTCTGTTGTGTATCAAAAACTATCATTTTACAAATAAATGAAAATAAATCCCTACATTTGCAGAGCCGTGCACACCTGCAATGTAACCCCAAATGGGAGGTTATGTTGCCAGCCTGTGGTAAGTAATATGTTTAAGTTTAATATATACATTTTTATTTAGTGATTTTTGAGTGGAAGATGTTATGTTTTCTGTTTCATTTTAACCAAAGGTCCGGTCATTTCATTTATTTAGTAATAAATATTTTGTGTATAAATGGATCATGTGATATGTTGCAGGAGGTGTAACCACTCAGCAGGCAGCCCGCCGCCATGTCTGTCAGTAGCATCTTGAACATCATGTGAGGTGATTATGCATGTGCATCCTCCCTGGGCATTCACCATTTTGTACCAAACCATGTAGTCTTCAATAGTATAATTAAATTTCTGGAACCTTGTTTTTCAGTCTAGGGAGTGAGCCACCTCACATACCGGTCATTTTGAACATGACCAGAGTGTATCGCACATTAATATTCATCTTGGCCTAGCGCCACTTTTGCAGTGTTAGTGGGTTCCCTATTCAACGGAACAACATGTATGTAAGTGTGTCTGGAGAAGGAACAGTGTAATAAATAGTGTTTACTGTGAGACTTCCCCTCTTTATTTTGCTGGCCACTTCATTGCCATTTTACCTGTTTTTCATATGTGTGATTTTAATAAATAATTGTGTCAGAGGAGACCAAAACAGCCTACACTGGAGTGAGTAAGCATTTGGGGGAGGCTTACAGCCCCCACTCGTCTATCATTCATTGTAAAATTTACAACTTGGAAAAATGGCATTGATGAGGGTCCAACACCTTGTGTTAGCACAGGCAATTATTCTATCAGTTGGAACAGCAGCATCAGTCTACTCTCTGTAGCATCCAGAACAGCGGACTACCAGGGGATGCCATGCATGGGCCATCGACATCACAACCGCATATGTATCTCATGCTCGCTGAGCTGGCACCCTTGCCCAGACTTTTCCTTCGTAACCTATGCAAATTTCCATTCCCTCTGGAGTCCACAAAGCCATCCCCTTCAATCGGTGACTAGATTATTCTCTGCATGCGGCCCTTAGTATGGCTACACAGCATGTGTGAAGCTCACAGTAAACTGACCAGGTGGGCATTACTACTACACACATATGGCTTTGTTGTAGAACACATGCCAGAAAACGAAAATAAGTTGGCAGATGAGCTCTCATACTCCTGTAGCACTGAAATTATTGTGAGGGATGATGCAGAGTGGGAAGAGATACTGCCACCGGTTATGCAGAAACCATTTCAGGAAGTAGACATAAATTGGAGTGTGTGCAACTAGAATGAGCATTCACAAAAGACAGGAAAAACACGTGTGCAGTTACAACTCTGTGTGAGCGACCAGCATATCACGTGGGCATACCACTTGCCAGCCACACTATACACCTTCTGCCGATGTGTCAATAATGCCACCCACAAAACACCAGCTAATGTGCTACTGGGACACAACCTGTGCCTGCCAGGCATGGCCCAAGACCTGCAAGTGAATGAGAATGGCAAGCCCACCAGTAGTGATATTCGACACAGACAATGCCATCAACGACTGCATGACATGCAACAGCACCAGGCGCAGTATGCCGAGATATAGCTGCCCATTACAACGCAGCCACCAGCAGCATTAAAAGCAGGTCAGATTATCTACCTGCAAGCTCACCAGTAATCCTTTGCTCACAAGGATTTTTGCACAGAATTTGCGGCCAAGTGGAGTGAGCCACACCGTATCATCGAGAGTCATGGATCAACCACTTACTCGCTCACACTTGGGAGGAGAACGGTCAGAGTGCATTGGGACGACATCCAGCTCGCATCGGGTGATGTCAACTAAGTCGCACTCGACACCTTGCAGCCTGACGACGGCGATGTAAGTGACGAGCTTCCCCAAGTGGCAGGAGGAGAAACAGGTGTATCAGCAACTCCAGCATAAGAGTCCGCAGCATACCAGCAGTTGCGAGAGAAATATGAGGTAACAGCCCTGGTGAGCCAGGATGGAGACATTACTGCCGAGCACCCAAAGGGGTTACTGAGGAAGAAGTTGTGTCAACACCTCAACCGAACATGCCACCAGCTGGGGCAGAAAGCCCAGAGTCGGCTAGCACACCAGCACCTTACAGGGAACATCCGATGTTTGGTCCAGGTGCCATTGACAGCGTGGCACCCACAAGCGCCGCAGTGCGATCACCAGCAGACACAGGTGCCAGTACTTTAATGGCAGATCCACCTGCTGACATCATGATGCCTGCCATTGTGACACCATTACCAACAGAGCTATCCACCTCACCGACATCGCCTGCACCAGGTGACATCCAGGCGCCCCTTCTGTAAATTCGGTGGTGCCAAGGTGATTTTCCAGAATATCCACCACTGGCAAGAGGGTGGATGTTAAGAGCAGGAAGAGAGCAAGAGTGCCCTGTCACTGGCCAGGCAGACACCAGCACATGACCACCACCCCTTGGTCACTGCCAGCCCTGGTAGCTCCCAGTGACAGTGGGGTCGATACGAAACGAGCAGTGAAGCAGGAGCAGGCAGTGACATTGGGAACAAAGGCAGTGAGTCAGTTGGCTCATTCTGCCTCTGCCAGTCACATCAGCGGGCACAACCACCACATGTGTGCCTCACATGTGGAAATGCCCCAGCACTCTGTGCTACAGCAGGCCACTTACAGAATCAGCAACAGTCGCAGCCTCAATAACACACACCCTTGCCAAGGAGTTGGTTTGCCCTGCAGCCAACGAGGCAGGTAAGAGAGCTCACCTGTGGCAGGTAACAGCAACCGACCAGCAAATCGTCTCCGGGAGGGAGGTTACATGCCGCTGCATTCTACCAGCATGTGTTCTGAAAGTGTATCTCTGCATTAGTGTGTGCTTTCAGTGCATGACATATGTTAACACTCGTGTGCCATGTTGTGCAGGATAGTGTACTCCAGTGCTTCATGAGTGAAAGTGAATGCAATAGGGCAATTAAAAAGGGATTCATGTCGATTTCCATGTTAACCCTTATACAGGATACATTAAAAACATCGCATAAAAAGTCCTTGATTAAGTGTTATGGTTTTAAAGTATTTGAGTGTTTGTTATTTTTAACATTATATGTTTCATCCACTTTTTTTTTCCACAAAGGTTAAATGTTATGTTACACATTAAAAATAATCTTAATTATTTGGTGTGTTACAAAGTGTAAGTGCTTTATGTTTATTATAATTTATGCAGAAGTAGGCCAGCAAGTAGTTCCATGTGGCCTGCCTGCCCGCCAAGCCAGCCGGTGTTCCACACAGAGGTTTTTAGTCGCTGTTTAGCATCTCGAGGTTGTTGGTCACATGTGTTTACGCTCCACATCTCGGTGCTCTGGACGGCTCACAACTTTTGTTCACCAGTTATTTTTATCAGCAATAGTGTAATATTTTAGTAACCTTTTACTTTTAGCCACCCTGAGACACCACACCTCGCCTTCCCCAGTGTTTGCATTATCTGGGGAAGTTTAATTTAGAATAATAAGTGTTCATGGCATTCACACTATTTTTACAGAGTAACCTCGGTCGGCAGGTTTCAAGCCCGACGACCACTGTAAGTGACTTGCCAGAGAAGCACGAAGTTTATGAAGAGTAAGATAATGTTGAATGGAACTTCATATATTTAATGTTTGTCTGGCCTTCGAGCATTTTATTATGCAGGTCCTCGCCATTTCCGGCCAAAACCTCAAATGTGTATCCTAAGTGTTTTCATTGTGTTTTTCAGTGTTAAATGTCACTGCACTGTTGTTCTTATGGTTAGGGGTGTGTTGTCAGCCCAAATAGGCCAGAGTGTAACCAGTACATAAGTTTGTAATTTATTAATAGAAGTACCAGATTTCCCGCCAAGAGGATTACTTTTGTAACTGATCATCTTAACAGCAATAAAATTGTAATTCATCTGGAACATATTTCTCTAGCTTTATCGAGTACCCCGAGTACAACTCTGACCCGATCTTAAGCCCAGTCCATCCAGGATAAAGGTTATGAGGACATGAATAAAAATGCAGTAGGATATCATGGGAGGTGCCAGTGCTCAGTCGAGCATGATAATTATGTGGGTCGTGTGGCCCATGCTTAAGTGGCATCCACGATGTCACCACATTTCAGGTAGCTGCTGCAAATGATGTTGTTTCACTATATCTAAGAATGTCTGGTCTGGTGGGAGATATTGGAGCTTCGCCTACATGCTCATACATACTCCTGGTGAGAAGTGTTTCGGGTCATTCTCACGCTCATAATTTGTATGTCATGTTGACGTGTGCCGAGCTCCCTCACCCCTTAGACTGTTTGCTCACAGTGTACAGCAACATCGCAGCAGATAGCCATACTCTAACATGCGAAGTAGTGCATCTGTGACCATGATACGTAAGTGCACTCGAGTGGCCATCATCATTTGCAACAATCAGTAACTACAATAGACTATTTTAATTGCTAGAAATATTTCGTTTCTGCCCCCCAGGACACCACCTCTCCCCTAACCCAGTTTTGCATAGCCTGGGGAAGTTTCAAGCCCAGAAAGTCACGCAAGGGCCTTTGCGCAATTATTCAGTTCTACTGTCACCGACCAGTATATGTACAGCTTGTTTGAATTAAGTGTTTCCCTAGAGGAAAAGGTAACCCAGGGCCTAATAAAAGTCAGAACTGAGAAATGTGTGTTTTTATTCAATTAAGCCACAAGGTACTTCAGTACTTCAGGACTTTGCAACATAATATGTGGGCATCTGAGTAGCCCTGATAACTCACTGTATAGGATGCCATTAGATATTAATTATTCTACAGAGGAGTCCACGTATCCCTTGTGCTCGTTTGTTCCATCGCAGATGCATAAACCACACATTAACACTCGACTAATCGACATTAGGTCGCGGTCTCGAACAGTGCAGGTCAACAAGAATGGCATTACACTTTTCTTGCCGCCTTTAACTCGTGGCCATGGGTCATAATATTTAACATTCACCACAAGAGGTAACTCTCATGATGAATGGATATGTGACTTAAACGAGTGTGTCCCATGAAGCCATGACCGTTAGACGCAACAGCCATTGGAGGGAACACTGGGGTAAGTGGCGCCGCTTATTCCCACAGCTTTCTAATGTGCATGATGTCGACGGACTCCATGGCCGAATCCGGAGTGCGACGTGGCGCCGAGTAAGTTCAAAAGACGGGGAGTCAAATTCTCACTGGAAGTGTGGAGTGGCAAGTGGTTCCCTAGCAGCATTAATAAATAGGAACTTTTTTTTAGCATAATTCACAGTTATTACACCATAACTCACTAGGGAAACTGCTCGCTCCAGCATAGAGAGTCGATAAGATTCCATAGAAAACAGGGTGTAACGCTGCCCTTAGTTACGAAATCCGTGTGTCGCCACATCTATACACATTCCTGAAATTAATTACATAACGACACACACTGATTATAAAATGATAATTATAAGAGTGTACATGTAATCATCTATCGAGAATCAACCACCTGAGGCATCATTTCAATAAATGCCACCCTTCAAGTGTGGTGACATTCTCGTGATGTCACATTCTTAACCATATCTGGGGCTCCAGCATTCATGAGTATGTCACCAATGTGTTTTAGTTTAGCAATCTTAATTATGTACAACATCAATTTCACTTATCATGTTATTCATAAACTTCAGTTTTTTTTTCATGTCTTAATTTTGGTGCCAGATTCGCCAGACGTGTGGCGAAACCAACGTTAAGTCGTTAGTCAGACTTCAGCACTCCAGACAACCAGCAGGGCAGATGGTAAGCTTCGCGTACCCCCGTCGACAATTAAATATAGGCTGCATTTTATTTCATATCTATAGTTAACATAATTCAAGAACCTTTTAGCACTTTTCATTTATCTGAGAAGAGGTCTCCCTGCCTCCTGACGTAACATACCAGGACTTCATATATGGAACGCATTTCACATAATTACAATCTCAGGCCCATGCCTTATTTTCCAGCAGTAGTGACCACCCGCACGTCCAGAGTAGAGGGTCCGCTTAACTACAGTACTCATTCACAAGTGCAGTAACATGCTTTTGTACCTAATTAGTAATAAAAGTGATACCATAATTAGACGTGTTTTATGGCATTTAACTCTCCTGAGTTCATTGGGTACTGCGTCCTAATAGCAGCTTTCAAATTTGCAAGTATATTTTAGTGTGTTTTGCATTAACGGGGTCAACCTCCCTTAAGCAGGGTAAACTCAGTGGTAATATAGGCATGCAAAGTGGCCGACAGCTTCGCCCACAGTCAATATTTTAACTTTATGTAATATAATGGATATATGCACTCAGCTGTCCTTTTTATTGACCGCATTTCCAGTACCGCCATAGGTCGTCGGCCGTATGACCCCCATCAACAATCGTTCTCTATACCGAACATGACGCCGGCCACATAATCTGTCCCTGTTCACCACCTGCTCTCAGGCGGGACATGTACTCACTACCAGCACCTCTGGAGGCGCAGCACATCACAGCACAGATGAAAGTATTGCTACCAATGGTCGTCGGCCGCAAGATCTTGAGGAAGAAGAGTTTGTTCTACCTACTCAACATGGCATTATGTCTGTATAATGACTGGAGCCCTGGGTAGTAACACCTATGTCCCACCAAATACCTCATTCCAGACTTTTCCACTCTTCAAAACTCTAATTACTCAAAATCATTCAACCCCACAGCATTAAAATTGCGCCCAAAGTTGTGACCTATCCTGTCAGCATAATTTCCTGACTTCAAAAATCGCAACATTTTTCTGCAAAATTTATCCTCAAATTTTTTTTACAATTTTCAAATTCCCACTAAACATTTCCCCCCTGAATTTCCCACTACCCACAATGAGGAAGGTAACAAGGACAGCACCACTGGATGTAAGCAGCATTGGGATGCCTTCTAGATGTCTGCAAGACGTCATAAAAGTTGACACATGGACAGCAAAGAAAAGCATGTGGAAAGCAGTGAGTGCCTGCCATTGCTGCACGAAGCGAGCATGTGGACAGAATAATGGCCATTTTAGGACAGTGTGACGTCACAGCAGCAGGACAAAGGACTGGAATGAATCGCCGCATTTACCTCCTCTACCTGCGTCACACCACGCGAAGGAGGAGCTAGGGAAACAAAGAAGAGGAGAAACGACGGGCAGAAAGTTCCTCCTCTTTCTCCTATGCTATCAGCACACTGGCGACCAGCTGAGCACACGTGCCACACCATGATCAGCTGAGTGCACACCATGCATTGACCCCTGTGCCATGCCAAGCGGAGACAACTGCGATGCGATACACCCATACTGTGGCATGCACTACCGCGCATCCGTGAGCACATATGGTCTGTTTTCATAACAGACCGTAGCTAGCCGGACAGAATATAGTGCACCAGCACTACTTTGTCCGCATTGTTTATGTCTCATTCCTCAGGACTTCATCACGAAATATGAGTTTGGCAATAACTTCTGCCGATGCCGACGTCAGTCTAGCCAATCAAGCAACTGCACCGCAAACAGCCGTGATCAACCAGTGAAACAGGAAAATGAACAGTTCTACCAAACAACCATAAATATTACGGAAAATAACATGCAATAAAATTCATCAGAAATAGCAAGAGCGAGTTGGTGCAAATGTAATTTCAGGACTGCCAACAGTGCATGTCAACAATCTGTCCCTGATTTGTTGATAGTATCAGAAAGTGATTTCCAACAAAATTTGGCCCATCACAGATTCCATAAACAAAAACAACTTGCAGCAATTGGACAGCAACAAGTGTCAGAACCAATGTCATGACGAACACAGCGAAGCAGACAGGGCACACAGTCAGCACTGGCATGAGTTTTGGCAGCTGCCGCACACTTGTCAAAGGCGAGAAGCGAGCTGTTATGGCTCAGCATGCGACAACTTTCCACCGTTCCCACTTCGGCAGCTGTAAACACCGAGCCATGTGGTCTCCCGGATCGATATCAGCTGCCGTGCCATGGCAGTGCATGCCTGAGCTTAACAGCGGACTAAGACTCACCTTGCTTCGCGGCACCGCAGCAGACTCCAGGATGCCAGTGCCAACTTTGTGCCTGCCTCATCCCTGCAGATACTGCACTACAATGCTGTACCACTGGCACAGTTGATGCTATAAACAGCCCCGAGTAACCTTCAAGACCATTGGGTATACAGGGATGCAGCATAACTAGGTTAGTGATAATGCAACCATCCAAGATGTCCCCCAGTCATCGTGGACCAAGTGCTTCTGTTGTTCTGTATTCGAAATCCAGAAAATGTAAACTATGTACTAAAGTACTACAGGTGACTCTGCCTGGTTATAATAGTCTTTAAGGGGAACAGGGCTTGCCGAATATAAAATATGGGAATATCTTTAAACCTCCTTAATATAACTCTGTAATACTCACAAGAGAACAACACTTTACAACATAAATTATTAAATTCAAACAGGAGAGCAATTACTTTATATTAATAATAACTGTGATTCAAGGCCACTCTGTTAATTATATACTAAATGCCCATCCGACATTTCCCTAGAACTAATTCACCTTGTACGATGCCAATGGCTACATCCTTCGATGTATCACAATGGCGGTTCAGCACTCCCCTCTTGTTGTCGTTCGTGAGTTCGTCCACTGGCTGACGTCCAGCAGACATCGGGCCTCGCAACGAGCCTCACTCTGACCTATATTCTTGTTCGTTTAGAGACTCTCCAACTGTTTATAATTCCCGCTTGATGCAAACCTTTGTATCCTGTTTTCCCACTTTGTGTAATGTAGGGTTCATGCATGGGCGTTAGCCAAGGATGGGTTCAGCCCATTTCATAACCCCCCATGATTCAAGAAGAGCTGGTCCCCAGCTCTGGAACTGATCCTTGGTGATGTGGTACAGCGTAGTTGGCGTGAATGTGATCGTCTGTTTCCCGACAGCAGGAAAATGGTAGGGTTGTATGTAACCTTTTTCAACAAAGTCAGGAAGAGAATGAAGGAAGAGGTGATGAAGCAAGGCAGTAGGGGTAGGGAGCTGCCTTGCCTTCATTCTTGCGCGAAAAAGTATTACAGATAGTGTGTGAGGCCTGCCGGTTGTGTGTACGACAGCAGCCTGGCTTTCATGAAGTTGCTCGGCCATTACCATGGCTGTGAACTTGGCTAATAGTGTGAGGGGTGTACAAGCTATCTCGAGGTAGATGCAGCAATGCAAACGAATTGCGGTCGCGAACGCATGCAGCCCGCTTGATTCCTACCTACTTAAGTGGCATTATGAGTAAATGCAATAAACTTTTAATAAACCCATTAGAAAGGTAATTAAGGAATTCAACAAAATTTACAATAAAAGTTGTTTACTTTAGTGGTTTGAATGTTAAAAAATCTTCTCCCAGAACATTAGGTATTAATTATATAAAAAATGACACATTTAGGGCAAGTTTCACTAATGAAGATTAACTTTTCAGAATGTTGAGATAATTTTATCCAGATGAGGGGTTTAACTTCGATTTTAATCTCGATAATGTTGAGCGCGTTTCACCACATTTAATCTCAGTAAAGAATATCTCGTTAAAATTATCTAGATATTCTGACATAATTGAGATTATCTGTTGGTAAACATTAGAGATTTTGCTACGAGCTGGTACAGAGAAATCATTTTGAGAAAGTATGGCAAGTCGGGAAGGCATTATGGTCGTAAGGAAACCGAGAAACAGAACTTTTTCATCCAATGAAAAACACATTTTGTTAGAATTAGTTAGAGGACAATTCAATATCATTGAAAATAAACGAACTGATGCTGTGATACAACAAAATAAGGCAAAACAGTGGCGAACAATTGCGAATAGTTTCAATTGTACATATCGTGATCACTACAGGACAGAAGACAACTTGAAGGTGGTGTGGGATAACCTAAAAAAACATAGGGGCGAAACCTATGTAGACGAAAATGTCCATGATAAGGGGTCGATATCGAAGTGTGTTCTGCCCTCAAAACAGCCAGCCAAGATCACTGTATTCTGCCACCAGTAAAGCCAGTGGAATGTCAGTCCAGTGGAGACTCAGTTATCATAAACACAGCTCAGATGAGTTACCCTGAAAATGCTTCAGATAACAGCTATGCCTCGACTGGGTCCGATGGTTGGAGGACAGTCTCTGCAAGCCATGTGAGAAACTGTATGGCAACATCTTCCTGGACTAATAAACGACGACCAGCAATGCATTCAAACAAAAAAAGCTGAATTAAGTACCTGGCATAGAGCAAAAATTGAGTTATCAAAAAGTTTGAAATTTAAGAAAATGAGGCAATGAAAGAGTTACGTAAAATAAAGTTACAACAGGAGCAAGAAATAACTAAATGGGAGAAGATTCAAACAGAGCTCTTAACTTAGCAGATCCTAAAGCTAAAGACAGAAGTAAGTAACTAATGTGCTATCTGTTGTGGTTTAGTTCACAACATATGTTTTTGAGTAGAGTATATTCACAGTCATTTTCAATTTAAAACACTACTGGTGTTTGTCACATTCTTGATTTGAATTAGGCCTACAAAAGTAACTGGTTTATTTTAATATATAACTAATGTTAATGCAGAATAGTTGTAAAAGAAAATAATAAAACGATATAGCTCCATGACATCCTCGTGGGAGACGAGCTACCTGAGCAAGCATGAAGGGAGGAAAGTACATCAGTACCTCGAGTATTAAGGGGTATTGAGGGTGTAGAACACAGAGGATGGAGCACTTACCCAAGTCTCTATGATGGCAAAGTGCATACAAGCGCTATCGTTGATAATACAGCACCCATTCCAGTGGCAGTACTTCTGCATTGGATGCCCACAGCAGGTACACTAGCAAGTAGGGAGGAAGATGCCGCAAGAGAACAGGAAAAAGCAGGAGAAAACACTGCAAGTGGACAGGAGGAAGGAGTTAGTCTGGGTCACGCCTGAGAATGGCAGCATGATGCAAGCATAGAAGAGGACAACAAGAAGAGGAGGAACAGCAGGAACAGGCGAGGTGATACGAGTAGCAGCATCAACGATGGTAGGAGTGAAAGCAACGGGTAAGTTACTTAATTTTGCTTCCCCAGGACATCACGGCAGGTTCACCTGCTTCAGCAGTGCCGCCAATGTGAATGTGCTTCGGCCACCCACAGCATAGTTTGCTGCAGACATGCTGGACCACCGGGAGGAGGTATGGCTCAGCATGGAAGGGCGTACAACCTAGGCCCTCGGAGGACCCAGAGGATACCTGAGTGCTGCAGGTAGAGGCACCGGACAACAAATGGCCTCAGAAAAGGAGGGGGGGGGGGGGTTGACGTGTGTGGTTTCCCACCTTAGACCGTTTGACACGCCGGCCACTCCCCAGCGCAGCACGCATGCACACTCGACGATTGATCGGCTGCGAGTAGTGTCAGTGTCGTGTGAGTCCAGGAGTGGACACGCAAGGGCAGGATAGGGCAAGTGTAGTTCAGTGCAAAGAAGGGTAGCACCACGTGCGTTTAGCAGCCCGAGAGCAGGCGGAGTGATACACAAACACGTCTTATTGTACCAAAAGCGTTATAACAATTTTGCGGGAATATTTCTCCACACATGATGAGAACACATGACCAGCAAATAAAGTAAAAGATGCCTAGAAATCCTTATACCCCAGTGCTACTGTTTTGCAGTGTTGTTGTGTTTTTTTAATAAATGTTTATTTTCACCGCCACCAGTATTTCGTCCATTCCATTTCACTCTAATTGTAAGGTAAGCCTCAGAGTAATTATATGACTTGTATTTCCAGTGTTTAATATTGTTTGTAACATGAAAAAAATTTTCTTCTGCGTGTGCAATTTGATCTGCAAGAAGATCCCTCCACGGCACGTGGGCCCACATCCGCTAGCCCTTGTGCCATGGTGGGAAGTTAGTCTGCAAGCTATACCCAGAGGGAGAGGACCATGTGAAATCATGCTTGCTGTTTACCCACACGGAAGGCATTAATCCTTCATCACCGGTAACTTCTTTACAATAGCTTACTTAGTCAAGACCCTTTTTGTTTTCTGTCATCCGGGATACTCCCTCTTGCCTCGCCAGGAATTGCATCGCCTGAAAAGTTCGTAAATTTATCAGCAGTCTTAATACCATACCAACATTGTGATTTTATTACCATGTAGTCTTTGCCACAGGCTGAAAGCATGCAACTGTGTTAGCTGTTTTCCTGGAGGGTTCATTATAGTGTCCAAATAAAACAGCATGAAATGACGAGTGCTTTTCATTTGGTTGGCGAAAGGCATTTCAGGGCACAAACCCTTATACCCCACCATTTTATTCTGCAAGTACTTATGTACATTTTAAGAGTAACTATTTGTTTTCATGTGTGCAGCAACATATTTAAAAGTATCGTGTTTAACATTTATGGACGTGTATTTGTCCCTAACAATCATGTGTAGGGAGTCTGATTATGCCGATTCAATTTGTCAATAATTGGCAACATCACGCGGTGATTGGGCTGCCCGAAGAGCCCCTCGTTTAACAAACAACTAGGCCTCCGCATCAGGTGAACAGCAAGACCATCGCAGGAACGTTTGGCCAGATGATCGGCCCCCAGCATCCCGAGGTAACAAGGACTCAGCCATACCGCAACAGCATCAGTGACGCAGCCACAGCGACATCTGGGACCTACTGAGTATATAATTCCAAACATATCTTTCCAAATTTTGTTCACTGCATTTGTAAATTCCCAATAAACTCCTTTCCAAGCCATGACAGCCATCAAAATTGACTTGACAATGTGAGACCAAGTCGTTACTGCTTCTTTTCCATAATTTTACCCCATCTCGTCCAGTCAACCCACATCATAGCACTACTGACCGGTGTATACATGGCGTGTTTGTAATAAATTTTTCCCTAAAAGAAAATGTGGCACAGTGCCTAATAAAAGTCACAATGGAGAATTGTGTGTTTTTATTCGGGTAAGCAGTAAGGCGTTTCATGGTATGGGCGCTTACAATTCCCACTAAAATGCATGTGTGTAGAAACTTTCATTTATATTATTATTGCAAATGTTTTCAGGACTTTACAACGAAATATATGGGCATGTGAATAGCCTCGATAATTCACAGTGTGGTACGCACATCATTGATTCATCATGATTGATTCTACACAGGAGTGATGTAGCACAAATGAAAGAATTGCTGCAGATGATCGTTAGCTACACGATCCTGAGGAATAAGAGTCTGCTCTACCAACTCATCATGGCTTTATATCTGGATAATGCCTGGCGCTTCGGGAAATAACACCTATTCCACATCGAATACCTCATTCCAGACTCCACAATTCTTCAAAACTCAAATTACTCAAAATCATCCTACACCACAGCTTCAACATGTAGCATTTAAGTTATACATCCGAGATTCAGCTGTAATAAATGAAATGAGGCGATTCAAAACAACCTTGTTTATTTACCTTAGATCCTCATGCAACACACTGGCAAACAAATACTCTATTTGAGCAAGGAGTACTCTACAACTTCAAAAATTGCATTAGGCCTATATAATGTTTACAGAAAAGTTATGTCCTGGTAATGTACAAATAAACCGTGCACAAAGTGGCTCACTCCCTGGACTAGAAATGATACAAAAATTCCTGATTTAAATAACCCAGCAAACACAACCTGTCTGCAAAGTGTCGGCAAATTGTCGGCCTGATAACTGTACTGTCGGCAACTGTCGTTTCAATGCCAGAATATAACCATCTGATAACTGAGTGACGTCTTCTTTGAGACAGTATGGTAGCCGTTAGAAAAAAGACAACGGCCCACTGTATTTTTTTGAATAACCGATGGATATCACCTAAATAATGCCGGTGTGATATCTCACAGCCAACATGTCACCAATAGCAAAAATTATATTCTGGTCATATTCCTAAATAGTATCTTTGTTTTTCCGGTACGCTGCCATCATCTTAATTATTCCGGCCCACTAACGTTTTGAATACATGGCTCTTTATCACAAGAAAGATACAAATATGATGTATTTTCGCCGAAAACTGTTGGAAAGGGTTTTTTTTGAATAGGTAAGATGTTAGCTTGCTGTTAATGGCATTATGTCTTTTTTTGAGACATGTTACCATTAGCATGATTTTTCATGATTATGTATGTGTCACGTGGTAGCCCACTGCATTTTTTACTTTGAAATTTTTTTTCATTTGTATAACCATCCAACAGATATGTTAAAAACTAATAGAATCTATTTTGTTTGCAAGCCGGTGAAGAAACAAAGAAACTCTTTTTAAATAATCAGGGTTTTAAAATTATTTAATATAATGTCATGGAATTTATACAATCATTTATAATAATTTGTGTCATGATAAATTTGAAATTACTGGAGAGTATCAGCAGCTTACCCTGTGATATGAAGGTTAGCATGCTGGACTGTAAACTCAAGAACCTTGAAGTTCAAATCTTGCACTCTGCAGGAGAAAGGTTTCCCTATCATATAATGTGTTGGGAAGTAAATGAAATGAATATATGTGAAGAGGAAATAACAATTACTAAATTTTTAATCGAAAAGTTATGGTTTTTTTTATGGTTATTCTGCTTTTTCTGGACATCATGTCGCTGCAGGCCTGGCATCGTAACAATATCCATCTGTCGCACGCCCAGCATATTGCCATCATCCAGCCACTGTAGGCCTGACATCTTGCTGCCATCCAGCCTCCGCAGGCCTGGCATCTTGTCGCCAACCATCCGCCCCAGGCACAACGTCTTGCCGCCATCCAGCCACCACAGGCCAAGCGTCTTGCCGCCATCCAGCCGCCACAGGCTTGGCATCTTACTATCATCCAACAGCTTCAGATTCCGAAATTTGTCCGCTATCTTTTACCGGCCCTATTCTACCCTATACTTTCGTGTATGTTGGGCCAGAATACATAATGCTGTCAGTGGTAAGGTGTATTTTTGACACTGTTGACAAACAGTCAGCCGCCAGTCCATATTTCCATGGGGCTGCTTCCATAAATAAAACAATGGGCCGACTACCTTTTACTGGCCCTATTCCGGCCCGTATTTTTCGTGTTTGTTGGGAAATTACTATTGATATGTTAAATTGTGTGTCTAGATGATGCATGTCTGGGGAGGACAAACGCATGTCCACTCTGTGATGCAACAAGGACGCTACTGCCACAGGGTTGGCGCAGTTCCCCTTGAGTGGCTGCACCTTCCCATGTGATCATGAAAAAACACATATATTAAAAGTGACGATTATAATGAACGAAATGACCAATGGCTGTGCTGTAGAAATGTGGCAAGACAAATGAAAAACCCTTCTTATGCTGGATTTACATTGGTGTGACAGGTACGACATGACAGAAGTAATGCTTCACCCTATCACAGATGTGTATTTTGTGTCGTCAACGCGACAGAAATCTCGGGCGTGACTGATTTTCTGAATAGAAATAATCTCTACTTTTATCGCATCGCGGATGCGACAAGCATCAATAAACAAGTGTAATTTCTTGTTGTAAGAGTAGTGGCAGCGGTAAGTTGGTCACATATGCGATAAGATGCGAATATATTATTTTGTTTGTTTTGTCGGAATATTTTATCTGTAGTTAAATATTTCTAATTTGCTTTCTTTAACCATAGTTGGTTGTATGTACCGCTATAGTATATTTTCTGGAGTGAAATGTAATATTAATTGACACGTGTTTAACGTTTCTGAAAACTGTGGTTTCCCGAAACATGCACTGTGTTGATTTTACTAAATGATTCTGTAAATAAGTTATCTGAAGCTAGTGACGAACAAACGTGGTTTAAGTGAAGTGAGGATTTCCATAGTAAAACACATGCTCAAAGGATTACGAATTTTACAAACAGTGCCTGAAAAAAATGCACTTTCCACATCTGTAGTGTGTAAATAATTTTTTGTTTACCTATTTCATAAATACAAAAAGTGTAAGGCTAATTTCGGACCAAGTGTGTGTGTGTGTGTGTGTGTGTGTGTTTACATTGCTGCATCTGTATAAATTTAAACAGCGGCATATGTATCATGTTTTTGGTGTTTTTATTGAAGTTGAAATTTTCGAAGTTACAATAATTTGAATGTTATTTCCATACAAGCAAAATATTCCACAGCTCCATCAAAATATCATGCAACTCAAAATTCCACTGCTATCTCATGAAAGACTTAAAACTGAAGCCCCCATCTCCTTACTGTTTCGTTTTCCCCTTCGAAATATAATAAACAGAACCCATACGAACATAACTCGGCTAAAGTCAAAAACAGGCTGGAATGAAAACCTATCTATTATATCCTACATTGATATTGTTAAACCCATACAATTTTTCTAACTGGAAAACTATAAAACATAAATATTCATGTGGCTGTTTTCACAGAGGTTGGTTGTGTTTTTAGTTGTTCTTCTTTATTCCTTCTCGCAGATACAGAGATGGCCTTCTTAAATATTCGTATTTTCAGCCATGAGTGGTCAAAATAATGTTTTTTGTATCATGTCGCTATACAGTCCTACATTACGATCACAAAATACAGCCATGTCACACCTGCTGCACCCATGTAAAGCCAGAATTAAATGAAATAAAATTATTTCATAAGAAATATTAAATATATATTAGTCAAGCCTCTCTGAAACTGCCTTGCCTTTTGCCTTTGACTTGTGAAAAATACCTGATGTTACACTTTTAATTGAGCTGTTATTAGCATGTACCTTTTTATTTCTATTATTTAAATTTACAGGAACTTTATACAACGCATCTTAAAAATATACAAAACACACTTATTATCCAATTGTACAAACATTGGTTATGCCATCACGTGATCACTTTTACAACTGCATCTTATAGACTAATGACATCATAACCTCAAACTCCCATGGCTTTCTTCTAGCCATGGTACGAGAAAATACTATACAATACTGGTTTTTAAGATGAAAAGCTGAACACTCAAATAAATACAAACATGCAAACACTATGACCATTCTAAAATTTACTGCAACCATTATACTGCTCTGAAGAGTTATTTACTTTGGTGTGCATTGTGACATGTATCTTTTTGGTTAAGTGCAAATGACACATAGATCACTCGTTAGCACATATTAACATTAGGACACTTTTAAAAACTATAATAAAACGTGTTACACATCCAGAGGTGATGGTGGTGTGTACGTGTCCCACCTGAGAGCAAGTGGGGAACAGGAACTGATGATGTGCCGAGAGCCACGTTCGGTCTGAAAAGAACGATTGTTGGTTGGGGGTTGTAAAGCCGATGGCCTATGGCGACTCTGGAAGGAGAGCTGAGTTAATTTGTCTGTTATATTACATAAAGGTAAAATACTGCCTGTGAGCGAAGCTACCTGCAATTAGCACACCTATATTACCACTTAATTTGCCTTGCTTGAGGGAGGCAGGCCCAGTAAAAGCAAAATATACACTGAAATATAGTTGTAAATTTGAAGCCTGCTATTAGAGTGCAGTACCCGATGAACACAGGAGCGTTAAGTGCAATAATACACGTATAATTATGGTATCGCTGTTTTAACACTGTAAAGTTACAACGGAATGTTACTGCACTTGTTAATGCATACCATAGTTAAGCGGACCCGGCACACTGGACCTGACGGTGGTCGCTACTGCTGAAAAATAAGGTTAAGGTGTAGGCCTTAGATTATAATTACGTGAAAGGCATCCCGCACGTGAAATCCTGCTATGTTATGCTAGGCTGCAGGAAGACCGCCCGTTAGCTAAATAAAAGTACAAAAAGGTTCTTGAATTATGTTAACTGTGTATATGAAGAAAAATGCAGCCTATATTGAATTGCCAAGGGGGGTACATGGAGCTCACCATCTGCCCTGCCAGTTGTTTCGAGTGCTGAAGTCTGACTAACAACATGGTGTCGATTTCGTCTCATTTCAGATGAATCCGGCTTCTAAATGAAAACACGAAAAAAAACTGAAATTAATGAATAATATGATAAGTGAAATAGATGTTATAAGATTGCTAAACTAAAACACATTGGTGACATACTTGTGAATGCTGGAGCCCCAGATATGGCTAAGAATGTGACATCATGAAAATGTCACCGCACTTGAGGGGTGATATTAAATGAAATGATGCCTCAGCTCGCTGATTCTCGGTAGATGATTACATGAACACTCATATAATTAGAATTTTAGAATCGGCGTGCGTAATTGTGTAATTAATTTCAGGAATGTGTATGGATGTGACGACACACTGATTTCGTAACTAAGGGCGGAGCTACACCCAGTTTTGTATGGAATGTTATCGACTCTCTATACTGGAGCAGGCGGTTTCCCTAGTGAGTTATGGTGTAATCACAGTAAATTGTTCTTTAAAATGCGCCTATTATTTAATACTGCTAGGGAACCGCTCGCCACTTCACACTTCCTGCGGGAATTTGATTCCCCGTATTTTAAAACTACTCGGAGCCACGTTGCCCTCGGGATTCGGCCACGGGGCCCGTCGAAATAGCACACATAGGAAAGTTGTGGAAATAAGCAGCGCCGCTTAACACAGTGTTCCCTTCAATAGCTGTAGCGTCTAATGATAATGGCTACACAGGATACACTCGATTAGGTCTCATATCCATTCATCACGAGAGTTACCTCTTGTGGTGAATGTTAAATATTATGATCCATGGCCACGAGTTACAGGATGGCAAGAGAAGTGTAATGCAGTTCTTGTCGACCTGCACTGATCGAGACCGCGACCTAATGTCAATCGGTCGAGTGTTGCTGTGTGGTTAATGCGTCTGTGATGGAACAAACGAGCACAAGGGATACGTGGATGTCAGGAACACGTCAAATACATACATACCTTTCATTAAAAATACAGCACACTAATATTTTTGATGATTTCACATAATGCAAAAACAAGTAAACAACTGATGTGCACATGACTGGGCGAGCAATATCACCCACGGAACTTTAAACATGTATTAAAACACTTCACACACTTTAAAAATAAAATATATATATATATAGGACACCAGGAAAACAATAAGTAAACACATGTAGCACACTGTGTGGTTTGTTGCTCTCATGTGGCGAGGTTGTGAATGTGTTGTGCTGCAGGAAAGGCGTGGCCAACGGGCTGACAGTAGGCGCGGTACACGTCACCTCCCTTTCGGTGCAGACTCTCGGCTCCTCTGGCACAATTTACATTTTACAATTTTAGTGGGGCCTTCGTCACTTTTGTTCGCCAGCATCGGTCAGTGTCGGGCCTCGTGCCACACGCCTGCTAAACTTGTACCTCCTCTTTTTTGAGTTCTAAATACAACTAGTGGATTTCTCAATTGATGTGTTCAAGTACAGTTGTTTCCGACTCACTGGGAGCATTAGGACAATGGCCCTTCAAACCGTCCAATATAGGCTGTTCATGGCAAAGTGAGCACATTTTGAAGCTATTTCATAACCAATAAATACATCTCATTGTAGCCTCGTACTTTTAGTTTTGGGTATGGTGAATGTATACACTGTGTTTACTACTCGCATGACAGGGTTTACATTAAAGCGTGGTGGAAGGATATAAATTGGTTGAAATAAAAAAGTAACTAGGGTTTCAAAAGTGCTCACTTTACCATGAACAGCCTATACCTGCCATTCTACGATCATGTAAATCACAGTGTATTTTTATGATATTTTGAAGTGTGTTTAGCAGTGTTTATAATAGTTTGCTGGGGAGCCACAATACCCTAGCGCGGGATTGTAAGTATCGCTGCACATTCAGTCGCTGACCTTTAATTAGTCACAATTTTATATAGCACGGGTGCTGTGTTTTTCGGGTTTTTCGACAACTGCCTATCTCAAGAGTTTCGTGATTACCCAAACTGATCCTTGTAACAGGTCTACAGGTAACTTCCAGACATTTCTCTAATACTATAGGACCACTGCTAAATTTGTTAAATTTTTCGATAAATCCTATCGATGGCACTTGCAGTTACGTCTCCGAATCAGAGATAGCGCTAGGAAAAAGGTGTAACTGGTAAGCATAAAAGTTTCCTCTCTAACCTCGTACTCTGTGGATGTGGAAGGCTCAAATGCAGATGTCAAATTGAAAATAGCGTAAAAACTCGCTATTGTATATTAAATTTAATACGTAAATAACTCAATAGCTTTGAGAAGATGGATTTCAACGTAAAGAAGTTAGTCCGGGATGCAGGAACTGCGCTCAGTCGTGTTGTCCAAGTAAATATAATGAACTCGTACTTACAGGGTTTGGGAGTGTATAGAAACAATTTTGTTGTAAGCTTAAATATTTGCGGATATGGCTTCAGACCAAAATTTAATACCTTATGTGCATTCTGTGTAGGTAGTGTATTTATCCATTAGTTAATTGAGATTTCATGTGGGTGATACTCGCAATTAGGCTACCGCCCCGGCCCGGTGGTGAGCTCTCTCACCTCTACCTTACCCGACTAAACTTCACTTCCACTCCCTGAACTTTCTAACCACCCTCACAGATACCAATTCCTCCCGCAGCACAATTCGCTCACTCGCAGACCTCACAAGCATGGACTGCCTACCTCTGCTCCGCTCTCCACACCCTCTCTGTTTTTTCTTCTCCTTCTAAACACCCCCTTAGTTAGCTTGCAGTGTAGTCCTCTGCATCCTCCTCCTTCATTCACTATCCTGTACATCATGACTAACTGTTCAACTTTCCTCCTGTCCTTCAATGAGCTCCATACGGGTCCCATACTGCCGCAGCATATTCTAACATCGGCCGTACCATTGTGCCTTCTCCTTCTCACAGTTTATTCTCTTTAGCACCCTTGCCAACTTAACACAGACCTCTTCTTCCCTTTGTAAAAATGCTCTCTATCTTTTTTTTTCTACTGAGGTCTCCCTGCAATACAATTTCTAGATACTTATATTCTGCTACTTCTCTCTCTTGTCCCTTCCATCTTTACAAGTCCCTGCTTATCACCTTCTTACTTGTAAACCTCACTACGTCAGTTTTTCTTACATTTGTCTTCATTTTGTTTTCCCTGGTCCACATCCATATCTTGTCAATGTCCACCTGCAAATCCCCCCCCCCCCCCTTTTTTCATTTCTGCATACACAACACAATCTTCTGCAAACAATCTTATTTTTCCCCTAATTCCCAAACCCGTATCATTTACCATTATGGTAAACAACAAAGGACGCAGCACACTTCCCTGTGGCACCCCTGATGTAACCACCCCTTCCCTCAATATTGCCTCCCCCACTTTCACCCTCTGCCTTCACCCCCTGAGCAAGTCCCCTATCCTTTCCACTACCCTCTTGTCTGGTATCAGCTCCACTTTCTTCATCGATGTCTCATGAGGCACCTTATCAAATGCTTCCTCAAAATCTATGAAGCAGGCATCCACCTGCTTCCCCTCATCAACTACTTGCAGCAGATCCTCTAATAGCCCAGCCAGCTGAGTCTCACGTGGGTATCCCTTCCTGAAGCCTTTCAAGCTCCCTACCCATCTGTTTTGTTATTTCCTTACATCATATCATCCCTTCATTTCTCCACTTGGCATGTAATTTTTTACATGTCTTCATTTTTAGAATCTTCTGTCCGTAATGTGGTGGATCTCCCTCAGGCCATAATATTTTCTTCGTTACAAATTTCTCCAACATAACCTCTATTATTCTTCTAAACCCATTCCATAATTTTTCCTCACTTTCCTCCATAGACCATTTTTTAAACCTGTCTCTCAGGAAGATTTCTGCCCCCTTCTTGTCTCCTCTCCCATACTGCCACACCAACTTTTCTGCCATTTGCTCTTCTCTCATCCTGCCAAGCCCAATTCAACAACAGGAATATGGTGCTCGCTTATACCATCCAATACTATTGCACCAACTACAGCATTCCCAGGTCTGACCAACACCACATCCAGCATTGACCAAACACCCTCCTCATTCCATCTCGTAGGTGTTTCTACTACCTGTACTAATCCTCTGTTGACTAACTGTGCTGCCATTCTCGGCATCATGCTACCCATTCCTCCTGTGCGCTCTTTCCATTTTACCCCTGGCATATTTAAATCCCCTGTTACAAAAACCCACTGCCTGTCCTTTAGTCTATCGACCCGCTCCTTGATCATCTCAATTACATGCCATCCCTGTCCTGGTGGTCTATACGCTGCCAACAAAGTAATTTTCCTATTACTACTATCACTCAATTTAATTTCCATTACCTCGACATCTGCACTAACCCATTCTACCTCTTTTAGCCCCTTCCTTACACTCACCATTATTCCTCCTCTCCAAAACCTGTCTCTTCTGAAGATGGTGAACTTTTCCTGCTTACATTCAATGTCCAGCACTTCCTCAGTCAACCAAGTCTCCACAGCTACCACTATATCCGCCCCATTTCCTTCAACCTTTCCCCAGAAGCCCTCCAGCTTGTTGTACATACTTCTACAGTTCACCAGCATTACCCTTATGCTAATACTCTGTGTTACCATCCTACATTGCTTACCCCCTATCTCCACCCCTGTTGCCTCATCAAAGCTATTCTCTCCATTTCTCTCTAGGCCTACTTCTGTTTCCTTGCTTCTCACCGATTGCTTTTTCAACACTTGCTGCTCGACCTTGACCCTCTCAATGCAGCCAGTTACTTCCCTACCTAGCAGATCACCTAGAATCCTCTTTCCCTGCTCTGTCAGGTGAACCTGATCCCTCCTTACACTTTCCCAGCCTACCCATTTCCTACTATCTATAAATGTACCCCCCAAATCCCTACATACCTTCTCATAAACCTCACTCACAGCCACTGTCTTCCTGTAGTTTAATCCTTTTTTAACCAGCACGCCACTGACTACTGCCCTACCTCTTGGGAACTTCTCCCGTACTTTCCTCAGCAATCTCCTGAGGTCCCACTATACCTCCTGCCCCATCTCCTTTCCAGCCAGGTCATTTCCCCCGGCATGAATTAAAACCATCTGTGCCACCCTGCTATCTCTCATACTGTTAACTCTTTCCTCCAAATCCCTAATTTTTGCAACATGAAACGCTGCTTTATACGTATTCAATTTCTTGATCTCCCCCAACTCCACCCCGTTTACAATAGAGCTGCATGTAAAAACGACTTCTGGCTCATATCTGGTTCCCATTCCTCTATTCCTGATTGCTTCCTGCCTATTACTATCACCTTATCCCTTGCTACTATTTCTTGCTTCGCTAACCTTATTTTCTGTCTTATGTCTCCTACTGCCTTATCCCTTTCTACTGCCTCCAACTCCTCTATCCTCCTTAATTTTACCACCTCTATCTCTGCCTCACTTCTCCTCTGCCTTTCTTCCTGCAGCCCTGCTTGCATTCTGCCTAACTGTTCCTCCCTTCTCAACTTTTCCTCCTGTGGACTAGCTTGCATTTTGCTTAGCATCCCCTTTATGTCTTCCGACTCTTCCTCTAACTTCTCCACCCTTATTTCTACTCTACACTTACCTATATCGTTCCTGACCTTTTCCTTCATCGTCTCAATCCTATGCGTCATTTTGCTCTCTTTCCTGCTCATCACTTTCACCGTATCTCCTTTCCACCTCTCCTTCGCCAATTCCACCTTTGTCATTGGCACACCCTCTGTAAAACTGGAGTTGTTGCACCAACTAGTCTCTTCAGAAGTGCATTTAGTGATTAATCATAGTATTTTATACGTTAGTGAAACTTGAGTAGGCCTAAGCGAAAGACTTTGTAAGTGTCTTGCAACAGCAACAGATGTCTGCGAGGACAATAAAAAAATTATGTTATAAACAGTGTCCAATGAGTGTAATTACCCAAATTTGTGAGTCAAATAGCTTTGACAAACAAGACACGACACTATGAAAATGGCAACGACGACACGACAGAAGCGTTTTCAATGTAACTTCTTGATTGTATTTTTTTTTCTAACCTACCCTACCTCTAAGTGCTGAGTGTAGATCTGCGGTAGGAACGGGATCTAATTGCTTCTCGGGGGAAAAACCGGCATAGTACCGCAAAAAACCCCTTCAACAGAAAATAATTCAAAATCATTACATGCATTAAATAGAAATTCTATGGGAGACAGAAGGTTGGAAATCATTCTTTATTATTAGAAATGAAAAACTAGTAGAGGAATGGGCACTGTAATTGAGTTGGACATGGAGTTGGTGCTGACCTAACTAGAGTGATGTTTGCACATCACTCTGGTGAGGGAAATGGTGCTGTTGGGCGTCTTCCCTCCGTAACGCTAGTGGACCGTGAAAATTAAAGAAATAGAAAATGAGCTGCCAGTAAGTGTCAGCAGGGCTGACACTTGCTGGTTTTTTCCAGACCTGGAAGAGACCGTAAGACCTGTGAAAGGGAAAGATTAAATTAAACTAGCCTAAATGACCTATTACTAACATGTATCTTTGGGGACATGTGTCTAATTATAATGCTGTGCTACTTCGCAGCAAGTATATCTCTGTAGCCAGGAGCTGTAACAGAGCCTATTTCCACCCATAATACTGCGACTGCATGAAGCTTAGCTTGGGGAGGGAATTTTTTATTAAAAGCACTTCATCTATTTTGTTTGGCAATTCAGAATAAAATAGGCTTAAAAATACCATTATATATATGCACGCACGCACACATACACACACACACACACAGAGAGATATATATAGAGAGATGTAGACATAGATATATAGATAGATAGATTAAATTGTAAAATGAATTTAGTTAACAGATGTACAAATAATTTTCATAAATATTTTAATAAGGAAAAAAAAATGTACATTTAGATAATTTGACTAACACTTTTGTGAAGGCTGTTCGCGGTCAAATGAGCACTTTTGAAAGCCCTCTACTTGCATGCACATTGTGTAATCTTCCACTTTATATAAAATTAACATTGCCATGGGCCTCATCACTTTATTCATACATTGGTCAAGTGAAACTGTGAATTTATTAGGAAAGTAAATATTTTACAAACCTGCTCATTTCTACACTTTGATGCATTAAATAAAAACACAGAAAGCCAACTAAATAATTTAAGTTATCACAAATGGTTGCCTAACACTTTTTATTAGACTTTAAGATTTGGAACTTCTTTCCACCCATTGTTACCTATATTTACTGGGCGAATGTAACTCGGTATACATGTTAAAATATTTGCAGGCAGGGGCAGTGACTATTTTCTAAGGTTGATTTCAAAAGTGCTCACTTTATCCTGAACAGCCCGTAGCTTGCATGTTATATTTCTTATGTAGTGTACCTATATTTACCCTTGTCAATCAACTTGATATTTCCTATAAATCACTGTTCTAAAATTTGTGAGTAGATCAATGTTTGTTTTAAAATTCAATGAAGGTTAATTGTATTTTCATTCTAAATTCAATAATGATTTATTATGTGAATATTTCATGAAGTGTCTTTTAATGGTTTTTGTCTGTTTTGTTTATCTTGTCTTATTTGTCTTTGTCCTATGTGTTTGTGTCTTTGTATATACTGTGCCTCACTGTTTGGAGGCACACTAATATTTTGCAAAATAAATAAATAATTTATACCTTTATTTCCAGCTTACAGAAGAGAAGCTTGGCACCTCCGAAAAAACCGAGCTTGATGCCCACTTTGAGAATCTGGCTGAGCGATCAGATACTACCAAACTGTGGACTGAAAAGATATTGCGAGACACAGAAGCCGTCCTCACACCAAATCTAGGTTAGCAGGCTTCTGCTGTATCTGCATTGCATGAAGCCTGAACACTTCTTACTTTCCCAATTAATTTTTCACAGCTGCGGTATATGTTTTGTTTTGTATTTTTTCTAGGGAATCGAGTAGAGGATTTTTTGCTTGAAAAAATGGATAAAAAGCGACCAAACCGTCTCAGCAATTTGGAGTATCTTGGTCTGGACATGATTGAAGGTGGTAATGATTTTGGCCCAGGAACAGCTTATGGTAAGTGACATCATAATGTAGTTACTGTTTTGCTCGTGTTCTTAAATAAATTGTGTGCTCTACTGTATTTGTAATAAAAGCGTTTTTTGTATTTATGTACAATAATTTGCATACAGTGGCATAGGATTTTTGAGTAAGTGATGGTAAATGGTTTTGACTATGGCAAAGAAAAGTGATTATGTTCCTAGGTGCCTGGATAAAACTTCAATTCATCATAAAATTCCAGTTGGAGATGAATTTATCAATAATGAATGGCTTTGGAGACTTGGGCGTGTGGAACTGTTAAAGACAAAGTGAAAGTGAACAGAAATTATATTATTTACCAAAGAGGTTTTATTGAGACTGCACAGTGTTCCTAGTTCTGTGTACTGTCTTTGCTCCTTAATATTTAACCATTAATTGTGTTTATGCTAACTTCTTTGTGGTTCATCAGTGGACTCCAGGTTTCTATATACTTTTATCTTGAGCATTGCAGATTGTTGAAATGTTTTTTGCATGTGGACATTCGTTTCTGCATAGGTGAACAAGAGAAGGAACAGTTGGTTTAGTGGAGTCTTAAAATTTTTTTACATTTCATTAAGATTTTACTATTTAATATCATCACAAATTTGAATAACTTAATTTTACTGCAATCTGTAATACAGTCGTAACTTTTCAGTATCTAGTTTTTTTTCCCATTCATCGTTGTCAGAATTGTACTGATAAATAGTAAGGTTTATTCCTGGTGTGAGTACAAAGATGCAATTAATAATAAAGCACTTCTAAACCAAAATCGTTGAGGAAGAATTTTATTACAAACATTTCCTGCAAGTAAATGTTAACATCATTACCATTATTACAGTGTAATCAATTATAGATATCAAATATGCAAGAGACTATACAATATCTGCTGGGTTACTTTTGACAGAAACGGTTTACAATCATACCTATATAATATATGTCCTGTCATACAGACACATAGATATATACATACACTCGCAATTAGGCTACCGTCCTGTGGCGAGCTCTCTCACCTCTCCTTCACCCAACCAACTCCTTTTTCATTCCCTTCCTGAACTTACCAACCCCTCTCACAGATACCAATTCCTCCCGCAACACATTACACTCCCTCACAGACCTCACAAGCATGGACTGCCTACCCCACTCCGTTCTCCACACCCTCTTAAGCTTCTCACTGTTGTTTCCTCTTCCTCTAAACACCCCCTTACTTAGCTTGCAGTATAGCCCTCCCCATCCTCCCTCTTCATTCACCATCCTGTACACCCTGACTAACCTTTCAACTGTCCTCCTGTCCTTCAATGAGCTCACCCTCATTTCTTTCATCATCACTGATGGTCTATAGTTTCCTTCTTCCTCATCTCTTGTCCCTGCCTTCTCCATCTACCCTTCACCCATCTTGCTGACTTTCTCTGCATCTTTTCCAGTTCTCGCGCCTCCACCTCCACATACGGGTCCCATACTGCTGCAGCATATTCTAACATTGGCCGTACCATTGTGCCATACGCCTTTTCCTTCACCTCACAGCTGACTCCATTCAGCACCCTTCCCAGCATACCCAGAACCCTTCTTCCCTTTGCAACCACCCTCTCTACCTGTTTTTTCCACCTGAGGTCTCCCTGCAGTACTATCCCTAGATACTTATATTCTGCTGCTTCTTCTATCTCTTGTCCCTCCCATCTGTACATGTCCCTGCTTATCATCTTCTTCCTTGTGAACCTCACTACCTTAGTTTTTCTTACATTTATCTTCATTTTATTTTTCCTGGTCCACAACCATATCTTATCAATGTCCGCCTGCAAATTTCCGCCCCTTTCTCCCACCTCAGCATATACAACACAATCATCTGCAAACAATCTGATTTTTCCCTTAATCCCCAAACCTATGTCATTTACCATTATGGTAAATAACAAAGGACCCAGCATGCTTTCCTGTGGTATCCCTGACGTAACCTCCTCTTCCTCCGATATTGCCTCCCCCACTTTCACCCTCTGCCTTCGCCCCCTGAGAAAGTCCCCTATCCATTCCACTATCCTCCTGTCTGGTGTTAGCGCCTCCACTTTCCTCATCAATGCCCCATGGGGCACCTTATCAAATGCCTTCTAAAAATCTATGCAGCAGGCATCCACCTGCTTCCCCTCATCAACTACCTGCACCAGATCCTCTAATAACCCAGCCAGCTGAGTCTCACATGAGTAACCCCTCCTGAAACCATGCTGGGACTCCTCCAACCAATTCCTATTGTTCATTACCCTCACCACATACTGCACCACCAGCCTCTCCATTACTTTTCCTGTACTTGATGTGAGACTCACCGGTCTGTAGCTGCCAGGCCTCCCCCCTATCCTTTCCCTGCTTGTATATAGGTACCACCATAGCATCCTTCCAATCTTGTGGTAACTTACCCTCTCCTAAGGACTTTTTAAACAGCACTTCTAAATATTTCGCCAACTCCCTGCCACCAAACTTTAGTGCTGTGTTTCCTATCCCATCTGGACCCCCTGCCTTACTGCCCGCCAAACTCCTAATTATCTTTTCTATCTCCCACTCCCTCATCTTAAACTCACTAAACACCCCCTGGACCCTGTTTGCCTCCCTATTCCAACCCTCCTTTGCCTCAAATACTGACAAGTACTGTCCTTGTAGCATCTTCTATTTTTCTTGGTCATTTGTTGCATGCCTACCATCCCTTCCTGTTAGCAGAGGGATCCCTTCCTCTCCTCTGCTTAACCTCCTAACATATCTAAACAATTTCCCCCATTCCTTGCCTTTTCCTTCTTCCACCATGTTCCCCAGAAATACATTCTTTGCCTGTTTTATCTTCCTTTCAAGCTCTCTACCCAGTTGTTTCATCATTTCTTTAGATCTTCTCATCCCTTCATTTCTCCACTTGGCATGTAATTTTCTGTACTTCCTCTTCATTTTCAAAATCTCCTGTCCATAATATGGGGGATCTCCCCCAGTCTGTAACCTTTTCATTGGCACAAATTTCTCCAACATAACCTCCATTAGTCATCTTAACTCCCTCCACAACACCTCTACACCCTCCTCCGTGGACCATTAAACCTGTCTCTCAGGAATATTTCTGCCCCCTTCTTGTCTCCTCTCCCATACTGCCACACCAACCTTTCTGCCATTTGCACTTCCCTCATCCTGCCAATTTCCACAACCGGGATATGATGGTCACTTATACCATCCAATACTATGCACCAACTACAGCATTCCTAGGTCTGACCAACACCAATCCAGCACTGACCAAACACCCTCCTCATTCCACCTCGTAGGTGTTTCTACTACTTGTACTAATCCTCTGTTGACTAATTGTGCTGCCATTCTCTGCATCATGCTACCCATTCCTTCTGCACCCTCTACCCATTTCACCCCATTACTGTGTACTGTTAAATACAGTTTTGTACACAAGAAATGTTATTGTATTTCTTATAATTCCAAAGCCATTAATCAGCATATGGCTACATTTAAATTGAAATTAGAAACAGAATTAATTTCTCATACTTCATACTTTAATTTTGGTGAGTATTTACTGTGTAGGCAAAATAGGGGGAGGTGCTTACCTAGGACTAGTAATTATGAAGAGAAGGGTGTAACATCTGGAGATGCTACCGAATGTTTATTTTGTGTTAAAAATTAATTAGGTATTCTATGTTTGTGTTTGTAAGATGTTTTAAAAGCTTTGTTATTGTTTGTTTTTAATTTATGTTTTCAAGGTGATATATGTATTTTATTAATTTCTATGCTTAATTGTGCTCTATTTATGTTTGTAAAAGATTGTGTAGGCTAGTATGTAGGTTGGTGCACAGTTGAGGTTAGGCGCTAATGTTATGAAGTTTAATAGGGGATGTGTTACAAATGTTTCAATGTTTATTATTTTTGTTACTTTTCTATTTTACCCACCATGTTGAAATAAAATGTGAGACGAAGGCAGCAATTAATTTTAAATTTCATACACGGTAAAATTCTAACTTGTAATCTGAAGTTGAATTGTATTGAAACAAAGGAATGTTTTTTTCTCTCATTAGTTGTATGTTAACAAAAATGAAATTTTACTTTTATTTGCCTGTTAATCAGTACATGCATATTTTAACGATGTTTGTGAATCATAGACAAGGGAGTGTGTGATGTGCATGACAGCATTCAGTTTTTAGTTTTGTAGGTAATTGGAGCTAATCAGCTGATCAGAGCGGCGTAATTTGGTATGCATGCCTGTGTATCTTAATCTCAGGGAGATGCTTTTTGAAGCTCTGTCTCTGATTGGTTTCATAGGTACAGCGCCAAAATTGTAAAAGTTTGTTCTTGACTTTGTCAAAAACTGTCTCGGGGTAACTGTAGGACGTACCAAGGAAGGGCCGTCTTCAAACAATTGAAATGTTAGCAAAATATTTGTGAAGAAGTGTTAAATGTGTTGCCACTGAATGTTAGTGATGTGTCATACAGGCCTAATGTTTTGAAGAAGTGTCTTAGCCATGAATTTAATCATCAAGTTGAAAAGTCAAAGCCACCCCAAAATGTCTGTTACGGAAAGACTCTGGCAGGTATCCAGGTCTAAGGATATAAGTTATAGGTCTCTTGAACATTGCAGTGTTACATGTTTTGTTACAAATAAAATTTTTGGTGTTGTATATGTAAAACAATTCCAAGACATTTTGAAATACCATGCACATTAATTACTGAAAATAAAAGAACATTTGTAGTCATGTTGTACCCCAAACAGGTATATTTTTATCACCCATTAGTGAGCCCTTGAGAGAGACTTGTGAACATGTTTCTCAACCACAGCTAAAATTGCATAAAACAATCAATTTTATATTACAATCCGTTTTGAACAGTGCATTTAGAATGTCTATGCAGTACTGGTGACAGGCTTGTTTGAATTAAATATATTGCAGGTTGTTGTGAACCATGACTCTTAAAAGGAATACAGAATAATAAAATATAGCTCAGAGTTTTAGATTATTAATGATGTTTTACAGTATCATTTCCCCATTACACATTGTGTAATGGCTAAAAGGTATATTCATTGCCCACAAGTTTACCTTAATGTTGAATACAAATGCTGAAACCAATCACAATGGAAACACACTTGAAACCATTCTGAAGATTTTTTTTTGTTTACACATCTGAATGTTATTTCTCTGAATTCACATTCTTTTAAAGGTGTTTCACAATGGTCATGTCCCAAGTCCTGGTGTAAAAAGAGGGACCTACACCAGTTGCATAGCTGTATTGATTGTGTGTTTGACTAATTTGGCAGATGAAGTTGTCACCATAAACTTATCACAGTGTGTGTTAAAATATGCAAGCCACCCAACTACAATAAGAAATTTTTATGGTTAAAATGGTAATATTTAATTGTCTAAGCATTGTCACACACCATAACAAATTGTGCACTCAAAACATACAAACCATAGTCAACAAAAGATATCACATAACATCTCTTTGTGGCATTCTATGCGTGAAGTCGCGCGTGAAAATTCTACGTAGTAAAAGGTGTTTTTCAGAAAAACTGAAAAATATTCTGGAATGTGGTGGAGTAAGTATTGACAGTACCAATCATACTTAATCATAATCACGTAAGCTCATTGTGTTATTTGCAGTATATACCATAAATTATGTTATTTAGGCCTATGAATATTAAAGGAAATTGTGGGATAATTGTAACAAATGGGAAAAATACCTTCACAAGAAATGCCAAAATACATGAAAAATGTAAACCACTTCCACTGCTGGCTCTAAAAATAAGCGTATTTACACAAATCATTTGCTACGTTGCTTTCCAAAGCACCAGTTTACTGGTTTCATATTGTTTTACCAGTTACGTACAAAGCAGTTAAAAGTGTATAAAACATGTAAATCGGTGTATCCTTTGCGTTTTCTATCGTTTGTACTCTTGAAAGCAGAGTGATGCAGATTTTGAAAGAATTCTCTTTTCTGATGATTGTTTGAAAATTTCAACATTTCTAAACCTCGTTTAAATTTAATGCAAAACTTGCTACTATTACCTTCAACAATGAAAACACCATGAAGTACTGTACTCACCTTGCAAAATAAATTTTCATTAATATCAATTATGTTATGCAGACAAAATGACACACGTGACTAATAATAGTTGTAGTGCATTGGCATACTGTAAGTAAACCCACATTTGTCATTTTACAAAAACAGGTAACACACAACTACATTCTGATCATGTAGCTGGCCAAAAATTCTTTTGAACAGTAGAGTCCCGTAATAGAGAGATGTCACAGTTCCAGGTTCGAAACTTGCTATAAGTGTGTCCTCGCTGTCTCCGAATTAGACCGATTTTGATCCCCAGTAAGGTCTACTACTTAAAAATTGCCTTAAAATTATGTTAGCCTCAAAATAACCTGTTATGTGGTAACCAATTGCATGAAAATGAGCGGAAAATCTGACCGCGCCATTTAAGTATAGCCCCTCAGCCTGCAATCAGTTGCTTGGCTTACGCAGTATTGTCCTGCAATCAGTTGCCCCGCCTATGCAGCATTTCCCGCTATCGCTTACTTGGCCGCTGAAGCACTGCCCTGCAAGAGATAACTCGTCCGTCACTGCTATGCGTGCATAATTCTCTAACTTTTTTTTACAGGATTTTAGTGCCAAAAATTTAGGTACGTGAATTATGCAAGAAATCGCAAAGACACATGCATGTTAACATTAAAATGGGGGTCTATTGTAAGTAATCCCTCGCCAACTGCAGGGGATATACATTATTTAAAAACACAGCACTTTATTTATTGATAATAGATATGAGGATATATATATATATTCGAAAGTTAATCACTCATGTGCTGGAGCTAGCAGCAAAAACATTGCTGTGTGCATGTAGCTGGGCGAGCGCCTAGATTCTTGTAGTGCGGCCAGACGCGGCAGCTTGCTGTTGTCGGTCAGTCGCTACATGATTATTCTGGCGGGCGGCGGCTGGTCACTGCCATTGTTACAGGTCTGGTTCACAACATAACAGCGGCTCAGTATTGGGAAAACATGACATGCACAATTAACTCAGAAACATTGTATTTTTGGCCCGATTCTTTATTGCCGTGTTCCTCTGCACATGCAATTACCTGAAGTTCAAATGCAGCAGTCTGACTGATGTATTTAACCATTATGCATTTGTACTAAACAAAAATTAATATTAATGTAAACTATTTCTTTTGTATTTAAAAATCCACCCGCGTACAAATAAACTCCTGGACTGATTTTGTTTACATGTTTGCACCGTGGGCGCGGCAGCCAGTAATCGATAACGGGACAACTGACCTTGAAGTGTCGGCGACCTGGTGCGGTCGAACAAAGCACGTGCCCGTTGGCATTACATACCTCATAGAGAGTACATGCTGCGTGAAATATGAAAGAGAAATTTTTTTCACTCTATTTGTCACCATAAAATTCAGGCACATGAATTGTGCCAACGGGAGAATTATGCCAGTAAATACGGTTGTCACGGGAAAATTATACGTTTTCAACTAACAAAACCTGCATAGTGCGAGATTTATTCAAAGCCAGCAAAAATGTAAGAAAACTTAATTAAAATGGTTTAAAATTACGTTCGTTATAGCACAGCGATAAAATGTATTAGTAGTAGTATTTGTGTCCCTACCTTTAACTGGTATGCCACAGTATGGGGAAAAACAGGCAAAAATCTGTTAATATGTAGCTGTATTCGATTCCAGCTTTGCTTGGACTGTTATGTTTAAATGGAATTAGTTTTCATTTAACAATAACGTTTGACCCACATACGTCAAGTTGTTTGAAACCAAACATAGTTGACAGCACAATGACTGTGAACAACTGTGGAAATGCAGAAATGGTTCATGAAAATTGTGTCAAGGTAGAAAGAACAGTATACTAGGAGGCAAGGTGGAAGAATATGACGCATGAGAGTGGCACATGGAGGCATGGCAAGGGAGTGGAGTTACGGCAGACAGATAACAAAAGCACGCTTCACACAGTCACGAGTCCTGCAGCAAGCCTGCTCCACGCGATCTCGCAGTATGTTTCAACTCGTAAAATTACAATTTTTCATGGAATATTTTTGCGGTTTTTTGACGATTCCTGAAAAAGACTTCGCTATACGTGTGTTCTCGCAGTTGCCGTGCTTGCTACAGCGGGATTCTACTGTAATTACATACAACCAGTATTTATCCAAAAGGACAGAAGCAACAGTTAATAATTGCTATTCATAGCCAATTCATTTGCATTTAACACCATGATTTACTCAAAACAAGACCATATATGTTATTAGATAATCATTCATGTGTTTTTGTAAAAGGCATAATAATAACATAACAATACAAAGGAATTTAATTTCTGGATGTAATGATGTGACCTCACTATTGTCAGTATTATGCTGTAATGATGGCCACCATTGGTCCACAGGAGCATAATATGATGTAAGTACTGGAAATTGTTAATTATATTGCTGGGTACTGCCGTTTGTGTACAACAGACATATATCAATCTCATTTTTGTTATTATTCTGTTCAGTTCTTTTAAAAATAGTATGATATAACATTATCTTCTGCATTGTTTTATTATTATGGCTCGCCTATTAGCTAACATTGTCATGTTTGCTAATCAGCTTAGTCTTTTTTTTTTTTTTTTTTCATAAACACTGAGCTATTTTAATAATATTTGTAATGCAGTTTTAACACATTGTAGTGTATTGTGTAGCTAGGGTAACACACATTCAGTCAGATCCTGGCTCTGTAGCCACCACGTTGGGATAGCCACTTTTTTATGTAGTGCGAAAGTGTTAGTGTTAATGAAGCCTGACTTTGTAGCCACTCCAGGGTGTAATGAGTATGCATATGGTGTAAGCCCCAGCTAACACTACACAAGAACATTAAATTGTTGGTGGTTGATTTTTGAGAGCCTGAGGGAGACAGACAAGTGTGAACTACAGAGCGTGAGAACCCTTCCAGGAGCGGTACAAATTTTACGTTTTATGTTTCTGCCGGCCTGAAATTTCTGTTGGTCATGCTAGCTATCCTTGTTATCAGTCACGAATACCTTTACTGATGTTAGTGGATGTGCTTTTCTGAAGCTGCCATCATAGACTTTTACATTTGTTATCCCAAGCAGCATGTCAGAAGGGGCCTGGGGTGTTTAGGGGTGAGGGGGGGTTGCAGGCCTGGACAGTGAGAACTTTTTGTTCTAGTCGTATATTGCCACCTCTGCACTACCCTCCCGGTCGTGTTTTACTTCCCTCATCCCGCCTCTTTTGCTGTAAAAAGAGCGGCACATTACATACACAACAGTCAGAAGTGTGTGAAATAAAATGTGTTCTTATATTACCATATTTTGGCAAGTAAGGCCATGTGCATGTATAGGCCACTTCAGACGTTTTTGATGAAAAATTTGGGATAGTTAATATTTCAAGTAGGCCGCACTAATTTTTTGTATTTCTGTAAACATTGCTACGTAGTGTTGCCATGGAATTAGCTTTTGGTTTTAGTCTGTTGCGTTTGTAGGTTGTAAGTAGTGTAAGGATCTAGGTCATTTTTTTTTTTTTTTTTTTAGTTTAGTTTTTTTTGGCAATGTAGTTTGCGTAAGGGTTTCGGTTAGTATATAAATAGCTTTTGCATTTATTTTCATTCACTTTGCTCTGTATCATTAGAGAAGACACATCACAATTTCACATAGCCTACTGCAGAAATTATTGTTGGATTTTTTGAAAGAGTTATACTCAAGATTTGTAAAACCAAGTGCAGTAAAGAATATTAATTTGCTGGAAGTAAATTATTATGATGAGGCCAATCTAAAACAAACCAGTGACTTAGTTGTTGGATATGTTACACAAAGAATTGTTGCCACTTTACCAGAACAAGAAAAGAAAAATTTTTCAACAGTCCACAAATACTACATATATGCTTGTGATATATTATTCACAAATTTCCTTTGAAGAGTGAAATTCTTAAAAATGCACAGGTTGCTCAAATTGAGAACATTGAAAGAGTCAATTTCAGTGATGTAAAGTATTTCATTGACTTGTTTCCTATAATTTTACCTGTTAAAAGTGGTGAATCCATTGATGTTACTGTAGATGAGCTGCAAAAACAGTTCACTTCTTCGCAAATGGAAGAGTTGTCAGCTATTATTTCCAAGCAAGATAGAATTGATGCTGTTTGGGCATGCATTGGTAGCATAAAAAATGCACACATTTCTTTGAAGTGTAGAAGATAGAATTAATGGAAAGTTTATATTAGGTGACTATCATGTAGATTGTGTAATAATGGTGTGGTGTTTTGTGTATTCTATAGGCCTGTGACAGTTATGAACTGTGTTTACAGAAGTTTTGTAATTATTGTGAGTTTTTGCAAGTGTTTACATTGGGATTGTTTTAACTTACATGAGAGTTGGCGAAAAAGAAACCGATCAAAAAAGTTTGGTAAGTAAATTTACATGGAATTTATACAATAGAATTTGTTTATTTTATGTTGTAGAAAAATAAATTTTGTACATTTAATTTTATTTTTGGTTTAGTAGGATTGTATTAATTTGCAGATTGTGTTCTATTACTGTATGTATTTTTCCCACGTATTTGTGGTGAACAGCTGTGTTTTACTAACTAATGTGAAATGCTGCGAGCTATTTACCTACTGTTTGGAAAATTTTTAGATCTTACTGATAGACAACATGAGAAGTTGGCAAGTCTGTATTTATAGTGTGTAACAATTGAGTTCTTTGAAAGAGGTAATATACAGTCTCGATTCTCTATTTGTAGATCATAATTATGGCCAATATAAGTGACGTATTTACAATATGCAGAAGTTTAAGGAAAAGTTTCAGTGCGCCCCATCTGGTATTAAATTAATAAAGTGATGGCGTCCTTGTCGCACGGTTAAGACCATCAAACAATGCTCTCTAGAGCTTAGCAGTGGAAATATTTATCATGCTGCAATGCGCTACTGCACTCTGCTGGAGTAAGCTGCAATTGTGGCATCTCACGCATCTTGACATGTATGCACTTCCTATGGGACGCTCCAAGAGTGCGCTACTAGTTTTGTCTCATGTAGAAATTATGTGTAACTGCCACCTGCTGATGTAAAATGTGAATACCTATATTCGTAATGCCTGACCTATGTGAGATGTGCCATACTTCCTGTTGCAATGTTTTGCGCGTATGTAAGTTAGTGCGGTGCATAAGCATTGAGTACATAATTTGCACGGCTGCTTAGCATGTTATTTTCTATCCACTTAGTGTCTTAATTTGTTGTGAAAGTTCGCGAAAGCCACGTGTGTGCGGAGCGTGTTTGGAAAATGGCTGCCGGCCATAATTGAAATACCTATATCGGGAGGTCCTGCATAAGGTAAATTGACGTACTGATTTTGCCTAGACTGTTTGAACTGCTTTGTTCAGTAAAATTGCTATTTTGACCACTTTGTAATAAATTACAGTGACGGTGACGGTGAGATATAATATCATTGCCATACTTATATAGTTGAAGTGCTCCTGCGGTAGCACTGAAAATACCCTTGATTGAAATTGTAAAGGAGCGTATAAAACGAAATTCCCTCATCTAGTTTCAATTGTTTCGCCTTGAAGTTGTTTTGTTTCATCCAGTGAATTGGTACAACTGTGTGAGAGATTGGTAATGCCGGGCTTCTGGTGTCGCAAATGTGGGTCGCATACGTGAGTGTCAATTGTCCTGATGTTAGTTTACACCCACAAGGAACGTGAACTTCAATGCTGCCAACTGATGTATTTGGAATTTGTTTACTGAGCGATTGCATTAATGCAGCGTAGTACCATGTTGGGTGCATGTGTAATGACATATTGGTGGTGCTGGGTAGCGTTTACAAATAAAGGCTTACCTGGTATACAAGTTAATTTATAATGCTGGTATAAACGGTCAATACTGGTTAACTTAATAGCTGCTTTTACACAGTTTACTTGTGGGCTATCTGCTTGGCAACAAAATAAACTCTGTTATCCTGTTCCTGCGTGGTTGGTACTTTACGTGTTTCTTGGGTGTCTTTATCAATGGCAATAACTTCATTAGGCGTCGCAGTGTGGCAGGTTTCATTGTGAAATAAATATGATACATTCGTGGTTCGGAAGAACTGCCAGTTATTAATGATATACACTTTACCGGAACTTGTATTTTTAGTAAAATTTAGGTATTCAATAACGTACATTTCATAATGGGGGTAAGTGTAATATTTTATGATCTGTTGTGTGGGAATACTAAGTTTTAATTTAAGATCTTTGAGGGTTACTTGGAATTTTTCTACATCTAACGTTATTGTTTTACGTGGCACTGCTTGTAATACCAAGTGGTTACGCTGACAGTGCTGAATGTAGGTACCAATTCTAACTTTGTTTATTATGTTAATCATCAGTTGTAATAAAATACTTTTTAACATCTGACCTGGAATTTTTGCAATTTCAACTTCATGTTGTTGATTAGTGAACTTATCTGACGTATAATTGATTTTATTCATAATTGAATTAATTTTAACTTCTACTTTTGTTTTAATTTCAGAGATACCATGAACTGAAATATTCAAGTTCTTATTAGATAGCATAACATTATTTTTTAACTCTTTTAACTGGATTGCCAACTGTTTGTCATTGGAGAGGAGGGATTTGAGGTGACGTGTGTTGAGGATGTTGCACCACCAGCTGACGACATTCCCGAGAAGTGTAATGACTCGTTTTATTCTGCTAGATAGACATCTCATTTAGAAACTCATCGACATTGGTAGTTGTAGTGTTGCTGAAGTATTTATGGAGCTCTTCTGTGTTGGCACATACAGTGCTGTTCCGGGTAGAACAGGCACTGTGGAGCCGCGCCTGGAGGTTGGTAGTTTGATGGGGCTGCTGGAGTGATATACTGTAGACCAGTGACAACGTTTCTTTGTACTGTAGTTGTGGGAACAGCTTCCAGAAGTAGACCTAGGCATGCATTCGGTATAGCTGGTCACCTGCGACAATTTGGTACATGTGCAGCACAAGAATCACTGTGCTGCTGGCCATATGTCCCATTTTGTATTGCAGTTACCTGTAACATAATGGTTTGATATTAACACCGTATATTAGCAAGTTGAATATTTCTGGTGTTGACTGTGTCGATTTTCATGTTGCCTCGTTTACGGATTTCAATAGATATCGTCGACGGCCCTAATATGTTGTGTATTCGGTAAGGCCCGTGATATTTGAAGGTTAGGGCCTTTTGACTGGTGTGATTTTTTACCCATACATATTGCCCTATTTTGAGATTATTTGCTCTAAATTTTGCGTCAAATATTTCCTTTTGCTTATGTTGTGATGCAATTAAATTTATTTTGGCTTGTTCACAATCTTGAGTTAACTGTTCACACCTGTTACCTCGTTTGGAGTATTCATGGGTAATGATGTGTGAGGACTATACTGCCTCAACCCTATGCAGAAGGTAAAAGGGACTGTATTTGGTGCTACGATTGACATTTGAATTGTAATTGAAAATAATGTAGGGTCCCAATGGGTGGGATCTTCGTTGGCACATGACGTGAGTTGCTGCAAAAGAACTTTGTTAACTTGTTCCGTGAGTCTGTTGCACACAGGATTGTATGCTGTGGTTTGTAATTTCTTAATCTGCAACTTTTTTAATAACTCCGTCATGAGTTTATGGTTAAATGACATACCCCTGGCCATTAAAATAGTTTTTGGACACCAAAATTGGAATATATCGTCCTTGACGAAGTTAGCGCAAGTTAACGTGTCAATTGACTTTACTGATTTTGCTATGACATAACGGCTGAAAAATTCTGCCATTAATCAAATATATTTATTCCCCTTTGTGGATGTTTGTTAAGAACCTTTAGCATCCAGACCTCACAAATGAAGTAAAGGGTGGCGAGGGATTGGTGTCATTTTTCCTATAGGTTTCTGATTTATGGGTTTGATTTTCTGACATATAGGGCAGTTTTTAATGTAGTTTTTAACACCTTTGTTAATTGAGTCTTAATAAAGTTCTTTTCGCCTGCTGGTGTGTGTAGTTTCATGTATATTTCGCGGTTGCCAACAATGGCATAGCATCACGCTAATTGGCGATAGCTTTCTCGGGTTCTGTTAATGCATTTTTTAGCTGTTGTATGTGTGGGTCATTAGAGTACTCGTATAGAAATGGTGATGTGTTGTTAACAATTTGCGCTAAAAGTGTGAATTGTCCTCAATTTTGATGTATTCTTGTTCATGGTGATAAACTGGAAGATAAAGTGTTGTATTGTTGTGAGGTTTTGTAATTATTTGGCTATTAAGAAGGGGATCTACAAACGTTTTTATTTTGTCGCTGTGGGCCTCCATTGAAATAGCTACATTCTATTGGTAAATTGTGGTAATAATTTTGGCTATTGCCTGTAGTGGCAAGTTTTCCACATTAGCAATATTTTTGCCATGCCCGCTTTGTCGCTTGTGTGAAGTTCCCATGTAACAAGGTGTTTTATATCTGCACAATTAATGGTGAAGTATTTGGTGATAGTGGTTTTTAATTTCTTTGTGTTTTTCGTTATTTAAAAATAATGATTCTGATATGGCCTCGTAAAAGGAGGTGCAATTAATCCTATCCTTTTTAATTATTTAACTGGTGTTATTTATAGTTATAGTTGTAGTATTGGCCTTACCTGTGGTGGGCAGTCTACTCATGGCATCAGCCAGTGTGTTTAATTTCCCTTTAACTAACTTGGGCAAAGTCGTATTCTGCAAGGGCAATGGCCATCTTTTGGATTCTAATGTTATGTCCAGCCATGGTTTTTAGATAATGCAAACTAGCGTGGTCAGTTTCAATGATAAATTTCCTGCCATATAAATACTGTCAGAAGTATTTAACAGCTGCTAGATCTCTCTGTTGCTGACTAGCGTTTTTCATTCAACGAAAACTTTTTGAATGCGAATGCTTGCTCTTTTGTACCTGGAATTTATTGCATCAGCACTCCACATATCATGTGTGACGCATCACATGCTAATATTGTATGTCTGTTTTCGTTGAATTTAGCTAATACGGGACATATGTGGATGGCTGCTTTTAAATTATCAAATGCTGCCTGCTCGTTTGTGGTCCACATTTGAACAGTACGTTGTCTTTTGTGTGTTCAGTTAACGGTTCTGCTTTGTAGGCATAATTCTCTCTCTCTCTCTCTCTCTCTCTCTCTCTCTCTCTCTCTCTCTCTCTCTCTCTATATATATATATATATATATATATATAATATATATCTCGTAAGTATGACGTGAGACCAAGGAATGTTTGTAAGTGTTTAATGGTTTTTTTTTTTTTGGGAGGTGTGATGTTTTGTATGGTGTCAATTTTTTCTGGGTCTGTTTGTATTCCTGTTGGTGTTATATAATGCCCGAGGATTTTTATCTCTTCCTGTGCAAAGGAACATTTTTTTACGCTAAATTTCCGTAATCTGTCCATCACCTTCTGTATGTTCTGTAAGTGTTCCTGTAATGTGTTTCCTATTATGAATGCCATCTATATGTGCGACTGCGGTGTTCCACCTTAAGGGGCCTAGCATAATATCCATAAAGTTTTGGAAGTAATTAGGGGATGTGGCCAAACCCATGAGTGTGTACGCGTACTAGTAGAGGCCTACCCCGTTGACTGAAAGCGCAAGTTTTTCGCAGTCCTCCTTTCAGACTGGGATTGCATAGAAACCTATGAACATGTTAATTGAGCTAATATATTTGAAGTTTTGTAGTTTACCTATTATATCTTTTGTATGTTGTATGGGGTACTGAACCTTCTTTAGATGTTAAAGTAGTCTGAAGTCATTTAAGAATCTAATTCCACCCTGGCATTTTTTTATTACAAGGCTATGCGCAGCATATGGAGATTCAGAAGTCATGATTATTTCCGCATCGAGCATTTGTTGAATCTGTGTTAGAACCTCTTCCCTTAGTTTGTTGTTGATTCTATACGGTCTGGTGTGTATGGGTTTATCTGTTGTCAGTTATAGTTTGATTTTGTAATCTTTTGTTTCCGTTAGTTTCGTGATGGAGCTCGCGAACCTATCTTGATATGTTTTTAATAATTCCTGTATCGCTTCGTTCTGTTGCACGGATAGTTTACTGTTGGTATTACCTAGCATTACACTTGGGTGCCCTTTTCAATGTTTTCTATTTTATTTATCAAATATTGTTTTGAATTACTCATATCTTGTTCTATTGTGTTGGTGTCCATTGGCACTGGCAATATTTTATTTTCTGATGGGTCAATGAACATGATGTTTTTTGTGAGTATTGGTACGTCATACTTTTTGATGAAGTCTACTCCCAATATAATGTTGATCTTCAGATTATGGCTTAAAAGGAATTCTTGTTTGAATGTGTGCCCGAAAATGCTAATGTCTGTGGTTGTTTTAAATTGGGTCACTTCAATTACTTGGGTAGCTACGACAAGCAAAAATATTTCTGTCACTGGTTTATGCTTTTGGTTAGTAATCAGTGTGGTAGCCATGCAAGATCGGGAGCATCTCGTATCAATGAGAGCGTTGTATGTTTTCCCGTGTATGCAGAGGAGGACACCCGGTGTTGATGTTTTTGTGAAGTGCGGGCGACATTCGTCCTTGTGTGTTGAAGTGCGGTGTTTATGACCCGGTTGAATGTGGAACTCGTGGCTCAGTTTGGCTCACCTTTCATCATTGCCACTTGGTTCTGTGTAGATGTTTAGTGTTTCTGTTGTTGTGCCGTGGATGTTATTGCCTGCACGCAGTAACTTGATTTTGGTGTGACCAATTGCGAACCTGTGTTTTTAAACTTTCTGAAACGCTCTCCAATGTCCATGTGGAATTCTTGTTTCTAATTTGCAAACAGTGGGTAAGCGGCTGCTTGGTGTCCTGTGTATAAACATAAGAGCACATGTCATGGACATCTGGCTGTGTGGGCTGATGAAGGCCGAGCGAGCCTTGCACTCGGTGCGGTTATGCTGACTGTGGCATTACGCAATGATGTCGCGCTCGGTGGTAGCAATCGCCGCCTTATTTATGCTGTGCTCGTTTTTCATGGCCGCTGCCGGGTGTTTAACAACCTGGTGATCTTTGCATATCCGTGTCTCCTTACTATCGGGTTTCTCTGACCTGCATTTATATCCCGAAACTGGATACTGGGAGTGTTGCGTTCTCTGATTTGTTTCACCTTTTCTGTTTTTGTGCTTGGTGTTTGCATTTGAATTGGGCATACAAAATTTTTGCCTTTGGCGTTAAATTTCTCTATTTCCGCTTGCGTTCTGTGAGGCACTCTTTTGCTAAATAATGCTTGACAGGCATCTATTGCTATATGCGCCTGTGGTTTGTATTTATACTTTTGGGGGGGGGGGGTGCGCCTTTCTCTGTAATATTGGCTGCTTACTTCTCCTTGCAGTAGTTCGTGACACCCGTTTTGTTCCCTTAAGGGGCCTGCCTGACTATTGTGCGTGTTTATAATGTTTCTGGTTGGGTGGGTTTCTGTAATGTTCCCTGCTCTGTGTCCTTTGAAATTCCATGTGCTGATCGAGCCTGACGTAAATTGGAGTGATTCTTTGGGTGGGTTTTCTCAAATTGTGTCGGAATTTGTTATGAGTTGTTTTACCCCCTTTTCCTGGTGAATTTGTGGTATGTTTGTCCGAGTTTGAGAGTTTTTGTATTTCTTATTTCAACATTGTGATCTCTCTCGGAGTTTGACATGTTCTGAAGTGAGTGACTGATTTTCAATAACCTGGTTGTACCGGTATATCCTGAATCCAATGATTTTCATGTTGTGCAACAGTTGTTCAAGTGGGTCATTCTGTAAGGGTCAGCAACTGTTAGTGAGGAAGGTTCCAAATTATTTTAATAAATTTAGGCTCTGGCAACTGTGGTTCACATTTATTATTGTAAAATATTAAATTGTCTATATGAGCCTGACTATTTTTGCCTTTTTGTTGTCTGTAGTTGCATTTTGTGTTGAGTTTGAGAAATGTTTGCAATAATTTGTTCTCAATTTCTTGCCAAGAAATGTATTCAGCATTTGCATAATACACATTTTTGTAAGCCCTCTGGGCTGTGACTTGCAGGTAAAACTTGAGGTGCCTACATTTTTCAACATCAGTCCAACCATTTATCTCGCTGGCGGTATTGTAAATGTCCAAAAATTCCTCCACATTTTCATTATTTTCACCCATGAATGTGAGGTTTAGTTCTGGGTGTTTTAGGATGATCTGTGCTGGCCTTGTTGTGTTAGGTGGTTGTAGAGTTAGAATTGTGTTGGCTGTTGTATTGACGTAATGGTGTTCTGTGGTGTCCAATATATTAGTGTAATCGTGTTCAGTGGTGTGAGTATTTGTATTAGGTATAGAAATTAAGAGTGGTTCTGTTGACTGGAGGGTTTTAAGTGGCCTTGGCCTAAGATATCTGCTTTTACTTGCGTTGTAGGTGTTTTTATAGCGTGTGCCCGGAAATGAATAATCATGTGCAGAGTTTTGTTGTGTAGGGTTTCTGATAATTCTGTAATCTCACTGTTTAACTCGGGGTGTTGTTCGTGTTTTTCTAATGCGCACTTAGCATCGCTTAAATCAAGTGTCACTATTTTAACTAGTTTCTTTATAGCTTTGGAGGTAGATTTCCCTTGTTTGCTCATGTCCGCATGTTGGAGTACGGTAGTGTAGACTTAATAACTAACATGCACACTATATAAGCTTTGAAGTATTATTCTCCTCTTGGCGCACACAGTTTAAGGTGGAGAATTTGCATTTGCAAAAGAATTACGGCCCGAAAAGCAGTACTGTTATCAGTATGCATTAAGGTTTTAACAAAGAAGAAGCTCATACACACTTTCTACTGCTACAAGACAATGGGCGCTTGTGTAAGGTCGCGTTGTGCTGTCGCTGCAGCTTTACTCGCGCACTCACTCTGCGACCGCAATATGGTGACTTTGAATATACACTGCCAGACCTTTGTCTACTGTTGAATGAACTGTCAATGTCTGTCAATGGTACTTTTATTTACTTCTTTGCTTGGGAGTGTTATTTCGGTTACTACGGGATATTGCACTTTGTCTTTAAGAATTATTTCAAACTTTACGTTGATTTTATAAGATTGGCTTTAAAAGAGGTGGGAAGCGTGAGGCGTCTCCACTATTTGCTGTGACTCTGCTTTCACCAGATAGTCACACATTCATTTAAGGGGGATACGTACTTCAGAAAGAGCAAGAGCACTTATATATATAAAACACTACATTTATTGAACTCCAGAAGAGATGCAGGCAATGCTGCTAATTAGATGTACGATTCCAGCAATACTTCAAGCTCTTTAAATTATGATGCATGCCGAACTTCTTGGTTTTTTTAAATTAAGGGGTGACTACGCTGATTGCCTTCTTTGTCTCGGCAGAGAAGGGAATCAAACCCCAGGGTGAGGCGTATGGAAATAAGATCCCGTCTAGGGAGTTTTACTACCCTCACAACCAGGGCTGTCAATAGGTGGGACACCAGCTGTTCCAAGAGGGGTGAATAAATGAGTGAATGATTAATCGATGGTGACTGTGGGATGATCAATCTGGCTGGGGGTGATGGAATTTATCCGCAGCAGCCTCGTCAGATGGCATGCGAGAGCAAAATTAGCTGGGGATTTGCCACGTGATTTAGGGGCCACCTTCGGTGGGAGTCGAATCCTAATGAATCTCCTGGAGGCTAATCTTATAGTGTATTCAGTAGGTAGGTCTTCCACCGTTGGGTGTCGAACCCGAATCCACCTGCCTGAAGCTAATCGTACAGTGCTCGAAGTAGCTGGGGTGACTGGAACAGGGGTCGTCAGAGTTTCCGGTACGGTAATGTGTATGACTGTCTCTGTGAGTCCCAGAGCTACGTCTTCCCGCTCAATGTCTTCAGGTGGGCATCAACCTAACAAATGTTCAAGGGGACCCTCATGTGTCGCTGGTACTACTATTTCATATCAAATAGATTCCACTTGCTCTACAGGTAGCAGTTCAACAAGGTTTGATAATGTTAGCAGATTTTTAACGGGGAGTGCTCTACTTAAGGCACGTCTCTCACGTCGCCGCTGGCAGCTCCCAAGTCCACCGTGGTTGTTATGCATTGAACTCATTACTGATAAGGATGCTATTCTACAATCACAAGCAGTACGAGTTACTAAGTTTTACTCCGTGAAATAAAAGCAATAGTAATGAGGGCAGTTCCCAATTAAATTAATACAAAACCAAAATATGAAATTTAAGTACTAGACCCAATAATAAAACTTTACAGGCGAAGGTAAGCTTGGAAAACGGAATAGCAAAAAAAAAGTCTACATACGCAATTCACAGCGTATGATGAAGTTAAGGGGAAGTCTCCAAGGGAACGTTAATCACGTACCGACCTGCTACAGCGGGAGTCAAAGGAAGTTGACTTAAGGTGAGGGTAGTGGGTACAGGCGGTAGGAGTTCGCCGTCTGGTGAGTAGTGGCTGGTGTGGATGAACCGTACCCAAGCTGTAGGAGCTGGAGTGCTGGCGGCCTTCCCAAGCTGTCAGCTGGAACAGATGGAGTTTGAGCCTTGGCGTAGGCTCTGGAGAGGGAGGAGAGTCTTCGCAGATTGTGTTGGGCTCGTGATCGTATTCGGTCGGCGAGCCCGGCATCACTTGCTGGACAATGATGCTGGACATCTATTTATACTTAATTTCTGCCGATCAACAGTTTTCCAGGGTGCGGGGGTAACGTAGCCTTCCAACGCAGGGGTTGATTTATCAGAGCGCTGGAGTGTCAAACATTTCTTATCTCCCTGCATGGAGGCTGGCTGGCCGTGACGTCACAAGGCCATGGGGGTGCTGCCATCTCTGGGGTTGATTGGAACTTCTTCTGCGCTACCATGAAGGGTTATGGATATTGAAAATTAAATATTCTATTCATCAGGGTGGTGTTTGCATGTAGGGAACCGAGTGGGCGGTGTTCATTGTAATTACTTAGCTTCATTACAATTTCGTATTCGTCTGTCTATGCTAGTGTAATCTCCATGCTCGATACGTTTGTCTCGTTCGTCACTGTTATGACTTGTCCCGAGTGAAGGATCACTCATAGATGGGATGAAGTCACCCGTTGAAAGCGCAGCATGTTAGCATGTGTCAATTATAAGAAACTGATTGCAAGTTTACTAGAAAGTGATTTGCTCTCAGGGGAGCAGTTAAAGTCAGCCCCACTAGCCTTCGCCTCATGTAACCCGGGACATCCTAACGGGAGTGATAATTACCCAGTAATTCGACGACGACTACGATGAGGCTCGTCACAATGGCAGCTCCTTCCTAGAGTCAAACCCGGACGGCAAGGATGGCGGTCCTCTCAGCGTTGACGGCACGGGCTGCCCTCTGGCGCTGTCAGGAACAAATATGGCCGTGAGCTACCGTCGCTTGCGCCATTTATACTCTGGGACCTGACCTTGTTTAGGTAACCATTCCCCCGACAGTTTCTATAACTCCAGTTGCCATGGCAGACTTCCTACCAGCTTTGAGCTCGGCCTGGTAACCCTTGGCCTGTGAAGCTCACAGCAACGCGAAAATAAATGTTTACCAAAAGTTTTTTATGTCTCCAATACATAAAATATAGTTTCTAGTGGTCAATATTATTGTTTTTGTGGCACAAATAATAAAATTTATAAATCTGGCATAAATATAAATATTGTCATGTCAAAGTGAATCTCGAAAAAATGTAAACAAACACATCATTTCCAAACAGATACACAAACTTTACATTGGGCTGTAATTCCTAACATTACAACATACACTTTTTTAAATAGTTTTTATTCTATACAGCTTCATCTCGAGTAATATTGGTAACATTGTACTGTACTGTGTTAAAAATGTTTGCTTCAAGAAGGTGTCATCATTATGCTTGATCATTTAATGCAGACATGGTTTTTATTAGAAGCTGCATTGTAGTCTCATATGAATGTTAGTACAGTTGGTTCTAAAGAAATTGTACAGAGTTTTTTTGTTATAATTATTTTTATTAAAAAGATTTTACTATTGCAGTTCTATTTTTATTTTTTCTTCTTAAAGAATGTCACTCTTCCTTCAATTTCTCCTTAAAGTCTGAATCTGGAACATACTTTCGTAGATTAAACTTATGTGTATGATAAACAGCACAAACACACATGTTGCCTAATTCACTCTTGAAATGATAATGCATTATGAAAGGTACATATCTAGAACAGCAAGGTGGACTTGTTTTCATATTTGAGATTGGTTGGATATGCTGTGTCAGTGGGTAATATTGTACTTTAAGTATACATTTCAGAAGAATGCTATCATGAAATTATGTACACATTTTAGTTCAGTTGAGATAGTATTCCATGTAAATGATTTTATGTGGCTGTGCGTTTCTTATAAAGTTGAATTATGTTGAGGGAGATTTAGACAGCTCTTAACGAGATCTTGACAGCGGATGAGGGTGAAATGAGGTGAGAATGGAGCAGTGCCAGAATGCAAGGACGGAGGAAACAGTAGAGCCCAGAGAAAACCCGCTAACCAGCGGCATCGTCCGGCATAGTTCCCACTTGCGAAAATCTGGGAGTGGCCCGGCCAGGGATTGAACCCGGTTTGCCTTTGTATATTTGAGTTTTTTATTGGAGGAATATTTGTTACACATCAAGATTTTCTGGTTTTCACTTTATATGTTCAAAACATCATTTATAGTGTTATAGTTGAAAGTGTGAGCAATTTAATTGTGCTTGTCTAATCATTTGTGTCATAGGGTAAGTAAAGGCTGTTAACATTAAATTGATAGCAGCAGTAGGAAGCGAGAGTTTGGATCTGTCAAGTTCTATAGTAAGGCATAAGTAACAAACTGTAGTGGTGATTACTTAATACCCATTAGATTAGTGTAGTGTAGAACTACAGTTTTATTTTATGTTAATTGCATGTTTCATCGTGCACCACAAAGTGGCATTTTCTCAGGCACAGATAATTTTTGTGCCAAGCATAAAACACAGTTACAGTGGACCTCTCGGTCATGTATTTTGTATTTTTACGCAGCGCTCTTAGCCTTGCTGCGCTTCGGCCTCCCAGTAGGCGGGGAAGAGGAATCACGTCTTCTCTATGCAAGATGGCCAAGATTAATGCGACCGGTGGCCAGACCCAAAGCCCAAGCCTAAGCCTGGCACGTCCGCACATCCTTGCCCCCTCTACCACAGAGGTTCTGAGATCCTCGTCCTTAGAAACCAAGCGTGTGTTCTGGCCAGGGTTCTATCCGTACCCCTAGTGCTTTTCCAGGGCACAACCGGAACAGGTTGCCGCTCACCACCCGGTCTGTCATCCCGACCTCCTCCAGCATATGGAGTCAACCACTACCAGCACGAGTCCAACCCTATGATTGGACACCAGAGAGAACCTCATAGTGTGGCCAACCGATCGTCCCGTGCTACCACTTACTTTTCATGACACTTGTGGGTTATTCATGGCCAACATTATCACCCGAATGGAGGGGCAAGAGGAATTCTCTTCCACAAGTGGTTGAGAAGACCTCACCAGACATAGCCTTACACCCAATGAAGGGCCAGTCACACTCCACTCCCTGGGAGCCACATCCTTATTGGCGGGGAATTACTATGATCCAGAGTGGCCACCATTCCAGCAGAGAGCAGTCGGGACCCCTACCCGGTGTCGTGGTTCACCAGGGATAGCAGCCCTTGCTCTGAAATGGAGAGTTTATATTCTCTATAGTTTCATCACTGCAACCAAGCCATTATTCCTTTGACCACGTGACCAATTCCCAGTATGGGGAGGCGTCAACCACACTCCATTCCATGTCTTTGTACTTCTTTGAAGTACAGACTTTGGGCCCCAACGGCCAGAGTTCTAAGTGGTCCAACACCCTGCCAAGTAGTCGAGCCTTGGTACCAGCTGTTGGTTCAACCATTGTGGCAGATACTCCTCGCCAGTCACGAGGACTCTGGTAACCCATAGGGAACGGGCAGTGTTGCCCAATCTGTTAAGTGACTAACAGGGGTGGCCCGAGAAGCCTTGGGTTGTCTTGAGTGGAGAGATACTGTAAGAGACGCTTCATCCACCCTGTGCAGGTTGTGTGCTGTGCATACCTAGCTCGGCGTACTATAGCATGGTACTGCCACACCGCCTATCATGCCCGGGACCTTCCTCCTGTCTGCTACACCCCAAGGATATCAAATCCAGAAGAAATGCCTCACCCAGGAGTCACAACCCAACCTCCAAGCATAAAAAACAGACAGGGTTGTGTATTTGAGGATAGTTGCACAAAATAAAATTTGTTGTTACTAATACAAAGGTATTTTACTTATCGTAGAATATGCCAAGATATCGAAAGCTGGAAAACCATTTTTAACTAGTTTTGCATACATTTAATAATTATTTTTTGAATGTCTTAATGGAGTTACGGTAACAAAAATAATGCATCAATTGCATTGGCCTGTAGTTGGTCTTTTAAGATAGTTCTTATTCTGCACTGTGAGTTGCCCCTACTCCCAAACCTTGCACATAATAAATTTCTGGTCACAAATAGAAGTTCATTAATTTGTCATTTTTTGTTATTGAATGTCAATAAAAGTAAATTTTACTTAATGAAAAAATATCTGTCCATAACTAAATACATGTGATATGAATAAATTAAATGAGCAAAATGGAAATGAGTACACAAAAGAAATGAGTACAGCTTTACATAAATGTCTACATTCAAAATAAAACAATAATCTTTAACTTTTTTTTAAGGATTCTTAAATATTACTAAATTTTTTTTAGCAAAATATGTTAATTAATTTGAGTAAATATGAGTGTATCAGGGGATTCAGTTGGGTAATGTTTTGTGCTCTGCTCACATTTTAAAATGTGTACATAATGAGCCAAACCTCGTGGACCTTCTAGTCTTTGGGGCTTCTTTGCATTGCGGGGTCTGCAGTGGTGTGTGTTACGCCACTATCCTCGTATTATGATACTGCACTTCCTGTAACTGATGTAGGCTTCTAGTTTACCATAGTATAACATAAAGCTAATATACATCCTTCTGCACATTGGTGTAAGTTAGTGAATAATTCCTACAATTAAATATATGTCATGTTGGCATAGTTTGATTTAAAAGTTATGATCATTTGTTGTGAGTAATACTAAAACACCACACAAAAAATGAACAATAATTATTTTAACATATTTAAATTTATATATTTGTACATTTATATTTAAATACTAACAGTCCGCCATCACTTCGTTCAGATTTTATGGAGTTATTGAAATACATATGTACCGATATATGCAACTATCAGTGACTATCTGCGACTACCCATAACTATCAGTGACTTCCGGTAACTACCTGCGACAACCTGTGACTACCCACAACTACCAGTGACTTCCGGTAACTACCTGCGACAACCTGTGACTACTTCTGACTACCTGTGACTACCCGTGACTTCCCATGATTACCCTTGACTACCTGTGATTACTTGCGACAACCTGCGACTACTTGTGACAACTTGCAGCATCGTGCAACAACTTGCGACTACCCATGACTACCTGTGACTACCTGCAACTACCTGTGATTACCCATGACTACCTGCGATTAGTTGCGACTACTTGTGTAATTTTTTATATTAAGTTACACAATTTCTTCTAACATTGTTTCAATTTGTCTTTAATGGTTTTGGTAAAGTATGCTTAGAAAGCAGCCGTGTAGCTCATTTTTCTCCGACTTGGTTTACAAATTTTGAAATTTCTCAAGGCATTTTTTAATGATTTAATCATAGTCTATGTCCATGTGGAAGAATGTAGCTTTCTAACAGTGAAAGAATTATGAGAATCGGCCCTGTAGTTTTGGTAGAGTATGCTTAGAAAGCAGCCAAGTAGCTCATGTTTCTCAGACTTGTTTTACAAATTTTTTTTAATTTCTCAAGGAATTTTTTAAAAAATTAAATATATCCTATATCCATCTGGAATGTTGCTTTCTAATAGTGAAAGAATTATAAGAATTGACCTTGTAGTGACCGAGATTAACTGTTACATATAAACAAACTCACATTACCTCTTTATTATATTACTATAGATATATATATTTGTACAAATATGTTTATATATTTGTACACATAAATCTATATATTTGTACATATATATATTATATATTTGTACACACATATTTGTATATAGATATCTTTACGTATATACACACATTTGCATTCATTTTACACCACCTCATAAGTATACACATATCCAGTTGTTTTTGGAATTGTGCCTATTAAAAAACTGCACGATATATATATTCAAATCAGGTGCCATAACGATGTGCGGTTCTTGCACACATGTAAAATAGTTCTCGACGCCACTGCTGGGAGCGCTCAAAACAGTGATTATTCTATAGTTATATGGTCATCGAACATGGTGCTGCTCACATGTAATATAGTCTACATTTTCAGGGGAATTTCATATGCAACTAATTATAGTCAGTCCTGCATTTAAGTTAAAGATTGTGAGGATTGTTGTGTGAAATGGCTTCCCCCTCAGAAAAAAAAACTAGAAGCAGGTTTTTCAGTGGCAAGGCCACACCCCACATCACAGCACTGGAAATGCCACAATTTATTGAATATTGGGAAAAGTGCTTAAAATTAAATTTAGAAAGAGCAATTATACAGACAGAATGTCTGCCTGTTGTAATGCAGTTTTAACCGTCTTGTAGTAGCGTGAGGCGTGAGAAAGAACAAACAGGCAGCAATCGATAACACAACTAGCACGTCAAGGTCAGCACTTACAGTTGGAGCTTGGAGAGTGTGTTCAAATGTGACATGGCTTGTTACATGGCAGACGGTACTGCTATTCATATCACATACATACACAGTATGCCTATTATCGTATTCTTCCCGTTAAAGGGGAGCAGGACTTCTACTTTTCTTATTTCTGAGAAAAAATTTACAAGTGTTACACCGGGAAATACAGAATTTAACTAGTAGGTGGAGATTTTTGGACATTTGCCATTACAGTGTAGATGTTTGTCATGGAAAAACATGACAGACATCTGCATCACTATGGCGAATGTCCAAAAATCTCTTACTCATTCACCCCCATTGCACTATTCATTCAAAGATCACACTGAATTTAACTGTCACACACTCACGTTCCGTATTCCCCACCTGTTTCCATTTCCAAATTGTCATCTAAGCCCGAGGAAGTTATTAAAAGAAAAGAAAGGCACAGGAGTGGAAATGTTGACAAGTCGGGGATGCAACATAATAAAAAAAAAGTCACAGTGCATGATGCCTGTTCCTATTTTAAAGTTATCATCTAAGCCCACGGAAGTTTTAAAAAAAGAAGAAAAGAAATAAATAGGAGTGGAAATGTTGACCAGAAGGGGATGGAAAATAATAAAAAAAAAAGGTCACAGTGCAAGTTGATGTGCTCACCACAAATACGTACTATTGAACCGACCCAGAAAATATGTACACAAGCTCACGTTGTTCCTTCCTTTCCCTTGGACAGCTAACTGTCGGTCTTAAAACACCAGACAACATTAACACTTAAGTGACCCACCTAAATATTCATACCTGTTAATTTGTTTTGGTACTTTGCCATTCACAGGACTTTCTGGTTTACTGGACTATACCTCCCTCTGATTAGTCCGGTAAACAGAGGCTTTACTGAATTTTCTATTAGTAAATTGTTCTTTCATAGTGCCTTGTCAATTGCTGCTGCAGTAGACACAATAAGGTGTATATCATCAATTTTGTTTCCTTAGTTTATAAAATTTCAGTACATTTTTTATCTATTTTTTATCTTGTATTTTAAAACTAAAATCTATATTTAAATCCCCACATATTTTTGCTTTTTTCTAGTATTGTGATGCTAGGTTAATTTCAACTTATCTATATTACCCCTTAGAGGTCTGTACAAATAAAATAATAAATTATGTTTCTAAACTTCTATTTCAATTGTAGCACGTTAAAAAATATCTTGTTCACTTGTATTTTCCAGCTCTTTTGCCCAGGCACTATCCTAGATCTTTTCTGCAAAAAACTGATTTATTTTATAATTGGTTATCCAATGTCTCTTACATTCAATACTATTTAGCCAGTGTTCTCTAAGGTATAGGATTTGTGGCTTAGAATATGTTTCAAGAGAATGAATAAATACATCAATTAAAGCAGTCTTGTTTCTTGGTGACTAGACGTTATCTTTCTCAGTTTCCATTCTGTGCAACAACTACCTTCCCCTACCTTGACAAGGCAGGAGTCCATTTTACATGAGCGAAAGTGTAACTGGGACATTTCATTTCATGTCACCTTTATCACATAGGCCTACGTATATTTTGAAATATGTTAACTGTATCAATGGGAACCAACATATCAAACATGGGTTTTCACGCGTGCACACACACGTGCACATGTGTGTGTACACGTGCGTATATATACACGTACGCATGCATGCACTCACGTGCACACACACACACACACACAAAATGGTAACAAAAGACTGAACTAGTGAAGTGCAAAATTGTTTTGATTCACTGTTTGTGTTAAAAATAGGTATATAATGACAAAAACCAAACAGACTGTTGGTGCAGAAATTGATATGCACTGTGTTCCAGGACAGTAAGGACATTCCGCTCATTGACTTCCTGGCGGAAGGTGATACAGTGAACGCTGACCATTACTATCAAATGCTGGGGAAATTATGACAGGTCATTAAGAACAAGAGGCACGGGATGCTCAGTGCATGTGTTGATTCACAAGAATGATCACCCATATACGGCTCATTGCATAACACAACTTCTGCAGGAGTTCCATTTGGTTGGTTTTTTATCATCTACCCTATAGTCCTGATTTCGTTTCCAGTGATTACTATCTTTTCTTACACCTCGAGAAATTGCTGTCCGGTCAGCATTTTCAAAGTGACAAAGTGGTGGAGACAACTGTAACACTGGTTTCTATCCCTGGCTCTGGACTTCGACACAGGTGTACAAATGTTGATCCTATGGTATGACAAGTGCTTCAATTCCAGTGGTAAATATGTTGATGAGTAGCTCAACATTTGCTGTATCTGTTCCAGTAAATGTTTCCATGTTACTATGTTGTCTTTCTGTATATGGCCCTAGGGAAACTTACTTTCAGGATGAGGAAATATTTCAATTAATTTTATATGTTTAGTTTTCTTACCTTCAGGTGTTGAAAAAGTAAAACTTGTTTTGCTGTTTTCTTTGCCCTCTGCCAAAATTTGTTTGATAGTTGATTCTGAAACTCCTGTTGTGGCACATGTTGCTTAGACGTACGTCAATTTCTGCGACTTTTTGTTCACTGAGGTGCGTTGTAACATTATGTACAATCTCCCATTCTTTCCTCGTAGTAGTGACCAGACTTAATAAGTGGCTTGAAATCCTGATGTAGATACCATGCAGCTAAATCATACAATATAACTCAAGACAGCCACACATCATTTTTCTCGCAGTCTCATGACATTTAACCATTTAACGAGAATTCCAAAATAGTATCACTAACATTGTTAGCATCAATGTCATTTGCTTTTGTTCTCATTACCACTTGTTACTATTGTTTATTGCTTCATCTTCACTTATATAACCACTACAGAAATTATACCATATAGTACATACTTTGTATAACACTCCATTATTAACAAGTTTCCTATTTTTTCTGCATTTATCATTTTACTTAAATCTTAATTTTCTTTGACCATTCAAACACTACAACTTTACTCTATGCCATCTTTTCCAGTCTTTTGAAGTGTTTCCAAAAGTTCATTACTGATGAAGCTGATCGTCACATCACGTCATGATGGACATGACGCCTTTGAACACCAGTACTTTTGTTACTGTAAATCCTGAAAGGCAAACCATTTTTGTACAGAATTTTTTGTGTTGATGAAACACCTTGGGGAAAATTTGTTTTGCTGTCCAGAACTTTTTTTTTAAGTTTTCATTAAAGGATTTTGTTAACGAGAAATGGTACTCAAACACTCAAACACTCAAATTACTTAAGTTTTTAATTAATCAGGAAATGTTAGGTTGCCTCTGCTGCTCTCAGGCTAGATATCTCTTCCTATTTTGGCAGACAGCCAGTTTCTTTCCACTTTAGTAATGGCTGCAAAGTGGGATCATTCAGCTGATCTTTTCTAATACGTACCCTCATCACTCCAGGTCGGTGTCCCATCACAATATAGAGAACCTTGAATTCTTGTCCCCTGTACCTTTAGTGATTTGCCACTCTTGTCTTCCTGGCATTCGCAATGTTGTCAGAATGGCTCACATAGCCTCCTAGAAAGTGAATCTGCATTGCTGTGAAGGCATCCAAATCTGTGCTGCATTTAAAAGTCGTATTCTTGAAGATGCTGTATCCACCGGGCTATTTGACCTTCGGTGTTCTTAAAGTTTAGTAGCCAGCGTACTGAAACATGGTCATTCTTGGATTAAAATGTCTACCAACATAATTAGCATCTGTGTCCAAAATGAACATGCTCTCACTTTTCGGGAAATCCGGGACTGGTGGAGAAAACCAAATTTTCGTTAGTTTACTAAAAGCATCTTCACACTCAGTGGTCCAATGAAATTTCTGTTTTGCCTCAGTCAGTTCATGTAGTGGCTTGGCAATTGTGGCGAACCCATGTACAAATTGACGGTAGTAGGAACATAATCCCAGAAAGCTCCGCACTTAAATTTTGTCAGTTGTCTGCCAATTTCTTATTGCATTGATCTTCTCGGGGTCTGTACTTGTTCCATGGGCCGACACTACACGTCCCAAGAAATTTATTTTCTTTTGGAACAGGTGGCACTTTTTAGGAACTAGTTTCAAGTTGGCTGCAGCCACTTTCTGGATTATAGATTCTAAGCATGACAAGTGCTTTTCAAATGTCTTCCCTTTCACAGTGATGTCATATAGGTAAACCTGATAGATATCTAAAGACAGGACTTTTTCCACCAGGCGCTCAAAGGTGGCATGAGCATAACATTGCCTAAAAGGCATAACTTTGAACTGCCAGGTTCCATTTCCTTGGGTACAGGAAGGTTCCTTATCCTTGGGCACAGAATGCAGTATTCTCTTGATCCTCTGGGGCCACCTCACACTGCTAGTACCCACTCTTCATTTACAACGTAGACTACCAATACGAACATGCTAATCTGTGCAATGTGTCATCTATCCTTGGAAGCATATAAGAATCTTTTTTCACATTATTAAGCTGGCAATAATCTACACAAAATGTCAGAGCACCATCTTTTTTATTATTAATAAGTACAATGGGTGATGACCATGGACTAACCGATGTTTCTATTACATCTAACACCTTAATTTCATTCAGAATTTTCTCAACTGCCTCATTTGAAGCTAGTGGCAGTCATCTTGGTGGCTGTTGTATATGCCTGGCATCTTCTGTATCAATGTGATGACAGGTCACGTTAGTCCTTCCCATGGTTATTTGGTCCACATGAGAAGGTGTCCCTATTTCTTTGCAGTAATTCAGAGACAGCCTTTTTCTGCCACCAGTTAAGATTTTATTTTGTTCTTACTAGCAGTTTATCCAGTACTTCTGGAAGAGGACATTCTGCTTGATCGTCTCTAGAATCTTCTGGACTATTTGTAAGTATTTGTGTGACCTGCTTGTAGACACCTATCGTAGCATCCTCCTTGAGACAAATGTCACTATCGGACAAGCTTATAATTCTAACAAGAAAACTGTTAGAATTAGAAGAGACCAAAGTCCTTGCTACAACGACTTTACCTGGCAAGATGCCAATCCTCTATGCTGGCTCAATTAGACCCAAAGGTCTGACAATCTTTCCTCGACATCTGCCTGCAATGACAATTTCACTAGAAGTGGGCAGTACAGTGTGTTGACCACATACTACTTGGGCAGCTAATTGCAAGGACAAATCATCCGTCTTGACACCACCAACTCTGTACTGCCTAACCGTAGCACACCAAGTTGAGTATTGATACAGCACCCCAGCCTATGTAGTACATCAAGCTCCAAAAGGCATTCAACCTCTATTTCTGCTATGTAAACATTGTGCTCTATGCTAAGGTCACCAAGCTTCAAGATCACTTTTCTCTTAGCTATAACAGGTATGGTGTGACCTGTTACTATAGTCAAATAGCACAGTTCTTTACTGTCGTCAGGCGATTGCAGGGGGGGAAGTCCTGAGAATATCTGATCTTACCACTGTTATGGTCGCCGCAGTGTCAACGACCATCTGGCAAGGAACATCATTCAGACTCCCCTCCACCAGTATTGCATCTCAATCCTGTTTCACTGACCATACATGTAGAACATTGGGGCCTTCCCTGCAGCAGTTGTTGACCTTCACCCCCTAAGATAAGCATTCACAAGTTTTCTGGATGTGCTGTATTCTCACCTGCCTCTCGCTGCCTCTTTTCTCGCTGTTATGGGCAGTAGGCTCTCAGGTGCCTGCCTGTCCACATGACCAACACTCACACGGTTTGGGTGGGGGGCAGCGAGGCTCTGTAGCTCTGACCCTGGAAGCCATGTCCCTTAGTCATCTGCAACACCTTCAGTGTCTTCGTTCAGCCTCACTGCCCATACTGGACGTCGGGGTGCAGCCACCTGTCTTGCTAACTCTACCTCTAGTAATCGGGCTAGGGTGTCCTGCATGTTGTGGGGTGCAGCCAGGCATAATGCTTGCCATACCTCTATGTCTCTAATGGCATCAATGAAGAAGCCGACTGCAATGATGTTGCGTGCCTTGTTGGAGCACCCTTCCAGAGATAGTTAAGAAGACCGCACAAAGTCTTACCATAGCTCCTACAATGGCTACCCTGGTCACTGGGTGTGGCTTCACAGCTGTGCATAGTGGGCATGTCACAGGTACCGGTCACAGAAACATTGATCCAAGACCTACACCAGTATGGGGTACTCCAGTCGATATCGTTTTTGCAGAGCTTGTAGTTTGCTGGGTGCTGGGCCTCTCAGTACAGCCGCTAGGTAGTAAGCTTACTGCTCGGTTGTCAGCCAGTAAGGGTTGCGACTATTTCAAACTGGTGTTGGTACTCCCGCCAAGAAGTTTGGCCATTGTAAGGGGTGGGCTTAATTGAAAACCCTTTCCCCACTCCTGGCTGCGCGGCAGCAATACTGCATTTCTTCTGGCTCTCCTCTGAGGTTGCTGTATTGGTTTCAACGTTGTGCTACTTCTTCTCTTTTCTCTGCTGTCTATGTAATGGTACTGAAACTCCACTGCTGAAGAAATTCCTGCCATTCCTTCATTGCAGTCATTTCATTCCAGACACTGTTATCCTTCCACTGATACCGTTCACTGTTTCATTCACACTGTCAATTCTCATATTCATTAACTCGCTAATGTCTTCTATTTTCCAGTCTACATTTTCATTTACAGAGTCAATTTTCCTCCCTACATTTTCATTTACGGACTAAATTTTCCTATCTACTAAATCACTTACATTAGTTATCTGGTTATTTACATTCTCATTTCAATTTAATTTACACTTTCTTTCACACTACCAATTTGGGTGTTTACAATTTCATTTACACTTTCTTTCATGCTGCTAACTTGGTTATTTATATTTTCTTTCAAGCTATTTACACTTGTGCTCACACCAACCATCGAGTTACCTAGCCCCTTAATTAATACTTGCAATGCTTCCAGTTCTGCAGACATTTTTCTAGTTCGCATTCACTGCGATGGTTGTACAAAACAGTCTTAATCAATTAATTAGAATTTTTTTTTAGTCTCTAATAACTGGCCTCTTGCCTAACTTGAATAACACTTAACTGCCTCCATCCCACTTTAGTACCAGTGTTACAAGATGCCTGAGGGGTGTATCTGAGTTCGTGAGGGATGGAGGTTCATAATAAAAATAAAAGAACTAAATTTGATTTCTAATTTATTCTATTTACACACTTACTTTTTTTATTTTATATTATACTCTTTTTATTTTATATCAGCGAGCGCAATATTTAATGTCTCTTTCAACTCCTGTTAATGTCCTTATCAATGTCGCTGTTTCGTTATAGTCAATTAATTCATAATCATCATTAATACACGTTCAGTCTGTCTATTGCCATCATTTGTAATGTCTTTCACTCATGCAGTTAGTCCGATAGTACAGCTTGGCAGCCGCACTCTTCACTGCTTGATACTCACAGTCGTGAATTTCCCTTCTGCTAGCCACTTCTCTCGCCGCTCATCGTCTATCGCTGAAACTCAGCCAGTCGTTCACTCAACAACCGGCCCCAAAGGCCCATCACACTTTTTATGTTCTGCTGGCCTTGACTTCGAAAATTTGTCGAACCCTGAATCACATGTGGAGAAACTAGGTCAGCAAACCACTAGAAAATTCTTCATATAAATACAGAAACTCAATACAACCAAGGTCAGCAGTATTCACCACAAAAAGGATTATCATGTCTGCTAGCTTTTTGTAACAGACACGCCGTTAGTGGGTATTGCTCGCTTGTCATTCAAAAAATCTTCTGACTTGCAGTCTCCGCTATCGTATAACTGCTTTGTCCTTCACTTCCAGTCACTCGTGCAGAGGCTCTCATCTAATGCTGTAACCTGAAATAATTCAGAGATGGAACAAAGTATTGCCAAACAGTTTGTACAGGATTGTTTACACGTAAGGGGCTCACAAAGTTACAGGATAAGTACACTCCTGTAAAGTATGAAAGGGGTACTTGAAACAAAGAACAACTCTAATTTTTATACACAATCAATTCTTCTCTCTATTTTTTTTTTACGAATTCTACTGTAACACGTTCATAAAAATCAAAGCCGAGTTTCATTTTTGACAAAAGTTTCTTTTCAATGGAGAGAAGAGTGCAAGACCAGAGTCTATTTTGCCCAATTGTATTCTGTGAGTATGTTTTTATTTGTTTGTGTTGAAAAAGAACGTGCCACAGATGACATTGTACATGGTATTTTTGCCACTAACATACATAATTTATGGAACTGTGGGAGAGCATCTTGTAAATCATTTTCATGAATGTATTTAAGAAAATTTTGAACACTTCTGGTTTTCATGGCATCTCGACTATACACAACTTTTAGTTCAGACTGAAGCTTATCAAGGTCAAAGTAACTGCCATAGTATTCGATTAGGGACTTCAACTGGACCTCAGAAAAACTATGAGAAAACTCCTGGAATTTTGTAGCATTTACAAGTTCTAAAAATCTTAATTTGTTCATATTTTCGTAATGTGTTTCGATTGGTGTTATGATGATGTCTAATATTTCGGCATATAGCCTGGAATACTCTCGCTTTTGGTCTACTTCGTCTTTGCATTTCCGAGGTTTTTTTTTCTGGTTCCATACCAAATTATATAGTATGTCAGAGAAAACATCTTCAAAATCGCGTCTGAGTTTACATAGAAATACTTTTGTTTCCTGTATCTCCTGAATACAGAAACTGATGTCCAGTTGTTTGGTCTGCATTATGTTGTATAGGTGTCCATTGCTATCAAAAATCTTAGAAAATAAAACTAGGAAAACACATTCTCAAAAGTTTCTAGAAAATTGATTAAACCTTTTACTGAAGAAATAGTGTCACTATCCGATTCCTGTGTATTTTCCGTTATAATGGAAAACAATTCTAAGAGGGAACCCCAATTGTTGAATGTACTTTGAACAAGTCTGTCATTATAATTCCATCTTGCTGGTGCAACACCTGGAAGCCGTTTCCCAGCTATCTGATCTAGCAATGCTACCCGCTTAGAAGAGTGCAAAAAAAAAAAAAAAAGCAAACAGACCAGAAAGGGTACTGAAAAACACTCTACACTTGCTAATGTTATTTACGGACTGGGTTATGACAAAGTTCAAAACATGTACAAAAAAGTGCACTGGAAAATTTGTTACATACCAGTTTCTGTACACCATTTAAATCTCCCGCCATTACTGCAGCTCCATCATAAGACTGCGTGACAAGTTTACTGCTAGAGTTAGTTGTCATAACAAATTCAATTGCATGACTTGCTATGGCTCCTGCAGACCTATCACAGCTAACATTAGTGAATCCATAAAACCATTCATTGATCTCTCAGTCACACGTTACAAATCTAAAAACAGTGAACAACTGAGAAAGTTTGGCAGAGTCCAACGTCTTGTCAAGTAAAATTAAAACATAACTGATTTTTCAATTTCATTTTTAATTTCAGCTAACACAATATTTTGAATGGATTCCATTAGGTCGGTCTGGATGTTGCATGAGAAGCCAGAAAATACTATGGACGTCTGAAGGTACTGCGACAATACTGGATCATAAGTTACAATTAAAGCAAGTAACTCAACATAATAGTCACGGTTTTCTGATTCCTTTGTCTCATGACCATAGAAAAGCAGTTCCTGTATACCCAAGAAACAAACATCTATTAAATGCTTCAAAACTTCTCTGTTTCTTTTAACTTTTCCATTACATTGCTGTGTGCTTAATTGTTTGGATCTATCTAGACCAAAATCAACTGTATTTTTACCAAATGCTTTACGAGACAGAAACAAATTTATGTGAACTTCAGAACGCTCGTGTTTTTGAACATCATTGAACAGATTGTTAAGGTCACAATACCCAGTTGCAGTCCACGTGTTAATATCCTTTGAAAACAATAAACATAGCCAGCAAAACAGTTTGTTTAGACTGTTACATCCAGCTAACCACAAGTGTTTCTGATAAACATTTTTTTGGAAATGACGTACAAAATTACCTTTTTTGCGTTTTGTCATCATCATAAGTTTGGGTGTCGGCCCAAAGTGTCTTTTATGTCATATCTTTCCTGAAAAGTGAAAGCACTGCTGGAAAAATGCTTCACTCGTAATCCACACACACCACACGTACATCCACATGTTACTGTTGCACTCATTCTATCTACTCGGTTCTGTCTCACACTGTAATTTTATCATTTTTACCTCAGATGTACATCACGCACGATTATGTACAACATTTTCTGCACCAAAATTAAATAAAATAAAAACAATGCATTTTATGTTGTGCGCACGAACTTGCCCACGCATCGATCTAGTTATTGTAAACTACACCATGCCAACTGCCTGCTGCTAGGCCAGCTTCGGCTATGTCCATTTCAGTTCGGTGAAGAAAGCACTACCATCGTAGCTTCTAACACAAGTTGGTGCAGCCATAAGCCCTCCACCCCTCCCTAGGCGGTCCTCCTACCCTGCCATCCCTCCATCGGTTGGGAAACCATTGCAACCGCCTACCTGCTGAAAGCATTACTTACAGTGCTTCCAAACATCTTGGTTTTGCTAGCCAACGAACGAATAGTTTTCTTATAATGTACGCTATTGTTTCCAGAGTAGAATGTGTACCACGAGTGAAAAGTAACCGTAAATTAAATATATGTTGGAATTTAATATTTATTTAAAATATAACACTATCAGGAAACTGTCTGGGCAAGCACTGCTTGCCTTGCTTGCCCTAATGAGACGTCACTGCTGACAAGAGTGAAGTCTGTGGACTGCTAGCACTGGTATAGTGGAGAGTGAGACTGTTGAACTGGATGTGTGAATGACGGACTTTTGAAACAATGGCAGTAGACAGTATTTTTAAATAACGAGTGTGAATAAAATGTGTTACCAATATTAAGACAGCAATAAGAACTTTAATTAAAATTGAGATAGATATTAACTTTTGTACTCGCTGAGAATAACAAGCGCAATAGTGGAGATAAGGTAGTTAATGTTGTAATAATAGCTGTGAGAATAAAGTAAAAAACCTATATTAGTTCTTTAATTTTTTTTTTTTAAGACCTCTATCCTTCACAAACTTGGATATGCCGCTGGCTGGCATCTTGTAACAGTAGTGATAAATAGGTGTGTGTCATGGCCAAAGTAAATGAAGGCAGTTGGCAAGTTCATGTACAAGATGTGATACCTCGGTGCTGTTTGATAAATGTTTAAATCATGATGATCATTTGAGTTTTTAACTTTTTTTAATACTGATTCCCTCATTTGCATGCTTCATTGGTACAATATTAATTTAATAATGGTTTCAGGACAGCCATCAGAAGAAATGTGTGTTACCCATCCATAAAAAATTTTATGGATTTTAATGTTTTCTCTGCGACTCTCTGTTAGCGCAGACTATAAACTTAATTTTTAATTTATTTCATTGTTATAGTAAAAAAAGATTGAGAATATTTAAATAGGTACTGCATCTTTATACTGCATATTTATTTAAAAACCATAAACCTTCAAGACCCATTATTTTGGAGTTCTGGCCTGCATAAGAAAATAAGAATAACTGTTAAAGTATATGAGCACTTGGTGGTTTTTGTAGTTTTGCAGTTGGCACAAGTGATCCTGAGGTCTGGTATAAATTGAGGAAAGAACCATAATTGTCACACACATTATATGAACCACTGTTTGAATGGTTCACATTGTCTTAAAAATTTTTGAAAACAGTTTACACGAGACTGGGCTTTGCTTGTATACATATCATTTCCAGCAGGTTCACTCCTGTAAGGGGGTGTGTCACTTTTGAGCTGTGGTATTGTGTCCTCAGGTAGTGCCTTGATAAAAGTGGGTCAGTGCCAGCAGAGACTTGGTCAGACAGAACGAGATTTCATTACATCAGCCACCCAGTGCTACACGCAGCCACTAAGAACATTTCTTGATGGGGAGATGAAAACTATTCTAAAGGAGCGCAGCATTCTTGAGAGCAAGAGGTGAGTTCATCTTCCTTTGCCAGGTTAAATTGCTTTTTAAATGTAGTTTTGCACTCAATTTTATATGGCTTTTTACTGTATCTGTGGAGGGAGGACATACAGATCTGCTCACTATCCTGTGTGCGAGCATAAGCTGGAGCCATTTGGAAGGAGAGGCCTCTGAACCTGCTAGTAACAGGCGCTCCTAGTGTACATTCTGACTGCATGCTGCTCCTGCAAAATCCTTGAATACTTAGTGGAAAGTAATTTGTCTGTCTTGTTCAAGGTGTGTGGTGGAAAGTTGTATGGTGTTTAGGAATTTCTAATAAATATGGGCAAAAGCAAATATACTAGTAGAGTTTATAATTGAAACAAAAGTAGCAAGATGATACATAATATATGAATTTTGAAGGCGAAGAAAAATGTTCACCTACTGTGATATATTAATTAACCACTGATAACTTTGTACATATTATAGACACATTTATTAAGTAATTGGGGAAAAAATATGTTTTGACAAATTTGTGCAGAAAGTAATAAAGTTAGTCAGTACCTACTGCTGCTGTTTTCTATATATTTTTAAGTTAATGCCATGAACATTGGAAATATTTATTATATATATAATTTAATGACTTGGTTACGAGTAGAATCAGTTATTTTATTGTTTTACTTTCTGCCATATTACGTAAACTTTTTGAAATCACAATTTTTTTTAAGAAAACATTTTTACAATAGAATAAATTGTAAAATTCTGTCTTCACTGATAGACTCAACATCCAGCTGTAATAGGAATTTTCATTTTTCAATTCATCATACTTGATTGATTCAGCTAGAATAAGAACATAATTTAATTTGTAAGTTTTCTTTAACCTATATTTGAGCACTGGATCACATAGTTTGTGAATATGCAATAGGATAATAGTCAAAGAATTATGGAATATGGCAGAAAAGAACACCTCGGTAATATGAGTAGTTGTAATGAACAAAATATTTAATTCCCTTATGTATCTATAAATCAGCAGCATTGCAATGGACAGAAAGTGACAATGACACCACAATATACAGAAAAGATGCACAGAAAATTTATCATTTCTAGAGACACTATAATTTTGTCAGTTCAACATTTAGGCAAAATTCCACAAATTTCTGCAAACTAATACTTCAGCTTTCTTGTCCAACAGCAGCTGCATTTCAAGTAACTAGCAGACATACCATTGAAGAAATTCACTAACCTTGATTTTCTTAAATTTATTCCATCTCAGTCCTCTATTGTGTGGTGAAGTTTGGGCGAAATAATGATGGGGGAGGGTTGGATACTTGAATGGTCATTTGCTAGAAAGTGTTAATTTTCATTTACTTTTGTTATTCATTTGGCAGGAAGGAATAGTTTTGTACGCCCACGCTTTTGCGGACATTATGTATGTTTCCCGGATGATCTTGAAACATTGTCTGTGGTTTTTGTCGGAAGGGGTAGTGGGGAGGGGTTGCTTACCACAGGGCAGTGAAGCTGGCACATGCACAATACGCATGACACTGTCTAGCTTCTGACTGAAGAGCTTGCCTTGCGAGGGAAAGAGGGTGATCTCCACAAGACAGGAGTCGTTCACACGTGTACACAAAGGTGGATGCTGGCATGAGTGTGTGAAAGACTGCTAAGCTAGATGAACAGTTTGGCTGGGAGAATCAGTGGCACATTATCGTCTTACGTGTATTGAAGAAACCACCCATTGCTTGTACTACCCTCTTACATAATTCATAATACTATTTTGATCACTGTGCCATTTTTAGTTATTACAATTGTGATTGTTGAAATCACAATTGATGAAATTGTTGAAATGTTGTTAAGCTTTGTTGAAATGTTGTTAAGCTGATTTAAATATTTTATGGCTACAGTGACACACAAGCATAATTAAATACAAATTTTCTTTGTACACTGTGGCTCTCCTGTTTCCCTTTGACGACCAGCAAGGTGGGCCATTGGCACCTGCTATTAGCGGTGTTGTGCCCCTGGGTCCTTTCTGTCCCATATAACTCTGTAACATCTTCACAGTCTGTGAGTGGCAACTTGATGTACGCGAAAGAAACAACATGCCATTTACAAAATCCTGTATCAGTTGATGTATGAAAGAATGAAAAATATTACTTTGGCTATGCTGACTGCACTGCCGATGCACATAAGACAAGCAGAAAATACACGGAGAAGAACGAGTTACTATATTAATTTATAAATTTTATTTTACGTGGTCACAAAACAGCGGTTGCTAGTGTTACAAACTAAACTTTGTGTTAAAGTAGTAATGCAGAGGTGTTCAAAAGGAAATGCAAATTGAAAAAGTCCGTATTCAAACGAAACATAACTTCAAACATTGGGAGTGCTTATGTCGTATCCTCACTCACCATGCCATCCATCCTTGCTTGATATTAATTCCAAAAGCCTGCAGAATCATCGCACAGTATTGTTAAATTATTTCTCAAATAATTTGACGAAATATATTTCAAACTTATATTGTTTCGAGCCAGCAATAGGAGAAAATTGAACTTTTAAAAAGTAAAAAAGACAGGAAGAAGAGGTAGAGGCCAACATGCTGCTACCTGTTGTTGAACAAGCTTGGTTCACAACACACCCATCCATGCCATCTGTTAGTGGGCTCCAGAAACACTACCAGCCAGAAAAAAATAGTTTTCTTGTGTAAAATAACAAATTTACAATTATATTATTCTGTGAACTCTGTATAATTTTTAAAGTAACATGTGTATTTCTGTATACAGAGATTTTGATTACTAGTAATTTCTATTGGGCCAGTAATAGTTATGCCTACGTCGAGTTCACGCCATGTTCTTTTATTCCTGCAAAACTATCTCCTTGTTGTTTTCATGTTGTTACTATACTGTATTAATAAAACGAAGAAAGTGGAATGTGCGTGGGTAGTTTTTAAGCAATTCTTAAGTTGCCACATATTTACAACTCAAGTTGTTTAGTATCAGTAATAGCAGACTAATTGTTTTGAAAAAGTCACTTGTGAGTTGTTTGTTGACGAATGGAAGTGTGTTGTCAGCAAAGTTCCCAGAAATACTTTTATTTCCATTCCTAACATACTAGTTGTAATGTCCAACGTGTTATAAGAACTACCATTACTGTCTTGCAAATGTTAATCCAAATTTGCTGTCACTAATAAATTTAAAAAGAGTTAACACATATTTAATTTTTGGGTGGTGGGGGAGGGAAAGAGGATATATATACTTAATGCACTCTAGTATTTATAAAAATATGGCAATAAGCCAACATTTTGCAAGTGTGCAAGTAATGCAAATTTAATGGTATATGAATGCATGCAATGATATATACATAAATAACTACCAAAAGCAGGGATAAATGAATTTAATTCCAAATATCAGAGACTCATTTTGGCTTGGTTACATCTTGATTTAAAACAGTACACTTGCAACAAAGGATGTGTTGGTGGCTTCTTACGACACAGTTTATGAATGAATGTATGCGCAACATCTAGCGTCTTGACATCCGATCAGTATATTTCCCGTACATCTCATAAATTGGGGAAACTTTAATAGGAGAAATACTTTGAGAAGGAAGGTAGGGATAACTTTGGACATGGTGATAGACTGAAAGCGAAAATAAATAGATCCAGTCAACTGCAGGTGTTGAGACTACGGATGCAGGGATGTGTGTAGCAAGTGTTACAACTGTAGGAAGTATTTGAGGTGCTTCCAGATGACAGATGAAAAATTTGATGTACTAGTACAGTAATGTGAAGGTGGACTTTTTAACATTTTTGCTTTTATCCAAAAAAGTAATCTCAGTGCACCATTTTTACAATTACAAGTTATTAACTAAGTTTTGTTTCTTAAAAAAAAGTTTTACCACAGCTTACCAGTGAGCTGTATCACAAAAACAGAGAATGTTACAGTATAATTAAGAAGCATATCTTTAAGGTAATACACATGAGGCTCTTGGGCTCAGGTTAGAGTGACATTATGGTAGTAGTAGATCTTTATTGTGCAGTCCGGTCACACTGGTTTGAGGCAGCTACGTACAAAATTACTTAGTCACAGGGGCCCGACCTGTATAAAGTGTGGACCGAGTACCGTGAACAACCTATACCTGCTAGGTATAGGTTGTTCACGGTAAAATGAGCACTTTTGAAAGCCCTTTTTTATATCTACTTGTATGCATGTTGTATATTCTTTCGCCTTATGAAATATTAACATTGTCATGGGCCGCATCGCTTTATCATGAGTCGGTTAAGTGAAACTGTAAAATTATCAGAAAAGTCAATATTTAAAATAATATGCTCATTTTTATACTTTGATGCATTATAAAAACCGTAAGAGAAGGAAATAACTTAAGTTATCACAAATGGTTACCTGATATTTTTTATTCAACGTTAGGATATGGAACTACTTCCCATCCATCATTACCAACTTTACTGGGTGTAAGGCACTCAAATATATGCAGGAAAGGGCAGTGACTTTTTTCTAAGGTTGATTTGAAAAGTGCTCACTTTATTGTGAACAGCCTATACAAAGTCGGTGCTTGGCTTAGCTGGTGGCCAGGTGGTATGACCTGAGGTTGGTGGCTTACTCACGCCAACACTGGGGCGGCTGGGTGGCGCTACTGGCTTGCTGGTAAAGGAACAGCTGCTGGCGGAGCTGGATTATCCCCAGGGGCTGATGCGGCTGGAACTGCTGCTGGTTGCCCGGTCTGAGCTGGGGTAGCTGTGGATGCTGAACCAAGGACAGGTCAGTCCCAAGGGTACCTTCTCTCCCTGGTACCTACCGGGGAGCTGGGGGGTGAAGCCCCACTAACTTACGAATGGCTGAGCTCGTTCCCAGAGGGTGTCTTGGCCAAGTGGCTTATCAGTCTGGGTGCAGCCCCAGGTAGCTTTGTAGGTAGTGATTGCTTTCCTTTCCTTCGAGTCTTTCCCACCCCTTGGGGTAAAAGACATGAGGGTGCTAAACATTGCCTCTGCAGAGGGGAGCAGGTGACATGCAGTTCTCTGGCTAAACGCACTCTGCCGCCACTGCAGCTGGGCCAACGCAGAGTCTAACCGTAACTCCAGCTGGCAGCACAAATGGTGCTGTGGTTGGAGAGGGGGTTTTCTCGGAGTCATTCCAGCAACGACTGGTGTAAGTCCTAGGACAGACAGGCCCAACCCAGAGCCAACCAAGCACTCCGTCCGGTAACTTGCGTGGTGCAGTGGACGGAGTGCAAGTTGTTGTAGTGGTGTCTCCTCCCTAGAGGAGTATGGCTAGTGATTGTGGCTCTACCATTTGATGCACTGGTGCACCGAACGGGTGGCCGTCGAATGTGTGTATACTCTGATGTACGAGTCCCTCTGAGAGGGAGCTCGCAGTCCTACACTGGGCGGTAAAATAGAGAGTTCAAATCCCGGTCTCCTGCTCCACTCGGGAGGGGGAAGCAAGGTATTTACTAGGAATCTTGAAGTACTCAAGGAAATGAGAAATAAGTGTAGGTTAGGAACGTGTTCATTCAGAAACGAATAGAACACGGCCCATACTACCTCCTGACTACCTAGACCGGAAGAAATAGACTACGAAATAATTCTGGTGAAGGGGACTTGGTTCTTAACTAAAAGATGGCAGTTTCGACTAAGATAGCTAAGTCATTTTACCCATCTATGCTGTTTCCGTGTCCTGAAGGGATAAGGGACCCAATTCCTGAAGGGTCGTGGGTAGCTGTTGCTACCCCACAATGTCTTCTAGAAGGTCTGCTAGGGGAGGGCCTCTGGAAGGTCTGGATTCTGAAGAGCTCCTGGGTGTCTAGACTACAAAGGAGTCAGAGGGCTCCAGTGATGTGGCTCTCAGAAGAGCCAGACAACAACTGACAAAATTGGCCAGCGCGCAAGTACATATATCGCTGGCCGAGCCCTCACCTGGGCTTGGAGTGGGGGTGGCGACAGGTACTTGTCTATGGGCAGAGCTGGGGGCAGCTGGCTGGCAGCCATTGTTGATTCGTGGCGCTATCCTTCGGTGTGTCCTTCAGCTACCTGCTTGCTCGGGGGTGGCAGCGGTGACTCGCCCTCTGGCTCACTCAAACTTCATGTCTTCTTGAGGGGAGTGTAGCTTGGCATTGCTTACAGACCGTGCTGATGAAAAGTATAATTCTGTCATGACTGTAATATTCCCCGCAACCAGGGAATATCCTGTAGCCTCTTTGGTAGAAAGTATACCGTTCAGACCTCGTCCGGTGTGTTTTGGGAATTCAGCATAAATGAAGCGAAGTCATTTTCTTCTGGGTCAATAAGTGTCAGGTGTCGGTAAGAAGAATACCAACAGTTTACTCCTTCATGTTTCTAATTTTGAATGTAACACTGGTATAATTTATTTACATTTATGTACCAACAGTAGGTGTTCTGGAAATATTGTACATATGTTAATAATAGTGTATGTATACAATACACAGTGTTCTGCTGTTAGTAAAATAGCACACACACATATACACTCCAAAGTACCACAGTTTCAGACAGTGTAATGAAACGTGATGATAACTGATCCTCTGTGTAAAATTGATGAGAGGTGGTCAGCCCCACCTACCTGGTTACTGGGCTGGACAGCTCATACCTTTACTGCAGTATGAATAACCTCTTGTTGATGTACAGGAATGACAGGAACAGTGCATCAAATATGTGTTTTTGTTATCTTTACTAATGCTAGTACCCAAGCTTTGTATCTGACCTGAATTGTTCAACCAGTAGCTATGGCTAGATAGAAACTGCAAAACCAATGTGTACTAGGGGAATTACTGACCAAAGAAAAGAACACTAAAAATATATTTACTGTATTTTTAATTCTCGTTGTTCTCTTTGTTTAAATTGAGCTTAAATTTTATTACAGTAAGACCCTTCAAATTGAAACAAAAGCCTGCCATCAGTACAGCTACCATCCTCACTGTACACACTGTCTTTACTGAAAATGTTAACAGTTCAATAAACTCTGAATTAAACCTGCGGTTAGCCAGTGGTAACTAAAACTTTATACAGAATTCTTATTACAGGACTCACTGTGGGCAAACTCTCTTGATTTCAGTCAACAATAACTAAAATGTTTGCATCAAGGAAATGTTAATTGCAACAAGGAAATTTTAATTTTTTCGTCAATTTTTGTTGTCGTAATTATTGCTAATTTACAACTTTTCACAAACAAGTTCATTTGATAGTTCAGGAAACTCAGGTTCTGATTTTATTTAAACAATCAATGCTGTTGCAAACACGGTTTGGCTTAAAACATTATTGTCCTTCAACATGTGATTAACCAGACTCAGGTCTCTTCTTGGATGCATGGCTGTAACTAAAGACATTTTAATACATTTGAAGCACTTTAACAACTTTCTACATTTAGTTTGTTGCACAAATTAAAACAATACTATGACTGTACCTATGGTACGTCATCTTCCATCAAGCCTAAACCCTGAGAGAGCGTTTCTGACAAAATCAGAAATGTTCTTTCAGAATTTTGGTGCATTATACACGCAACCAATCACAGACAGACCTTCGAAAAGGATCCACCTGAGATAAGGATACATAGGCAAGCTTATATCCTAAACACGCCTGAATCAGCTGATCCCCATGACGTTTCCAATATAAATATTGACACAGCGTGACGTTAGTGACGTTACACACCTACTACCCTCTGGCATTCAAACTCCTATTAACACATTTCAGTATTGTTGGTCAGACCTCAGAAAAGAAAACGTAGAGTTAAAACAACAAATTTACATAAATAATTACGTTTGGCATGTTACAAACTTTCAAAATAATTACATTTCATTTTACTGCCCATCAATTCAAAACTGTAACGAATGCTTTCATGTGAATTAAAATGATGGCATAAATACGTAAGAATAAAAATAGTAATAAATAACAACACATTTTCCCTTTGGTGTATTAATATACAAACATAACCTCAAACAAGAGGTAAACATTACACTTGTGCAAAACAATCATTAGAAAAATAAACGAGAAATAAGTAGTAAACAGACAATATATACAATAAATATGCTCTTTAAACATAAAATAAATAATGTAAACAATAAACAGTATAAACATTACGTGAACTATGTAAACACAAGAAAGTAAATATTCTGAAGTTATTTGAAATGCTTCATTATTGGTTACATATTTTGCGATAGTATGTTTCATTTAAGTTTCTTTTTCTACATTTTAATATAGGCTCAACCCATTAAAATTTCCTCAGCCAGATCATTCGCCTCCAAGCCCACAATCACGTAAGTGCATCGTCACATCATATCCCCGGGACAGCTGGCATCCTGTTCATTGGCAACCCTAATAGTGAGGAGGGTAGAATTTCCTTGGCAGGAATCTACATCTTTTCGCCTCACTCTGGGGTTTGACTCTTCTCGATGCCGATGGTACCCTACCACCAAGTGGCCCACTGTGGTAACTAACCCTTCCACGACCCGTCGAGCTCAGAACGTTAGCCATTTATGCTGCAGTAAGCTTACTTGAAGTTCCGAGAGGGTAGTTAGCTGCCTAACCACTACCTCCCAAGGTAGAGCACGCATCAATTCTCATATACTGTAGGTAGTGTATTGTGTGCAATCATTTGCTTAAAGCCATACATTACATACTTACTTGTATAAGAGTATGCAGATAATGTTGATAGAGACTGTTGATTGTTAATTGAGCAATTTGTAAATCAGCCTTTGAAAAATGTCACTGCCCTTATCTGAATTTATTTAAATGGACACACTGGCTGGCCTGCGCCCAGTAATGGAGGTAGACAACTACGAAAAGTAAGTAGTTAGTTCCCTGCCTTATTGCTCAATTAAATTTGTTATATAAACATTTATGAATACTGAAATGTCTTATTTTACTGTCTGGTGTTTTTATGCATGTAAGTGTAAGAATTAGCAAATTTGTAAAAATATTTTCTTTTTGAATAATTTCACTGTTTCACTTGACTGTTGCATGAATAAAGTGATCATGTGCATGCCAATGCTAATTTTGCGTATAGCAGAAGAATACAAAATAAACATACAAGTACATCTTCAACAGGGCTTTCAAAAGTGCTTTGTTGTTAAGAGTCACCCAATCTCTTCACTCCACTCAAAAGTGTTTATGTTACTGTGAACAGCCTTTAGACTATTTTGGTACCTTGCAGCAATGCTGGCTGCAATTTTTAGATGGAAATAATTTTAAGGTGATTGTCATGCTGCAGAATGGAATTACATGCATGTTCCATCTGGTTGTACAGTAGGACAAGGCTTGTCATCAGTGTTCAAGGCTGGACCTTTGTGATTCTTCCACAGTTCATATTGTGCTTCTGATCATCATGCGTGTTGTGTTCTAGTATTGGCACATGAAAAAAGTCTTCATTCATTTGCTTCTAGGCATTTTTTTTCATTTCTGCGTTTGTATATTTTAAGATTTCAGGTTGGGGTTACTTAACTACTAGAGATAGAAACACACATATGGATGTTAGCCAAATTTGCACACAATACAAAATATGTCAGAATTTTTTAAAAGTTGGATTTCTTGGCAAAATAAGTTACATTAAACTTTAGTGACATTGATTGTCTGATACACTCAGTAGCATTATTAGCTGCTGTGTAGCATCATAAATTAATTTTTTGAAGTTTCTAATTGGTGTATTTTAACTAGACATACCTTGTGTTGCAGGTTGGATTTAGATGCTTGTAAGAATAGATTGCGCAAGGCAAGAAGTATGCAGGGACAGCAAACTGTAAGTGTATGTATTAAGATCATTCATTTTTCAATAGCTCTATTAATATTTAGAGTATATCCTAACAGATCAGCTTGTATGTCAACTGTGTTTATATTAGATACTAGGGGTTAGCCAGTGACCTTTTTTTTTTGTATTGTTACGGAGCTAGAACAGTTACCATGTTAAAAAATTTGGTTATCATACAAAGACTGAAAAAAATATTGCATTGATATATGTAGGTAATAATGAAATGGTGTGAAATTAACTCAACATTGAAGCGACTGCGTTCCCATTTGATATTTCTCTATCCTCTTTGCCACTGCGGCCCCACTTGGTATAGTTCTATCCACTGAGCCCCCACTTAATATAGTTCTAGCCACTGAGCCACTAAGGCTCCACTTGGAATCGCTCTATCCACTGAGCCAGTGTGACCCCACTTAATTAACTGAACATTGAAGCGAGACATTTAAAGTAAACAATAATTATATTCCATTACCTTCATATCTCTATGCAATATTCTCTATGCATTAATACAAAACTTTCATAAGAAAAAAGTTATTTTTTAGGGTAAAAGGTAATGATTGCGTAATCTGATGTTGCTGAAATTCGAACTTGATCTGTATTTGACCCTGAGAGGATTCTCTCTGCAAAATTTGATGAACTTCTGTTGAGTTTCAAGGGACTTAGAGGTGTTAAAGATGGACAGACAGACAGCCAGTGATAGTCTACTTATATAGTAGGATGTTTGGTGGAGGGGTTGTTGAGACTTTGTTACTTCAACATGTTTATCACTGCAGCAATTTGTTTTTTATTGAAGGTGTTTATCTACAAGTAGAATCATTCTGATATTTCTGTACATAATGTCCCTGGAAGAAATGTCATTTAATGGTAGGTGAAAGGAGAGGCATTCGAAGCAAAAAAAATTAACTTAAGTACATGTCCTATCCCAAATAGTTTTTAACATAAAGCTTTAATGATTAATTTTTACAGTTACAAAATGTGCAACTGTTTAAAGTAAATTTTAGAAAATTTCTCCATTCACTGTAATGCATTATTTTACCCGTGAAAACACTGTGTGTAGCTTGTCAGAGTGCATCTTCACATTGCTGTAGTTGGGCAACAGCATCCGTAATGCAAACTAGCAGTTCATCACATGTAGCAACCATTTGCGTGTTACTATTCGCTCTTCATCCAACCCCATAAACAAAAGTCGAACAAGGTCAGTTCTGGAGATCATGGTGACTAGTTAATGGGACCAGTCCACTGATATGGGAATGTATGGTGAAATGTTGCTTTACAAGTATGGTAGAATTCAGAGGAGCGCATGATTCTGACAGTACATAGCCACCTGCATTGCTGAAGGAATGTCAAGTAATTGTTCCTGTAAGGTACGTAGGAAAAGTTGCAAATAACGTCCTATTATTCAATGATCTTAAATAATGGGATCAGTTATTTCGCTGATCATACTGCACCACACATTGATGGGGAAACAAACTTGGACATTTGTTTCCACTATATCATGTTGATTCTCTTACAACCGTTGATGACTGTTTACATGTCTCATTGTCTCCATCATATTAAATGTGGTTTCATCACTAATTAGCGATGTAAGACGCACTTCACATTGACAATTTACCAGTGGCAGAATTAGAGGCAAATATCATTGTCTCCTATGTGATGATGTTGCACACAGGCTGTGGGTGAAGAAGTATATACAAGCACTAATCATAACAGTGTTCTCTATACATGTGTGTGTGAAATACTGAGACTTGCAGAAAGTCTATGCTTGCTAGTTGTAAAGCTATACTGAACCATGCCAAGAATGTGTTCGTCATGGTGAACAATGTGTTGATGCCATGTTCTGATGGCAAATGAGCTCTTAGGAGCATACCACTTTTACAAGTATTGTACACCTTGGAAAACACTCTATGATCAGGAACTCAATGTGAAGGAAAACATGGACTGTATGCAATGGCAGCAGGCATATTACCATTATAGAAGCCGTAAACATACAACATATCTGCATTTTCCACAAGTGAATAAATGTATGACATTTTTGACAAACAGTTCTACTTTTAAGGTGGATGACTGTTTTACTTCTGCATGATACACTATGCAATCCACAACTGACAATGAAACTGTGTAGCAAAATGGGAGGGGAGGGACATATTGCATTCCATATGATGGAGGAGAGTGACATATTGCATGCCATAATGAAGGCTGGGAGTGACAGAAAGTACTGATCTCAAATTTCAAACATGTGTACATGTACATTAATGTAGCTCTATGTTGAAAATCATTTAGGATTCACATGCAAGTATATGAACTTTTTTGCTTAAAGTTACCTCATCTTTTACCTCCTGGAGTAATGGCCTTTCTTTATTAATCATGCTGTATATAGCTGATACAAATGAAACTGCAGTAGTGAGTGGATACAGTAAAAATCTCGGTAGTGCAAACCCAGTTAATATGAACTTAATAATTAATGCGAAGCACTTTGGTGGCCCTGAAAACAGAATAGGCATTTCAACATTATTAACTGAGTTTCATACAAAATATGCTTAATATGTAATGCAAAGTCGGTTTCTATCCAACAAAAAAGAATTTATGTTTAATTTATGTGTTTAATACGAATTACTGCCAACGAAAACATATTTGCCATGTAAATATAAACAATCACAGTGCCACACCTATATGGATACAAGACAACTTTCTCGCTAAAACTTCGTTCACAATCAATTTTGTGTACATGAAACATGCGCACAGAGTGTGTACAAAAGTGTAATGTGTTTCATAGTGAATGTACTCATCTTAACACGTACACAATGACAGTAAACAGGTTCATAAGAATATTTCTCATTTTGATAAGCACGCGTACATTACGTACAAGTTTTTTTATTGAGAACAGGGTCCATGGAGAGAAGCCCAAATGTTTAACTTGACGTGTGTCCAGGTTGCTGAGTACGTGGCATGGTCATTGTGATTTATTTGCACTAGGTCAGCTCGTGCGTTTAGGGATTTTCCAATAGCTGCATCCGGCTTGATATCTTTATTGGTCAGATAGTGTTTCGTGACGGAACAGAGTTTTCGATAGCCCGGCTGGCTAGCCCCTTATGGTTGTCTACCCTCTTGCTCATTATGGATTTACGGGTTACGGTGAACGATGGGCGGGAGGTGTTGAGATTACCAGACTTACTGATGACTTCTTCTGCCTACCGGAGAGTGGTGACTGGCTGTAGGCAGCAGTCAATGGCGCAGTCCTCAGGCTTCAGGCTGATGGCACCGTGTCAGCCAACACGGTACTGCAGATTCCAGTCGACTCCCTCTGGACTCCAGAACCTGGGGTTGGAGATGCCGTACCTTACCTCGTTTCCATGTAGTGCTCCACTCAGGAGGGGATAATAGTCCTGGTAGGTACAGATATGCAGAGGGGAAAGCAATGAAGTTTGATACAGGAGAGGCTGGTCTCTCCAAAAGCCTCACTAAGGCAGCGCGGTCTCGTTCCGCCTGTCGGTCCGTTGTGGGTGGTTCTAAAACAGCCCGCTGCTTGCCTGCAAGGTGAGAAATCCTCTCCTCCTCCCTCTGTGAGCCGTGCCTTACCTTGAATGGCATAGAGTGTCAACCACTGCTGAAGGATACAGGTCATGCACCACAGACGCAAAATAGAACCCTAGAATAATGTATTTTCAGTAGTCGCTGGTAGCACAAGCCAGGTGCTTCAGAAGGCCCCCCACTACTGGCGGGCAGACCAGGACCATTGAAGCTGTGTGGGCCACAACTGCTCCTACTGGGTGTGGTATCCAACCAAGGTCAGGCCGTAACACCTAAGCAAATACTCCTGCCAGCACGTAGGTGCTCCGGTAGGAATACAACTCAAGCGTGCTGTCTATCCCTGATTGGAGGAGTTACTAGTGGTTGGGGCACCTCTGTTCTATCCCGCCAGCACCTAGGTGCTCCGGTGGAGTAGAACAGGCAGCCGTCGAGTGTGACTAGTGGACTCCAGAAGGGGGTCCCCAGTCGTAGCTAGTTCGTATTGAAATCTCCGGTATTGGTCGGCAGTGCACAACTCGTAGCGTTTCTAGCAGGCGTATTGAAGAGTACTCTGTAATAAGACTCGCTGCTAGAAGAACAAAGATGTATTTATTAAAGTCGTAATAAACACACGTGACTTTTGTCAACTCCTACCAAGTAGATGGGTTGCAGGAAGTGACCTACACTCCTAGGCTAATTTGGAGATAATACAAACTGACGGTTATTGAAAATACTATATGAAGCTAACTAGAAAAAGGGATGTCTATACGAGACAGAGAAGTTAAAAAAGTCCAATGCTCTAGTAGCAGGGTGTGTTGAATATCAATGCTATTGCAGAAGAAGCTTCTGGTAACTGGTAGGTATTGACATCACTGCAGTTTCTGGTCATTGTTGCTGCAGAAGCCTCTGGTAGCAGCCGCTGGTGGCTGTTGAAGAGTACGCAATCGTAGGAGGCCCCAACACAGGAAGTGATGGAGTGAGCTCGAAGAACGGGAAGAAATAACTCGCGAGCCCGGCCACACGTGGACGTGTATAGTCAGAACTGCAGGATGCGGCGGTGGGCCACGGGGGGAGGGGGGGCATGTGATGTGAGGCTGGAGTGGGAGGTAAAAAGGCGGGCATACGTCAATCCCCCCCCCCCCCTCCTCCAAATCCTATTGTGATGAATATCCATCATCGAAAATTGGTGAAGAAAGGCGTAGGCCCCCTGATCTGGAAGTTCTAGGTAGGAGAAGCGAAAGAAATAAAATTTCAAGTAGGTAGGAGGGACCCTTAATGTTGGGCTGCTTGAACGCTGAATTTCTGCTCACTCTGTGCTCTGGGGCCGGCTGGAGAAGGCGTGGTGTGCCGGGACCATAGCTCTATCTCTCTCTGTGGGTGGGCTTCCTCTCTGCCCCTCACCCAGGTGAAGCGGAGCGCAGACGCTGCTAATGGGTTTCCCCCTGTGGTGAAGATTTGTGTCAGGAGTGACGTGATGTATTGGGTGCCCCACCAACCTACTTGATTTAAGTATAGGGCTGTGGATATTTAGAAGAGAATATGTACAAGAACCTGGAATAAAAACGCATAAAAATGACATGACAAAAACGAGGGAGAATAAAAAAGCAGGGAAATGTTACTAACTATCCCGGAGCGTGTTTGGTAATTTATGAAAGAAAAGGAGAATCTTTCTGGGGTAGCTTGTGGGTCTTGCAGCAAGCAAAACAGTTACGTGTAACAGGATAGAGTACAGCAACCTCAGGCTTTCCATCACCTGGGTTGACCGGCTAAACAAACTATGTGAGTACTCTTTAAGAAAACATGCATTAAAACACAGCAATACATGCACGGAGGTCAATACAAACTAACTTACATAACCCTTTGATACTTTCAATTTTTGATATCTTGCACCTGGTTTCACTGTAGTGAGTTCATGGGAGCTCTGTGGCTCAGAATTCTGGTTCGATTCTGAGGTGGTGCACAAGATATTAAAAAGACAAGGTCACTAGAAAAATATGAGAAAAGCTTGGCATAAACACACATTCCTGCAAGATGGCATTCTGTTTGTCGGTGATCTTCACAATGACACTTTGTATAAAAACTCGTAGTTATTTTATAAGTATACCTACACATCAAGTCATATTTACAAAAATCTAAATCATCTAATTCCTTTACAGGAGTCCGTCTTATTCATAGTTCTAAGTCTAACATGTGTTGTTGGTGAAGTCTCTGTCTTCAATTATCACGCGCTGTGGTGAGCGTCTATACATGATATGATCCTGGTGTAATAATTACAGGCACTGTGGGGAGTGTCTCTAAGTAATACTATGCAGTCCAGGTGGGCTGTTGGCTACCATTTTATGGAACCTTATCGTCGGTGAGGTGTAAGTCTATTTGCACTGGTTGGTTACTAACAGCGTAATAACTGCTGTTCAGGAGTTAAAAGTTTAACACTTATTTGAGTGTCAGAAAAATGAACACCTTGCATTCACTGTTTCCTAACTTCCCCCGCTTGATGACAGATGGGTAGGCTAATGTTACTGGATACATACTTTTAAACTAGCCTATGGTGTGTGTGTCTGTGCCTATCTGACGGTCTTTAACTGGCGGCTAGTTTAAATTAATACTGGTTACAGATCTGTAACGAGTCCTGTATTCATTTTGTTGTAGTGGTTTACAACTACGTGTTTTGTTTATATCTCGTCGAGCACTGCACTTACTTGTGTTTGGCGGGTTTTGGTTTGGCTGGTTTTCATCCTGGACGGAGGGCAGCAAGAGCCGGATATGGCCACAGGTACCTCGACGTGGGTCTCCATGGTGATTTCTGGTACTGGCCAGGCGTCGAATCTGCCTTGGCGTAACGCTGTGGCATCAGGTGTCGTGGTTCAGCACTTGTGGTAGTGACTCCTGCATCTGCAGCAACTGATGGGGAGAGCACAGGAACAAGGGACGCTGAGGCAGTGCAGGGGAGTGACACAGGAAGGTCCTGCATGCGACTCCACTGATTCTTACCCGTAGGGCAGGCAGTTTCTGTGACGGGGCAGTGCAAGGGAGTTGCGGAGGACGACCACTCTCCACCTCAACTGCAGGTGCTGCTTGCCCAAGGTCCAGGTTGTAGGAGGCATCGATGGTCTCAATGTCCAGGTCCTTGGTTGAGGCAGCTGGAGGGAGAAACTCTGCCTCAGCCGCAGGTGTTGCACCGGATGAGGGGTCGTGGGAGGCATCAATGGTCTTGACACCTGTTGTAGCAGTGCAAGGGGGTTGCTGTAGACAACCGCTCTCGACCTTGGCTGCCGTTGGTGCATCTCGTTTCAGGGCCGGGTCGTTTTTGGCATCGATGATCTCGACACCTCAATCGTTGCGACCGATTGAATGGGAGGCAGAACGGGCCTCTCGTCCTCAATGGTGCCGATGGGTTGAGTTTACTGCGTAGCAGGAGGTTGTGATGGAGCACTGTCGTTGACTATGCTCTACGTCTGTGGCGGTCTTGCTTCACCGTCTGCAGGAACAATGGTCGGCTTTGTGGAAGTTGGAACAACCTTGACCACTGTTCTGGACGTTTCTTGGGGTTGAGGCGTTTGTTCTGTGTCCATGGCGTGTTCGCCTTCTGGTGGTCCAATTTCGTCCTCCGGGCTCACAGCGGGAGCGTTATCCGGTGGTCTAGCGGCAGTGTCCGGGCTCATGGCTCGTGCATTATCTGGTGGGCTAGTGGTGGGTAGTACTTCATCGTCGGAGCCAGAGATCGACTTCGTAGAAGATAGAATGGCCGTGATCTCTGACTTTGGAGTTGTACTAGGTGGAGGGGTAGTCGCTCGGGTTGTTTCTACCCCTCTCACTGATGGTGCTTCTGACTTTTCGCTGATGCGGCTCGATCAGCGGAGTGTCTGGCGGTACTCTCTGTCTCGGGTACAGCTAGGGATCACTTTGTCACATTTGGCTGTGACTTTTTCTGCGTAGCTGTGTGGCGTCGAGGGTAGTGATCTTACAGAAACTGCTCCTGGGTGCTATTGCATGTCTAGCCTCCATGGTGCTATGTAGCTGGGCTCCCCGTCGGTGTCTACAGGTCGTGCCTCTGGCCTCTTCGTTGGCCTTGGCTTAACTTTGGGAGTGGCCATTCTTGGCTTTGGGTTTCGTTTGAAGGTCGGGGCCTCAAAAGCTTGTGGTCTGGAGCCTCTTCGGACTGAGGTCGCACATGACGTCAGGGTGGTTCTTCGAGCCTGGCTTCTAGTCTTCATCGGGTGATTTAGGGCCGGCTGTTTCGTTTTTACCTGCAACTGTTGGAGGCGAATCAGGGTACGGGGAGGGGCAGCACTTAACTGGCTACCTTCCCAGTTAATGAGGGCTCCCCTGTCTCTTCCCAGTTGAAGACTGTGTTGTCCATAGTCGAGGATGCAATGCTGCTGAAGTAGCAATGGTTGCCCCAAAATCATGGATTTTCCTGTATAGGGTATAGCTAAAAAATTAACCTAGGATGTCTTACGATGTATCCCGATTGTTAACCTCATGCCTCCTTCGACCTGAAGGAAGCAGTTTGGTTGTGTGAGCCTCACTTTACTTGTAACGGGGGTCAGTTTGGCTCATTGGTGGGGCGTGAGTAGGCTCCTTATAAAATTACCCATGGCGGCCGATTCTAACTCCGCCAAGGTATTTCCATTATTAAGGCAGACCTCTACATGGGGCACGTCAGGGGAATCAAGCCTTTTTGTTAAATTTAGGAGCGTGACTGTAGCTTTTTCTTTCTCTTGTTCTGGCTTTGCTCTCTCTTTCTTCGTCAGGCAGTGTCTTTTCCAATTGCTACCGGGACAGAACCAGCATTTCAGTACGAACGAGGGGTGTGGTGTAGGAGTAGTCACTTCCTTAGGTGCCCCGGGGACGGAGTTCGTAACTCCAGGGTTTTCATTGTTCTAGGGTTGTCGAGTGCAGCATGTGCTGTGCAGTTTGGTTTTGGCCCTCGTGCCCATTCTATTAGTTCATCGATTGTCTTATGTTTAACCGTAAGTAACGCATTCCGCAACCTGGGTAATAACTTTCGACCAATCAATCGGATGGACGTTGCTTCTTCTATTCTGGGAAATACTTTTCGGAATAACTGGTCTTTCCAACAGGTGAATATTTCCGCTTCATCGTTGGGTTCCTGTGTTTGGCTGTAGAGTTGCATGGTCAATCTTTCCAACACCACCTCGCCAGTGAATTTGGAAGCAAGTCAGTTGCTAAATTGCTTCCAGTTGGTGAGAAACTCGCAGTATCGTTCCCACCATGTCAATGCCAGCCCTTTTAAATGCAGCTGGGCCCTATCTACCCATTGTTTCGCAGGTAGGTCAGTCTCTCGGATTTCCTTCTCACACTCTTGCGTAAAGGCCATCGGGTCCTCTTAAGTTGGCCCACAAAGTCCATCCGTTATTTGGATGTCGTCATCCCGTCCGGTCGCTGGATGGCCAGGTGCTGTCCCATGTTGTATGTAAATACGAGATGGTTTTGACCGACGGGAGTAGGTGGTGTGTTTTCTCCTGCACCTCTCGTACTGATATGCCATACCTGGCATAATGGTGCCATACCTGGCATAGTGATACGCTCGTCGAGCCATCTTATGCAGAGGTGATGGTATGGCTTGCAACATGTTAGGCAACGTATTCGGTTGATGCAGTGGCTGAGGCAAGTGATCTCATTGCAGAAGGTGGTCGGTTGTTGGCGACAGGTTTCGCATCTGTACTCAGGACCTTCTGTGTCACGGGACTCATCTAGCAAGCCTAAGCATATGTGGTGGAATGTCTTCACGCAATAATTACACACTATTCGGAGTGAACCAATACCGGAACAATCGCCATGGCTACACTTTGTTTCTGGTATGTCATGTTCTGAGTCAAGGTCTACTCCCGAGGCAGCGTTGATCTCTGAAACTGACTAGTCTGTGGCTTATGGGTACCACGGGGTTTTTAGTGGATCCCCAAAGTCTGTTTGGCTATCCCAGTTGACTCTTAGGTGTCTGGGTCGGGTTGACCTGGTTCGGCCTTTCACTGCTAACAGTTAATAAGTCTGACGCCTCATGTTGGGCACCAGAAAATCACTTGACGTGTGTCCGGGTTGCCGATTATGTGACACACGGTTGTCGTGGCTTTATTAACCCTAGGTCAGCTCATGCGTTTAGGGATTTTTCAACGGCCGCATTCTGCTTGATATATCTATTGGGCAGGTTACGTTTCATGATGGAACAAAGTTCTCGATAGCCCGGTTGGCTAGCCCCTTATGGCTGTCTACCCTCCTGCTCACTACGGGTTACGGGGGGAGGGGTTGGGATTACCAGACTTACTGATGACTTCTTCGGCGTACTGGAGAATGGTGGCTGGTTGTAGACAGCGGTCGACGGCGGAGTCCTCAGGCTTCAGGTTTATGGCACCGTGTCGGCCAACACGGTACTGCAGATTCCAGTCGACTCCCTCTGGACTCCAGAAACTGGGGTAGGAGATATCATACCTTACCTCTTTTCTGTGTAGTACACCACTCAGGATGGGATGATAGTCCTAGTGGGTACAGATATGCAGAGGGAATGCAACAAAGTTTGATACAGGAGAGGCTGGTCTCTCCAAAAGCCTCACTAAGGCAGCGTGGTCTCGTTCCGCCTGTCGGTCTGTTGTGGGTGGTTCTAAAACAGCCTGCTGCTTGGCAGCAAAGTGAGCAATCCTTTCCTCCTCCCTCTGTGAGCCATGCCTTACCTTGAATGGCATATAGTGTCAACCGCTGCTGAAGGATACAGGTCATGCACCATAGATGTGAAATAGAAGCCTAGAATAGTGTATTTTCTGTAGTCGCTGGTAGCACAAGCCCAGTGCTTCAGAAGGCCCTCACCACTGGCGGGCAGACCAGAACCGTTGAAGCCGTGTGGACCACCACTGCTCCTACTGGGTGTGGTATCCAACCAAGGCCAGACCAGGACTGGTGGACTTCAGAAGGGGGTCTCCAGTCGTAGCTAGTTCATATTGTATTGTATTGAAAATCCCCGGTATCAGTCAGCAGTGCATAACTTGTAGCATTCCTAGTAGGCGTATTGAACATTACTCTGTAATAAGTCTCGCGGCTAGAAGAACAAAGTTCTGTTTATTAAAGTCGTAATAAACACATGTGACTTGAGCTAACCCCTACCAAGTAGGCGGGCGGGTTGCTGGAAGTAACCTGCGCAATCCAGGTGTAGGTAACCTGGTCCTAGGCTAATTGGGAGATAATACAAACTGATGTCAATGGAAAGTACTATACAAAGCTAACTAGAAAAAGGTATGTCTTTATGAGATAGAGAAGTTAAATGTCCACTGCTCTAGTAGTTGGAGATGTTGAATGTCAATGCTACTTCAGAAGAAGCTTCTGGTAATTGGTAGGTATTGATGTCACTGCAGCCTTTGGTCACTATTGCTGCATAAGCCGCTGGTAGCAGCCGCAGGTGGCTGCTGAAGAGTGTAGAAGTCAAAAGGGAGCAGCCTCTGGTAGGTTGCTGAAGAGTTCGCAGTCGTAGGAGGCCCCAAATACAGGAAGTGATGGAGTGGGCTCGAATAACTGGAAGAAATAAATTGTCAGGCCGGCCGTTTACGGACTTATATAGTCAGAATTGCAGGGTGCTGCTGCGGGCTGTGGGGGTCGTATGACACCCCTCTGCTGTGAGACCGGAGTGGGAGGTAAGAACCCTCTAGTCATCACTCGCCTTCTGGGAATGTTCGGCGGTGCCTGGCTGTGCCCATAGAAGAGATGACTGACAGCTTTAGGCACTCAGCGCGGGGGAGGGTAGTGCGGCTTTCTCACTGGGTTACGCAACCTTGATATCTGCATGTTCGATCACCGTCCAGGATTGTGGTGGTCCGCAACGTCCGTTTACGGGTTCGACTCTCACGTGGGTTGAAGTAGGAGTACTTGACATGATAAGCAATTAGTCGTAATTGTTTAATAAGGATGAAAAAACGGGCACACACCAAACTACACAAGATAGCTGAAATTTTTAAATGTATCGATTAATCGAACGTGTGGACATTTTTCCGCTTTACAATATTTTTTGTTCTATGTCCAATGATGTTGCTGCAACCGGAAACCGTGTACGGGAATCCTTAAATATTTTCTGTGTGTAAAATTGCTATGTGGCAAGAACATTTTTAATACGGTTGAGGCGGGAATATTCTACAACTTTCAGTTCTCTTGGGTTGTAATCAAGGTGGCAACATAAAACTTCGCTCCCTTGTTGTGGATAAATTTCTCAAATACAGATAATTAAAAAGTGTTAAGAACTTGCCATGTGACTATGACACAAATTCCTTTCCTTGGGTGACAAGAAAGATTTTTCAAGCATGTTGTGGTTAGTGCTTACAAGCCAAAGGTTGTGTAGACAAAAATTTCCTACTTTTTTTAACCTACAGTGTAATTTTCTTGAAATAAAATCTGTAGGGATATTTTGTGAAGTAATCTGAATTACTTCAGTTATTATTGTATTATAATTCATCAAATCTACTTTTCTGTCTGTTAATGTTGCCAAATTATCATTTTTTCTTTAAATTTATATATTGCGTTCTCTTTTTATCTTGTTACTCCTACAGATCAATTCTCTTGGGACCAAATATGTACATTTTGTAAAATAATTTGAATTACCTCGCTTAATGTTGTTATAATGATTTCAAATTTATTTTGCTGCCTGTTAACTACACATTGCCAAATTATGTACCCATTTTTTTATGTGTAGCATTTTCTTGCTGTTGTCTGGTTACTATACATTTTTTACCTTGTATCTAGTTAATACAAACCTAATTATTACAAAGTGCAGAATTTTAGATTCCCTCAGGTTTGTATTAACAAGAGTTGACTGTACTCATTTATCTTGGGGAAATATTTTTCATCTTCAAACTTGTTACCTTTAATTTTAGTGCACACATTTATACTGGAAGATTGAAATATTCATTGGGTTTACTGAAATTTAAATATTGTTAGTTAATCAGAGATGTTTGGAGAACATACCGATTAACTGGTAGACACCATGACCGTCTTCATCTGCGGCATCTGAAGATTATTTACCAATTATTATTCACAGATTAGTAGCATTAATTTATTTAACACAATGTTAAATAAAACTGGCTTTCTACATTTAATAAAGCATTAATTTACCACATCCTTCAATTAGATATTCTCTCCGAAACGCAAAATATATTCGGAACAATTGTTTTTTGGTGATTTGTTCCCATTATTTACATTTTACAGTATTTCGTGTTGGTACATTCGCCAAAGATTGTGCGCATAATTCATTTTTGGACACTACATGAATGCAAAACAACTCAGTTAATTGACAATTGGTACTATCAATAGTATTATTTACATCCCGCAAGCATTTTTGAAACAGTTGCTATTGAAAACTGAAAGTGAAAGCAAATACACTAGATTTTGACAGGTATAGTTCTTATTGGAAATTGTCGGCTGCGGTTTTGGTTAGTGTTGAAGGTCTTAATATGACTCAGCAAGTAATAATTGGCAAAAATTGTCGCAGATATATTAGTTGTCATTTTAACCAAGGGAATGAGTATAGCTCGGCCGACGAAGGAATACTAAGTGAAAATATTAATATGAATAAAAAAAACTTTTGCTCAATTTTAAGTGAATATTTAACATTAAATTGATTTCATTAAGTTCTTTTTGGTGACGCCTTTAGGCTGTTGGTTTAAACAAACATGCATGTTGTGTTTATATATAGTATTTTTCAAATCTAAAATCCAAGTTTGCATCAGTTTGCCAGAGGTTTTGAAGATTGACTTTAATAAACTCAGTTTGTAATAAATGCTTATTGTCTGGTACAGTTTTCCCCTGACTGTTGTCACCTATTTGCCCAGTTAAATTGCCTATCTTATTTTTTATTATTAAAATTAGTGTTGTATTTCATTTCTATGCTGTAGACACCTGATACAAAGTGCTTAAAGTGTTCACAAAACTGAATACTTAAATGTAAGTAGTACAAAGTATTTCCAAATATTGGGATTTGGGAATTATGACAGTGCTCATCAAAACTGGTATCTGTATTGGCATCGCTGTAATCAGTGACATCGGCAGTTTATAATTGGTATTGTTGGTATCGGCAAAATGTGGTTTTGGCCCATCCCTAGTTTATACATTTCAAACAAAAACAATTACATTAAATATGAAAACATCCTTTATATCCAATTTTTATAACTCTAAGGATTTTACAAGATTTGACCCAATTATTCCAGGATATTAGAGAATTTTTAGATACAAGAACTAGGATTTTAGCTTCAGGGTTGGTGGCAGCCCTGCATTAACAGAATGTGAACAGGACACTGGTTTAACAAGTTGTTCAACAGATGAATGAAAGTGTATTGTGTATTGTTTCACAGTGTGATAGAATGTTTTGTAATAAATAATCTGTTAGAGAAGCATAGTTCAGTAGACCCTATTTATATTAACGCGTTACATCCTTTAGTGGTAATGGATCGTCATGGTCGGGGCTGTTTTGTATGGCGTGAGGTCAGACACACCGGGTTTAGTTAAACTCTGCCTGATTACTCGTGTACCGGAGCTTGGCCAGTGTACAATACTGGGCATGTGGCTTTTCTATTGGGTACAAATTTGGGGATAGCCGTTTTGGTCTTGCAGATGGTCGGACACACTAGAGTTGGATTACCTGGGCGATTGGTGGCCTGTGGTGGCTGCTGACTCTGCTGTGGCACCAGGACCTGGTGCGTTGGTGGGTCGGCTGCTGCTGGCACTGCTAGTTGCCTTGGAACTTCCTCGTTCCTTAGGAAGGCTTGGACTATGGGATGAGATGTCCCTGCAGTCTTAACAGGGGCTACAAATAAAGATGGGGTAGGAGCTGGGAGGCGAGGCATTGCCAGTTGTAGGGTGACTTGAGCTCGTTCTAAGGGACTAGGACTGTATAGTGCAGTCAGCATTGGGTTAAGCTCTTGTTTGTATTTATTGACTGTAGTTGCCTTTTTATCTCTCTTTTGAGTACAACTCCAACAGGCGTATGCCATATGGATGAGGACTACTACCAGCCCTACAAAGGTTAAGCAGGCTACGAAGCTCCCTAGCTAGGTGTTAAACCGAGTGTCGAAGTTGAACATACCAAAGCGGCGCCCTCTTGCTCCTTATGTTTCTGACACCATTAAGCATGGTGGACACAAGAGCATTGGATATACGACGACTCTCCATTTACGACACTTGGGTTTGGGTCCAAAAGGGGTCAGACCCTCAGAACCAGGCAAATACTCCCTCCGGCACCAGAAGCACAGTGGAAGTAGTACAACCTAGGCTGACTGACTAGCCGCCCTTTGGATTGTCTTTGTAGTGGTGGAGGCTGTACCTTTCTATACACTGGGGTGTAGAGAACGGGTGGCCGTCTAATATGTATGTACTGATGTATGTGCATCCGTGAAGAGGAGCCTGCATTCCTACACTATGGTTCGCAAATGGGTGAAGTAATACTCCGCAGTCTCCTGCTTATTCCTGATGGATGTGGTGTCTACATGAGAAACAGTACAACACACTTGGAAATAGTACTTTGGGATTAGAATAAAATGTATGTATTCTGGTGGTAGAAATAAACCTGGTGGTTCTTACTACCTCCTATCAAACAAGAGTTGACCGGAAGTAAACTACAGTAAACAAGTGAATGTGACCTGGTTCTAGACTGCACAGGGTAAAAAAGGCTAAGTGACGATTATAAAAACTCGACCTTAATATCCTAATATTCTTGTCTAGAAGGAACCTGCAGGTACCACTGGCCAGAAGGGTAGTGGTAAGTATTGACGTTTCTGAGGGGAAGGAGGCATTAGAGGTTGACAGTTTCTGCAGGGGAAGATTCTGGAGATTATCTGGAAGGTGTTAGAAGACACAGGCGATGGCGCTGAAAATCTCTTGGTAGATTTTGAAGTCCTGGGTGGCAGCGGAGAGCCCCAGCACACGTGGTGATGGAGAGAGCTACTGCTGATGGTTCCTTCGGCGATGTATAGTGCGGTGAAGGAGCATAGACTGTTGGTGAAGTCGCTGAAGAGCTTCTGGGAGGTCCCGAGGACCTGGTGGTGATGTCGTTGAAGAGCTTCAGTGACTTCGTGAGAACCTGGTGGCTTCCTACGGCAAAGTACAGTGCGGTTGAGGAGCATGGACTGACGAAGGGTCGTGCACAAGTACTTATACCCTGCCGGCTTTCCCTCATCTGGGAGGTGGGTGGTGTGACGTCCGCATGGCATGCGACGTTGCCTACCGGCCGGAGTTTCAGCTGTGGTGGCATGAGTCAGCATTCTTACTTGTGGTGTCATCCCTTGGCGAGCTGTAGTACTACGGAACCTTGTAATTAAGTCTCGGCGGCTCGGCCGACAGCTCATTGATGCTTTGGGGATTATGAGCATGCATCTTTACTGTAGGGTTACAGTACAATTTCTTGGTGTTTGTAATAGCCCCTGCAACTAGGGGTGTATCCTGTAGGCAGTGTGGAAGATTGTACTGCGTTTCTAACTCCATCGGTTGCAACAGGTAAGTTCGCACTGATGTGGTGAAGTCGTGTTAGTAGTTTAATAAAGAGATAATTCAATTTACTATATGAAAACAACCAGTATGCTTTTAAGATGGCCCTAACCTTTGAAACAAAGAATTCTAAACGTGTTGATGTGGACATCACTTTGTAAAAGATCTTATTGCATATGGGAAAATAAAGTTGAATTCTATTGCTACAAGTAATCAGTTAGCAAATGTGATGACCAAACTTTAGTCAGTAGTTAAATTTGAATATTTTGTTAAGGGTGCCGCCTGCCCTGTAGTTTGAACTGGTTAGCAATGTGTTTGAAATCTACATATTTTTATGAAACCACTTAACATGTTTCCATTATACTGATTATGAAAAGAAAACACCCTTCAGGCAAGTTATGAATAACATCCAAAAACATCATTCACATATAAAATACTGTTCCTAAGCCTTCACAACATAGCAAGAAACAGTCTTTTCACACTGCAGTGTTTCAAAATATTCTGTTTTAAATCATGTAAAAGTATTATAGAAACCTGCACTGAATTTTGCTTCAGACTTCTCACCAATAAAAGGATAGTGGTGACCACTTTTAAAGTCCCATAGGTACATGCTGCATGATAACATTGCATGCCAGTTCACAGAGCCTTGCACAAGACAGATGGGGCACTTGATATGAATGGCTTTGTTGCCTTTATTGCTTCCATGTTTCTCATCCTCAAACATGTAAAACACCTACAGGTAGGAGGAACCCTTAAAAATTTAAATCTTTCATAGATACAATGGCAGAATTATATGGGTGTTACAAGTTAATTATGATTTTATTTATTTCCTGTAAGGTTGACATCTTCTGGTTGCTGCTTTGTTGTTTCCTGTGCTTTTTTTCCTTCTTGGTATTGTACATTGTGGTTAGTAAATGTGTCTTCTAACGAATTTATACTTTTTTTCTTCCAAGTACAACATAGATTACGTGGTTTTTTTTTATTTAAAGAGTAAATACAGCAGACGTGTATAGTGAATATAAACATTAAATTAAATCACATGGCAGTGTTTATATTGACATAACACAAAATTACACAAATGGAAGAAATAAAAAACTACAAAACGTTGTCAAAAGTGCTTACCATAAACAGTCTACGTATAGTGTGACAAGTTGGCTTTCTTTCTACGCAGTTTAACAAAACCGCAAGTCCGTATAAAATACGCGGGTCATCAACAATTGTTCACAAAATCAAGCTGATAAGTTACCAATCCGGAGTCCAAAAATCTAACTGTAATCATATTTCAACAATCAGTAAAGGAAAGCCAGGAGAAATCCAATTTGTAATAACACAAGCAATGTTAGAAGGCGAGTGAGCGCATAATGTCAGGACAAATATGTGACCGACATTTAGCTGCCTGCGCGGTAGAGTGGGTGGAGTAAATGGGTACTGGCTAGCATTGACAGCCTAGAGGGCCGGTGTCTACTTTTAGATATGCGTTATGTCAAGTACATTGCTTACCGAGAAAAACTTCGCACACATCAACTAAAAAAATGCATTAAATTTGTTTTTCTGTATATTTCTCTCTAATTTTCTATTTATTTCAGAGTTCCTTAAAAAACAAGTTATTAGAGAAAGATGGTCGCTACAATAGGGGTATGTATAAAGAAATATTCTACTTTAAATAAAATCAAACTCTTTTTAGAATTAACACTGAAAATGGGGAATTTTGGAGATTTAGGTAATACTCTTGAAGACAGTTCGTTGAAATCCTTTTTTTTGGACATGGTTTTGATACATGTATAAATGTTAAATTTATATTTCGGTGTCTGTGCACAATAAAAGCTTGAATGATTTTGCATTAAATGTTTAGAGGGCTTATTATCAATACCCTATACTACAACTACATACAGTCAAACCTCAATTTTACATTCGCTGTTTCCCAATATTTGTCTGTATGATCAAGTTGTCTGTATGAACCGAATTGGTAGAATTTCGACTCATGTACCCTCCATCCCCTAAATGTGGAATAGCATCCAAACAGCATATTTTTCTAGTTGGGTACATGAAGTTATGTTCACACGTCTATGATGGAAAAATTATATGTTTTCATTGTTGAAATGGAAATTTGTATATTAGGGTAATATATTTTGAGTAAAATGATACCTCAATTATGCAAGAAAAAATTTCTTAGTGAATAAAATTAATGGAAAAACGGACAGTAATACAGCTGTTTTACTTAATAAAAACAGCACTATACAGTTTGTTTTTATATTTCCCACCAAGGAAACTATATATCTTATATTTTTTTAATTGATTTGACATGTGATGTACTACGGCAGTTGTCTCGTCACTGGGCCAAATTGATTGTGGTGAGTGCTATGCTAGAAGCACCCTAGTGGTAAGTGCCTCTGGCCATTGAGATAGGCCTGAACTGCTGGGTGAAGTTCCTTCGTGATTCTGGTTGGTAGTTCTAAAATAGCACGTTCGTAGGTTGTTGGAACTGGTATGGAGAGTTCATGGAGTTCGGGTGCGTGTTCTCGTGGACTGAGATAGGCGAACCCGGCTGGAAGGTTGTAAAGCTCCTGTGGATAATTAGAGGCAGCCTTTAATAGTTTCACCCTCTTATGAACACCGCCACTATGGTTAAATGGCATGTGGAAAGAAATGTACGATCAGACTTCGTAGAGGTGTATGATAGGTGTGCGTATAGCAGTGGCCAGCCAATGCCATAACTTGTCCCCAACTCCAGTACCAGAGGTGCGGAGTTGGGCGAGCGGCATAGCACTGGGTACTGTCCCAATATGGAGGTGTTGTCTTGCTAGAGTTGGTCTTCCCAGACATTGAGAAATACCTCTCTCTGCATCGCTAGTGCGCGTTGAGAAGGGCAACCTCCAAGTTGACAAGCAGACTCTTTTAGGAGCGAGTTCCTAATGTCGTGGCTCTATCGTTCACTACATCAGGTGCAGAGAACAAATGGCCTTCCAACTTTGGTGGGGTGAGTGTCCCCAGAGGAACTGATCTCCCAAACCCAAGGAAGTACTCCTATCGGCACCGCTAGTGCACTATGAGAAGAGCAAACACTAGACTAGCAGTCCAATCCCTCGGGGAGCGGTATCTTAATTTTGTGGCTCTACCATTCACCAGACAATTGCAGTGAATGGATGGCCTTCCAAGATTGTACTGTGGTTACGTGTATATATGGAAAGAATAAAGTCCAGGTCCCCTGCTGTCCCTTGTGCAGGCCTGATGTTTACGAGGAGAGGTACTATGAGTATGGTAGCGATATTCGTATGTTGGTAAAACAGCTTTAATTTCTTTTTATGGAAATAAACAGTGATGGTGAAGTACTACCGTCTATCCACGCGAGTTCACGGAAGTCGAAACACCTTTTGTGAACACAGGTGAAGGCTACCTGCTTCTAGACTAACAGGGTAGGCAGTTAAGTGGCTATCAAAACAACTCTGACTTTAAGCTTCACTACGGCTGTTGTCCAGAAGAGATCGGTACGTGTCGTTTGTTAGCTGTGATGCAAAACTTGGTGAAGAGAAGGATCTTCGGCCCCCGAAGGTGTGGTGAAGTCTTGAGGAGCGTATATGTCTTCGGTACCACTAGTGCGTGATGAAGGCCAAGACAGGAGCTTATGGTTCCCGCAGTACTGAGAGGTGCGGTGAGGGAACAAGACAGACGTCAATTGCTTGAAGACTGGTCACGAGCTCTGGTGCGGCCCTCTATTTATATTCCTCAGCAGCGTGCCCCTTGCTCGCCTGGCCTAGGGGGTTGACTTGGAGAGCGGGTAAGCAGCTGTGATGTGCGTGCCATAGATCCCCAGTGTGTGTGATGTCAGTGGCTGGCGCTGGGTCCGGGTTCATGCCTAGGTAAAGGTACTGGTAGTGGCATCTAGCGGTGCACTGCTATATTTGGTTCTTCTCATTGCATGGCTTCGTTGGCTCGGCCTGTGAATAAAATAGCTTGGAGCCTTGGGTAGGTAGAACAATTTCTGACGTCATGTTGCTGGTGGTAGCAACTCAAAACTCCTTTGGAAGTGCTGTCAGTTCGTTTGCCCTGATGAGTAAGAAAGTCGTTTTAATATTAAATTAAGAAAAGACATCATGCGTCCACTCTGCCTCCCTCTCCTCTGGGGCGTACGACTTAGTCTGGGGTGAAATTTAAAAAAACATATCTTTTCTCTCTCCTCTTCTGTACCTCTCTTCTTGGTCTATGCGATTTCTGGTGTGCTCCCACTACTTTGACGTGATGGTAGGCTACTCAGGGCGGGTGTATGCACTGACTCTTTCATGAAGTGGTGGATGGAGGAGACATATTCTCTCTCTCTCTCTCCTCTCTCCTCTCTCTCCCTCTCTCTCTCTCTCTCTCTCTCTCTCTCTCTCTCTCTCTCTCTCCTCTCTCTCTCTCCTCTCTCTCTCTCTCTCTCTCTCTCTCTCTCTCTCTCTCTCTCTCTCTCTCTCTCTCTCTCTCTCTCCTCTCTCTCTCTCTCTCTCTCCTCTCTCTCTCTCTCTCTCTCTCTCTCTCTCTCTCTCTCTCTCTCTCTCTCTCCTCTCTCTCTCTCTCTCTCTCTCTCTCTCTCTCTCTCTCTCTCTCTCTCTCTCTCTCTCTCTCTCTCTCTCTCTCTCTCTCTCTCTCTCTCTCTCTCTCTCTCTCTCTCTCTCTCTCCTCTCTCTCTCTCTCTCTCTCTCTCTCTCTCTCTCTCTCTCCTCTCTCTCTCTCTCTCTCTCTCTCTCTCTCTCCTCTCTCTCTCTCTCTCTCTCTCTCCTCCTCTCTCTCTCCTCTCTCCCCTCTCTCCTCTCTCTCTCTCTCTCTCTCTCTCTCTCTCTCTCTCTCTCTCTCTCTCTCTCTCTCTCTCTCTCTCTCCTCTCTCTCTCTCTCTCTCTCTCTCTCTCTCTCTCTCTCTCTCTCTCTCTCCTCTCTCTCTCTCTCTCTCTCTCTCTCTCTCTCTCTCTCTCTCTCCTCTTCTCTCTCTCTCTCTCTCTCTCTCTCTCTCTCCTCTCTCTCTCTCTCTCTCTCTCTCTCTCTCTCTCTCTCTCTCTCTCTTCCCCTCTCTCTGGCACAAAATGAATGGAGTGTTCTCTCCTCTGCAGTATGCAGTCGGGCCGGCTGCGTGTGGATACTCTGTCTTCTTGTTTTGTGTAAAAGAATGCTGCGAGGGTTTTTTGGAGTCTCTGATATTGCATGTCCTTCTTTATGAAATGTGCCACCCTACAAATCAGCTGGAAGGCTTGGGTGTGTACACTATGGTTTACAAAGTTAACCTGTGGAAAATAAGACATGGTGGACCGCACATGGAATAAAATTAACCTGTGGGGAAGAATTTAGTTATAATATTAAAATAGAATTTGCCTTAGGCCCCACTTGCAAAGGTCTATTAATCTGCTGTGGTCACCTTTTGTGGAAAAAAATAAAACTCGACCACTGCCTTTGGTCATCCTGTTTTGTCTTACAGCAGAAACTCTACGTATAAAATAAGGTACGGAGTTTGTCAGCCGAAACCTTCCATCATCTTGCCTCAATAGCTAGGCGGGACTGCGAGTGTGTTGGCAAACTGGGTTTTCAAATACTTACATCACCGTCGTACATAAAATAGAGAAAGAGAGATAAAAGGCACTTCAAACACATCATGCACTTAGAATAATTTTCATTATCATTCAGGTTTTATGGAACAACCATTCTTGATGGGCTTGTTAAACTGTCGCTTTCTTTCGTGACTCAGAAAGGAAAACATATTGAACAGACAGACAATTGACACATAACAAAGCACTTGGAATAAATTTACGTATTCAAAAGAAAATTACTTTACAAATTTTCTTACCGGCCTGTTAAATTGTATTTTGTTCATGATTGTCTTGACTTTTATTAAAACAGTGATTGCTCGTTTAACATATCATCATTTTTTTAAATAAATATTTTTAACAGGGGTAAACTGGAAAATTTGAGTGTATACATTTGACTGTAAAAAAAACAAGTGATTATATACATCATCAGAAAATTTTCATTAACTTTCTTTAAAATTAATCTACAGCAAAATGATTTTAAAAGTTTCAAAAAATATTGTCAACAATATGTTTGAACTTCAAATTTGTGCAGAACTAAGAACATTTACTGTTCAATAAGGGCCTCTACAAAAGGCAACTGAGGTTCAAATATTTAAGTCTTAAAATTTTCTTTCAACCTCTTAGAAATTTTTGGTTTTCTGTGTCTCTTTGCAATGAGGCACACAGTATGTCTTCTTAGCACTACTGACTTACATATGATCATTTTCTCCCACATAATCAGTTACGTAATTAAGTGGTATTCTTTGACAGTTGATTACGTAACTCTTGACTGATTAGATTTACATTCATTTCACTGGTACGTACTCACTGAGCGATAGCTTAACAACAGCTATTGTTACATATATCTGTTTGTCCATGGCATGGTCACTCGCTTGTTTTGGCATCTTCGGTGTCCTCATCCGTTTTCTCAGGACAGCATGCTGCAGGCAAGTCCAGGTGAATCTGATGGTTGGCCTTCAGGGAGCCTTTCGATACCGGCCTGGCACCGAGCTCGCCTGGCAGGCTTGTAATGGCTGCGTTCTCCAGGTCGGTAGGGCCTGCATCTGGGGTTCGCCCTCGGCCTTGGTCTGATGACAGACTAGCAGGCACCTGGGGTTGATCAGTGGCCTCGTTGTTTGGGAATGTTGCCATTGGGCTAGCCTTCAGTGCTAGTGGTTCTGATGCTGATACTGCCTCCCTGTCTGGCTGTCTTGGTTTTGGGGGCTGGACAGCCACCCCCCTTCCCTCCTCCATTGACGTGTTGGTTACCATCCTCTCGTTTGGGATGTTGGCCCCGGGTGTCTGCCTTAGCAGTAGGTGACACCGGGACTTTGGCAACCGTCTGGGGCAGGCTCTGCGACAAAGTATCTTCGGCTGTGTCGTGACCTCGGCTGCAACGTCAAGCAATGCTGGCGTGGCTGTGGTGCTGGCAGCCTATATGCTGGATGATTCGGTGGCTGGCGGAGCTCTTGCATTGGTGATGTGTATCGCGGCTGAAATAATCAGTTGGAGTAATGCCTTGAGTAGGACCTGGTCTTGTCTGGTAGTTTCAGTTTGGCCTTCACTTGAGGCTGGCATCATTTTGGAGGTGACTGTGACTTCAACTGGCATTGAGCCAATTTCTGCATCTTTGTTCATTGAAGATGGTGTTGCGGGGCTTGTGACTGGAGGGAAGGGCCTGTGGGGTGCAATCGGTGTGTTGACCCTCCGCCCTTCTTCTGTCTTGATCATTGGGCTTGGCGGTGGCCATGGAGGGCATGATTCGCGGTCCAAGGGACTGCGCCAGGATATCTTGCTGGTACTCTGCAACCATTTCCTCTGCTGGGCATATATTTTTTGGTTAAAATGGGGGGGGGGGGGGGATGGCAGTGTCCAGATAGTTGATGTCTTTTTGCTGCGGCCCCCCTGTCCTTATTGGGACGGAGTAACTTGTCGCTGTGCTGGCGTTGGCATCATCTTGGGACCCTTGGAAGATCTCACTCGTTCTTGTGCGGGCTAGCTATCGTAGTGGGCTCGTCCACATTGTCCAGAGTTTCGGAGGTGTTTGAGGCGGTGGTGTTCCGTTCCCTGTCTGGGGCTCCTTGAAGTGGAAGCTGCACATGATGTCATCAGGAAGTTCATGCCTGGTGTCTGGTCTTCTTTGGTGAGCTTGGCATCTGTTGGTCCATTACGATTTGCAACTGTACTAGTTGTTCTGGTAACCCCGGTCCACGTGGTGGGGATGGAGGCTGAAAGGTTACGTCACTGCTTGATTCCCAGGGGATCACTGCGCATATATATATATATATATCGCTCTCTCACTCTCGTTCTGTAATTAGATTTTTGGTTAACGGATTTACATATTTTTTAGTGCAAATGTTGTATATATTCAACAAGAAAATTAACCTCAAATCCTTCCAGCTCCAGAATATTATTGGAAGCATAGTTTTCATGTTTTTAATGTGTATAGCCCATTTATGGTTATTCCCAAATTTTTCGAAGCTCTGCCTAAGTTCTACTTCAGAATATTCCTCCCCACTCACACAAAAACAAACCTTATAAAATAACACCAAAGGGGTAACACACTGCATTCATATGCACTCAACATAATAATTTACATAAGAACTAAACACTTCACAAAAAATTTGGAATATGCGTAAAAGAAAGCATAGCATTAGACATAACAAATGGTACCGTTACAAACAGTGAAATTTAAAGTGTTTCTAAGGAAAAAATATTTTTGAATATCACAGACAAATAAACACTAAAGAAGGCAGTTAACATGATGGTGTCTCTGACTAGGGAGGGTTTTGTTCTTCCCACTGCAGCCTAGCACTGTGTATGGCCTCCATGTGCATTGTACAGATCCCTAACATGCCATGGCATGCAAGTGTTTCTGGAGGTTGTGGACAATTATAAACTGCAGTTTTCAACTTGTCTCAAGTATATTCAATGCGTTACTGCACTCTCTATTGGTCACAAACAAACTACGTAACTCCTACCACCCAAACCACCTTATAGCACAATATTTCAAACTTTTTGTAAGGTGTATATTCCTTACTAGGCATTACCAACATATGAATTTTCTCTGTGCAGTTATTTATTTTTGCTATAAATGAAATACTGTATTGCATATTTTATAAATAAAATGTAACTAAAAGTTTAATTTAACCAAAAATAAGGGACTTTTATGTTACCAGAAGTGTAAAATGGTTGTGATACATAATATATTTAGGAAGCAACCAAATACATCTTGCTTAGGGTGTTTGTTCAGAGGTTTGATTCTAAAAGTGTGAAGAACCTTGGACAGACTCTAGAATAGGTGTTAAGCATTTAAGGGGAACCTTCATCAGCCATATTAGCTTCTTGGTTTTTCTAGCTTGTTTATATTTGTAAAAAGAATACTCCAAAAGTAATATTATATATACCCAGCTAGCTATTAGCCTTATTCTGCAGTACAGACAAGACAAGGAAGTTATGATCTCATAATTACGCCACAATTTTAATTCTGCCAAAATTTGCTAAAATCAGTATTGTGGCATAAATATGAGTTTGTATTTCACTCATTATAAGATCAGTAGCTAGTTGGGTATAAGGGTACTTCTTATATATATATATATATATATATATATTATATATATATATATATATATATATATATATATATAATATAAGTTGGATAATCAGTACATGGTAAAGGTAGGGATGGTTCCCCTTAAAGTAATTGCAAAGTAGTTAGTCTAGCATTGCTTTGTATTACATTTTCCAAATAAAAGTTAAGATCTATATACAGTAAAACACCTGCTAAACTGTGTTAATCAGGACGGCCAAATATATATGTTGAAAACTGTCTTACCATTAAACACATTTGAGCTAATTTGCAACTTTTCACATATACTTTTAAGTTTATATTATATACAAAAGCTGTGCTCAAACTAGGTTCATGCAGTATATTCTTCACAAAAAGAAACGAGGTAGTCAGGTACTCTGAAAAAGCTTCTTGTGGAATATTTAGAGATGGTTGCACGTGCTTGTTGGTTTGAAGGAGTCTTAAAATTTGCATTGATATGCAGGTCTTTCCTGTATATAGTCTGTGGTTACAGTTTTGAAAAGAAAGTGTGATACATCCATGTCTGTTTCCCAAAACATGGTTTTTTTATAAGAGAGTTTTTTTAATGAAACCATTTTCCAATTCATGAATGTGCAGAAGTCTACTGTATTGAGTTATGTGCTCATATATATATATAATGTTACAGTCCAATTAATTTCTACATAGACAGTTTTTGACAGTTTAATGGGCAGAAGCAGTTCTGAAATTATTTTATTATTTGCTTTATGTGTGTTCTTTCTTTACTGCAATGCAGAAGGATGGCGAGAATCCTGAGGTCTTATTGGAACAGGTAAATATTGTTGGAAAATTGTAGTTAGCACAACCTGTGATAAAATTACGTGCATGATTAATTTTTAATTATACCAGTAGTGTGTGATTGGTTTCATGGAGCATGGTATTGATTCTTTAGCAAACTTTTAAGAAATTATTTTGTAGTTTACATTTTTATAAATTTTTTGTTGTATAAAGTGAGTTAGTATTTTTTTCTTCCATCTCTATGGCTGGCACTGAAGAAAAAAAAAAATGTAATTATGTAATGTAATGTATGATTGTGATATGATGCAAGATATCTTTTTAACATTCTGTGTGTGCTATTTCGAATGAGTATTTCATTGTCGTATCACTTCTGCTATTCACAGGATCCATATACAGTAAACCCTTGATTTAATGTACCTCCACTGAGTGGATGGTTTTAACGGACAGCTCATGAGAGGAAAAAATACGTAGTCATCCGTTATTTTTTTTATTTTTCATTTGCATGCATCATAAACTCTTTGACGTCAGAATACATCCAAAGTCTTATTTACTCTCAGATAGAAGTAGTTTCTCACATAGTTTCGTCATTACTCGTAAATCAGTGACGTGTGAGCAGTTTAGGATCATGGCACAGAGACTTGTTATTTGTTATAGTTTGGCAATGGCCTCTTACAAGTATGTCATAAAGCAGAAATGCATAATTTTAAGTGTTGAGCAAAAATTAAAATGTGTAAGAAAGTTATAGTGAGTGAGTGAAGAGGTTTAGACTGATCTTAACAGCGAGGTCTTGAGAGCCCATGCGGGTGACTGAGGTGAGTATGGAGCAACACCAGAATTAAAACGCGGGAAAATGGGAAATCCCCAAGAAAACCCGTCAACCAGTGGCATCGTCCAGCACGATTCTTGCATGTGAAAATCCGGAAGTGACCCGGCCGGGGATTGAACCTAATTTGCCTTGATAGGAAAAGAGCAGGCTAACCGCCCAGTCACAGTGGCTCCCAAGGAAGTTAGAAAGTGGTGCATTATTCACAAGTTTTTGAAGTTTTTGAGAAGAAGACAGGATCACAAAACGAACAGTTTCCAACATTGGCAAAAAATAACAAGAGGTTCAAGAATTAACTTTAAAATGTGGCAGGGTGTCCACCCACGGGGAAAACAAGGAAAAGTCAGGGAGTTTCATGTGACAGAGAAATGTCAGATAATTTTCACTTGGGTCAGGGAAAATATAAATAATTTGCTACTCTGCAAAAGTTTTTCATTTTTTGAATAAAGGGTAATGTAATTACTATAAGAATATGTGAGTTAAATTTTTTATTTTAAAATTTGTGAACTGGCAACAATACATTTTTGCCAAGTCACATCGGGCCTAAATGTGTAAAATAAATTATTTTTGTGTTAAGTCAATAGCGTATATCGCTGGAAATATAAATGGGCAGAATACAATTTTGGCCCTGGTTACTTAGTTTGTTGCAACGTAATTTAATTCTGCTTCACTTATAGCATTTTGTCCTGTCAGCGATGGAAAAATATGGTACTGGAAGGTTTTGGCCCTGAAAATAGGTCAGGGAAAATGGTGAGATTATGCCTGGAAAACAGGGAATTTCAGTTGACATCCTGTTTTGGTAACATGGTTATTCAAAAACTCATCAAGGGATCTTAATATCCAAACATAGAAGAAGCTATCTATAAATAGTATGTAGAGCTTCAAGCAGCTGCAGAATAACTGATTAAACACATGAACATGGAGTGATAGTTGGCCGTGGCAGTTTCATAAGAGTCATGACATTTCAAACTAGCAAATGTTATGAGAAGATCTCAGTCAGGGTTCGTACGGTCCTTAGAAGTCCTTAAAAAGTCCTTAATTGCTATACTAGTTTTTAAGGGCCCTTAAAAGTCCTTATTTTCTTGCATGGTCCTTAAATGTCCTTATTTTTACAAGGCCTTTCGATAATCGCTGTAACATAGTTGTTCAACAAATTATCAGTTTTTCTGCAGTGCGAAAAATTGTAAATATTAACATAATTTCTTATAAATAAATGTTATATTTAACCATGTGCGTTAGTGAAAATGCCTTTGTTTGGCAAAATTGATTGCGGCAGTTGCAGCTGAATCATCTCTTGACAAGCGAGATACAAGAGTGTCGAATGAGATGTCAAGCGAGAGGCGAGACGTTATAACGGCATGTTTTTGTTGTTCACTGCCCGTTTGCTAATGAATTGATTTAAAATGGAATTCTGAATTCTGATAGGTCACCAAATTTGCAACCAAGACTAAATGTGTCTTATAACATATAATGTGCGAGATACGTTTTTTAGGATATGATGCGCAGAATATATTTGCTATAAGCAGAAACGGCGGGCAATAACCTTGCATTTACGAACCATAGAGAATGACATACAATTCTGCGTAAGTAGGAAGTTTATTATCTGCAGAAAATAACTGTGAATTTGGCAGGGATGAAAATTACGTGTCTTCATATAGTTATTTTATGTTAGCAAACACGATTGAATTCATTCAAGGTAGGCCTATTTAAAGAATTTTAAATTTCTTTCTTTTCGCATGTGTCAATTACTGTCAAGTTGTTTCAAATGTTTCTCGGTATAAAAATATATACTTAAATTTTCACAGTCCGAGACAATTGTCGAAAAGGGTCGTAATTATATTAGAGATTTAATTCCGTGGACCTACTGCTGGCTGGAGTCTGTAGCAAATCAAAAACAGCTGTTACTGAAGACATCTGTACCAATTCGAAAATAATTTAGAATCTGAAGCATAAAATTTGCAGCTGTAGTAAATGACACTAAACATTTTTCAGTTTACATTTACTTTTTTTCTAATGCTGTAAATTTCTATATAATTTTGTTGAGAACATAATAGTGGATATCGTCACTACTGAAAATTGAAGAAAACTACTGATTTTTAAACAAAATACTACTGATAACTTTTGCAAATGGTTGACACCTCTGCTAATAAAATGTTTGTCTAGCTTTTTTTTATAAACAGGTAGTGTACTGTGCTATAGACTATTGCATCTTGCATCAGACTCTTCTGTAAGTAGGGCCACAGCAATGTTAGACATACCAATTTCTTGGTTCAAATATTGGGCCTAGATTTCAGGATGTCACACCACATACCAAAATTTTTTTGTACTTGTGTACGAAGATACCAAGATTATGGCATTATCAGCTGTGCTATGTAAAGCTTGTATGCCACAGTAAAATTTTCCGTACAAGCTCGGGTGGGAGCTTCCACGAGACCTGCTACCCGAGCCTGCATGCAACCAGGTATGGATTGTTCTATGGAATAACCTGTCCGAAACATGGTGCCACACAAGTGTCGAGTATATTTTTAATGATTTTGCTTCAACTTATTCACAGAGTCTTATAATTTTGTTGTGATAACAGAAACTTTTATGTTAAAAAACATATGTTTAGCATTATTCACGTGCAATGGTATTACACCACCAGTAAATATTTTTGCAGTGTTTTCATTTACTATTTATTCTTGTTTAATGGTTTTAGTGCAGTTCTCTAAACAAAATAAATAAAATTACAACTATTGTCAATACCACATTCCACTGTACACTCTGATTGGTTAAAATTTCAACCTTGTAAGAAACCTTCCATCAAAAATTGCACCTGACCAAATACGAAAACATCCATGAAATGGCCAGCAGATGGCCAAATCTTCCATGGAACCATCCACAGAACTGACCATGAAAGTTTACATGGAATCTGCCAAGGAACCTTTCTTCGTGGCACATAGGCTTAGGTTATTAACTTGCAGAGTTCTCAGTCTGTGTACATGGCTTTTTTGCGCATCCTTAGTTCCATTTTGATTCATGCAACTTATCGTGTTCTGTTGAAGTTTCAATAATACGTATTTGTTTGTTAATGTGACTATTATTTTGCATGTCATTTTCCAGCAAAAGGCGGTGTTAAAAACCCAGTGAAATTGTGACTCGGAATAGATACAGAAAAAATTTGTTTGTCTCTTCTTGTGTGAATCTGGCATGATGTGCCAGATTTCTTGTAGAAAGTACCAGTTGTTTATTAATGTACAAGGATTTCGGAGTGGTTCTAAATACCACAGAGCAAAGAAAGCTAGCATCAAGTAGCTGCAGGGTGATAGTGTGTGTTCGTGAAAATTATAACTGTAGTTTTGCCTATAATAGGAATGTACATCTATGTGTGATTATACCATGTGATGTTTGTCTTCGAACATGCCAAGCATCTTTAATATACTGTGGCTTGAGAAAGAGTTGTACATAAAATGGCTTTCTTGCGATACAGGCAAGCACAATACAAGACTTCAACCATGCGGTAAAGCGTTTGATACAGGCTGCATGGGAGAATCAGCACAGTCCTTTGAAAAACTTTAAAAAGCCCTTAGAAGCCCCTAAAAAGTAATTTTTTCTGCTCTGAGAATGTACAAACCTTGTCAGTGTGGACAGTGACAATGTCGAACCATTTAGAAAACAGTTTAAGAACATTATTTAGGAGACAGACCCAAACCTTTTGTTAGATCCACTGTGCTGATGAGATTGGTATGTCGTGTCGCTCACTGCCAGAAAACACCCAAGCTTACAAACATGGGGGTTTTACAAAAGGCCACAAAATAAGCAAATAAAGAATATCTACTCTCCTATTTGCAATTGCAAATGGCATCGTCCCCTACAGTTAGCGATGATAAGAAAATCATAGTAACCATGAGTTCTAAAGGCCATTATGGATTTTCCTCCTGCTCATTACAGCAATTCTCGAAATGCCTAGTTCTTGCGAGAAATGGTTAGTAACTGGTTCTTTATGGGGGCGGTTGACTGTACAGCAGAAAAACTTAGTGTATTTGATTGGCGATAATGCATTTGTTTATTAAGTTGAAAGGTTTTCATCTGCTACAGCCTAAAGAAGACTTTTACTTCATTTTTGTAGCTAAATAATATAACACACTCCCTCAAATAATTATTAACAGATATTTAAATATGACACTATACAAGATCTGCGAATGCACTTTTTTAATGCCTCTGTCGCGTTTCTGCAGATTTATATTGTGGTTGTAGCCTTTTGTTGTGAGGTATAGTCATTGTGTTACAATGCCACATACATTTTCCACAGAATACACCGATGGCGTTTGATGCTCACTTGTAACAATAAAGTATGATGATAATTTTTTTTACTCCCGAAAGGTTATTCGTTATTTCTTCACCTTTCACATTTTTATAATTACTCTATAAATATTGGGAATAGGACCCACATTTATATATTATATTTTGTTCTAAATAACTTAAGAAATAAGCATTGTGGGTGGCGGTAACCTCTTGTGAATCACCCTACGTGTGTGTGTTTGTATGCGTATATATTGTTTGCAATACACATATATACAAACACAGCATACGTAATTGTTGTACCGTATATTTGCATCTTTAGTCAGAATTCATTTAATTTTAGGAAGTGTTTTCAAGATTTCGTTTTTTTCTTTTTCCACTTTTACCACATATGTAGGTCTATGTCTCGGAAATTAGGCCTAAAGTTTTGATATATTGAAATGGCGTGAAAAAAACATAGTGAAGTAACTTGTAAACGATGGTAAAAAGTTAAGTATCTCTTCACTGTCTCTGGGGTAAAATATGTTTTCGGTGAATAATTCTTGTTGTATATCTGATTTTATTGGTAAAGGCCGTTCACGTTAAAGTGAGCACTCTAGAAATCAATCTTTGAAAAAAACCACCGTCCGCAACTGCGTATGTATAACAATGTTGTGTCACCACAAAGGCTGGGGATGAACACACCCAGTTATGTTGGCAGTGAAATGTAAAAAGTAGGTGAAATGTAAAAAGTAGTTCTACGAAATAACGTGGTATTGCAAGTGTAATGTTTAAATTTATGGCTAGTTAAGCTGTTCAAAGTTTATTTTATACACTTTAAAAGTAATTATTGGCTTAAAGATAATGTATTTACTGTAACTCATAATTATATTGTGTCACGTGATTGGTGTAGCAGTCAAAACCAACGGTTCGTTGTTGTGGCTCCTTCATGCTTGTTGCTTGGCTTTGCATGTGTGGAGTGGTTGCGAGGCAAACTACAAATTTGGAAACTGGAAGTAGTTGTGTTTTAATATTTCTCATTTATTTTTCAGCTTATCTGCAATAAGTATTGTTTTATTATAGGTTGTATAGTGTTTAATTGTGTTGTAGTGATTTTTTGCAAAGTTGTGAGTTCCAACAAACTACATACTAATATTCAACGTTAGGAGGACATTATAAATCTTGCCGAAAGTATTTATTATTTAATTCATCGAGGAGAGATGAAGCTGTGCAAGGTGATCAAACGAGTTGCAGAAATTATGAAAAATTGATCTGCAACTGTCTGGAGGTAAATGTAAATGTGGTTTTACGACGTGTTTTCGCCATTTATCCCCAGTAAAAATAGTGAAAATGAATAAGTATAAATTAACAGTTAGAAACGGGATATTATAAATGGGAAGTTAAGTAACAATTATAAAGTAAATGAACGACAGCAGAAACGCAACATTAATATATTCATGTGAGTTTGCGAAGTACATGTTATATCCTAAGTTTGACAAATAATATTAAAAGTTATCTGTACCTATCGACCTATGCCCATCTGTTTAACGTTTCTTTCAAATCTGTCATTATAACAAGTGCAAATTTGGCAGTCAATAATTATACATTAATTTGACACGTTTTGAAATCACTGTGTTATTTTGCAATGTAGGCCTAATCTCAAACTTGTGTTCATGTAGTTATTCATCCCATGTTACAGTGTTAAGTTTTTCTATTGTTAACATAACATAAACGTCACAGTTTGATGCTACACCAAAGGTGTTCCAACATATAATCTATAAAATCGTGAAGCTGGTTTTGTTAACTACAGACCTATAGCTGTGCTTGTTGCCGTCATTCTTTCGTGTTGTAAGTGTAGGCCTAATTGTTTTATTTGGTAATGCTTGCCGTAATAAGAATTAGAAAGTATTTAGAATCAATTTTCAGCAGTTAGGCCTATAACAATTTCATGTTTAAATTTCTAAATGGATATTCGACAAGACAACGTGCTACCTTTAGAGAAATATCAACGAAGATAGTATGCATAATTGTTTGTAATATCTGCCACATTGGCCGCAAAAATATTGTAGTTATTGAAATTTAATGTAACTGTAAATTATACCGTATAGTCAACACCCCAGACTCCCAAAGCTCCCGTTTACTTGCGAGTGCATGTTTTGTAAAGGTTAGATTACATTACGCAGTGTATGTGTTAAATTAAGTATTTCTAAAGAAGCTGTACGAGCTAGCTTTCAATAAGGGCCGGGCTACAATTGACATGCCAAACACATTCACAGTTATAGCGATAAGCACATACAAAACACAAAAGCACAGTGGCCTGGCTACAATTGATATAATGATAATAATATTAGTTTGTGTATATTGCTACATTTGTACCGTAGAAATTAAGGTCTGTACATAGAGTTGGTAGTGCGTTTTTTCAAAAATAAATATTCTTAATTGATCTGAGACATTTTTAAAATGGTAAATTATTTACATTGCAATTTTTACTTTAAACATTACCTAAAAATGTTACAAAACTTCCATGGTTTTGATTATCAATAAATAAACAAAAGAAAATATCTTCCCGGGGAATGAAGTCAAAATACACACTTTCTTGATTTGTAAATAAGTTTATCAATTGATAACATAGTATAAGTATCGGGACTTCTGATTGGCTGTTTATTGACACACAGCTATAGTAACAAGGAAAGTTAAACCAAGTGCTTATCGCTATGCACAGTAACTTGCATGTTAGTATTACTTTTTTAATTTGTCCTTTTCATTTGTGGATATGTATTAGTTTTACATTAATAATAAGACACTTATTTCAGCTTTGTGTGCGCACGTATGAACCCATGGTGTAAGTATAGTAATTTTCTTTAAATACTTTTTTCATTTAAGTTTTCAGTTTTGCTGCAGTCATTGCAATGAAGGAACCACAACAATGGTGAGAGTCCATGCACTTTACCTGTAAAATTGGTTTCTTGAGGTCTGTGTGGGTTTGACAAAAAGGAAATGTCGCACCCATTTGGGCCACAGACACCGGAAATGTGGCCATCACTGGATTCTGCATTTCACTTAGCTATAAATAATATACATTATTTTTATAATTATTTTGCACAAATGAAGGTGGTACCAGTTACAAGCCTGGTATACCCTTCTTTTACCACTTCATTTCGCAGTATAAATGTTCAGTTCTTTTTTGGAGGGTCTCAGAAGGGTACAAACACAGAGTAACAGTGTCAAAAAAACTATATGTATGTATACACAAATGCATTTGTGGATATGTTTATATTTTTAATGTAAATTATTTATATTATATATATATGTTATAGGCCTATGTTGAAATATATTTATCTCCGTTTATAAAGGTGCATGTAAAACTATCCTTAAAATGTACAGATACATGCACATATTTTATATATTTTCGTTTTTATATATTACATATTTTTATATACTGCCACGTTTGCGCCATCACGTTAAGTTTATTAGCAGTATCTACTTCTGTACAGTGGTGTACTCTTTGCTTGGCTATGATCCCCTTGTCTCCCTGCCTTCCCCTTTCCCCTTCGTGCATCATAATTTTTTGATTTGTCATTTTTTATTTAAGGCCTTGCACGGCTACGCTCTGTCTAGTTTATACGCTTAAGACATTTGCTACGTTACGCCGCTACTCTATGCCTGCAGGATGTATGTTTTTTCCTGATTGCTGCACCTAACCTCAGTCAGCTGAGGCCAATCACAGCTACCATATTTTAGAGATGACGTTTTACTTGTCACGCTACAGAGCGATGGGGCACTTATACAATGGTGAGTCATGGGAAACGTTAAGTTTGCGGTACATAAAACTTGACATTGAACATTGTATAACGAGGTTATTTCACGTAATAATGCACCTTCATTGTAATTGTGTTTTAGTTTTGAGCAAAATACTTGGTGGTATATTTTTATAGTATTAGTAAATAAATTGGATTTGCCACTTTTTCTCATTTTTTTTTCACTTCTATAAAAAGTTTTCCCTGAACAGTATTGATTGGTAATTCACACTATGTTTTCAGTCCAAACAAATAATAAGGTACTGAAACTATTAACAGCTAACCATTTCAATTTTTATGATTTTTTTTAAATTCCTATGTGAGAGAAATTAATTTAAATCAGTATTTCCAAGACGTCGGAAGTTTCTCATACATTTTTGCCAACACACTGTAATATTTCTGCAAAATGCATTGGTTACATAATATGAAAAACCAGCAACCAAGCCAGCAGCGGGCCAGCCTGCCTGAGCGATGCAGGCTTGTGTCACAGTCAGGGATACTGATGTTTGTTAACATTGCTGCAGCAAACTGTCAGACTTTGGTTGGTGGTTTGGGGGGAAGCTCTCACAGTCGTGCAAGAGCAGAGGACCTCTCACAGAGCAGGGTGACATCCTCCCCGTCCAAGAGCTCTCTCACTTCTGAAAGGTTCCTGGAAGACGCACTGTTTATATACAGGCCTGCGGAATGGTGGGGGACATCATTTCGAGACCCTCTACCATTTTGTATCAGCAGAATAACAATTTGTAACAATGATGATTTTTGTGGCGTGAACCGTCCCCTTTAACACTGTTTTCCTGAAGTGTTATACTACCAGATAGAAGAACTTAAGATTGCTCCTCAAGTTATAAATGTATTAACATTTAATAATGAACCTTCACATTTTAAGATGCATTAAAATGTGTAGCCCTGATGGCAAAATTATGTGCACGGCTTTGCTTTCCAACACCACATATTGGATTCAACCGATTTATGAAGGGATCTTCTTAGCATGCAAAAGACTGTACAGGAAGTTCTTGGACAAAGTGATTGTAGTTCTGGAAGAGCCACATGATGAAGCGTAAGATACACAGGGGCAAAAACTTTGGCCAGCATTCGTAAATACATCAAATCTCCAATGTACAACCGGGCATTGGCATGGAAGGAGCTTAAGTCGACTGCCTTTGCTTAGAACTGGCACAAATAACTGTTTGACAAAAATGGGGAACTTAACTTTGAGAATTTCAAAGCCAGTGACTGTAACATAACATTGTGTCTGGTTGAAAAGTAGGATACCACTGAAGATGACATTGCTGAATGGTTGGAAATGGATTAAGATGATTGAAGTTACCAAATTCTGACTGATAAAGAGATAGTTCAGGGGGTTATCACTTGTGACTATATGTGTAGGTTTTGGTTACTGTTGGTGACTCTTGGTAACCATCATGGTCAATTTTTTAGTTACCAGTTTTAGTATATTAGGTTTTGGTTACCGTGGTAGCTTTTGGTAACCCGAGCTGTTAACATTTTAGTAACTTTGTTTTAGTATGTATTTTTTTATAAGAATAGGCCGGCCGTATATTCCTATATTATCAATATTTATGATTGCTTATTTGTGTGTTACGTATATTTTTGTAGCATGAAAGTATAATACAGTTAAACCTGTCTAAAACGGGACTTGATGGGATCCAGAAATTATTTCTGTTTCGGCAGATTTCCATCTTAGACAGTTGACTTAGAAGTACATAAAACACAAGTTTTTAAAAATTGAATAATTTTAAATGTTAATATTTTAGTGAACAGAATAAACAATGAATATATTATATAGTCCTTATGTCAAGGCTGTGTTCTGCCACATGTCCATCAAAGTTCGCTGCATTACTGTCTTCTGGATAATAGCCTTTCCAATCAGTCCTGTAGCAAATTCCTCAAGATCACGCACAGCACATACAGCTTCAACATAGCTCTTGATCTTTAAGTAGGTGACAGTTTGTTTACTCTCATCCTATTCATCGTTATTTTCACCATCATCATCATCTTGGTCAGCTTCATCCCCTGGGTTGTTGTGTATCAGTTGAACTGCTCTGTCAACTCCTTCTTCTGTGCTGAGATTGTCGTCGAATGAAACTACAACCTCAGCGTCAATGTCCTGGCATCCTCTTCTCAACATATCAGCAATCTCGTTGAGGGGCTGGTTGTCCTCATCGTCATCAGTCTCCTGAATCTCTTTGAAGCCTGATTTTGCTAAGTATTTCCTTACAGTGTTAGGACCAATCTCTTTTACGGCACGAGCAACCCAGTAAACACAGTTCCAAACAGTTATTTTCTTGGTGAGTTCTGTCAATGATCCACTGTTTTCAATTTCTGTAAGAAGATACTGTAAAACTTTCTTCCTGTAAAAACATTTGAGTGTGTATATTAAACCCTGATCCATGGGCTGGGTTATCGATGTTGTGTTGGCAAGGAAAAATATGGAGAGACACGTTAGACAGTTTGATGTGAGGGTGATTTGTTGCATTATCCAAAGAAAGCAAGACCTTCCTGTTCTGGTTTTTCGTTTTCAAGTTGAAACCATGAAGCCATTCCTCCATAATGGCAGCAGTCATCCAGGATTTTTTTTTTGTTAAGACTTCCATTGTACTGGAAGGGAATCTCGATCAAGACCTTTAAAGGATCTTGGATTAGCAGCTTTTCCAACTACCAAGGGTTGTTCAAGGTCGCCCACCATATTGCCGCAAATGAAAACACTTATTCTTTCTTTGGCTTTCTTACCTCCAACACATTTCTCTTTACGCTCAGCTAAGGTTCTTGTCCAGTTTCATCACCAATGAACACATCCCTGCTAAATATCTACTTGCAGGCCCATTTCATATCCTTCCGCAAATGTAAACAAACATTGCCATGCGACTGCCATGTAGCATCTGTGAAAATCAATGTTTACATGCCATTGTATGTGTACATATGTTCGTATTCTTTCGCTACACCTAAAAATAAACATTGAAATGTGACTTCTACTTTTATACCTGTCAAATGTGTTGTTTACTGCTTTTCAAAGAATTCTGTCGTAGGTCTATTTCAAAAACTATCTCGTACGAATATTCACAGTTTATTCCTATAACATTATTTAGGTCAGCTTTATGATAAATATGCCTGAATTAACGATAGTGCTTACGGTTATGTTACATTAACATATTTGTTTTCCACGACATAGTACATTACACGTAATGCACATTAATATTTTGGCGCGACCGTGTTAAACACTGTTACAACTGCGGGGTAATGAACTTTAATATTTAACTTTTTGTTACTGATAGTGTTGGGTTATTTCATTAAAAGGATGGCCTCAGTTCGAGTAACGAAGGAATAGACAGTCCAACTAAAAGCAACATTAAAATCAAGCACGCAACTCGTGATGCTTATTTTTTGTAATATAAACTTAAAAGACAGTGGTGAATATGCTCACAAATAAGCCCACGGTAACTTTTATTCTGCTCATATTGCTATGTATTGCTACTTACTGTGTATTAAGTTTATTGAAATTTATTGGGGCTGGCTTAGTTATTTTGTTGGGATTGGTGGTAAATCACATTACACGACTGTTTCAAACACCCAGGGCAAAGGTACAACGTTGTGATAGATAAATATACGTGGATATAAATAAATAACTTTGTCATAAAAACAGTTCACATATACAACGTATAAATAGTTCACTTCAAATATTTGAAATCACACACACACAGATGCAGCATAATTATCACCAAACAACCATGCCACGCTATTTCACACGCAGAGGTTAATGAAACACTCTATAACAGTATATTTATTGTTGCCGCGGAAACACAGATTTATCACAATACCATTACTTGCTAAGGTAGGTTTAAAAAAAAGTCTACAAACGTGATTTGGTAATTTGAAGTATTTTTTCGGAGTAAGTATAATTTACGCTTGGTTTGGTAAAACAGCATCACGCCATGTTGTGGCTCGCCATGTCTGCCAACTTCACTTTGTTTCTGCCCCACCATCATATCTAAATATATTAAAATAAGTATTCTAACATTAAAATCTCTTTTTAGTTTATAAATTACAAATTCAAAAATCATTATTTTTCTGTAATAAGTATGAAATATGCTATTATTGAAAACATGTACAACTTTACCGCATACTAGCGAAATGAAAAAACTTCCTGAGTGTGAAAGAGACCGAGAGAGAGTGCGACAAAGTTCGCTCAGCAGAGAGTTGCTTAAAAATTGCTCTCGCTCGATAAAACAACACCGTACCATTATGGCCTACTCATCATATTTTCCGCTGTTATTTTAAACTGTAAAAATGAGATATGTTTCCATTGGGGCTACCTAAATATTTAAATAGGCACTGTTTAATTTACAAATAGTATACTAAAAAACTAGGTTAAAATAATATTTTAACCATGAACTATTTCTTACCGGCCGTTGCCAACACGTCACTGCTCTCGCTGTTGTTAATTCTTATTTAAAAAGAAAAAAATATTTCAAGTTATAGAAGATATTTAGTTAAAGTGTCATTTATTCAATAATACAGTACTCTATAAAGTTAACCGTAGTGTTATATATTTGTGGAATACAGGTTATTGAAAAAACGGGTTGACATGTTTTGCCTAGAGTGTTTTTTCAAAGGTTGATTTTCATAAGTCACTTCTAATCGGGAATGGACTATAAGACATTGTGCGATGGATCTATGTTAGGCTTCGCTCCTAGCGGGCACGTGGCGTCACCTGGTCGGTTGCGCTACTGTAGCGCCAACCAGTGTGGCAGAGAGTGGAGTCGTGGCCTAGACGCCTAGCGGAGCACTTGTTGAGTATGAGTCAGGCAATCGTGCAGCGAGGCCGCGCGGTGTGTGCCTAGTTGGATGGTGGCTCTGTAAAATGCAGACAGTGGTGCATGATGTGAACTTTTTATTCGTGAAGTATTATGCGAACAAACCATGCTTATTAAACTTATGCAAATATGTGTGCTCAAGCTAGTATAAAGCTGTGGTGTGAACCAATTGCGTGTTTTGATAAATGTAGAGTTAAGCTACGAGCTGAGTGTAAAGTAGTTTTGCTGACTGACTAATTAAAGTTCACTATGTGTCCAATCTCTTTCTTATTGCCACTAAAGTGACTGGTTTTTCTGGAGTTGTGGATAATTCGTCATAATGTTATGGCGTGCTCAGAATGAGGGAATAATCGTTCGTTTACAAAAAATTATCGTAGCCAATATTGTAAAGTTTATGACTTTGGTTGCAAACTCTCTATCGTTAAGAAGGCATGCACGGTACCTTGTTATGCACAAAATGTTCATTTACGAGTAAATGATCATTTATGGGTGTGAAGAGACAGTTAGTTTGGAAGACTAGTCGCCTGGCAAGGCGAATACGCACAGTGGTGTGTAGTCGGGAGCAGGGTTACTGGTGAGCTGCTGTTCGCATTTGACGACGACTCCAATTCTCCGAGGTTATTCCTGAGCCGTCGCATCTGGTTTTCTGTAGGTAAGACCATGGCTGGTTCTCTTGCTGCTTTGTTCCTGCGAGCACATATTGACATGCCTTTGTACCAGGTATGTGTGCAACGTCCTTTTTACGACGGGGTTTGCTGTAATGATTTCTTACGTAGTCATTGCAAAGTCGTAGTTCTGTGAGAATATTATTACCCGAGGTGTAGAATATATTTTAGAGAGCGCCCAAAATATTTAATAATCTTTTATGGTACCTGTAAAAGTTAATGTAATGCTTATGGACACAGTGTATTTGCTCAGCTGTCGTTAAATGTGTGAAAGTTATAGAAAATCGGCCTATGAGAACATTTTTTCAGTCATCTTAAGGAACTGTAAACCAAATGTGGGATTTTTACTGCTCTAATGTACTAAATTGATTGTAGTAGTATTACGTACGTATGGGCCACGGTACATGGGAAACTTTGAGACGAGATTGCTTTTCGCCTTGCGAGAGTGTACGGACGTGTTGTAATTAATGGTGCGAGTGAGCCATGGTAGAAACTCCTGACATTCTCGAGGGGTCGAGGGCGTCTTACACTGTTCTTGAAAAACAGGACGAAGAAGGGGAAACACTCGCCATGCCCAAATTATCAAAAGTCGCAGCTGCACTGGATACTGTTATCAACTTTGTGGATGTAGGTTTTGAATAGCTACCCTGCTATGAGCTCATTAGAATGCTAAGAGAGACAACATTTGGAAACACAATGTACTGATATAACTAATAAGCTTACTTTCCTCTACCTGGGAGAAAATAATTTTTATTAAAGTTCTTAAATGTTTATATGGTAGGTAGACCTTGGCATCACGTTTACAGCAGTATCATTAGAGATAGAACAAGAATCATATATAACAGTAGTGAAACAATTACAAATACACATGTGCCTTACCTGGGACTCGAACCCAGAACCTTGTACCATAATCTTGTGTGCGACCAACTCCATTATAGAGGTCGGATTAGGAGAATTAACTTTTCATGTCAATAGTCTAGTAAATAGGATTTACTACTGTGAAATATTTACGGCCTGTCATTTTGAAAATAAGTGTCAAAATGACTTGAGTCATGAGAGTTTACACAGTCTACAGTAGTGCTATTTGTGTGAAGAATTTGGTGAAAATCAGTTGACTGGTTCTTGAGATATGGCCTAAAAACTTTATTTTCTCATTTGGCAATATTGTACAAAAAATACCTAAAAAGAGGTTCTTTATAGAATGCTTCTAACAAATTCTGTTAACATACAAACTTTGGTTGTATTTAGTTTAGTTGTTAAATAAAAATTGCTATTTTATCTAAATTATTTATATGGTGGCCATTTTGAAATTTAATGTCTGACCCACTTAAATCATGTAAGTTTGTATGGCCTTCTATAGAACTACTGACATGTGAAATTTGGTGAAAATTAGTAGAATGTTTTCAGAAATATGGCATAATTGTTCCATTTTCTCACTTCCACTATCTTTAAAAAAATTCTGGAAAAATAGGATTTCTGTACACATTATGATGCTTCTAGTGAATACTGTTGGAATTTTTTTGGATTGTTTAAAAAATATAACATACTGATCTAAATTATTTATATTAACTGAATTCCAAAAAATGGCTTACCCCACCTAGAACATATAAGTTTATGTGGTCTACCATAATACAGGGCTCAAACAGGTCACTTTTTCAACTAAAAGTCACTTTTTCTTGGTTTTGATTTTCATTTGTTTAAATAATAAAAAAAATTTAATTCAGGCCTACATATCATTAGTTTTGGTCTTATAGGTCTCAATTAGATTTATTTTAAATTTTACGTTACTTTTGAGTCTTTATGAAGCATATCTGAGGATCTAGAATATGCTCCAGCCTGTTTATAACCCAGGTTCTTGCAGCATTTTATTTTGCATGTGTGTGGGGTATGAAATGCAGTCACCAGTATTGGAAGTCCTGTGTGTCTGTGTTTTTGTGGATAAAATTTCATGCTATTCTAAAGGTGTTCATGTTTTAGGTGCAGGTGCTATTTTCTTTGTGTATGCAGTATTGGTTTGTGTGTTTGGATTCCATTGTTATTTTGTCCGTATATTTTGTGTGCCAACCAAGTACATGCCTCTAACAGACTGGCATGTAAATATATTTTAACAATATCACAATTTATCTCACAATAGTCTTTTCTTTCAGAATTGCAGTTGGCTTTTAAGACATAAGTTTCAGTACAGCACTTTGACTTTTATGCTTTTACTTTAACAATGGGGAAGTGCAATTTCAAGGAGTGGCTTCTATAAACTGATGATAATGGTCATTTTTATTCGAGTTGGGTAAAGAAATTTAGTGGGACTGAAGGATTTGGCATAGTTTGTGAAACAAAGATTTGTGTAATTAAAGGAATCCAAGTTTGTCTCAACATGCTGTAATAAGTAGGCACAAGGAAAATGCTTGAATTAAGCTAGAACCTCGTCAACTTCACCTTACTGCTATCAGCCCTAGTACTTCCAGTACATTCAATACAGAATCAGGGAGAAATTCTTGTTACAGATCATCTCGTTCCTGTGTGAAACCAGTTTCATCTTGCCCTGGTGCTGGTACAACAGCAGTGTACAGTGTTAAGAACTCTGCAACAAGAGCAGAAGTAATTTGGTCTTTGAAATATTTAACCTCAGATTATTCGGCTTCTTCGTCTGATGTAATTACAGATACATTTTGAGCAATGTTTCCTGGGGCAGTTCTTGAGAATTTTTCTAAGTCTGCAGGAAAAATTAAGTATAGTCCATTCATGCTTTCTTCTGCCTTTTGGAATTGAATCTTTGAAAAATCACCCTAGGCGTATTATGTCAACCTGTTTTTCCAATAACTTGTATTCCACAAATATTTAATACTGTGGTTAACTTTAGAGTACTGTATTATTGAATAAAGGAAACTTTACCTTAGTATCTTATATAACTTGTAATATTTATTATGTATTAAATTTGAATTAACAACAGTGAGAGCAGCGACATGTTGGCAATGGCCGGTAAGAAATAGTTCACAGTTACAATATTTTTTAACCTCGTTTTATATATACTATTTGTAAGTTAAATGTTGCCAATTGATATATTTGTATTGTTAGGTAGCATTGATGGAATTACATATCATTGCTGCAGTTAAAAATATTCGCGCGAATTCCCATGTGTAGGCTGGTGTTTTTTTTTTTCCGTCAGGACTAAAGGTTCAGTAAGCGAAGTAAGGCATGTGTGTGTCTCTCGTTCTCTCTATCTCTCTTCTCTCTTGGGAAGATTGTACCACCTGTGTAGGAAAGGTATACATTTTGTTATTTCTAATTTGTGCACATCTCATACTAATTACTGTAACAGGAATGATGTCCGAGATTGAAATTTACAACTGAAATGAGATTTTATTCTTTAAATACCTATTACATGTTATTTAGATGCAACAACATATTTTAGATGCAATGGCGCAACACAGCACGTTACGCGACACTTACAAATCCAGCAGGTTGGCAGACGTGGTGTGGAAAGTGTTCCCAATATGGTGGTTGCAGGCGATTTTACCCTGTTCATTACTACTGACAATGGTGTGGCGACATACAATGACACGGTGTGTTTCTGAATGAAGCGTCAAGTTCGTACTCGTGTTTTTGAAACATTCTACGGAAGTTACAATGTTGTGATAAATATGTGTTTCCATGGCAGAGTGAAATGTGTTGTATGTGTTGCATATGAAAGGGCATGGTGGCTGCTTTGCAATCGTTATGCAGGCCAGGTGTGTGTGTTGATTTCAAATATGTGCAAAATATATACGTTTTAACCATGAACTGATGTTATGACGAAATTAATTATTTACATTCACGTCTGTTTATCACAACGTTGTACCTTTGTGCTAGGTGTTTGGAAAACAGTTGTGTAACGACCTTACGTTTCTGTGATTTGAATGTCTGCAACAATCGCAACAAAATACTTAGCCCAACCAGATAAAATTAAATAAATAATGAAGTAAACCTACAAACTAGTAAGTACCAATGCATGTAAATATTAGCAAAATAAATGTTACGGTAGGCCTATGTGTATGCATGTTCACCACTATCTTTTACGTTAGGATGTACAATAAATAAGTGACACGAGTTGTGTGTTTGAATTTACGGTGTCGTTTCATTGGACTGGTTACCCCTTCGTTTTAACTTTTATTTCAAACATGTATTAATAACAACAGGTTAAATACTATTGTTGTTTCCACCGCAGTTGTAACAATTACCATCAAGGCAAAATATTTATGTATATTATGTGTTACGTGCTATATCGTGTGTAACAAATAGTTGTAAAGCTGACCTAAATATTCTTATAGGTCTACATTGTGAACATTCGTAGGAAATGGTTTCTGCAATATGACATAATTCTTTGAACAGCTGTAAACAGCAACCAATGCATTTGACAGTTATAAAAGTAGAAGTCACATGGCAGTGTTTGTTTATGTGTAGCGGAAGGATATGTAATCAGCAACCAAAAGTAGAAATTTGGCAGGGCTTCAGAAAACGCCGAAGTTATTGTGAATCAACTATACCTGATAACAGATGGTATTGGACTGTATTTCAAAGAAAATATTGTTGAAGATGTACTGCAGTCACCTTGCTACATGATCCAGTCAAAACTGTCGTTGCGAAAACATAGGTTTATGAAGCGTGTAACTTCAAGATGGCTGACAATGGCAGACACATGCAAAAGAGTTCTTATAGAGCAATGGGATGTCCTGATTGAATACTTCTTGAAGTTCATCCCTCAAAAGAAGTCCAAGAAATTGTCATCTCACAAATACCGGTATATAACCAAGTTTCTGAAAGATCTTACAATAAAAGCAGAGATAAGTTTTGTAAATATCTAGTGGAAAGGTTTTTCACAGATATCACAGGCACACTACAGAAGAATGAGCCCCTTGTTCATGTAATTCACTCGAAATCAGTGAAATTGGCTAAAAAAAATTCTTTGTTTTGCTAAGAAGGATGTTGTTTCTTCATTGAAAATTCTTGATGAAAGTATTATTGTAGACAACAGCAATTTCGTACCAATTTTACAAGTTGAGTGTGGACAGGAGACTAGTGAAGTCGTGAAGAATTTGACAGAGAAGCAAACATTAACTTTCAAGAAGAGTGCTCAAGATCACTACATTGCTGCCTACAAACATATTGTCAATGTTACTCCTATCTTTAAGAATATTTTAAAGTATCTGATTTGCCTTCATCCTGATTATATTTCATCAAGTGACAGCAGCATGTACACCACCAAATTGGGAAACCTCTTACCAATCAATGTTGATACTGGATTACTTTTTGATGAATGGAAATTGTTGCAGGTTGAAGGAGAAATCTCACAACTGAAAGATTACAATGTATCGACCACTACTGGAGACAGTTTTGCTCAAAATACCCAAGTGTACCTATATTAGTAAAGTGGTGCTTGTCTTTAAGTTATGGCAGTGCAGATGTCGAGCGAGATTTTTCTTTTCCACCGTTTACTGGTGGAAGATTGTACTACAATGAGTTCAAGAATGCTAGATGCTAAAATGACCATCTTGTCATGTATGAAGAAATGCTTGAACAAACCAGAGTTTGTACCCATAACTTTCAAGCTCTTCAAACTGGCAAAATGTGCTGGTCATAACTATAAGACACAATTAGAAAAGAAAAGGAAAGAAGAAGTTGAAAAAGAGAAAAAGAAACATCTAAATGAGGATGGGAAACTGGAATTCAAAACATGGAAAAAATCTTCAAAAGAAAAAGAAAGAGGAAGCAGTGAAAAGGAAAGCTGAAGAAAAACTTTGGTCAGAAGCAGCTAAAGAGAATAAAACTGCCATCAAACATAACGATATGGCCAAAGTACATGTAGCGCAAGGGATGCCTGAAGGACTGAAAAAGGTGCGGAAAGACTTGGAAGAAGAAAAGAAAGAAACTGAGAAAATTCAAACTCAAATTGATAAAAAGAAAACAAGCTGTATAACCCAATTCCTTGTGAAGGACAAGTAGAAAGTCATAACACTTAGCATGAATAATTTTTGTATTAGTAAGTAATAATCTATTAGGTACTATTCTATCACTCATCAGTCATCATCAGTGATTATAATAGGCTACAAAAAAGGCCAACCCCATCTGGATTGAAGCTTAAGTATACAAGAAGTGAGACCGATCATTCAGGTGTTATAATCCAACCTGCTGGCTATGACACTATTTGTGAGTTCAAAAGCCTGTATATGGCTTAAGTGTTTGTACATTCCATTGTTTATAGTTGCAGGTGTTAACAGTAGAGAATGTAATCTAAATCTCCCCATAGTTAGGTGTACAATTGGACAATCAGTTATTGGCAATTTCTCTGCTTTCTTTAAAACTGTCACTGATTATATCCAAGATTATTTGCTTTAAAATTATTGTTATAAATAATATTGTTACCAAGGGAAACAGTAGGTGTATACATTTCTCATGAATTGTAAATATTCCTTCTGACTAATTTTATTTGTTCTTTGTCACTTTGACGTGTGTATGTAATATAGCCTATTATGTATTTAGTGTATGCATAAATGGAAAAAAAAAAAAAAAAGTGTTACAAATTTTAGGATGTGTGGAGGGAAGGTCACTATTGGCCACGGTTGGAAGTCACTATTGGTCACATTTTTTTTTAGATTTTGGTCACTATTTCAAATGTTATAGCCCGTTATGAGCCCTGATAGTATTACTTATGTGTAAAATTAGGTGTCAATGAGTTGATTATTCCCCAAGATATGGCATAAAAACTCCATTTTTTCATGTGTTGATCTTCATAAATGTGCAACAAAAAACTTTGTATTAGCACATTTATTAATGGTCATATATACTGCCAGCATATAAAGTTCAGTTAAATTGGTTTATGACATGTGGCATACTCTAGAAAAATGTTTACATGTGTTGAAAATATGTGATTAACCCCTTAAAAGTGTACCTTGTGGTATGAATTTGGTGGGAATTATATAATTGTTTCCTGTAATAGGACACAAAAGCTTTCTTCTAAAATGGCAGAAAAAAGAGTATGTATTATCGCTTTTAATGTTTGCATAGATACTGGCAGCCTTCATAAAACAAAACTTCTCACTTCAAGAGTTACGAAGGCGAGAGAAAATTGTTACTTTTCTCTCCTGGCATCCCATTTACTCCTTGCACTGACGGAAAATAAATAAATTGATATTTGAACTGAAATGTCCGAAATACAAAAGAAGGTTAAAGTCGCGTGTGCTGGTCTGGTCGGTACAAGTAACGTGATCACTCGTTTCAGGCTGTCTGACAGCTGACAAACGATTGTGCTGCGACGAACTGTTGTGATACCTGAGAAAGGTCGTGCTTCCCTATATAGTGATCAAAAGTTTCCTCATTGAAAAGTGGTCCAACCGTAGCATTGCTGGGTGCAGTATTTTCCTGAATTCAGATGTCATTCTAGAAATCAATGTATTGTTTTTGAGCAGTTGGTCACGTCAACTAAAGGTGACCTCTGTTATTTTCCTTGTGTCACGATGTCATGCAATGCGGCGGCGATGTGTTTAGTTTACTAACCCTTGTGAAAAGGAAAAGATGCGCTGTCGTCCTATGAAGTCTGTTCAATTTTTTATATATATATATATATATATATATATATATATATATATATATATAATATATATATATATATATATATATATATATATATATATATATATATATATATATATATATATATATATATAATATATATATATATATCTGCAATGCTACATTATCCCCGCTCTATTTTGGGAAGATTTCTAAGAAACCTGTCCTAAATTGAAACCTACATGAATGTCGACTATATCAAGGCTGGACTGCAATTAATTCTCTTCTTGTATGAAAATTTAACCGTCTACATGGTTATACATCCATACACAAAGATAAAGCCACAATAAAATACATTCCCTTTCCTTCTCCCATAATGTAAATTAATCATAACATGTTACAGAAATTTAGTATATATTAGATGTCCCTTTTCAATTAAATACAATAGTACATTCACTTTCAGGTTTTGGTTACATGATCATACATTTCACATACAAAGTTTGCATCGCTGTAAAATACATTCCATTAGTTTATCTCACAAAGTTAATTAATCAAAATTAGTTACAAAAATTTGCTGCACATTATATATCTCTTTCAAAGTCATTACAAGTTACATTGACTTTCAGTACCTCATTCATTATTTGCTGAATGGTTTAATACTCTATATATAGTTTACACAAAATTCGTTAAAATTATGATCATCCTATTTCAAAATATTGTTCGCAGTATTTCTTTATTTTATTTTAATTTTTTTAAATCAAATTTTATTGAAACAAAACAGTTTTAATTATTTTAAAGTTTATATTTTCCTGATAAAGTTGAGGTGGTACCCACTACACATGCCATGTTGCTTTTAGGTTTGCTCAGTATTATTTTAATTCCTTGTTTGAATCAGCACACAAAAAAAATATAAGGAGATGCAGGCCTGCCCCAAAAACTATAAAAACCACTGCCACATTTACTATAAACATCTTAATATCTAGGTCAGTGTTAACAAAAAGGGACTCGGACCTGTTACGCCCAAAAACTTACTCTTATTGCCAAGATCCAAGGACATTATACACACTGGAGCAACCGTTTCACACTTCATTTCTATGTTTTTAAAACTAAAAAACGCACCACCACCTCAACCTTTATTCATTGTCAAAAAAGAAAAACTTTTCATTTTAATTATAACCTTTGATTTTTCATACACTGTTAAATTTAAATAATTTTCATTTACTTCAAAACTATGCTTTCATTGCAATAAATCACATTCTTAAGCATAGATATCATGAAGGGAGCAATATAAATTATACCCATTTTACACAAGTTCACATGTCATTATAATCATGTACAAATTAAAACTATGTTTTCTTGGTTTTCAAATTTGTTCTGCCACTTACCTTAAGACTTTCAAAATCAACATGTAATACACAACATACAAACAACCTGTCTTGAAAATGATCAAAATACATTTACAATTTTAATACAAAAATTAATTTACAATTTTAATACAAAAATTAATTTACAATGTTTTTCCATTGTGACACAAAACATACTGTGCTTTGATTTAATTACAATAGTCCTTCACTTTCAATTACAATAATATAATAAAACACATCATTATACACTTTATTTAAGCTTTCATCCTTGAAATTAAATCTTTATGCTTGATGCATAGGTACTCACAACATGATTTTAAATTAGCACTTTTAATAATCATTAAACTTTCCAATCCCTTTCATATTAGAAAAGCTCATAATTGTAAATCTATATTGTGTTACTTTTATTCACAAAAGCCATTACTTCACTCAAATTTTAGGATGTTCCATGAACATTATTACCCTCGGTCAAATGTCATGATGACAAATAGTTATTACAAAAATTCTTCCGATTAATCATAATAGACCTAACTAGCCTTAACAAATTTAACTGCAACAAAATAATCATGTTACTTTCTGCTAACTAATTTTAATACAACTTTCTCGAGTTCAATCACAAAAGTTAATACATTATAAACTAACATTATAGGAGTAAGCATTATTAAAATAAGAACAAATTACATCACATTTGGTTTCACTCTAAACTCAGGTTATATAAATTACAGTAACAGGTACGTAATTTATACCACTACATGTTTACCATTATTATATAATTAGAACAATTTGTCTCGTTTATACATTAGGTTAGATCACCCACTTTCTTACAATTTCATGTTGCTCTTAAACCCCAGGGCCTCAACAACGAAACATGCCAGTTGGCATTATTTACTCTATATACATTGTGACCTACTACTGCTTCAACTTTATATGGCCCTTAGAAAAGTTTTAAAAATGTATGAATCTGCTTATTGCTAATGATGACAAATGGTGTGTGGCCACCAATACCTCATCACCAACTTTGAACATTGTAGGTTGGATATTCTGCTTCCACCTTTTCCGTCTGTGCTTGGATTTCAACTCCAGCCTTTGTGAGGCTGTAGTTCTCATATTCCCCATATTTCCATTATCACTTATGGGAAAATGTATAAAATGTTGCACTACAGTGTTAGGTTTACCCAGATTCATAAGTTCCATGGGGGTAGCACCTGTACCGTCATGCCATCAGCTATTTATTAATTGTTCCACATATCGTACTATCACAGCCCATTTGCTATGATGTTCATTACAGTATGTTCGAAACAATCTCACCAATTCTCATAACCTGTTCAACGGGATTTGCAGCTGAATGGTAAACTGTGGTATATCCTAACTCAATCTCCAAAATGGACGTGAGTGTTTTCCACTTATCACTACGGAATTGTGGGCCATTTTCCGAAATAATTTTTCTTGGCTGACCAACCTCTAGTACATAATAATCCATTACTTTTTCAGTGATTACTTGGGCTGTAGCCTTCTTGATTGGATATAGTTTCAAAAATTTAGTGAACATATCAAAAATTACAAATATGTATTCTACCTCCCCTCTACCTTTTGGCAGAGGGCCAAATAAATCAACACACACTATCTCCAATGTGTCTAGCCGGCACAGGACCCATCATCCCTTAACATTTCCTATGGGGTGCCTTTGTCTTAGCGCATATTAAACGCAACCCTATTACTTTAGCTACTGTTCAATACATGTCTCTAAATACACAAAAATGTTGTATGTACTTCACTGTTTTGGTAACACCATACCCATCCTTGATCATAAATTTATCTTTAATAATTTCTCTACAGTTATTTGTTTTCAATTTCTGTATTACAATTTCCTGTAATCCTGTACCTACTTGTATCACCTGTTCCCTCAAAGACAGGATTTGAAATTCCTTAGCCTGAGCGGCTTGTGTATCTGTCCTATCCCTTGAAAGTATGTCTGCTACTACCTGTGCCTTGCCAGGGACATGTTTGATACTCAGGTTGTACCCTTGTAAAGCTAATATCCACCTTGTGATCCTACCATGAAGCAGTTTACAAGTATTCAAAGGGCATAAGGCCTTATGATCGGTCAACACGGTTGTGTCCCTGCCATAGATATATGTACGAAACTTTGAACATGCAAATATGATACTAAGCAATTCCTTTTCTGTAACATTGTAATTTATTTCCGCAGCATTCAGTGCCCTACTTGCAAAATTAATGGGGACATGTTTCACTTGATCATTAACCTGAAATAACATGGCACCTACAGCTTCATCGGAAGCATCACAAGCTATGAAAAATTTCTTATCTAACCTGGGATGGTAAAACATCATCTCTTTCTCTAATTCTCTTTTCAGTCTATCAACAGCTTCTTTCTGCTTAGTCTCCCATTCCCAAGCTTTTCCCTTTTGTAATAATTTTCTCAGAGGTGTACAAATATGACTCAAATTTTGAATATATTTTCTGAAATAGTTAAAAAAAAAATTCTAACAATCTCTCTAACTGTTTGATTGATTGGATATGTATAGTCTTGAATAGCTTTAACCTTATTTGAATCCACCCGAATACCTTGAGCACTAACAAAATTACCTAGGAAACATATATTTTTTCAGGAATTCAGACTTTTTAAGGTTAGCAGTCATTTGGCCCTGTCTGAATTTTCTAAGTACTAACTGTATGACTTGGCAATGTTCATTGAAAGTTCTTGTAACAATCAGAATATCATCCACATAAATGGTAACTAACTCCAAAACTTCAGGCCCTAGAACTTCAAGTCCCGTAATAAAATGACTACGGAAACATTTAAATCAAAAGGTAGCCTTTTGAAACAGTATGTCTTTCCTTGATAAGGAAGAGCAGTGTAATGTCTTGACTGCTGCGCCAAAGGAATCTGCCAATATGAAGCTATGAAATAAATTTTTTTAAAATATTTACAACCTTCAAATTTCTGTAATAATTTGTCCATTGGCTCTGGTGACTCCTGATCTGGTACAATGATTTGATTTAATTTCCTTACATCCAAACATAACCTGAACCACCCCCCCCCCCTCCCAATGGTGTTCTTTTTGACAACTACTATAGGATTTAAATACTGTGAACTATGCCTCTCGATAATGTCTGTATCTATCATATTCTGCATGTCTTGTTCTACAGCTGATCGTAAAGCATACGCAATTGGATATGGTTTCTGTATGAAAAGTTTGTGTTCCCTGATTTCAAGGTGGCATTCATATTTATTATTTAACCCGGGATAATTCGCAAATGCTTAATGTTCATCTCCTAAAATTTCTATTATGCTTTCCCTTTCTTTACTTGCTCCTCTCTGCAAAACTATTTTCTCTATCTCATCTTTTGTGATATACTCCTGTTCAATAAAATTACTACATATGTCAATCCCTACTGTGTGCTCATCCTTCAAAACAATTTGCATTTGATGAGAGTTCTCCAAAATTTCCTCTTTTCCAAAAGAAAGTTTGGTGCCCATTATCTCTACACAATTCTCTGCATAATTAATGATACCCTCATGTTCTCGTAATCAATCTGCTCCCAATACTACATTTACACTAAGCCCTTTTACTACTAACAAGTCAATCCACATGTTCTGGCAAGCTATGTTTATTTCCATAATAATCTGTTTTTTAACATTTCAATTTCTTACCTCTGTAGCTCCCAAAATGGTAACGTTTGATATGGGCAAAGTTGCTACAATGTGCATATTTATTTTATTTAGGCTATTCAGAAATTCTTCTGATATAGCCATCACTTCGCTTCCTGAGTCCACTAGCATGTTTAGTTCGACCCCAGTCCCATTAATGAATCCCCGAATGTATGGACATACCCCCCTTTTCTGTTGTATGAAACCTTTGGTTGGATTTTCTTCTAACAATATTTCCCTCTCTGACTGCACTTCTGACTTTTGTACTGGATTTTCTCTTCCAAAATGTGGGTTATAATTCCTTTTCAGTATTCTACATTCGTTATTCTCCTGTTCTGCGAGGGAGGCATCTGAGGACTTATCCTCCCTCCCTAAGCATTAAAATGCTTCTGCTGGTCCTACCTCGTACCCCTTAAATCATCTTTTCGTACCTTCCTCCTACCGAGGGTTTCCAATAAGGTTGCCACTTCGACAGATTTTGCTCTCATCCCTAATATACAGTCTTGTATGTGCCAATTAAAATGACGAATGATATGAGAGATAAATCTTTTGTATGTCATTTTATCATCCAAATATTTTGACTGCAAGTACAATCTCTACACATAATTTTCCATGGAACCATCCTTATCCTCAAATTTGCCTATAAATAAAAACTGTAAAAAGTCATCCTGCAAATGAATTCCCCAATATTTTTGTAGAAAAGCCGCCTTGGCTTCTGTGAAACTTGTCCATTCCGATTCATTCCACAGTGCCCACTCTGAGGCTCCTAACTTATAACCTATTCACAAAAGGTTGTACTTGTTCATCTGACCCACCCAAGGAATTAAATATTCTTTCACATTTATGAATGAAATGTATTGGATTTGGTCCCCTATTGTCTCCATAAAATTCAGATATTCCCCTTTCAAAATCAGTTTTCTCATCACCAGATAAAACAAATTTACCCCATTTAGCTACAGAGAATTCTTGCCTCCGCTGTTGAAAAATATTCTCCTCACACTGTTGTTTACATTCCCGACTAATATTTTTTAATTCCTCCCAAATGTTTTTCAAATGTTGGCCTATTGCTGGACTTTCCTGGAAAACTTTTTCAATATTTTCTACTAAAATCTCGTCCACCTGCTGTGTATGTATTTCATTCTGCTGTACCTTCCTCTTTTGTTCGTGGATTTGTACCCAAACTCATTCTATTTCTTGAGTATTTCCTAAAAATTTTTCATCTTGTGCCGAAATATGTTTTGACAATTCTACAACCCTATTTCCACACTGATTTATTTTGGTTGTATTCCTCAATTTCTGCCGATTTGACATTTAGGTCAATCTTTAATTCTGAAACAACCTTTATATTACTATCTAATGTACTCTGCATATTGTTTATTGTCAATTTAAAATCATTAAAGTTAGTTAAATGCTTGTCAAATTTTTCCTGAAATTCCTGAGATTCCGCCCTTTGTTCTGTATTGTTCTATAGCCAGTTTTATGAGCAAGCTTATTTTGTTCTCCGAATTTCCCTATTTGTATTTTCAAGACCTGAACTATTTCCAAAACCGGAACCTGAAGGGCTCGAACCACATTGGACACATTAACTTCTGCTTCCTCATGTGTCCCATTATTTTCAAAACCCAGAAAGTCCTTCTCTTCATCTACTCGTGCTTCTTCCTGACTCGCCATTATGAACTAATGTAATATTTAACCTGTATTATTACACTAGGGCACAACTAGCCCAAAGTAAACAAACAAAAAAATACAATACATATACAAATATTTTTAACAGAAAAAAAAACATAACATTTCCTATTTACAATATTGCGAAATTTAAGTTAGTTGGTACCTAAATGTCTGTCTGTTAAATGGAAACTGTGGGCGGTGTGACAACTTGATTCTGTTGTTGGAAGTTTGAGGTTGACGTAGTTACACTTACCTTGGAACACGAGTTATGAAAACTCAGATGCGCCGGTGAAAACAAACAACTGACACTCGCAGCTCTTACGAACCAAAAAAAAAAGACAGAATGGCAGCTTTCATAAAACAAGAGTTATAAGGCTAGAGAGAATCGTTACTTTTTTCTTCTAGTGTCCTATTGACTCCTCGCACTGACGTAAAATAAATTAATAGATATTTGAACTGAAATGTCAGAAATACAAAAGAAGGTTAAAGTCGCGGGTGCTGGTCTGGTTGGTGCGAGTAACGTAATCACTCGTTGCAGGCTGTTCAACTAACAGCTGACAAACGATTGTGCTGCGATGAACTATTGTGATACCCGAGAAAGGTTGTGCTTCCCTGTATATTGATCAAGAGTTTCCTCATTGAAAAGTGGTCCAATCGTAGCATTGCTGGGTGCGGTATTTTCCTGAATTCGGACGTCATTCTAGAAATCAATGTATTTTTATATGCTAAATATAAATTTATACAAAAATATTAATTTGTATTAAAGTTTATTACGGCTGTTCGGCCACTTCTTACAAGTTTTACTAATTCTGTAACTGCTCCTATAATTATTTTTATCTTTTCAGTTTATTTATAAATAAAAGCTTGGTTTTAAAGGGTTTTTTTTTCCAGTTAATTTTGTAGTAAAAATATTAACGTAAGGACAAAATTTCAAACACATGCAAAATATTTTTCTAGTCAAAAAAGCATTCACGCCACTATTATTCACGCTATGCAGTCAACTGCATGTCTTATAGGCACTTGTACTTGGCCAGGTTGCACTGGTCTCTTCTTGTGGAAACCCTCGAAAAGGTGAGGTTCCTGGGGATCCAGGAGGGTATGATGGTTCATCGGGTGACCTTGGTCTCAACATTTCTGGTGCTCCATGAATGGAGCCATCTAGTCGACTTCCTTCAGTTGCAGGAATCAACTGCACCCTATTTCTTCGCACTTGGCCCTGCCATGTCTGAACTATGTACAATCTTGGAAAAGGAGAATATGCATGTATTTTCCTGTAGCGCTTCATATCGGGTATCCATACTCTCTCTTCTTGAGTCAGTTGTCTTAATTCGTTAGCTCCATGTCTTCTATCAAAGTTCCTCTTTTTGCATTCTTTCAGCTTCTGGTCTTTCATACGGAATGCTTTTAACTCTGGCCTTTCTTCTGTTGACTGCTGTTGTAGATTTATTACTGGCAATGTGGTTCTTAGTGCTCTCCGAAACAGAAGTTCTGCTGGTGACAGTTCGCTTTCTACAGGTTTTGTCCAGTATGTGAGTAATCCTAGATTTGGGTCTGATTTAAAGTTGATTTTCTTTGCTACTTTCATCGCACTCTCTGCTTTCCCGTTTGATTGGGCAAATTTTGGGCTTGATGTAGTTAGCAAAAACCCATACTCCTTTGCGATTGTCTGAAAATCTGCTGACGTGAACTGCGTGCCCTCGTTAGTATGCACTTCTTCAGGAATGCCATGCCGAGCAAATATTTTTTTAATTCTTGCTATGACGGTTGTCGATGTTGTGTTTGGTAACTGTACCACCTCAAAAAATCTAGAAAAAATAGTCCTGAATAACTATGTACTTTTGCCCAGTGATTTCAAAGATATCTGTGCCCAGTAACAGCCATGATCCTCGTGGCATCGAGGTCCATAGCCCTCTGACCTCTTTTTTCCAGACACTGACTGCAATCTTCCATTAGTTTTTTTACATGGCTGGAGATAGTGGGCCACCACACAGACTCCTTTACTCTTCTGCGACAATTCGTAATGCCCATATGTCCGTCATGGATCCGTTGTAGCATATCCTGTCGTAAGCCACTTGGGACAAAGATTCTGGCTCCATACATAATCAGTCCTCCATAGAACGAGAGTTGACCTCTAGATGCCCAAAACTCGTTGTTTTTGTCTCGAAAGCCATCCTTTATATAGCCTTTCAATTGGCAACATTCCACATCCTTTTCTTGTGCTTTTCTTAACTCCTCAATCCTAGTGTCCGAGAACGGGGTTTCAGCTATTATCATCTGGATGAACAGTTCCTCCTCTGCATCATCCCCATTATCCTTGCCTGGGCCTTCGACCGGGGCTCTTGACAATGCATCTGGGTTGTAGAAACTCTTTCCTGGTACATGTACCACCCTATACTCAAAACACATCAGACGCATCCTGAATCATTACAGTCTTGCTGTTAGATCAGCCAGGAGTTTGGTTTGAAGCAATGGCACCAGGGGTTTGTGATCTGTTAGAATGGTGATTTTTGATCCCAAAATGTCATTGCAAGATTTCTCACATGCCCACGTGATGGTAAGAGCTTCTTTTTCTATCTAGGCATATTTTTTCTTCCACTACATTAAGGGAATGTGATGCATACATAACAGGTTGCCACTCACCTTGTTGCTGTTCGAGCACTGCACCCACTCCAAACGATGAGGCATCTGCTGCAATTTTTGTTGGCACATTTCTTTGGTACAATGCAATGACCGGTTCTTTGGAAATCTCTTCTTTCAAGTTATGTACTGCCTCCTTGTTTGCTGTACCCCAGATCCAATCATTTTATTTTTTCAGAAGTTCGCGCAATGCGTCTGTTTCTCTGCCGAGTTAGGGATGAATTTCCTTAGATAATTTATCATACCCAGAAATCTGTGGGATTCTTTAGTGCCTGATGGCTCGGGCATTTCTCTTATAGCACAAACTTTGTCACTGGTTGGACTCGACCCTCGCTTATTTGATGGCCCAAAAATGTAACACATTTCACTCCAAAGTTGCACTTCTGCCTGTTCAGTGTCACGCAGTCTCTTTGAAGTATCTGTAGTACCTCCTCTGACATTGTGTTCTACTGGTATTGCTCCATATATCAAGATGTCATCAGCATGGGTGACCACTCCTGGTGCTCCTTCCAGTATTTTCTGCATCTGGCGTAGATAATGCTTGGGCCCTGAGTTGATACCAAAGGGCAAGCATTAAAAATAATACAGTCCAAAGGGGGTCATGAATGTTGTCAAATGTGCGCTTGTTTCAGTTTTGGCACTTACCAAAACCCTCATGTTGCATCTAGAACTGTGAAGAATTTTGCACCTTCCAACAACGCTACTTAATTCATCCACTGAAGGGAGCTGGAGTCTCTCTCGCTGAACATTTCTGTTTAGCTCTGTGTAATCTACATATATTCTTAATGAACAATCTTTCTTCAGTACTACCACCATGGGAGCACACCACTCTGTTGGGCTGTCGATAGAAGCAACAACATCCTCCCACACCTTTTTTCTTAGCTCTTGTTATACTTTTTCTCTCAGAGGCAGTGCCACTCTTCGTGGCGCAGCTATGGCATGTGGCATGCATCCTCTTTAAGCTGTATTGTATATGCGCAACTCATCTTCCCCAAGCCTCTAAACACATTGTTGTACTTATCATAGTTAGGTATATATATCTCATTGGTTACTTCACTCACAATGTTAAGTTTAATTACGTCCAATGCCATAAGTGCTGGCCAACCCAGTAATGGCATATCTTGCCCTTCCACCACAAATATGTCCTGCCATATTTGTTTGTTGTCATACTCTGTTGTCACTGCTACTGTGCCCAACACCTTCATTGCCTGCCTCCCAGCACCATAAAGCTTCTTATGTGTTCTTACTGTTGCTAGGTTTAGTTTTTCACACAGTTCTTCACCCATCACTGACACATCTGCCCGTGTATCGATTTTGAACACTACCTTCTTATTTTTTATCTTCACTGCTACAGTCCAAAACTTAGCACATGCCACTTCCATTGCAACCTCCCCCATATAATATTATTCCGATTCGTTGGATTCTTTCACTTCTTGTAGCCACCCCACCTTACAGCACCTGCTGAAATGTCCCTTTTTGCCACACTTAGAGCAGGAGGTCTTACTTGTAGGGCTCTGAAACCATGGGTGTGCAGGGAACTTCCCACATTTGGAGCAGCTTCCTGTTTGACTATGTTGCCATCCGTGAGAGCCTTTTGGCGAAGATTCATCCGCATCTCGATTGGGTGGAGGCTTAACGTATTTCTTTATTTTAACAACTTCCACACTAGTGGCTTCTTCAGTCTGCTGCACTATTTGTTGTTGGTTCTTCGCCGTTTTGGCCTGGCGGATGTGCCGAATGGCTTTCTCTGCTTTGAGGTCGTAGTCTTGTTGCAAAGATTCTGACAACACATCATTCACCACCTGTATTACTAAGACTGTGGTGATCAATTCTTCTTTCAAAGTGTGTACTTTACACATTTCAGCCAATTTATAAACATTGTTTATGAAAGAATCTGCAGTCTCGCCATCCGCCTGTCGCCATTTGAAGAATTTAGCCCGCTCATAAACAATGTTCTTTGTGATGGTAAATAATCTGTGAAATCTTTGCTTCACAATCTGATATTTTTTATACTCGTTGGGTTTAAGGCCGAATGAGTCGAGCATGTCGTCTGCCTCTGGGAATTTTACTGCTCTAATGTACTAAATCAATTGTAGTAGTACTATTACATACGTATGGGCCATGGTACATGGGAAACTTTGAGAGGAGATTGCTTTCGCCTCACGGGAGTGTACAGATGTGTGGTAATTAATGGTGCGAGTGAGGCATGGTTGAAACTTTTGACACCCCCGAGGGTTTGAGGATGTGTCAGCATATATGTTGCCAACACATAAAAAGATTAAGTTGCTGTCAATTGAGGTTTTGTCTAGGAAAACTAATTCGTAACCAGTTTCACAAAGTGTTTTATTTTTATTAAAAGGACACATCATCATACAATATCTGCTTTCTCTATCATTTAGTATGCTCAACATTTGATCAACTTAAAAAAAGGTATTTTTTCAAATAGTATATCCAGTAACTTTCTTCATTATAGAATGCTAACTATAATTTTTATGACTGGCAATAAATTTGTGATTATTGGTAATTTTTTTACATATATAAAAGTAACTAATACTTCAAATGGTATTGTAAAGAAAGTCATCAACTGAAACTAGTTTATTGTGGTCTACTTGCATGTGTTTTTTGTATAGTGGATAACGGTTTATCTGATTCATTTTTTTTTTTTTTTTTTTTTTTTTTTTTTTCCATATTCTCTGATATTTTCACTTGTTTTTGTGAGTGGCTTATTATGCCAAGAAAAAAATATATGTTCATGGTTTCTCCAGTGCACTTTCTATAACATTATTACTCTTTTGCTTCCTTATCTGTTGACAATTTTGTTCTTCGGAGGAGATATTACTACATTCCTAGTTGTTCTAAAATTACAGAAATATTATGTGAAAACCTTACATCAGCAAAATTTTTTCCCACAGTAAACTATATACACTCATGTGAATGATCATAAACAATTCTTTCAACATGGATAATACATACGATGTACATTTCACAAACACATAAACAGCAAAACACTCACTCCACCTTGAGCCCCTCTCCAACGAGCCTACTCTTTTTCTCCACCACACGGCTTCTATTGCTGCAGTGGAGAGCTCAGTCATACAGAAGAGAAATTTTTTTTTTGGTATATGACCTTAATAGCTTACACTTTTTGTTCTGGGGCTGGCTCAGACTGATGTGAAAGAGTGATTTGCCATCATGTGATGTTTGTCACTTTTAGAAACCAGTTTTCATTCAATCAACATTAGAGGTTGTTCACGGTAGTCAGCATTTTTGAAAGCTCTGCTAATTTTCTTTTCACTTTCAGCTAGATAATTGCATATCATTTTGCATATCAAAATAAACATTGCCATGTTAAGCAGGTTTCACACGATGCAAGATGAGTGCCAAACTTGTGCGAGATGCCGACCTTGCATGAAAATTTCTTGCACAAATTTGTGTCAAAGGTACATCTTGCACGAAATGAGGAGATAGAGCAGATCCTATTTTTCTCGTGCAAGGTGATGCAAGTTGTGATCCTATTAGTCCTTGTATGCTGGTCATCTGACCTGTTGTAAACTCAACCATAGAGTAAAAGAAAATCATAAGTTGAGGTGTGCGAAGACGAATACAGGGAAATAAAACTTTGCTGGAAAATAACTTTAAAGTGTGGATTGAAGTTTAGACAGTTCGCTGAAAATAAAATAAAAACAATTACATTTTGGAGGGATAGCTTTGAAACAACTACCTTGTTGAAGTAAGCAACTTCATATTTTGTATTATAATACCTTGGTTGTTTGCTGCGAGACAGGATTCATCTTATTTAACTGCATGTGAACTTGTTTTGCACACAATTGAGTTGGCTATTTCGTACGAAATCTTGCGCGAAATATCACATTGTGTGAAACCTGCTTTACTTTCATGTGGTCTTTAAATGCCTGTTGCATACTCATTAAATTTAAAAGAAATTAAATATTGCAATTAACACCATAAACACATTTAGTAAATAATATTGGTTTGTGAATATTATCTAATGTTCATTATTCTTTCTCTGTTTAGATATAAATAAATTCCTTTTATGTTGTCAAACCTTCTGAGATCATACAAAAATATGTTTTGGTTTAAGCTGTTTCCATAACAGCAGCAGAGATAAACATGATGCTTTCTCCCATTATAAAAACAATGCTAAACTGATTGTAACCTTTACCTTTAAAAAGTGTGAATAGCTGAAATGCTAGTCACTTAATATGCATCATACTTGTAAGAAGGCACACTTTTAGAAAATATAGTGTATTTATTTGTTTATGCAGAAGATAGCGTGTCTTAAACAATTGTTCAATGACCTTAGAATTATGTTTAACAACATTTAAGAGTTGAATAAAGAAAATAGTTTGCTAGATTACAAACTTGATTGATTTAAAGTGAAGTGCGTTCATTATTTTCTTTTCAGTAGAATATTACAATCTTATTTTCACTCAGTATTAATCAAGATTGTCAAGATGTTTGCAGATGTATCAAAATTCTTCTCAAGTGCATAGCCTACCACTTATTGTATAAATACTTCACAATTAAATATTTTAATACAAAATTACACACAAGCAAAGGGCAGGCATTGCTGTTACATTAAGAGTTAGGAAAATAAATTTTCACGAGACTCAAAGGTTGAATGGAATTGATCCAAATTTTTACAGAATTCTTCCACTGTAATATTTATCACTCATCGCAAGTTTCATGAAAATTCATCCAGTTACACAATTTTGAAAAGCATGTGACACTGACTTTTGCTTAGGTTTACTGCTTTGCTTGTGAAAAAAAATCACTTCTCTTATAACATATAATACCTCGGCGTGAAAATACATTTATACAGCTCTCAGAATTGCAACACAAATTGGGAATATAACAGAACACTCATCCGCAGTTTCTTCAAGTTTAATCCTGGTTTAAAATTTATAGGCTTCAGTTGCATGTAAGCAGCACATTTCCCTGCTCTGCATGTTATGTGAAATTTCAAGACTTTCCAGGACCAGAAACTACTTTGAAACACAGCAGAAAGCAATAATAAACACTGCCACTTCACTCAAAATAGATATAAAAATGTTTTATTTTTTATTTTAATGAATTCTTTTCTCTACTTTAGGAGTTATAAACTGCCACTTAAAATCACGTTGGTCGTGGAACACTTTAGGTAATTTAAACATTGCGTAAGCCATGTAGTGATGTGAAGAAGTTAGAAATATAAGTGTGTTACAATTGCGCCAATTTTTATTCATCTTTGCATACAACAAAGCAACTGAAGTGCATGTCATACAACAAAGAAACTGAAGTTCATGTGAAAAAAATGTGGAACTTTACTAGTAGTAAGATGCTAAAACATGAAACTACTTCTCGTAATTTGCTGCTAACTTAACTGTGAGTATTGCTGTCAGTGCATACGTATATATCTGTGTGTGTGTGTGCATATGTGCACATGCGTGCATACATGTGCGTGTGCATGTGCGATAATGGGCAGTGTTTTATTTTTATTTTTTATTTATTATTTTTGTTCCCCTAAGTTTGATTTTGAAAGTGCTAGCTTTTTCAGGAACAGCCTATAATATGTATTGTCATAGACGTAGCAGAATATGTTGCTGCCTATTTCAGCATTGCCATTGTTTGTTTAATTTGTTGGTTGGCTTTTATAACTCTAGCTTCCATCCTGAGTAAAATATGCAGTATTTTTCTGAATGGAGGAATGTAGGCATTTACTTGGATATATGAAAATTACATGGCAGTATTTATATGTAATGTCTATGTGTTTTTGTGTGTGACAGAATATAAACTAAGCCAAAAGTAATTTGGAAGCATAGTTTTCTTATTTTTCCAGTTATTTGTGAACCCACAGTACCTGCTTCCATCACTGGAGAAAGATTAATTTTGGTTTTTCATTGCAGGCTGAGAAAGACTTGAGAGTGGCACAGTCAGAATTTGACCGTCAAGCAGAAATCACAAAGTTGCTTTTAGAAAGTATCAGCAGTTCACATGCCAGCCATCTACGCTGTTTAAATGAGTTTGTGGAAACCCAAACTCGTTATTTTGCACAGTGTCACAGCATCATGCAGGATCTTCAGCGTGACCTTAATGGGTGAGTAGGTACATACATAATTGTGATGTAAAATTTCAGCTGTGTGAAAAATTACAAATTTCAGTGCTCTCAATTAATATGGATTTTGTGAGTGAGCTTGCATAAGAATTATTTTTTTTGTTTCCTCACTGTTTCTGCTAGCAGTTAAGGGCTTTGCCTAGCTGGCACATAAATTATGTTGCAGAAACGTGGTTGAAAACACGTTAATGGGAAAATGGTTGGATATGTCTAAGTGGCATCTGGACAAGTATTTGAGAAATGTTTCATGCCCAAAGAAAGTTTCAAGTTCACATTTAAATTCCAAGGGTTAGTTGTTTGGGCATAAAAATGGCTAAAATGAGGTGTTTTTTTTCCCCATACAGAAACTTTAAAGTTGTCTTCAGGCACTTATCATGCTTTTATCTTTATTAGCGTGCCATAAAAATATAGGATCACCACTTAGTTATGTTCAGGCAAGTTGCTGATGGAAACACTGCATACCAGTTGGACACATTGCGTACAGAGGTGGTAAGGCAAGTGCTGAATGAGCAAGAGTCTGCCTTAGAGCTCACATGCTTCCAGGCCTTGAATGCACAAAATAGCTGTAGGCAGAACCCTTAATGCTCATGTAATGCCATTTTTACACCAACTATTGTATACGTGTCCTATACAGAAAAATGTCCATGAGTGAAATAAATCAAGTTTGATGCTTGAAGGAGCTACTGAGATAATGTTATTAATGGTTGAATGTAAAATAAGATAATTTTTCTTCAGTTTACTGTACAAATACACTGTTTTCCGTACAGATTTGTATACCAATAAAGAATTAGTGAATTTAATTGGAACAAAAAAAATTTTTGTGTGATGGTATAGACAAAAAATTCATAATTTCCATTTCATTGCAGCAGGTCGTGTTCTGCCGACTTGTAACACTGAACCAAAAAGACTCCTTTTTGTACCTTTTGAGACTGTCACTCGCCTGGATACATGCCATGATATGATCAGGCATGAATAGAATAATTACACGGTTTGTACGGTCCTTAGAAGTCCTATAAAAGTCCTTAGTTGCTATTTTAGATTTTAAGGGTCCTTAAAAGTCCTTATTTTTTACAAGACCCTTTAAAGTTCTTAATTTTTCCATGATTGCAATAATGATAGTAGTTCAACAAATTACAGAGCTGTCAAGTACTAGGGGATGTCTGTAGTTTGTACAAATCACCCGACCTCACTACGGAATTACGGATGCTACTAAAATAATATGGATTTTTAAATTTCCAGTTTTACAAGATATGTTTCCCTGCATATGTGTTTTCTAAAGTATATTTAGGATAAGAAGTGTTAAAATCAGATTCTTGACAGTTCGGAAAATTTGTTAAAATTAGTGTGATTTCTCGTATTTTTGTTAAATAAATCATTGTTCTGCAAAATTGGTAAAGAAGCATAATATATAACAATGTCATGGCACCAAAATTCACAACCAAGAATTTTAAATGTGACAAAGCGTGTAATATGCCAGATACGTTTCTTAGGATATTATACACAGAATATATTTGCTATAAGCACAAACAACAGGCAATAACCTTGTGTTTATGAACAATGATGAATGATATAGCCTATAATCCTGTGTAAATAGGAAGTTTTCATTATAGACAGAAAAACTGTAAAATTGATGAGGATGAAAGTTATGTCTTCATATCGGGATTTTTATGTTGGCAAACACGATTGAACTCATTCAAGGTAGGCCTATTTAAACAATTGGAAACTTCTTTATTTTTGCATGTATTAATTACATTCAAATTGTTTCAAATGTAGCGTATCTTAGTATCAAAATATGTATTTCATTTCCCACAGTCAGAGACAGTTGTTGTAAAGGAGAGATTTTACTTCAATAGACCTACTGCTGGCTGGAGCCTGTAGCAGATCAATGTTAATAAAGACCATTTGTACCAATTAAAAAATAATTCAGATTTTGTATTGAAGGATAAAAACCGCACAGCTTTAGTGAATGACAATAAAAATTATTTAGTTTAAATTTACTCTTTTTCTAGTGCTGTAAAGTTGTATATGATTTTATTGAGAACATCATAATGAATATCATCACTACTAAACATTGGATGAAAATGATGGATTTTTAAACAGAATACTACTGATAGCTTTAGTGAATGGTAGGCACCTCTGCAAATAACATTTTTGTGTCTAGCTTTCTTTTTGTAAACAGGTAGCGTATTGTGCAATTGACTATTGCATCATACATCAGATCAGAGCAACAGTAATATGTTAGACATACCAATTTCTTGGTACAATTATTGGGCCTAGTTTTGGGGATGTTACACCACATACCAAAATACTTTTGAACGTGTATGCAAAAATACCTAGATTATAGCATTATTAGCTGTACTATATAAAGCCTTTATGCCATGATAAAATTTCCTTCCAAGCTAAGGCGTGAGCTTCCATGAGACCTGCTACCCGAGCCTTCAAACAAGCAGGTACGCAAGGTTCTACCGAATAACTTGTCCAACAATGCATGCTGCAGCACAAGTTGCAAGTATATTTTTAATGATTTTACTTTAGTTTATGCATAGAATCTAATAATTTTGTTGTGATCACGGAAACTTTTGTGTTAAAAAACAAATGTTTAGCATAATTCTCATACAATGGTATTACAGCACCAGTAAATATTGTTGTGATTTTTCATTTACTATTTATTCTGGTTTGATGGGTTTAGTGCTGTCTAGTGCTGCTAAAATTTTGACCTTGTAAGAAACCATCAATCAAAAATTGCACCTGACCAATTACGGAAATGTACCAAAAATGCCCAGCAGATTGCCAAATCTTCCATGGAACCATCCCCAGAACCGGCCATGCAAGCTTTGCAAGGAACCTTCCATCTTGGCACATAGGCTTAAGTCATTATCTTGTACAATTCTCACTTTCTGCGCACAGCTTTCTTGTGAGAGCATCTTTAGTTCCATTTTGATTTGTGCAACTTTTGATGTACTCTTGAAGTTTCACTAATATTCATTTCTTAATGTGACTGTTATTTTGCACACAATTTTCCAGCAAAAGGCTGTGTTAAAATCCCGTGAAATTATTGTGACATGGAATAGATACAGAAAAAGAATAGCATGTCTCTTCTTGCATGAATCTGACATGATGGGCCATATTTCTTGTAGAAAGTCCCAGTTTTTTTATTATGTACCAGGATTTCAGTGTGTTTCTAAGTAAAACAGAGCAGAGAGAGCAAGTAGCTGCAGTGTGATAATACTTGTTCAAGAAAATTATAACTGTAATTTCATCTGTAACAGGCATGCATATCTATGTGTGGTTTTACCATGTGATTTTTGTCTTCGAACATGCCAGGAAAGTGCATTTTTAATATACTGTGGCTCGAGAAAGAGTTGTACAATAAATGGCGTTCTGGTGATATAGGCAAGCACAAGGCAAGACATCAACCATGCAGCAAAGTGTTTGATATAGGCCGTATGTGAGAATCAGCGCAGTCGTTAGAAAAAACTTTGAAATGTCGTTAGAAGTCCTTAAAAATACCTTGTTATCTTTCTGCCTTGAGGGAGTACAAACCATGAATTACGTATATGCATTCTGGGACAAGGGAACAGGGAAGTCTGAGTCAGAGCTGACCGGCTGCCATGTTTTAACGTCGCCTGGCCGCCATATTGATTCTGGGTGATATTTACCTTGACCTTGTTAACCTTTGACCTTGATCTCAAAAAATCTAAAAATTAAAAAATATAAAAAATCTAAAAATTGAGGAACATATAATGTTATCCCACCCTAACCAAGCTCACCCACCACCCTAAACAAACACATCCAACTCTCACCACCACCCACCCAGTAATAAAAAATTCAGGAAAAATCACAAAAATCAAACATAAAATTAATTCTAAAAATTGACAAACATATACCATTACATTACCCTTTCTCCTGCTCACCCAACTGCAATAACCAACCACCTCCTAACCACCACCCATCTAATCATAAAAAATTAAATAAAGAATTCTAAAACTCAAGGAACATATAATGTTAACCTCACATTCCTCCATGCCCACTATAAACTACACTCCCAGCAAAAATTTAATTACATTTTTATTATTAAATCATCTCAATGTCTACATCAGTGACCCAAGAGTTGTAGCAGGCCACTTGACATACGGTAAGGCATAATACTTTATATTGAACCATAGCCCTCTTCCTGCACACACTCACATAAATTTTATCTAAAAAGACTCTTGCAATTGATTGTTTACACAATTTAATTAATAAGTCTTACAGAAAAGTAGAAGGGATAGTATAAGAAAATAAACACATTACGATGTATACACGAAATGTAGTTATTTGTTTACTTATTGTATACATTCTATATTTCCAATTATTTTGTACATTTCATCTTTACATTACTCAGATGTTTGCAGATCATGGATAGTAGCCAAAAGTCTCATCAGATATAAACCTGATCCTTCAGTTCATTGATGATCTACTTGTCGAAGGAAACTCATTGGAGAAATATGTGGGAACGTTGGGAGAATCATCATCCTTCTCATCAGATTCTTTATCAACACTGTTGTTGTAGTCATTATTATCAATGATGTCTTCACGGTTATCTTCTCTTCCTGTTTCATCCTCAATGTCAAATTTACTTTACATTGTAGGAGTTGCATGGTCATCGTTAGTATTTAGAGCAGACGGCCATTTATTCTGAAGTTCATAGACTTAATGCGAATGTCGTACAAGTGTACTTTCCACGCAAAATGACTCTGCAATGCCTCGTAGGTCTCTCATTCCATCATTAGTATGAAGTCTCTCATTATAATGTCTGTGGAATTAGTACCCATCGATGCAGCAAGGGGTATCGACAACATAACTTCCTGGCTCTCAAGATACAATCTTTGCAGTTCTTGATGTGGTTCTTAAATGTATCACATTGCATAAACTGTGTGTGACCATCGTCGTGCAAAAAGGACTCTTTTTACAGGCAGTTCTCTCATGTTGCAGAGCATGGCAGCTTTTGCTGAAGATCTTTCCACAGTAGCAACACGGTTTTCCAGCTATGGGAAAGAGTACATCTAAGACCTAAGGTCTACAGTAGACTTCATACAATTATTGGCTTGCATCATCTTCATGAAAAAAACAAGTGTTTTCCACAGTAGAAACACTTGTGTGTCTGCTTTCTCTCTCTCACTCTCTCATTCTCTCTCGCGTTCTCACTCTCACTCTCTCTCGTGCTCTCTCCCGTTCCCTCACGCTCCCTCTCACTCTCACTTTCGCTCACTCACTCTCTTTATATATATCACATCCTTTTCAACAATGGAGATTAGGTGACTTCTGCTCCATCCTTCTGTCAGTTTAGCTTAGGAGTTCGAAGTTTGCATTTTCACATGTCCCGAGACAATAAGATGAGATTGTACTGTCTGCCATGCAGATTGTTTTATTCACCAGCCCACCGTAATTATGCAGGTTAGGCAACAAGTTTTTTTTCCCCCACCAGTAGATAACACTAGTAGTATATTTGCTACTCCCCGCTCTGCGATAATGCCTTGCCATAGTGACCCCAGCCAATTAGTGTCGGGCAGCAGCTCAAAAAGGAGAGACAGACCACTTTTTGACACCAGTCTTCAGAACTCCAGTACTCGTTGCTCAGATCTGACCAGCTTGCGCCTTTTAAGCTTTGCTTACACCAGTTTTTGTTCCCAGCACCAGTCACTCGGGATCTGACCACTCGACCTTGTTTAAGTCTTGCTTATGAATATGTTTTTGCTTCTAGTACTAGCCGCTCAGAATTTAACTTGTTTTACGATAGTTATGATCTCTCCCTGCTTCGTACCTTGCAAACCTATACCACCCTGCAGTACACGGACGTGTCCGTAGGTATTCCTGTCCTTGAGTCCTTCTCAGGACTCATCCTGACACCACCTCGCTTAGTGTTCCAAGTTAAATGTCAGCATCTGAACTTAACTTCGTTCTACACTAGTAACACATTTAACAATGCAAGAGGAGATCGCTTAGATGTTCAGCACATCACACAGAGCATTACAGTATATTCACTGGTTACCTCTATTGGCCAGTTTCAGTGCAGTACTCTAGTTTCCCGGCCACAAATCATACCGACATCAATAGTTAGGGTGCATTCACCACATGTGTTTCCATTCGGAAATAAACGTGTGTCGATCATTACTTTAAGTTCTTTCCTGTAGACTTAGCACCTTATCTGTAGTTACCCTCAGGTAACAATACCGCAGGTGATCCCGGGATTCTTACTTAACGAGCCAAGACACTGAACCCTTTACCCACACGCACTCGACCAGGCTGCCCTTTCCGTCAACATTAGCTGGTGGAAAGGGTGAGCCACACTGGTACTCTATCCCGAACCAGTTTGTCGGCTCGGTGTCCATTGGTCTCTCCACTGCTTTCTGAGTCAAGAGAGGCAGGTGTTCCCTGAGTTGGGAAGACTCAGACATGATCACACACCCGTGTGCGTTGTTGGACAGGTGAAGCCTGACTCCCAACATGAACTGCACTACGTGCCAGATGTTGGAATAGGATATCCACCATTTTCTGGCCCACACGTGGTGCCACGTGTAATATTGTGCACAAGGAGCCTTCTGTCTTGTTATAAAGGGTTTCCACAGGCCTCGAAAACAGGGAATTTCAAACAAGTTAGCTAAATGTCATGGAATTCTGTGATATTCATGATATGTTTTGCAGTTCTGTTATCAGTCATGCATCACTGCCAGAATCATATATAATGATTTTAATGATGGGGGACTAATTGCTTAGGTATTTTTGTTTGCAATCTATGTAGTGAGCAATTTTGTAAGATCAGAGAAGTATTTTGTTGTAAAAGTGTGTTATAATGCAAAAGCACCAATCCTTATAGAAACAAATATTGGAAAAAGGTCAGGGAAAAAAGATTCTTTTGGTCTGGAAATCAGGGAAATGTCAGGGAATTTTCCAATGAAAAAAAGGTGGCAACCCTTCTCGTAGTAGAAGGGTAAGTCCGTATCCTAATTTCCTACTCTAAGAGGGGGGGATTTAAAGAGAAGGTCCGGCAGATTCTCTTGGCTTCTGATCGCCTGCATGAGGTAAAGCATGTCCTGGTATCAAACTTAGCTAGCCTTGTTCCTAAAGCTCAAGTCCAGACCCTGAGACACTTGCAAGACCCAGTTGAGCCAGAGGTTCCCAGGAATCTGTTCACAGCACCTGTGAGCACCGGCCCAGCAGAATACCCTTGGTGGATTGTAGAACATTTAAACCAGCCTGATCAGCCTCGTACGCCTGTCATCGCTTACTTGGTTCCTGTAGTACTGCATCCAGCATCTTGCCTGCTGCCACAGTTCAGGCCTGCCTTCTCTGCAGCACCTTCAGCATCTACTACTAATACAGACACAATTCCTGCAGCATGTTGCCCAGGTATCATCAAGAAACCTGTGGCACCGAAATGTAAAATTATTCTACCTGCTCTCAATTTTGTACTTTGCAGGAAAGCAACCCGGCCAAACTTATACAACGGAAAAGCACCAGTGCCCTGTCAAGACTACAACCCCTCATCGTTATATTAGCATCGGGCTTAGCTTCTAGCAAAAAAGGTGGATGTTGCCTTCTACCTCAGACAAGTGAGTATCCATTTCCCGTATGTTACGCGTCAAGTAGAACGGAGTCAAATCAAGACCATTTTCTGGTGCCCAACTTGGGGCACGACTGCAAAGTTGCACGAACAGACCAGCCACGACTGCCAACTCCACGTACATACGGCACCCAGGCACCTCCAGACTTTGGGGAGTCTCAAGTAACACCCCGTAGTGCCCATAACAGCAACCACCATATTAGTCGCAGCTATTAGCAAGCCCAAGTTTGAAGAGGCCAACTCTGTCTCACCCGAACATAGCCGCTGTTCGCGACCCAGCTGCCCCGGAATGAGAATACGCTGCATTGAATGCACTCACTGCCATTTCTGGCACCATTATACCTTCCTTGGCTGGGCAGATGATCCTAGGTACACCGATGGATTGGAATACCAGTGCAAGGATTGTCATACCAAGAAAACCGCACATTGCAGTTGGGTAAAGTGCCTTGGATGAGTGATCCATACTGCCCGTTGAATACTCTGTGGTGAGAATTTTCATCACGCCTGTATCAGATGGTCGGACAAGCCAGTAAACAAATCAAGCCTAGTTTACCAGTCTGAGGTTTGTAAACCATCTGCATAATACAGATCCTCAAACCCTGGCCCTATTTCAATGCGCAACCAGGTCCATTACATAGGAGATCCGCAGCTCCCAGAGTTTGCTGGAAGACCACACGAGGACCCCAGCACGTTCATCACCGAATGTGAACGGGAATTCCGCAACCATGAGATCCCTGTGAAACACTGGGTTTCTCGCGCCCAGTTCTAACTAAAAGAAAGGTCACCAATTGGTGGAACGTCTGCAGAGAATTAGTGATACATTGGAGACATCGCAGCACCCTCCTGGCACAGCGTTTTACTGGAGAGGAAGTCCTAGCCCTCTTAACAACTGAATTCTACAGTCACCATCAGAAACCTGGGGTTGAAGTTGAAATCTTTGTAAGAAGAAAAGTACAGATGTACCGACCTATATTTCCTAACGGGGATGAAGACGGATGCATATGCTAAATCACCCACCTGTCCAAACCGGCATCTCTAGACTACCTGATTGAAAGAGCACGAGAAGCCGAACGGAACTTCCAAGTGCTAGCTCTGCTCTATCAGCCGATGCCCAGAAAGCCTGTCAACAAAGGGAAGACAAGGGAATGATGCACCAAGCCACCCTCACCTCCTCTGCAGACCCCATGATTGCCTAAATGCTGGTATGTCCAAGGAATCACTTTAATGAGGATGGCCCACAGAGACCAGAGCAACCGCCAAACCACACGGAATTGCAGGATGCAAACTGGATGCTGTTACCCACCCAGGTTGAAGGGAAACTGCAACACGAGTGGAAGGAAGGGTGCAATTCCGTCGGCCAAATGGGACAGACCGTCAAGCTCCTAGATGAGGAGGTGGAATCACATATAGCTCCCTACATTAAAATCAGAATTAATGGCATAAATGCCTTAGACCTATTGAAATCTGCAGTGTTGGGGGACTTAATTCGCCAGGATTTACTCCAGGAGAACTAACAAGCAGAATTGGAACCCCAAACTAAGGCAGTAAGGGATGGCTAAACCCGAATGTACCCTCGCAGTTGATGGACGTATTACCGTGCTATTAGAGCTCAAAAGCCTATCAGTACAAACAGACTTAGTTTTCACACCAGATATAGATGAGGATGTTATCCTTGGACATCCATGGCTACGCGAACGGCAGTGTATTATGAACCATGGGCATTATAAGGTATACCTGGGTGACGAATGAAGAGTCATGTTACACTTGGAGTATCTGGCAGAACAGCAAGAAGCTACCATCCTCGATGCTCAAGACATCCAACATGACCTAACAGAAGTACAATTTCAGCAGTTGAAGGAGGTCCTGAATGAGCACATGGCCAGGTTCGGAACTGGTGGAAATGTACACCAAACAGGAACTTTACAGCACGAGATCCTACTGAATGACTCCACACCCATCTATAAGTGGCCATACAAAGTCTCAGTGAGACATTGGAAGTTGATAATGGAGCAAATAGAAGAAATGAAGCAGCAAGGGATTGTCGAACCTTTAACTTCTCCCTAGAATTGTCATGTAGTACGTGTGCCAAAAAATGATGGGCAGTTGCGCTTTTGTGTAAACTATAAAGCACTGAACAATGCCACTATGCCCACTCCACCACCAGTTCTCAACCTCGCACACACGCTGCATGATATAGGAGAAGACTGGATTTTTAGCACCCTCAACATACAATCAGGCTATTGGCAAATAGCTGTGCATCCTGATAGCCGGCCCTACACCATTTTCACGTCACCAGAAGAGGATACCCTGCAATTCAGGGGGTTATGCCCTTCGAACTAAAATGCACTAGCTACGTTCCAGCGCCTGATGTCTTCAGAGGTTTTAACCGGATACATAATCCAGTTCTGTTTTGCCTATCTGGACATCATAGTATACTCCAAGACCTGGGACGAGCACCTCTCCCATCTCCAGACAGTATTGGAACGGTTGGAACTGCATGGACTTATAGTCAAGTTCTCCAAGAGTCCGTTAGGAAGAACTTCCATTGAATATCTAGGCGATGTCGTGTTCATGGAAGGCAGATCACTACGAGCCATTCAGGAAGGTGAGGAACCTCAAACGAAGAATCAGCTTCATCACTTTTGGGGTCTCTGCAACTGGCTTAGGTATTTCATTTCAAACATCGCAGAGATAATGGCATCCCTTCACACACTGTAGGGAAAGACGTCAGGTGGAGTTGTACAGCTTAACACTGTGCTGCCTTTGAAGCTCTCAAAACCAGTTTCCAACACATTGAACACCTACATTGCTCACAGGGGAAGGGACCCCTCATCCTGCAGATGGACGCTTGCAAGAATGGATTGGGAGCCCTTCTATACCAGGAAGATCTTGAAGGCAGACCTCTGGTTATTACATTGCAAGTACTCGGTTGAACCCTATGGAACAAAATTACCATATAAACGAACATGAATGTCTTGCCATCATCTGGGTGATAAGAAAGTTTTGCTACCACCTGGAAGGGAACCACTTCATTCTTCGAACGGATAGTAAGGCACTCAAATGGCTAAGGGAGTCCAGGCACAACAAGGCTAAGTAGGACGTTGGGACCTTCTACTGTTGGAATTCGATTTCGAAGTACAGCAATTCCCAGGGGCACAGAATGACCTACCAGATGCCTTGTCCCAACAGCCCAACTCCGTTGAGGACGCCAAACCGGACAAAAACATGGAGCGTATCCTCCCTCCAGAGCCGCTGAAACTCCAGCCTGAGGAGGAAATCCGTCTACTGCAATTACAATTAAACCACAGTCAAACTGAATGACATCAGCAGCTCAGTCTGGAGGTTAAGGGTATCCTCCAACATTACCTGCAACTGTATCAAATGTGCGACAGTGTCAAGTTGTCACAAAATCGCCAGCCAGACACCCCATTGAAGATCTGGTTACCTTGAGCTCTAGGAAAAGATGTCTGTCATCATTTTCATGATTACCCGGATGCAGGACACCCAGAAACTCTGGAGACGCTTGCAGATATCAGTGACTGATATGTCTGGGACAGCATGAGCCGAGATGTCCGTCAGCATGTTAGTGAGTGCCCCAAATGCTCTATCACAAAGCATATCCAGTTCAGTGGAACACTGCAAAACCCTGCAAGCCCTACGCACCTGGAATCAAGTTGCAGCAGATCTGATGGGACCTTACCCCAGAAGCACCCAACAGAATCGCTACCTGCTAGTGATCACGGATATGTTCCCTCTTTGGGTAGAAGCTTTTTCCCTACCTAGCCAAGAGGCCCAGCAGATAATTGCCAAGTTTATCCAGGAGGTATTCCTGTGCTAGGGATATCCTCAAAGTATTCTTTCTGACAATGGCACCCATTTCACTAGCACACTATGTAAAAAAGCTTATCAAGGATGGGGAGTTGAGACCTGGACAACACCACCATACCATCTCCAAGCCAACCCAACAGAACGGTGAAACCAGGAGCTTAAGAAGTTCCTACTGTTGAATCTGGTGGAAAGCGAATGCCATTGGGATTGCTATCTGCCTAAGATACTATTCGTCGTATGCAGAAGGACAAACGAAGCCATAGCTTCCAGCTCGAGCTAGCTTTTGCTAGGACACATGCTTCGACGCCTGGGAGAGTGGCAGTGGGAGCATGTCCCTACTGCTATGCCACAACCTGAAGCTATTCGCCAAGCCGCCGAACTACGCTTCGAAAAAGCCCGGGAAAAACAGGCATAGTATGTGAATCGCAAGTATCCTGCTCGATGCACTAGAGTATATCCTTTTGCCATGGGGGAAACAGTACTACTTCGCAGCCACCCCCTGAGTAAAGGAGGCAACCAATTCAGTGCCAGGTTGGCTGACAAGTGGGAAGGTCCAAACAAGGTTATAGGACGTCAGGATAATATTTATTGGGCTGAGGATCACTGTGGGTAATTAAAGAAAGCAACCCGAGGCTAGATCCTCCCATAGCTCGAATCCACCATACCACCTGCCCAGTATAACCAGCCATCGTTACTTCCCGACCCATCAGATGATGCCAAGGAACAAGCCTCGATGTCTACCTGCTCTGAAGAACTAATGTCTCCATCTGCTAGGATGAACGAAAGAGAACAACATGTAATGATGAGGGACTACGCTTTACCTTTTAGGGTGGGGGCCCCTAACCCAGGAAGAGTAGAAACTTCAGAGAGGACTGTACTGTCCACTCCTTCAGATTTCTGCCGGAAGTTCGTTCACCATCCAGGGAAGTGGACTCTGAGCATTACGGAGATATCTTGGAGAAGCCCCGCAAACCAGAGTACGAGTTAGCAGCACCTCTACCCGACCGCCGGCACCAGAAGAACTCTTCAGCCAGTATGGCCTGACTGCCAGCGTTATCGGAGCGTGCATCATGATGGACTACACCTACAACTCCAGCTCATGCAAGCACAGCCAGCAAGGAACCTTCGACGACAGATATCATTGCAGCCAATCCTGCAGAGCAACTGCTGACCTCTAAGCGGGCAGTACTCTGAGCAACCAGAGTCCATGAGGTCAAGTCACCTACGTCTGACCAGCTTACCTCAGCTACCATGGTCACCCCTGATTGTGTGGCCACCCACTACGCAGTCAACACTCAATGTGAAGGCAGCCATTTTCAGTACTTGGTGCCTCCTAGAACCAAGGACAGCTCCCAGTATTACATACAGGGTGAACTCGAGGGTATCCCCTCTGGGAATTTTCCTATTTATTCAACTGTAGTTAGTCCTTGTGTTAGACCAGTGAACTGTTTTTGTCCTTGTCTGACAGATCTGAGGACGAGACATCGAAGACCTATCACGGACATGAAGGAGAGTCAGCCGGAGGCCCCTGCAGCCACCATGTTCCAGACCAGCCCAGAGGAGATGGCAGACACAGCTCCCAGTTTCAAGATGCTTCAACTTCAGTCCGAAGGAGCATTCAGAGCACCAGCCACAGCCCAGTCAGCCTTGGAGACCACCAGTTCCAGCCCTGAAAGAGTTGCCACCCACAACGTCAACAATGACCTGACGTCAGCTGGAGGAGCTAGACAGCAGCAACCCACCATCCAGTTGTCCCGGCCTACCGCTGTGGGGGACCCAGCAACACCTTCGGACCAGGCGTCCCAAGTGTTGCCACCTGAGACCAGCAGTGCAACCAGTCAACCAGCAGTTGACACTGCCAGTAACCCATGACAAGATGGCAAAGCAGAATCCAGCAGACAGCAGCAGCACAGAGTCCAGCTGCTCCACGCCTGCCATGCCCAAGTCACGCCGGGGCAGTACTGAGAGACTCCATAGTGGCCACCTGCCAGGTTCCAGTGGCTGCGTCCCCCGAATGCACCTCTTAGGACACGAGGGCACTCCAGCAGCAAAGTGTCGACAGATGCCCATTGCCAGTCAAGTGTCAATGTTAGCTAGTTAGCTATATCAGTGCTGCATATTGTTGGACAGTGCATGTCAGCACAATGCCAATCCAGTTGATATGTAATCCGCAGCTGTTAGTCAGAATAGCCAGTGAATTCTTCACGACACGCATTGAATTAGTGCTATTGCGAATGAATACAAGCTCTCAAACAACAAATTAAATTACCAGGTTGGTGTGTTGCGTATCTTTTGACTATAAAATTCAACACATCTTTGTTTGTTAAAGTTGTGGAAACCTGTAAATATGTTTGCGGTAATGTATTAAAAATGTGTAGGAAGTCTTGAAACAAGCAACCAGAAACTGAAGCTGTGAGAGCAGGTTGCGAGAAGAAAGCCACATTTTGAAACATTGAAACAGTTATTTTTAACGTCATATTTGCATATAATGGTAAAGTAATCTATTTTGCTTAAAGATGTGTAACAATTTTAAGCAAGCAGCAACGGACTTTAAAAAGCTGCAAGAAAATCAGAGAAAGTTCTGAATTGTATTGATTTTTAGGGTCATATATGTTTTTCTCTTCTAATTCTCTCTCTTTTTTTTTGTAGTGGTGAATGCATTCGTGTATGTATATATCCCTGCCACTTCACTGATACCCTTGTAGCAGTGAGACGAGTCAGGAAGCGCTCAGCTCACTGGAAACCTATTTAGTTTGGTATAGCAAAGATATAAATATTGCCTGCTGTGCAACACCAGGTTAACCTTGAAACACATCCTTGTAGCTGGTCACAACAGTGCCGCAGAATAAAGAGTGAAGTGTAAAAATGGTGGCAAAATTTATTATAGGATCGTATGTCAAATGATGTTTCCTACGAATCATATTTTTCACGTGCAGATCACATGTTTGCAGTGTTCACCTAGTAAAAGTGATTTCTGAATGTATACGCTAATAAGAGACCCACAAGACACACTGCCGAGTTCCCGACAGAAAAAAAATGAAAGCAAACAAGAAACAACACACTGTAACGTGAGTTAACAAAAAGAAAATGACAAAGCGCCTCCTGATATCAGCTGGATGTTCGGCTATCCTTCCCTTTCTTATTCCTGTAGTGTAAGAGAGAGGTTTAGCTACGGGTGTCCGAGCAGGACAGTGTATGCTCCTTTTTTATTCTTGTTTTGTAGCGGGCAAAGTAAGAGAGTGTTTAGATGCTACCTGTGTTGTGAACGACCTTCACTGTATCACAGCTGTTAGGAAGAAGGTCAAGTTCAATACGAGTGGGGTGACACGCAGTGTCGCAGTGCATAGAGTGGCACTCTTTACAGAAGTGCAGGAGGAGGAAAATTGCTGTTAACAGGACAGTTCTGTATTCACACAAAAGAGTTTTCTTTCCATTCCCCCATCCCTCTGAGGTGATTAGGCCAACAGGAAGAATGGTTTTTGTCCAGAGAGAACACGCTTCCGTTTTAGACTGCTAGACAGTATAAGTCGAGCGGAAGAGTTATTCTTCTACGCTGGTACTCCTGTATCCAAACATGTGGAATACAATTCTGTTTCAGCTCAAGGATGTCAGCTTGATTGCCTGCAAATGTTGCAAGTAGAGGGAAACATGCTCTTTCTCTCTACAGGGTCAAGTTGAGGCTCGTCTCTGCACAGAAAGCCAGTCAAGAGAAGTGCCGGCAGAAATGGGAAAGCAAGGCAGTGCCGGCAAATTCCAGACACTTCCCCTGCGTAGGACCAATTCATTACATTCCTCTGATTCTTGACTACTGAGCGCAAAGCAGGGTTGTCCTAGACGACTCTTCGTCCATCTCTCCCCAGGGTGAGCTCTAATCCCATTTTGTTCAGACAGGGTTCAATTGAGAGAGAGCCATATTGTTCTCTGGAGAATATGCCTTTCCACTCCTTCAAGGATGAGCTTCAGTCGCAGCGGAGAGGGGACGAACTGACACATGATGTCTTTTCAACAATGGGGATTAGACGACTTCTGCTCCATTCTTCTGCGAATTGATGCATGACGTCTTTTTCAACAATGAATATTAGAGGACTTCTGCTCCATCCTTCTGTCAGTTTATCTTAGGAGTTGGAAGTGTGCATTTTCACATGTCCCGACGTAAGATGAGATTTTACTGTATGCCATGCAGATTGTTTTATTCACCGGCCCACTGTAACTTTGCAGCTTAAGCAACGAGTTCTTTTTCCCACCACTAGATAGCACTAGTAGTGTGATTATGGTTGTATCTTTGCTTTCATCCCGTCTACCGGCCGGTGACGTCAGATAGGCAAGCCATCTTTTTGCTACCTCCCGCTCTGCAACAACCTTCGCCTTAGTGACGCCAGCCAATTAGCGTCGGGCAGCGGCCCAGTTTCGTATAAAAGGAGAGAGAGCCCTCGTCTCGAGACCAGTCTTCAGAATTCCAGCACTCGTTGCTCGGATCTGACCAACCTGCATCCTTTAAGCTTTGCTAACACCAATTTTCGTTCCCAATGTCAGTCACTCGAGATCTGACCACTTGACCTTCTTTTAAGCCCCGCTTACTAATAGGTTTTTGCTTCCAGCACTAGCCGCTTGGACTTTAACTTACTTTATGATAGTTAGGATCTCTCCCTGCTTCGTACCTTGCTAACCCGCACCACCCTGCAGTACACGAACATGTCTGTAGGTATTCCTGTCCTCGAGTCCTTCTCATGACTCATCCTGGAACCATCTCACTTAATATTGCTAGCTGCTTGTCAGCATCTGTACTTGTCATTCTACACTAGTAACACGTTCAACAATGCAAGAGATTTGTTAGACATTCAGCGCATCACACCCATATTACCCAATATATTCATCGGTTGCCTCTACAGGCTAGTTTTAGTGTAGTACTCTAGCTTCCCGACCACGACTCATGCCAACGTCAGGAGTTACGGTGCTTTCACCACAAGTGTTTCCGATCAGAAATAAACGTGGGTCGACCTTTACTTTGAGTTTGTTCATGTAACAATACCGCAGGTGATTTCAGGATTCGTATTTAAATGAACCAACACACTGAACCTTTTACCCACACACACTCGACCAGGCCGCCCTTCTAGTCAACAATAGATGTTTGAAAGGAGGAGCCATACTGGTACTATACATACCAGATGTTGGAACAGGATGTCCACCATTCTCCGGCCCACACGTGGTGCCACACGAATATTGTGCACAAGGAGCCTGCCGTCTTGTTATAGTAATAGAAGGGTAAGTCTGTATCCTAATGCCCTACCCCAAGAGGAGGGGATTTAAAGAGAAGGTCCAGCAGATTCTCCTGGCTTCTGATCGCCTGCATGAGTTAAAGCCTACCCTAATATCACACGTGGCTACCCTTGATCCTAATGCTCAAGTCCAGGCCCTGAGGCACTTGCAAGACCAATTTGACCCAGAGGTTCCCAGGAATCTGTTCACTGCACCTGTGAGCACTGGCCCAGCAGAATACCCTTGGTGGATTGTAGAACATTTGAACCAGCCTGAACAGCTTCGTACGCCTGTCATTGCTTACTTGGTTCCTGAAGTACTGCATCCAGCACCTCGCCTGCTGCCATAGTTCAGGCCTGCCTTCTCTGCATAATCTTCAGTATCTACTACTAACACAGGAACCAGTGGTACCTAAACGTAAAATTAAATTACCTCTCCTGATTTTGTGCCCTGCAGCAAAGCAACCCGGTCATACCTATACAACGGGAAAGCACCGTGCCTCATCAGGACTAAAACCCCCCCACTGATATATTAGCACCTAGCTTAGCTCCTATCCAAGAAGGTGGATGCCACCTACTGTATCAAACAACCAAGTACCAATCCCCATATACGTCATATATATATATATGTGTGTGTGTGCGTGTGCACGTGCGCGTGCGTGCATGCATGTGTGTGTGTGCAAATAATAAAAAATTCAAATTTTTTTGAATAATAAATTATTATTATTCATATTCAATAAACAAATACCAGATGTTAAAATTTCGAAGTATTCAAGCATTTTCTAATACTGAATTTTAATTAACTTTTTTCATAAATCTAGGCCTATACTCAGTTATGTGTGTACGAGCCTCGCAAAATTTTTTAACACTTCAGTTAATCATAACCAAAATTAATTTTTGCATATAAAAAGAGTTGTCATAATCTCCAGCAGCACTGCTAATGGCATCAACTAAAACAATGCTAGTAGGTTAGGGAAGTTACTGCAATTTCATGAAAACTGAACTCTTACAGTGAATAACAGACATCTATTAATTGTCCGTGTAGTAAAATTATCTTTTGAATTCATTTTTTGCACTGCTAAACTGTTATATTTTTTATATTATACATTTGGATAGTTATGTTCAGAACATCTTCGTTACTTCTGTTGGTCTGTGTTCATTTACATTCAACCACACATACTGAAAACTGTGTAACTGTCATTTCTTTTAACCTTGGTGAATCTGTTGCAGCAGCTAAATTTACACGTGTTTTCGATTAGGGATTACATGTTGTAGTGTAGTTGTTTCTTTCAACCTTGGTAGTGTACATACACCGACAAGGTATTTGGTGTAGCTGCACTACACACGCTACACTGATAAGGTTGAAAGAATGAAACCTAATATCTAAGCAATTAAAATTAATTCTGTACTTTTTTCTCTGGATAATTTGTGTGGTGGTTGCTGTGCTCTGATCGTTAGTTCCAATGATCTAGATAAACGAAATGGTGTTATGGTCTCAAACTTTTGTTCCTGTTGCGATGACCATAGTTGGGAGGGTATCTCGTGCGTCATAAATGATTGAAGACAGTGAATTCTACCGGCTGTTGCAATACTGATCTATAGCTATCAAAATATATAGCTTTAAAAAAAAATTTTGTCGCATATGTATTTGCATCGTCCTGTTGTGTTTTTGGTATTTAATAGTGCTGAAGTGAATTATTTTATAACATTTTGTTTTTGTCGCAAACAAATGAAGAATGGATGAACAGCCAAAAAATGTTATATGTCTGTATTTTGTCCACGATGATAGAAAACAGACAGCTAGTTGCCAAATATGCAAAACAGTTTTGAAGACACCTACAAGTAAATAACTTTTAGGTTAAGTTTACTCCGAATGTTTGGCACCCACAGGCTGTTCCAGTGAAATGAACACTTTTTAAGACCTTCTCATCAGGAATAATAACAAACAAAATATGTTTAATTGTGTTGTTCAGACATTTTGAGTGCGGTAAATTATTTTCTCTCTGTTTATTACACTGCAATGTTTATATTCTCTGTATTAGGCAATTCATTGATGGATCCAGCACTGGTGAAAACAAAGGTGTAAATGACTTGTTATTTAAATCTATTTTACAGAAAACATGCAAAAATCTGCATGATAGTAAGTAACTTTAATTCTTTTGTAAACACACTAGGAAAATTATTTTCAGGAACAACCACATCCATCAGAAATCATCTGTTCATGAAAGTAGGTTTTTGTTTCTGTGTATACGAGATTATGCCATCTTTGCAATTTGAAAACTAAAAAACAATATTCGAAAAATATTAAATTATTTGAAAAAATTAATATTGTTCGAAAACTATTCGAAACACTAAAACCAGTATTTGCACACACCTAGTTAATTGAAGCAATGTCTGAATTGAAATTTAAATGCATGTTGGTTTTATAAACATTCTGTTACTTCATATTCATTATCACAATCACTGTCTCTTAACGACGTACCTCATAAATCCTTCAAAACAAAACTTTTAAAACAAAATCACATTACCAGCACTTTTCTGTTCACTTGTATAAATTGGTTTTGAACTCAAAAACTAGTAATACTGATGCTTGTGGGACAGAACATTTCTATTTTTTAATTATGATCATTTTGTAATTTGTAATGGATGGAGTAATAATTACAAGTTACTAGTAAATATTTTGTGGAACAATTTATATTATTGGAGTCTAAAAGTTGATTCACTACGTAATACATAATTATTAGGTAATGCTCGTTCATGGAACAGGGCCCAGAATGTATGCGTACTCCACTGATACCAAGAACAGAAAAGCACCATGACTCTTGACCCCCCTCCCCCTCATGTTCTCAGGAAAATAATTGGCCTGACTCCATGTGTGTAACATGTGAGATTATAGAAAGGAAACAACACCACTTTACTGTAACTGTTGGAAAGTAACTCCCAAAAATCGAGCATGAGTTTTTAAATAAATGAAAATGGTGGTGCAGCAGGGAGGGGGGGGGGGGGGGTAGGAAAAAATTCAAGGCGTCCCACAAAACCTCTCAACATAGCCATTTTAACAATAAAAACAATAAAAAAAAAAAGCAAAAAATAATTTTTTAGTCAGAGTAATATTTATATGTTGGTGCACAGATCCAGCAGTCTTACTGGTTGGGTTGTAATGTTGCAATTTTTAGGAGTTATGTTTAACATTAGTCATGTATATTTTTATTATATATGATTACAGAGTACTTTCTTATGTTGTCAAGTTCATTAACCCTTACACTGCTACATGCTTATAAATGGTGTCGTCTCTGTAGTGCTAGCAGTCGCATAGCACCAATTCACCCCCGTGCTGAATACTTTTTTTAAGCAAATGTGGACAAGGCCTGTGTAGCCACTTTTTGCACCCTTTTTGGAGAAATTTTAATAGTTATCTTATTTTGGCAGATGTATTTCTTTAATGTTACAATTAATTGTAATTCATGATGTCTACATTGATTTTAGCATTATGACATTGCACTGTTTGCTTTTATTTTGCTAACTTTTAAAATATATATTTTTTCAAACCTACTTTCTGAAGGAAGAATAGGCTTAGGATGTCGTCTTCCTACCTGCGTGCATGCACGTGTGTGTGTGCAAGCACGTGTATGCGTGCGTGCATGTGTGTGTGAGAGAGTTTCTCTCTAAAAACATTGTGCACCCATACACCGAATTAGAACCAACTCATAAACTTATAGTACAAAGTAATGAAACCTAATTTCCATAGTTTTCAACCGTGCCAAATGCTTATTTTCTAAATGGCAAACTTTTTTCTTTTATTTATTTTGGATGGTACAGCATATCTTGGGAACTATTAAACTAATTAAAAACAAATTTTGTATGCTGACCATTCAAAATATCAGCTTAAATTCAGAAACACTCATCTTGGCCAATGCACCATTTTGGAAGATCACAGTACTTGAAAAAATAAAGATTTTGAATCAAATCTCAGGAACTATGTACATCTATGGCACTTTTTTACATACTTAAAAAAACAGACATCACATTCATCGGAGTCAATAAACTATATTTACTATAGTGAAATTACACTAACTTTTTAAAATATATACAGTATTTTCAAAAAACAAAATTTTGATGCACTCTCAATACAATAACCGAGTTGTTATACTAATCTATGAAAGTTCCAATAAATGACCTTGGTTTTTATTACACTTAGTTTAGTCTAATTATATTATTTAGACATATTGAAATTATATGTTATTACACCAACATTTAGTAATTATTTTATGTGTGGTAATTTTCACAGCATGGTGTGATGCACAGTGCGACTTTGCAGTCTCTGCACGAGTATAGTGTTTCTCTACTAATTTTGTTCTTGATGTAAACAACACATTTTCAGGTGGGAAATTTTTTAACTCCTTTTGCTTCAATGGCTGTGGGAAAATGCCTCTACGATATACATATCTTGAGTGTCTTTTTCTGACCACCTTGCTCCTCCAGACTTTCCAGTATTTCTCCAGAATGTCTCTGATGAGCATTAGATGGAATGTTGCAAGAGGCAATGTTTTGCCTGTAACATTTTTGTGAAGAGCATGGGCATTCAGAACTGCAAGATCCAATATATGAAAGAACAGTTTTTTTTATACCATTTCACACTTTTCCTCACTGATTCTATAGAACTTATAACCATGTCAGTTTTGTCGACAGATCCCATGCTAATGTTGTAGTCCAGAACACATGTGGGTTTCATTATTTTACATCCCTTCTTCCTGTCAATCTTTTCACTGTCTTTCATATCTGCATTGTGGCAGGTGCTCAGCATCCATACTTTCCATTTATCGCACCACTTCATTGCAAGTAACTTGCGCAATAACTTGAAAGAAATCTCTCCTTTTTTCAGTTTGTTGTCTATTTTCGGCATATTTTTCCTATTTTTTTGTACTGTGCCACATGCATTTGTTATGCGATTATGAAGCAAGTGAAACCGGTTTAGACTGGAATACCAGTTGTCTACAAATACCATGTGATCTTTGTCCAAGTGTGGTTTCAATAAAATAGCCACATTACCACCAGACTTTCCCAGACCTGCCTCATCAATGTCACTATTTGCACCAGTGTACGCAACAAAATCAAGAACATATCTAGTCAGACAGTCACACAAAACAAAAGTTTTTATTCCAAACCAACTTCGTTTTGAACGCACATATTGTTTGAAAATCAAAGGTCCTTTGAAGTGGGGCAGGCTCTCGTCAATGCACAGTTTTTTGTAAGGCAGAAATGAAACAGTCATTTCGAATTCCATCGACAACAGCCGGAATTTTGAATAGATGATCGCCTCCTTGATCCACACTGTTGTCACAGAAGTACAGTATTTGCAGTAAAAGTAAAAATCTGTCTTGTGACTTATTTCTCCAAACACTGGTGTTCACAGAAGAGCATCCCTTGACCAGTATTCACTTAGCTTCAGTTTCTTCACACGTGCCATTAGTAAATACACTCCCAGAAAACAAAACAATTCTTCACAAGTTGTGTCTGTCCTTTGCTTCATACGGGAATGGGACTGCAAAATCTGTGGTGCATTTTCAATGGCATACTTGTAGTATCTGTTACATTCGTTGCTACGAATGTCATCAATGATACATCAAAGAAGACTAGAAAGAAATCTATGATAGGACTGTTAATATTTACATTTGCTTTACATCCTGCATTTGTATCATCATAGGGATGAATAATGGGAGTCAAATTATTCGAAGACCACTGAAATGTATCACCCTTCCTTTTCGTACCTGATTTTAATTTCATTCTTCATCGGTGCTATCTTCCTCCGATTCAGAAGATGATTCTTCAAATATTTTTATTGAAGTACTATGTATAATCCCAGTAGACGTAGTTGGCTGAGGAGAGTTTTCTTTGTTGTGTAGAGTGTACTCTACGTCTGAATCACTCAATGCAAACACATCTTCTTCACTGTCGCACCTTGTGAGAATCATCTCCAGTGCTGCTTGGTCTGTCAGACAGCGGTGCCTCTTCTTTTTTCTAGTTACAAATTACTGACATATACTATCACAAAAAGTGTTAGATAAAAAGACTAAGACTTTAGCGTAATAACACTATCCAAAACGTTCACAGTCTGCAGCAAAACATAGCCGAGGTCTTCTGTACTCCAAAAATGTAACTCTTGCCTTTAAGTTGCCTCGTCTTGATGTCAGCTAACTTGACAGCACAGCTAATATTAATGCATTTAAGCAAGTCCAAGTTAGGCTCCCGCAGCAATCTGTCATTCACTCGTACGTCCCTTAGACTGCATATAATACAATCCCAAATCAAACTGTCCCGCAAGTCACCAAACTTGCAATCAGCATTTAATTTCCATAATTTGGTTATAAACATATCCAAACTTTCCCCTTCTTGCTGTACACAACTAAAAAAAAACAACAAACAACTGTCTCATTAGCAGTTGGAATGAAGTGCTGCTCCAAAATGCCCAATATTTTAACATAGACACGACTATCTTCTTCACTCAGGGAAAATGTATTATAAATTTCCAGCATTTCAGCGCCAATGGTGTGTAATAAAATGGCTGCCTTTGTTTCAGCTTTAACTGTGATATCAGTAGAGATTCCCAAAGCCTGGAAATAAATCTCAAATCTCTGCCGCCACTTCCTAAAATTATCAGCAGCATTTCCTTGCAGGGACAATCCTTCTGGTGGTTTAATCACATTTATGGTTCCGAACAAACTGCACAACAGGTAACTAACCTGAACGACAATCATCACTGCCAGTAACACATATTTATCCAATACGTAGGTGTTCAATCCAACTGCGCCATGTCAAGTTTTATAAATAATAAAAGCATTTCTATTAAAATATTGGCTTTATTTTTGACTTCAGACTTTACAATAAAAACATGTCATAAGTGCTCTCGTGGTATAGACTGATGTGTAGTCCCATTGCTAGCCACTTCGTCACATGTAAAAACCAATACTGCCAACCTGAAATATAGGTTACTAAAGATAGTACAGAATTTAAAGTTAAATAACCATAGAGAAATTATTCATGGAAAAGTCATAGTAAAACTGGAAACCAAATGTGAAATAAAATGAATTAGTATTAGGTTAGTTGTATGGTATTGCGATAACGTATGCAAAAAAAATTGTCAAAGTTATATGTAACAAAACCTATAAATGTATTAGAAAATTAATTTTTTAAATTAATCTGTGACATTCATCAGGCCATTGAAATAATCATAGATGCATATTATTATTCAATGACATTGTGTAAAATTAGGTAGGTAGAGTGCTGTGTATTGTTGATATCATCTTCTTCTCCTCAACCTTTAAGTTGGTGGGTAACATACATGTCTTCCAAGCGTTTTCTTTGTTTGGCTAACATCTTCAAGTGGAAAGAGGTGTGCTTGCCTTTAATGCTGTCTATAAAATTTGCTCTTGGTCTTCCTTTTCTCCTTCTAACTTCCAGCTTCTCTTCAAACAAGGTGGTGCACCAGTCAGAATGACGAAGCAAGTGGCACACAAAGCTAGTTCTTCTCTTGTTTAAGGTTTCAACCAATATACGTGTTTCATTTGCTCTTTTGAGGACATTCTCGTTTGTGACTTTATCAATCCAAGGTATTCTTAGAAGTCAACAAATTTTTTTAAATAACCAAACACACATAATTGAGTGGTGATAAAACCAAATGTATTATAATTAGATGAATACAAATGTAATTGTTAACAGAAATGTGGATGATATGAAGTATATCAAAAGATTTATAAAGATAATGTAAAATGTAACTTAGTAAAAAGAGATAATTTTTTTTTGTGGAAAACCCAGGATATAAAGGTTTTGGCAATTGAGAGAGTCATATAGAACAGATTGTAAGTTAATGTTTTATTTATAATTAATAAGACATTCTAAAAATGTAACTTGGATATATAATGATTTTGAAATTTGAATTTAATTGTAAAAAAGAAAGTGGCAATTGAAGGAAATTAATACTAAGATTGATTTCGGTTTATAACAAATTTATAAAATTTGTTCCATACTGGGGAGGAGAAGGGGAGGTTATGTAACATTGTATTTTTTATGGGTTATGTTTAATATTAGTCACATATATATTTTTATTACACGTGATTACTATTTACTTGCTTATGTTGTCACTTTCTTTAATATAATTTCCAAATTACGTATTATTATATGAGTTAACAGTATAATCTTTGGTTATTGTAATAGTTTATTGACATAGAGGTCATGTGTAAGTATTTTTCATTTGTTTCTAGACGATATTCAGTATTAATATTTTGTTTGTTATTTTTAATTTTTTTTTTTTCTAGAGGATGGTGAGCATTAAATATTTATTAAAGATAAATACTAAATAAAATTATCCTGGTTGTCTCTCGTCTCGCCATTGCTGGTTGGCAGAGAGATATGTCATGGTCAGATGACAGCCAATCGGAGGACAGGTGACAACATAAGTAAAACAGAAGTTAAATATAACTAATTTTTCTGACAGAATAATTCTCACCACCTCCAATGATAGATGTGAGTAGTATAGAAAGAATGTTTTAGTTATATAATATTAAAAGTAATTGCTACAATAAGTTATGAAGGATGAAGTAATAATTAAATAATAAGAAATAGTAATTTTATTGTATTTGAGAAGAATGGAATTAATTATTGTGGTTAATTATGTTGAAAGAAGAACTAACTAATAAATATTATTTCAGAAGATGAAAATGATGCATTAATTTATTTGAAATATGCAACTGGAATTTAATTTGAAATTTTACAAATGGTGCCTAACGTGATAATAGTACATTTTTGATTTGTCTGAAATATAACTGATTCTTATTAGTAAACTATAATTTTTGATAAGTATTGGAGTATAAATATATTTGTGTGTTCATAAAACTGCGACTATAGAATGTGATTCACCAACCATAAATAATCTTGAAGCTTGTTTGTAAATGTAAAATGTGCCTATGAGTTACTGTAGTTTGAAGACAGACTTTTCCAGTCTTTCTTCAGATATACTGCATAGCCATGTTGTTTAATAAAAATTCTGTCTTTGCAGCATTATAATGAAAACCATTACAATCATAAAATATTATTTATTAGTCATAGTGCAATTCAGATTTGTTTCTCTTTGTCTGATAGCTTCCCGCCTTCCACAGCCAGTGGCACTCCCCAGATTGTGGTGAATTCGCAGCCACCTGACAATAGTAGAGATAGCGTTCAAAGAGCAAGGGTACTTTATGACTATGATGCTAAGGACACAACCGAGCTGAGTCTGATGGCAGATGAGGTAAGTTGTGTCTGCTTGCTGAGCAGCTACCATATTTACTCGTTTGCAAGCCTCACATTTCTTTCAGAGAATATTTTTTGAAAAACAACTGTGCATCTTAGAATCGAGTACCGTAAATTTTTTGGCACAAAAACGTTTTAGTGCAATTGTAGTATGTATTTGTTTGAATAATTAATTTTGTTGCTATGGGCATACCTTTCATAGTACATTATATATCTCAATAAATTAAAATGATCATTTTACGATTTTTTGAATAAGGTAGATAAGTTTTTAAAAAAAATTCAGTTTAGGTCCTGATTAAAATGATTCAAGTAGGTTATGTACTATGTGAAATTGGTTACGTAAGTTTTTTGTTCTACAGGCGAAATCGTATGCAAAACGTGAAATATCTTCACAGTAATTTCATAATGAAACACATTGCATTCATCCTCCAAAAAACAATGAAAATTTTTGTGGTAGGTGAGGATATGTCTTCACGAAAATAGGATCTAGGGCGATGTGCCTTGTCTTTACCTGTAGAGAACAATATAGCTGTCTAGCGGGAAACCTAGCAATTGCATGTGGAATAGCAGCACAGCCATCTAGCAGCAAGCGTAGCAACTGCATGTTGGAGTAACAGCACAGCTATCTAGTGGATCTTGTGGCAATTACATGCTGGTAAAACAGTGCAGTCATTAATTGCATTATTTTAGAATTTTATTAGGTATGTACAGCTTCTTGGAATAGTTTACAGATTATCTTCAAATGAAAGCAATCTGTGAATCGTATAGCTCAAATATTTGAATTCCAGTTGCAATATTCTTTTTAAAATGTTGTCAATGACAATGTAAAATAAATAGTGATCGTTCACATTATGATTAAGATTTTAATACAGAAACAATGGCTATGATTATCATTTCAAAAGCTTGTATGCGCATAGGCCATGCTGTATTTTCTGAACAATGAGATCAAAATGCAATACTTCATTTATAGTGGCAGGAATAGGTGTGCACTATTTTGTTTCTTTGAAACAAATGTGATTATTTTTGCAGAACATAATAGAAATAACAGCTGCTGGGAAGCTACTTGAAACCATTGAATCTAACTCGGGCTGCTGGAGAGAAACAAGCAATGTAGTTATTTGCTTACAAAAGCACAATATTCTCTTTTTGCAGAGTGGAATATATTTGTTTAGTTGGAAAATAATTTATATTGAAAGCAAAATTAAACTTCTTACAGGAATTTAATGTCCTATTGAAGTGGTGGTTTAACATGTAGCCTCATATGTATACCAATACTTTTTTTTTCCAGGATTAAAAAATAAAGGTGTGACTTTGATTAATAGTGTCTTAGATTTGAGTAAATACTACTGTATTTTATATCTGAATTAGTGCAAGCATTTTACAAACTAGTTTGGAAACAATGTAGTTCAGTAAAATTCTGAATACATTGATTTGTTTTTGCAGGTGATATCTGTGTACAAAATTTCGGATTGTGAAACTGATTACCTGATGGGCGAACGTGGTAGCCAGAAAGGTAAAGTCCCTGCAGCTTTCCTCGAGTTGCTGAGCTACTGAAGTTCTCTGCCGTAGCGGCTGCAAGACGTGTTCTTCTATTTTACGTACTTTTGAGGGAATTTTTTTGCCATAAAAGACAGCTAATTTTCCCAACAATATTTTTTTCCTTTTTTACCGTATTATAGATGTAAATAAGTAGCATCCTATTTATATAGTGAACAGTGTTGTAAGTTGTGTTTGAGAGTGGACAGAATGTTTTCCTTTCCAAGCTTTAGCCCAATATTTTAGTTTAATGCAAACATGTGTATACATAGTTTATAACACATTCCAATGTAGTTTTAGTAGGGAATTTTGTTTTCACTGTTTGTTAATTGGATCATATACCTACCATAGGCAATAACTTGTAAGTAAGGGCATGCAAATTAATTTCTTAAGGTTTTTATGTTTCTAATTTATATATTTTTATTATAAATTAATGTTACTGTATAGCATTAATTTTATTCTGCAGTTAATCAGTTGAAAACTATTATGTAATTTTATTTTGGCTTATAAAATTTCATTCTTATGCAAACTCATATCATATAAAATTATAATTTATTTTTATAGGGGTTTATAAACTTAGTATGTGTGTGAGTGGTGTCCGATATCAGAAAATAAATTGCAAAAATTAAAAAAATGTTGTAATTGTTTAAGTTTTATGTTAAGAGCTGTAGGTAACTTATAATTATTTTGAACATTTTATCAATATTATTTTGTTTTTCTGTTCTCCCCCAACCTAACCTCAGAATGTTGCATATTTTCCTGCTTTTAGCTTCCTGTACGGTCATGATAACCTCTTCAGGCACTGCACTTCCTTGCTTCACACAAGTACTTGTTTCTTTAAATCATTTGACCATCATTACTCTTTCAGTTCTTACATAACATGTGTTCATGCTCTACATGCTGCTATCTCTGTTTGCTCATATCTCAGCTTTATTCATAACTTTCAGCACATTCTGCCTTCTTGTATTGAATTTTGTTCTCCACATCCAGCAAGAGCATTACCACATTTACCACATTCGTATTGACTTTCCATCAGTTGTTTGGAAAAAATGCCAACCTCCTTTCTTGTTATCTGTGCTGTGGCTGTTGTCAATTTTGCTTTTGCCATTGGAATATCTGAACACACTGCAGAACTTTTACTTATTCTCTTATGTATTGTTAGTTCATCTACTTCTGTATATTTGCCTGTTGCTATCTTTATTAATGCCTCTATATCTTTCCACATGAGTGTTATTATTTTATAATAATTACGTATAGATAATTTTCTGTTATTGAAATAGCCTTGTTGCTGCAGTTGTGAAAATAATTTACAGATTTATTGCAATGATGATGTTATTGTTCATATAGCACTTTTCATGCAAGCACTGTAGTTTACTGAAAAGTGAGACTATAAAAATTATTGGATGTCCCCACAAAATTTAAAAATCACACACTTTATGACTTTTTAATTATCTGGATTAGAAAAAGCACAAGGCTTAACCTGAAAATTTACCTGTGACATGGTACAATATTTTGCATTTTACAAACATAAGCAAGAGTAGATAAATACAAAGCCTCAATAAAACATAAAATTTGACAAATTTACCTAAATTTACTAAGTATTTATTGTTTTGAATGAATGCATGAGCAAGAGCGGAGCAACGCTTGCATAAAGCCTATTTACCTGAATTTGGTTATGAATTTTTTGCATTCAGCAAGAACTTGAGAAAGCAGCTAGATTCCAAGCTTGCTTGAAAAGGTAAGCATAACAAGAAAATTTTAACCTAAAATACAAACCATACATGAAACCAAGAAACCTTACAAACTACCATAGCCTATGATGTTGCTTTTGACCCGGATTGAGTAAGCAGGTACCAGTCAAAAGGAACATATCAATATTACCTCAACATACAGGTATACTACCGATAAAGGCACGTCATAATATTTTTACTGAAATGACAATTGACAATTCCTGGCTATAATTTCCTTTTGCAATTTAGTTTGACAGACACTTTTATACATTATTATGTTAGGACAAAATCACGATCACATGAATAAACGTGCATGAAAACCAACTCTACGTGGCACAACCAGCCTAAACACTTGACTGCAAACTCACTGTTCACATCATTCCTCGTAAAGGGGACTGACTGACACCACATAAAACACTAGCGAGCTTTTGGAAGACTAGATACTCTAACCAAGTACAAAGCAAGAGTAAGCTCGTGCAGATGACAAGAGTCTTTGTCCACTCAAGAACTGCACTTCACAGGGGCAAAAGGAAAGCAGGATAAGGGGGTGTAGGAGAAATAGGTAGAAGAGACACCAGAAGGTGGTGTGACAGCAGGGGGGAGGGGAGCCAGGGAACTTCAAACATATCAAAGTCATATGGCACGTACTTGCTAGTGTTAATGTAAACTGATTGATGGAGAAAAAAACCAACAGTTCAGTTAGGTGGCATTTCTTCAGATGAGCAGACTTCAAAATTATATCTGAGACTAAATCTCTGCCTCTTATTTTCTGATGGTTTGTCATCACTCTGTTCACATTTTGTGCTGTTGACAAATCTTTCTTGTTCTAAGTATTGCCACAGGATTTTTGCCTGCTACCTCTGGTTCCAAGTATCAGTTTAAACTCCTCAGTTCGTTTATCCCAGTACTGTGGCTCAGATTGTATGGATTGTGCAACTTAATTCCATTTTGAATTTCTTAAATCTCACTGTAGTTGTCAGTCTACAGTTCTTTAGTTAAAGAAATGTCAAAATTAAGTTATTCCATTCATAATAATTATTTCACTTAATGCCAGCTTAGGGAGATAATATTTTGTAACCATCTTCTATCATTTATAATGAATGAATAATGATGTGGGAAGGTGGTGGGATTGGAATATAGTTTTCAAATTGAAAGTTTATACAATTATTAATAGATTAAATAAAACATATACTTCAAATATAATTTTGCTGTTACCAAGCTAACAAAAAAAGTAAATTTGTACTTCACGTTGAAAGTATTAAGTAAATTTCAATCAAAGTTATAAGCTCCCTCTTGATTTTCTTTTTTTTTTTTTTTTGCAAGAGAGTGCATTTTTATTCTAGTTAAAAATTCTTAAGCTTTGAATGTTTTATAATTCAAGTTACAAACACCATTGCAGCATTTGAGTGTGAAGAGAGATCTACTATTTCAATCTTTATGTGTGTTCTCCAGAGTGCATTCAGTATACATTTTTCATATTGCTTGTGTCTGACTTGTAACTGGAAGTTTGTGATTTAGGAAAATTTCATGCGAAAATTAACACACTTTCAAATTTGTTCTTTCAAATATAGTAGCTTTCTGTTGAAGTTAAGATTATGCTTTCAGAATTAAAGTGGTAAAATTTTGCAATTTGAAATAATCTGCTAACAACTTGAGTGTCCAGCTCCTGTTGTGTGATGGCTATGGATGAAAAAATATATCTTGCTGTTGATGCTCCTGAATCCATGTTGTTCTTCTCATAGATGATCTGCAACTTTACGCTACTATTTGATACTTTCAATAATTTTCAATGTAGCAGATAAAAGCTTAATGTCTTTGCCTTCTACTCCCATCTATAAATACTAGTAATGGAACGGAACAGAACAGGGCAAATAATCTCTAGAATTGAATCAAACTTGTAGAGGTTAAAAATCTAAAATTATTGGATTTTCAATTGTAGCCAAAATCAACAGTATCAAACAATCAATCATTGAATCTTCCTATCATTTGTAAATAAGTAAATATAGCGATAGTGGTACTCTGTGTACAACCTCATACATGATTATTGTGCTACCAGGGGACGGCCCATGGAATCAGTGGGCTAGGTCACGACAGGTTTATTAGATAATGTGGTGTGTATTGGATGTACAATAACTACTCGAGCTCCTCACTCGCACCTATCGGCACTCACAACTTTCAGCGCTCACTCGAAACTCTCGACCTGCTTTTATTGTACTAGGAATATGTACCATAAAAGTAAATTTTGTCAAAAATATTCATTTGTGGGATATATGGCTTGGCAACAAACACCTTGAGGCACTTGCTCGCATCTCTTGACACTTGCACCTTTGCGAATATTATGGTAACAACGAAATATGGTACATTATGGTACACTTGTACCATTAAACTTCAAAAACTTCTGAACCGTTCTTCCGAGCTCTACCTGCGAAGGCTTTTCGGAAAGTTTGCAGCGAGGTATGGTATGCTATGCTCGCTGCCAGCAGAGATAATTATGGTGCACACAAAAATGTTGCTGTTAATATCTTGCGAACCGTTGTACCTAGGTCAAGTGTGTTGACATCCTTAAAGCATACAGATTCAATTATAGTATGTTTTTTGAAATTATCATTCAAATTCCAAAAACACTGTACCATAATTATAGTACGTGACAAATGACTGTATGAACTTGTGTACAATAATTATGGTATATCCGAACCCAACTTTTATGGTAAACACAAATCTTAGTTGTTGGGCACAAAAACCCCTCCTCCCCAGAAGTGGTGGGAAGGGGTCGGCAACCATAACTCGCCCCTTTATTCATGGGGCACTATCGTCCCCCCCCCCCCCTTCCCACTTCTCACACCATTTGGGCATAAAGTGTTAGACAAGGCAAACTTTCGCTCTTGATTAGTAAGGGAAGATACTGCTCTAAAAAGCAGATAACATTATTCTTCCATTGATCTTGCTTCTTGGACTACATTTGCTTTTATTTTATCCTGCATCAGCTGAACTGCCCCTTTTTGTGTGTTTATTACTATTTTTTTCTCTCTTTTATTTTCAGAAACACTAACATCCTTTTATCACTGTGTAATAAACTGATGAGATACAAAACACAATCTCATGTTTTCGTTTATTGTCTGTTGTTGCTATTTGGAAGTAAAGATAAGAAAAGTAAGTGAAAATATGTGCAAACCCACAACTAGGTCACTACAATCACACAATAAGTTAGTAACTATTTTTTTTCACATATGGTTATCATGAAGTGAAAGCCATGGTTGGTGGTTTCCAGTTATGTCAAGACTGTTTCTATGTGTTGTATTATACCATATTAGATTGAATAGAGGCTGACCTCGATTCTGCACCAACCCCATATTTTCTTTACAATTTTATAGGAAAAAAGGATTTCTTGCCTCTGTTTAGGGCTTGCATTATATTTTCACAGTCTAAAGAAAAACACACTGCCCACTATGGGGTATATATCTAGTATGCGAAAATTACAAAACTTAGGCCTTAGGTACATGAGTCCAGAACACTTGTACAATTTTTTAAACGTGCTCTTATGCATCATCTTCATCATCATCATCATATACTTAAAAATCATCTTCACTCTCTAGTCCATCTTGAACACCTGCTTCACTGTCATCCATGACATTGGATATGCAGCATTTCTGGAAACCTCTGACGTGGCTTTCGCTAGAGATTTCATTCCATGCTGCAAGTATCCATCTTCCAAGCAAGGATACTGGTGGCTTCTTCAGTTTACCTGTTGGTGATCTCCTGACAGCATCCATTCAGTGTGGTGCTTCTTGAAATGGTCTTTAAATGGTTTGTTCACAACTACATCCAGAACTTGTAGTTAAGGTCATCCCACTAGGTCTGTTTTCATTCTCTGTAGCTCTACCTTCACTTTCGGAGTAAGGTGTCCTCAGAATGGATCCATTACCAACATTCCTTTTAGTTGGAGAGCTACACCACGTATGTTATTCCATACTGATCTAAGCACGTCAACCACCAAATCTTCAGTCATCTAGCCTTTCTCTTGACATCTAAAAATAATGCCCGGTGGAAACAGTTTTTAGACATTGTTTTGCGATGATACACGACAAGTGGCTTCAACTTGCGACCATCTGCAAGAACAGATGGCATAACAGTTATTCTGGTTTTTTTTTTTTTTTTTACAGTGTTTTCCACTGTAACGGACTTTGTACCCTTGCAATCAATAGTTAGATTACAGCACATGACAAAAATGCAGCAGTTTCATCTGCATTTCCCATTTGGCCTAAGACATACAAATGCATTCTTCTTAGCCTAATAACATGTCTCTGGAATTTGATAAGCTCTTCCCCATACGTTTGTGGCAATCTTTGTGTTAATGATGTTCGACGTCATAATGAAAATCCAGGCTGTTTCATTTTACGCACGCACCCTCTTGTGCGTACGTGAAGCTACATCTTGTAATGTTCATGGTCATAGGAATTTGTAATGTCTTTGTTGTAATAACCTCTCTTATTACTGGCAAACCTTCAGCATGTTTTTGCTGAATGTAGTCAACAAGCTCGTCAATGGCATCAAAACAACTTTTCTTTGATCTATTGTAAATTTTGCGTGCTGTAGAAGCCTACGCAGATTTTTTGTTGCCTCCAATGCTGCACATTTTTCTCACAGATACTAAAATGATAAGCTGCTGTGCTGTTGGTATCTTCTGCATGCCTAATGACCATTGATTTAATATTTGCATCATAATAAGTTTATTAAAATTGTGGAAGTTGCGAACTTTATGTTCCACGTGATTTATCTTGTTTACTCATTTGTTAGGGAAATATTTGTACGCCAACAGTAGTAAACCAAGCATTGAAAAAAAATCAAGTTTCGTAAACAAATTGATTACATAAAAATGGAACTACAGTACATTTGGATATTGCACTCCACAAAAACTAGACTATTGGTGACAAGCCGAAAAAGAATGAACCTTGTTGTTAGTGACACTGAAACTAGAATACATGGTACCTATTTACATTACATCTCTTACATATACACTAATCTATGGTGCATTCAAATGTTTACATGATGACATGGTGGTGTGTGTGTTTACGCTTCTGATTATCGTGAACAAATTAGAGATACTACAGTTCAGCAACATGAAACACAGGTTTATAATTATGGGATTTTCAGAAAATTTTGTTAAATGAAATATAAAACCATTTTAATTGCATTCACATGTTTGTAAATAAAGATTTTCAAGAAGTTTCATTTCAGTCTACTATGGTTTCCTTTGTGCGCAATTTGAGGCAGAGGTAAGACTTTTTAAGGTATTTTGAGGCAAAAATAAAACATCTGCCTGTATTTGGGTAAATATGATAAATAATAATAAATAAAATAAATTTAAAAATGTTTTTGATAGTGTGAAAGGCAGTTATATAAATTTTCCCTGTAAGTATTTGCATGCCCCTACTAGATGGACAGAGCTGAAAGGATAAGGGATACGGTAAAATAAGAAAATAGTGTTATTAGTTAATTTGTTGCAGTGATCAAATGTTAACATTAATTTATTCTGTGGCTAGAATATTGTTGGTAAAAGTGCATCATGTGATGTAGATGGCAGATAGTTTTTATACCTTATGTTACTATTGTTTCTAATGTATTATTTCATGTGTATGTACAGTACATTGTATCAGCATTCCACGTTGGTGGATACAACTTGTTTTTAGAATTTGTAATTATTGCAATAACATGACAATACTTGAATATTGTAAGGTACCAATAATTACCCACACTGAACACCAATTATATGCTAAAAGTGCAAAATTCATCAACAAAAATGTAAAAATTTACTTTTCACATTTATTGCATTCATTATGTATAGTAATGCACTATACATTTCCCTTCCTTGCAACCACAAATTAACATCTGTCTTTGTCTTGAATTTGGCTCATCTTCCTTTCTAATGTTAAGCTTTGCATTTTTTTTATTGTTCTGTGATAGATTATGTTTATTTTACCCCTAATATGTTTAAAGGCCTAAATAATTTGAAGCAGTTTTAAGTTGAAATTACTGTATCACTAAAACAGTTACTGTTCACAGAAAATAATGTTTTGACCTTAAATGATACAGCTCGTACTAGTATAGTGATGGTAAAGCTACTGACGACAGCTGATCCAAACTTTTTCTCCTCAGTATCTTCTGTAGTTGTTAGTTCCAAAAATCAGTTTACAGTCCCATTGTGCTATTCTTATAACATTATTCTTGTTATGTATAACACCACTTTAGTTATCACATAAATGACAAACTCTTTCATGCTGACAGGTAATGAGTAATAATGAAAATGGTAAGTTTCTCTAATCTCTACCATTGATGTTAAATTTGCCACAGCAAGTATCTGTGGGAAGTATTTCTACATTTTATCACTGCGAAAATTTTTGCAAGTCTGAAACAAGGCAATATGCTTGAGAGATAAAATTATTTGAATACCAGTAAACAAACTTTATAGCAATAATGGGAAACTTATAGTAAAATATTTTTGCAGTTCATATACTGTAAACATGTTCTAATAATATGACTGTGTAGCAGACTATATTTTAGAAGAACTTGTTGTATTTTAACCACGTGTGTCCAGAAACTTTATTTGCTGTTGTAGTTTGTAAAATGTTAATCTGTGGTGAAGGAAAACTTTGGTTAAAGTTGCCAGGATTTTTCTGTCTGTGGGGGGGGTGGGGAGTATTAAAATTTCTGAAATCTGAATATATGTATCATTTTGATACCCGGAAAATGAGCAGTGTCCAATTTCACTATTGTTAGATTCATATATTACTGATTGTGAATTAGGGATTGATATTGTTAATTATGCAACATATTGAATTAGTGTTTGTTGACTATGAAAAAGTGTAATTTTTGAGGTTTCAAGGGTTTATTACAAAGGAATGCAGAACTTATTTCATTGTGCAAAGGGAGATTGACTGCCAGGTATGCTGTTTACTATTTCGTGTGTACTGTTTCCAGGTGGAAGGTCTTATGATGTGCATCTTTTTCAGAATGAAAATGTGTTCAAAGACTTCTTGCATTGTAAATGTATGTGTTTATCTGTAATACATGAGATGGCAGTTCATTATTCACTTGTTGAATGCACAGTATTTAGGAATTGTTAGTAAGTTATGTATGAAAGCATGTTTATTGCTGCCAGTAGTGTTTGTGAAAATATTTTACATAAATTTTTGGTAGTGAACAAGCAGAATAATTTCTTCCTCTTCACTTTGATGGATATGTATAAACTTTCAAGTGAATTAGTCAACTTTGCTCATATTGCATTATTAGTGACTTATTTAGCATACTTAATGAGCATTCCAACATTTCAAGTCAAAAGTGCATTTTCTGTCATGTAGATCCTGGAGTGTGTGTGGTTCTTATTAGTACAAACTATGGTAAAGGTACCTTTTGTGGGAATGTAAAATGATTCAATGATTCCATGGCATAGTTTTTATATAAACCCAACATAGTTATTAAAATTGTTCTTGCAGTTGTGGTTTTTGAGATGTATATTTCTTTCATTTCTATTTGGAGCCTTCATTTCATCTATACTTTTTTCCTGCTGTTTTAGTTGTCTTTGTTGTATTGTCTTGCTTTAGTAGTATGCTAAAGATCGTATCCAGATTTTATTTCAATGCTGTAATTTTTCTTTTTAAGTTAGTCCTTCCATATGGTGTACTTTTTGAGTTTTTTTGGCCAATTTTTAATGGTTAGACACAAAAGTTGTTAAATAATATGTATGATATGTATAACCATTTTTAATATGTTTCGGAACAGTGATTGACTTCAGTGTTCTGCAAGATAAAATGAAGTTTTTCCGTAATGTTGTGTATGTGATGTGTTCCTCTTCATCAATATATAATGGCAGTGCATCTTTTGTCTTACATGGTACCCATGATAGCATTGGAGCAAGTAGAGTTATTTAACTTTTGACTTATTTTGTTTGTGGCAAACATGCATAGGCCAGAAGCACTCTGCTGGATATTTTTTTGTAAAAGCTGTTCACAGCAAAGTGAGAGCTTTCGAAAACTGTTAAATTTCTGTTTCCAGCCAATTTGTATCTTACTGCCATATTTAAATGTATACATTGCCATTAGTGATGTACCGAATCGCTGGCTCTGTTATAAAAAAAACAACTATTGCAACACGGGCAACTGTTATTAAAATCATACCCTAATCGTCGAAACTACTTTTCTAAACATCGTAGAGATGTTACATAATGTTTTTTACACAAGCTGCACGAATGTTATAGTTTGCAGTGATCTATAGGTTGTTAACGATCTGCAATAACTATGGCGCTAGAGCCGCAGGGCTAGTGTCGTGGCGGTTCAATCAATTTACAATCAATTAGACATAGCACGCATTCAACTGCGTTATTGAACGGGAACGTCAATGGACGGCCACTTTATTTGTTTACATTTGTTTACAGTGAAAAACTAAATTGTTTTCTGGTGTAAAATGTTTATTCTTTAAGGCGTGTGCTGATTTTCTTGTTCATAAATATTTTAGCCGATGCGGTAGTATAATTCAGGAAACATCAATCAAGTTGTGTTAAAGTGATGTGAATTAATATAGAACTTTTTGTGGAATGTGAGGAAAATAGCCGGTTTTATTTTGCATAAATTTACTTTGCTCTCTTCTCACAGAATGACAGTGCTCGTTCAAACAGCAGCGATGTGTGGCAGTATTTGATAGTTGCAGCTGCATATTCACTAAAGGCAGAATGCTTGTTGTGCCACGCTGAAATTTCAAAGGGTGGGGAGAAAGCCACGACCTTTAACATTTCAAATGTTTCTTTTAACTACACCATTCGCTTAAAAAGTGTATAACATACTGTACATGTCACCTGTACAGCATGGAAAATAAATAGTGGTCACAGTAAAAAACAAGTTCATTGTATTGATGAAATTTGGCAATTTTTGTTGAATTCTGCGAGCAAATAACACATTCTTATGAATTCTGTATTTCAAATTCAGTTAACTGTACAAGTACAGTAATACCTAGTACTACAGTTACATTCTCCCAATACTGCATTTTCATGGTTAATAAACTAGTTTTAATCTGCCCCCAAAAATTACTTTCTTGATGTTCTAGCTTAAATTACACACGTATGTTTCTTAAGACAACCAGAATAATGATTTTAAAACATTTAGTATCAAATTGTAACAGAAAAAACATTACAAATGCAATACTGGCATTTGAAGTATGTATTATAAGATCTGTTATGTATCGGTTCTCGGATCTGTTTGCGTGATGTATTGGTAGTTGCATCATTATCGGTTTTTCTCTGTATCGCCCATCCCTAATTGCCATGTGCTTTACTTTTTAAACACAATGTTTTTGTTACGCTGCTCAGAAAATTATATTCAGCTTTATTTACCCAACAAATGCATTAGTGAAAAATGAAATTCAGAATATTATAAATTCATACCCGCAAATGAATGTATATTTAATATTGGTTTGTGCACTGCGGTTGTTAGTTTATATGCAATACACTTTCTTATTATACTCTCCCGAGGTACACAAAAAGAAATTTTTGCTGATTATCCTATTAGCTTGACACATATTGCTGGTGGTGGTGTTTGTTTTTGGGGTTTCTGATGTGGTCATGTTGGGAAATGCGGTTACCATGCTGACCACATGCTCGGATTTTGATGTGGGAGAGGGGAGTCAAACCCCAGATTGAGGCGGATAGATATGAATTCCCTCCCAGGGAGTTCCACCTTTCTCACTACTAGGGTTGTCAAGAAACGGGATGCCAGCAGTCCTAGTGGTGTGAATGAGAGCTAGTCAGTGATTACATGAGGGTGATGGTGGTGGTAGATGACCTGGGCGGGGAGAATTGGGAGAATCCGTGTCGGTCGGCGTGCAGGAAAATAGTTGGCCGGGGGCTGCCCTTCACGAGGTTTTGGGACGTCCTTTGGAGGGAGTCGAACCCTAATTGTCTTCCCAGATGCCAACTTGATGATGCAGAAATCCAGTAGATCCACTGCGGTTGGGTGTGAACCCTCACTAAACTACCAGTGGATAATTTAATTAGGCTTAAATGAGGCTGTTTAACATGAGTAGGGGTTACTCTGTGGTCAGCAGACATAGAGTTTCTGCTCTTACAGTTGGTATGTCCCTGGGTTCGAGCTCTGATGCACACCAGCCTAGTAAATGATCCAATGGGGACTCATGGGTAGGCGGTAATATTGAGACATAACCCATGGGAGTAGTACTTAGATCATTAATCTGCGATTCACTTTGTCTGGAGTCCGTAAGTTGAGGTTGTGAATTAGCCAATTGGAGCAAGAAATGTTGCTCTTGTCGCCTGATGCGACTCAGTAGTCCGTCGTGCTTACTGTGCATCTAAATAACAGTCTTCTACTTTGCTGTGATTTGAACAGTCCTGGTGGTATGACTTTTGCAGTCACACCCAAAGCCCTGCAGTGAGATGAGCAGTCAAGGTATCTCGGACTACATCTTGGTAACTGTCACGGGTACTCTGGAAACCTAGGAGCTACGGTGTGCCCCTGTGGGCTTAAATGCCAATTCTTCCAGACTCCATCTCCTGTGGAGTTCAGTGCACCTAACCACTGATTACTGATGTGGAAACTAATACTCGAGCTCAAAACAATTACAACAATAATAAATGACAAAAGGGAAACTACAGCTACAATCACGGTAGGCGACACAAAGGATTTAAGTTCACGTAAATTTATTGCGTGAACTTAAAGAATCTTAAAGAAACATGTGGAAAGTCCCGGATGACTGATCCACTTTAAATTTAGCTAAAATAAAAATATATAAATTGGAATAATTACGAATGAAACAGGTGAAGGCGAACCTGGAGAGATAATATAAATTACCTACGAAGAAAAATATTCAATAGTAAATGCACTTTACATCATTTATCTGTAATTAGGGGGTTTTTCAGGGAAACGCTAAGATCGCGACGACCTGCAACCACGGGAGTCAGAGGATGTTGACTGAGGTAACAGGTAGTGAGTACAGGAGGTCGGATTTAACATCTGGAGAGAGTGAGCTGACTTCTTACGGTCAGCTGGAGTGGACGAGCCTTTTCAAGCTGGTGGCTGGAGAGCTGGCGGCCTTCACAAGCTGCTGGCTGAAGATGAGAGTGCTGCCTTCCCAAGCAGCAGGCAGGAGTTCTTGCTGTGTTGCAGGCTGAGGAGAGGAGAGAGTCTTCGCAGACTGGAGGTTGAGCTCACCAACCTGTGCGGCCGGCAAGCCCGGCATCTCTGCTGGACGTGCTGCTGAACCTCTATTGATACTTGAAAACCTCTTCATCAGTGATCCTCCGGGGTGCGGGGGGTAGCATAGCCTCCCAGCACAGGGATAGATTTATCAGGGCTCTGGAGTACCGTTCATTTCTTATCGCCCCGCTTGGAGGCGATGACAATTTTATGCGCCTGTGCCTGAGGCTGACGGGTTCTGACATCACAAGTTCACAGGGGTGTTGCTTTCTCTGGGGTTGTTTGGAACTTCTGCAGCTAGACTGAAGAGTAGTGGAATATTAATATTTAATTTCTTCACGGAGGTGCCTCTTGCATGCGGGATTCCGTGCGGGCAGTGCATATTGTAATTACGTGTGTTGATTACAATTACGTAATCGGCAGTCCAGGCTTGTGAACTCTTCTTGCTCGTTACATTAATTTTATTTTGCCACTGTTATGACTTCCCCCTGAGCTCGGGTCACTCGAAGATGAGGTAAAGTCGCCCATAATGTGCGCATCTGCACAGCATGTTGGCATGTGTCAATCGGCCACCCTCTGAAGCAACGAAGACCCATCTTGACAAATCCACTAATACTTCAAGCGTGGGAGGCAGCTGCCTCAATCGTATGCTGTTAGTTGCTCCTCTAGGCTAGCGCCTTTTCTGTCCTTTTTTGTTCTTGCGCTGTCTTGGTCGGAGTTGAGCATGCCTGTATCTGGGTCACGTGACATTTGGTTTCTCTCAGTGGCGGGTTAACGGCCTCTTCCCTCTTTGTTCTCTTTGTAGCATGGTGGCAGGGTTGTCAGCCCAGTGCGTGATGCCATCTACTTCTCAGCGCAGTTGTAGCCTTCCATGACGCCTTTCTTACCAAGGGAGGAAAGCTTTGGAAAGGAAAAGTATGTGAACAAGTCGTTTGGTATCAAACCTAGGCCTTCCTAGTTTGAAGGCAGATTCCATATCAGTGAAAAGAAAATTTCTTTTAAACATTGGGCTCGTACAATTGTAGTTTGCACAAAATATTTTTAATGATATTATGTTTTATTTCTGTACTCGAGAAATAAAAAAGAGTAGCTAATTGTTAAGAATGGGGTGGTTTTATCCCACTCGCAGAGGATCGCTAGCAGGAAATGGTTGACTGTGGCCCCTGCGAGCCGAATTTAACTGGTCTGTTAATCCAGCCAGTATGGTCGCACAATAACCTAATTTACTGCTGTGACAAAAGTTTCTAAACTTTAAGAAAAATAATTATACATCCTATTCTAACTCCGAGTTGTTTTCCTACATTAAATGATTGTAGTGCATAGAAGAAACACATTCATGACACTGGCACTCAAAGTAATAATGCATACTGTTTGTACGTAGTCTTGAAGTTTAGTTGCGTACAATTTGTATGTGAAAATAAATCTTACTTAGTTCACAATCATTATTTCATAGTTGTGTACAATTTGTATGTGAAAATAAAGCTTACTTAGTTCACAATTCATTATTTCAAGATCATTTTTGTTCTAAGTTCATATAATCAGAAAAAAAGTCTTAAGCTAGATTACACATGGTTCATCTTTTCATTCACAAGGTTAACCACTCTTAAGGCTAGGTTTGTTCTAAACTACTTCACTTGAACATGAGTTACACACGTTAAATAAGCTTATGTTCTAGTGCAAGATTCCCTTGTATGACCGTATATTTAGGGTATTTACATGAGTTGCTTGACTCTTTCATCCTTATGAACTAAGATCGAAGGCATATCTTCTGTTAGTCTGCGCATGGCAGAGGTTATGTAACAGGCAGGCGAGTGCCTCCTTAACATGTTAATACATTAAGTTTGTGCTCAGCTGCATGAGCTTTGCATGAGGTTGCGTAATGCTTTTGGCACTCGCCTCATTTACCTTGCAACATAATAGGGAATTCACTAGTGTGAAAGTTTATCTACGTGCGCATAGGGGTGATTTGCTGCTCTCAAACAATATGCAGGATTACATAATAATTTAGTTTCGTATGCAAGGGAGGTTTTCTCTGTACCTCAGCTTAACTAACCTTACCTACAAAATTTACAAAAGTTTTAAATTTTCCCTATTTGGTGGTTATAAATGGGATCACTAAAGGAAATATTCTTACTATCAATCAATGTTAGGTACGTACATAGGTGGGAGGTTTCACGTTACCTCAAGTTCCTAAAGCTAGATTACAAAATTCTTAACTATTTAATTACTTAGTCCTAGTATTTACAATGATAAGTGTGAGTTGACTCTCTCTTATTTACAGCACTTCGGGGTATGCACAACCAAACATGGGTAAATTGCGCATGTTAGCCTGCCTCACTGGCTGGGGGACGAGAACAATTTCTCGTGGCTGTAGCATGTGGGGTTATCTGCCTTTACTGAGTAAATATGCTTACGTGAGCTGTACTGACGGCTGTACACATCCCACTGGCTAGAGATTTGAGATCTCTGGGTTACATAATATTTCACTTCACAAACACAAAATCTAACACAGGGTTTACGCTACAGTCCTTATTCTCAACTCATGCTAAACTATAGAGTATGAGAGTTTTCCTATTGAGGAAAAAAAGTATTACTAGGCTTACATACTACTATATTTACATGATTCAGTGTCAATTCTAAACTCCACTTACATTTTAGGGTGGAGGGCTTGTTACTCAACACAGGGGTTTCACCTCAGTGAAGGGAAAAGTTACTTTACGTTAATTGTTGTAACAAGAAAAAAATGCAAACGGGGATTTGGTTATGTATGCTACAAAATACATAATTCAACTTTGAGATTTATATGAATTGTAATACTTTTAAAATCTGAAATTTCAAGAAGGTTGGGAATTTCCTGGGTGGTGGTTACGGCGTGCTCACAGCGATCTCTTGCCTCATGCTCTTACTCAGAGTTACAGGGGGTTTGTTAATGTCACCGAGTTGCATTGCGAGGAATGGAGAGGTTTATGCTGTGGTTATGTTACGGGCCTGCTGATAGGCTTTGATTATGCATTCACACAGTACTTATGGAATTTAGTGGCGTTACGTTAAACGTGTCGTACTGTATTTCAAATGGCAAGGAAAAATTTCATTTTTTAATAAATGCTTCTTTTGTGTGAGTACTTGGGGGAGTCAGGGATAATCCAAACCTCAATTTTTCAGTCTGCTTACGGGTTTGGCACTATGTAAATTTTTCCTCCAGCAAACAAAACTTTCTTTGTTAGAACCTAAGAATCAAGATTAATTTGGATAAAATATTTTAATTACATTTACTTTAGTGGTGCCCATTATTAGGAAGTCGTTAACGTTAATTTGGGACACACTTTCATGTGAGGGGCTTCGGTTCCTATCAATGCGATTATTTGAATTCTCAACCTTGATGAGAAAAGACGATACAGAAGTTACAAGTTACACAAAACATTTACTCTTGGGTGGTGATGTGGACTCATCCTGTCGCACTTCATAATCATAACTGGCTAGGATTTAATGAGTGGTGCGAACTGACACCTAGCAGTCCCTACTAAGTAGCTATGAGCTCTTGCACTCTCGTTTGCAATTAGGGTTCGGGCATGTCTATTGACAATCACTTCCTTCTGGATTATATACTCTGGGGTTACACAAAGTAGGCGCAATACTTTGTACAGGCAAAAGCCAGGTACTTACTCCAATGACGATGCTGTAACAGGTGGAGGGCGCTGGCGTTTAGTTCGGCGCTTCACCAGGCATCCTCGTTTACGTGGAGCTGCGGTAGGGATGGCAGGCCAGTGGAATGCAGAAGGCTCCCTCCATGGTGCTTCCTTGTAACGTCTGGCGACGTGACTCGTGCACCTGGCACGTAGCGGGGCCGCTTATGACGTGGGTCAAGTGACTGTAGTCAGCATGGAGCCAGCGTCCGGGGTGCTGACGGTATCTATTGCAGTGGAAACTGCGGATCTGCTGGGTACATCTGCTTCATGCATTGTCGTTGTACAGCGGTTGACATCTGTTGTACTGTAAGCCCCAGTGACATGGGCTGTTTTTTAACTTCGATGCAGCGGTGCTAGTAAGTGGTGCGCAGTACTGACTATCACTTTCCACTCCCAACGGAGGAGGGAATTTACAGTCACTCGCGTTCATACTCGTGGTCTGCGTGGCATCTCTCTCTTCCTCTCCAGTCTGTGCCGACAATCTGATAGGATCGGTCGCGAAGTTGACCGGCCGTTCCATTGTTGGTACCAAGTAGACGTTCTCCCTCGGCTCGTCAACTTTCTCCATTCTTGCCTAAGGAATGGTAGGAAGGGTAGGGTAACAGCGTGTGTGTCCTAGTATCCCTGTCCTGGAGGGGCTCCGCCGTTTCAGGGAGAGGTGTTGCCGGAACTGATCATGGTGGGAGTGGCTATGCAGATGCGTCCAGGTTGATGTTCAGTGCGGGCACTTCTTCAGCTGCAGAGAAGAAGGCCAGGGAGACTCACGTAGCGTGTAGGGTCGTGGTCTCATGGGTTTCCTTGCAACTGACAGCCAGGGGAGTTGTAAGAAGGGGGACGAGGAGGATACACGGCCCAAACGCTGTGCTCTCTGTGGCTATTGAAGGGGGCTGTACCTACACTAACCTTACTTGATCGGTTAGGCTCTTGGGAGTGGAGCGATCCGTAGGATCGCGCCATGATGTCTTGGGGTGGCGGCGGGGTGTGAACTGCGGTCTTTTGCTAGAGCCGTGTGAATAACGGAGTCTTGCAGGGGGGCTCCATCCCTTTTTGGGACTTTACTACTTTGTCCCCGTAATCTAAAGTATCCCGGAGAGCTGACGTCATGGTCAGGTGTGCCGGTGGCGAGGGGTTTACATTATGATGTCGGGCCCGAAGGTGCCTGACCCGTTGGGCTTGAGTGGGCATTATAACTCTCGTGTGTGGAAATGGTGTGGGGTCTGTCTAGATGTGTAACAGCTGGACCGAGGCCTGGGAAGGGGTAACCTGAATTAGGTTATCTTCCCAGTGTATGACCATGTGCATGTATTTTCCTAGGGTCGTACGTTGTTGCCCGCAGTAGATTAGACATTTTTGTTCCCGCAACCAGGGCCATCCTAATACCATGGGATCTTCCAGGTGAAGGGCCACTAGGGACTCAATTGTTACGATTGTGTACCTGTAGTCCAAGGTTAATTTCCCCAAACAAGCATAGGCGGGCATTGTTGTGGGCCATTGTGGCAGTTATGTTGGTAGGGGTCACGCTGGCCCTTTGGCGCCACGTGAATAATTTACTACTAATGAAGTTGCATACGGCGGCTGTGTCTAATACCGCTGTAATAGGGGTACCGTTCAACTGGACTCGTAAATGGGCAGCAGCTCCTTTAGGCCGGACCTGTGTTTGAGGGGGGCGGTAACACGGTAATGCGCCCAGTGCCCAGATGTCTGCCTTCCTTTTTCCCCTCTCGTGCCAGGCAGGGCAAGCTCCATAGGAGTGCCGTCCTTGGCAATCCCGGCAAGAGGAGGGAGCGATTAGAGGTGCGGCCTTCTGGCTCCTGAAGGGGTGGAGGAGTTCTCCTTTCTGGAGCTTACCGGGCCATACTTTCCCTGTTGTAATGCTCAGGCCATGGTACTGACAGTCCTTAGTTCGTTATTTCACATGGATCGGGGTGCACGTAAATTGGGCGTAGGTTTAGTGACTTCATATTTGATGTGTTCCAGCGAGTTTCTGTGTTAGGGTTCTTGCTGAGGGGAACATGTTTATCGGGGCTGCGCACTTACTGGGTGGGGAGGAGAACTGCGTGTCTCCAGGGGCTGCCACCTTGGGCAGTCCCATTTGAAGTGTCTCCCTAGGCAATTTCCGCCAGTTGCAAGGGGGCAGCGGGGTGAGGCAAGGTCGCGTCGCTCCCTGCAGGCAGTAGGGTGAAGGGAGCTGGGCCCGTTAGCCATGGCGCGTGCCAGCTTGTCCTCTCCGGGGAGGGGCCGATTCATCTCCAGTTCCGTCGCTCTGTCTACGAGCTCCTCGACCGTCTGGGGCCGGGGCGTGACAAACAGATTACGCAAAGTGGGGAGAAGGGTCTGGGTGATACACCTGACCCACTGCCCTTTGGTCTGGTCAGGATATACCCATTTATGCAGTTGCTCCTTACGCCTAATAAACAGTTCTACATCCTGAACATGGCTTTGCACATGGGAGTGTAGATCTGATGAAATCGCTAAGGATCTAATCGCCGAAAAAATGTGACATGGGTTGAGCTCTGAATTGTGGCCAACCTTCCACAAATTCGCCATACAGTTCCCACCATTTTCTGGCGGGGCTAGTGAGTTGATGGTGAGCTCTGCTTACCCATTGTTTTTGCGGGATGTGGTGTTCCCTCAGTTCCCGTTCGTAATGGGTTAGAAATTTCTCGGGGTCTGCGTGCGATTTCCTGTTAAATTTGGGTAAGGTCAGTTTGCAGGGTAGTCCTTGGGTAACTGGATTGTGTCCGTGGGTTGGATTTCACGGTTTATACGTCTTCTCCCTTGTGCAGACTTCACACTGGTATACCTGTCCGGGGTTGTGGACATACTCGTTCGTCAGCCTATGCAGGCGTGGTGGAAGTTATAGTGACATAGGATGCATCATACTATATACTGGTCCTGGCCTGCACACTCAGGCCATTTGCATACCTGCCGTTCACCCCATCTGCATTCTTCGCAACGGAATTCTACTCTGTCTGTGTAGCGGGGTGAATCTTCCCATCTAATGCACGTGTAATGATATGCCTGCTGGCAGTAAGCACACTGAATTACATTTAAACTGGTGCCAGTGCAGATGGGTACGGCGTAAGGGTATTACTAACCGGCGGCATTAACCTCGGCTGGGATGCCACGTGTGTCAGGTTGACTCGTCTCTGTGTCTGGCATGTTCACTATCTGGATGCCACGGGGTGATTTTCACGACTTCCAGAAGTCGTAAATTAGCTCCTCTGCAAGGAGTTGATGGTGGGGGAGGGGCGAGTGGGGGTGTCTGGCTTGGTTCTCACCCTTATGGCTTAGCTACATAAGGCATTTGGCCTCACGTTGGGCGCCAATTGATGTGTGTTGCTGGTGGTGGTGTGTGTTGTTGGGGGTGCTGTTGTGGTCGTGTTGGGAAATGCAGTTACCACGTTGACCACCCTCTTGCCTTTCATGCGGTAGAAAGGAGTCAAACCCCAGAATGAGGCGGAAGAATAAGAATTCCCTCTCAGGGAGTTCCACCTTTCTCATGACTAGGGTTGTGAAGAAACGGGATGCGAGCGGTCGTAGTGGTGTGAATGAGAGCTAGTCAGTGATTACATGAGGGTGATGGTGGTGGTAGATGATCTGGCCAGGGGAATTGGGAGAATCTGTAGCGGCCTCGTCGGTCGGCGTGCGGGAAAATAGTCGGCCGTGGGTTGCCCTTCACGAGGTTTTGGGACGCGCTTTGGAGGGAGTCGAACCCTAATTGTCTTCCCAGATACCAACTTGATGATGCAGAAATCCGGTAGATCCACTGTGATTGGGTGTCGAACCCTCACTAAACTACCAGTGGATAATTTAATTAGGCTTAAATGAGGCTGTTTAACATGAGTAGGGGTTACTCTGTGGTCAGCAGACAGAGTTTCTGCTCTTACAGTTGGTATGTCCCTTGGTTCAAGCTCTGATGCACACCAGCCTAGTAAATCATCCAATGGGGGACTTGTGGGTAGGCAATAATATTAAGTCATAACACACGGGAGTAGTACTTATATCATTAATCTACGATTCACTTGGTCTGGGGTCCGTAAATTGAGGTTGTGAATTAGCCAATTGGAGCAAGAAATGTCGCCCTCCCCGCCTGATGCGACTTAGTATTCCGCTGTGCTTATTGTGCAACTGAATAACGGCTGTATACCTTGCTGCGGATGGAACAGTCGTACAGGAATAACTTTGGAAGTCACAGCCCAAGGCCCTGCCGTAGGATATGCAGTCAAGGTATCGTGGACTACATCTTGGCAACTGTCATGGGTACTCTGGAAACCCAGAAGCTGCGGGTTCAAATGCCAATTCTTCCAGGCCCCGTCTCCTGTGGAGTTCAGTGCACCTAACCACTGATTACTGATGTGGAAACTAATACTCGAGCTGAAAACAATTACAACAATAATAAATGACAAAAGGGGAAACTACGGCTACAATCACGGTAGGCAAAACAAAGGATTTAAGTTCACGTAAATTTACTACGTCTTAAAGGAACATGTGAAAAGTCCCGGATGACTGATCCACTTTAAATTTAGCTAAAATAAAAATATATAAATTGGAATAATTACGAATGAAACAGGTGAAGGCGAACCTGGAGAGATAATATAAATTACCTACAAGGAAAAATATTCAAAAGTAAATGCACTTTATATCATTTATCTGTAATTAGGTTGTTGTCCAGGGAAATGCTAAGATCACGATGACCTGCTACCACAGGAGTCAGAGGAGGTTTACTGAAGTAACAGGTAGTGGGTACAGGAGGTCTGATTTAACGTCTGGAGAAAGTGAGCTGACTTCTTACGGTCAGCTAGAGTGGACGAGCCTTTTCAAGCTGGTGGCTGGAGAGCTGGTAGCCTTCACAAGCTGCTGGCTGAAGATGAGAGTGCTGCCTTCCCAAGCAGCAGGCAGGAGTTCTCCGTGTTATAGACTGAGGAGAGGAGAGAGTCTTCGCAGACTGGAGGTTGAGCTCGCGAACCTGTGCGGCTGGCAAGCCGGGCATCTCTGCTGGACGTGCTGCTGAACCTCTACTGATACTTGAAAACCTCTTCATCAGCGATTCTCCAGGGTGCGGGGGGTAACGTAGCCTCCCAGCACAGGGATAGGTTTATCAGGGCGCTGGACCACCGCTCATTTCTTATCGCCATGCTTGCAGGTGATGACAATTTTAAGCACCTCGGCCTGAGACTGGCGGGTTCTGATGGCTCAAGGTTTCAGGGGTGCTGCTTTCTCTGGGGTTGTTTGGAACTTCTTCCGCGACTAGACTGAAGTGTAGTGGAATATCAATATTAATTAATTTCTTCACGAGAGTGCTTCTTGCATGCAGGATTCGAGGCGGGCAATGCAAATTTTTATTACGTGGGTTAGTTACAATTACGTAATCGGCTGTCCAGGCTTGTGGACTCTCCTTGCTTGTTACATTAATTTTATTTTGCCACTGCTATGATTTCCCCCTGAGCTTGGATTGCGTGTAGATGGGGTGAAGTCGCCCATAGTGTGCGCAGCTGCACAGCGCAGCAGGTTGGCATGCGTCAAGCTTAAATATTCAGTCATATGCTACCAGGGGGAGCATTTTCTGCCATTATTGGCACAAAATGCTTGTAGATAAAAAATTTTCAATTACAGCGAATCCAGTTGAATAAAATTCCATTTAAGATGTTTTCTCCTTTAATAAGCACACATTGAATGGTCCTAAAAATATTCCCGTAAGAACAATAAATTCTTTTCCAGCTTAAAATGTTTTATGAAAAAACAATAACCCACTAAAGACACAAAATTTTTATTTGGAGATGGCTAAAAATGCATGTGAATAGTATAGATAATTTTCCACATCAAATAAGTTATTTTACCGTTGCTATTGCAGGTCTGTAATTGCAAAATGCTAGTATATAACTGATTAGGAAACCTTCATAAACACAGTGGTTTTTGCTGTGTATGCACATTTTTCAAACATAATGAACTAGCAGAGACATTATGCACAGATGCGGGCATGTGTATGCCATTCATGGTAAAGTGAGCACTTTTTGAAGCTGTATCATCAGACATAATAACCAATAAATAAGTTTTATTGTGATGTTGGACTTTTGGTTTTGGGTATGGTGAATGCATACACTGTGTTTATAACTCACAAGGCAGGGTTTACATTAACAAGTGGTGGAAGGATATAAATTAGTTGAAATAAAAAAGTAACTAGAGCTTCAAAAGTGCTCACTTTACCGTGAACGGCCTATAAACATCCATCGGCAAGTGAGTGTAAAGGTAGAATAAGGACTGCCTCGATATGTAACTAATAGGGGTGGGAAATTCAATTTCTCAATTCCTTAATTACCTCGATTTTTGCTGTAATCGAGAATAGAGAGGAAGCATGAATTTATTAATTTTCGATTATTTTGATTATTATTGCAAAATGTAAGGTTATAGTTTAATAATTAGGTCTGTGCGAATATTCAAATTTTTTAATACAGTTTTGAATAATTAAATATTCATATTTGATTTGTAGTTGAATATAAATACTTTGAATTTTCCAATATTCAGTTTTTTTTTTCGAAGTGTTAATGTTGATATATAGAAACAGTAGTTTTGGACACAAAAGAGCATCACGTAGGTATATTTACCAGAAAAGAAGACGAGATTTTTTTGACAGAAAAGAAATATATAAAATTAGGGGTCGTCTACAGTTCAGGAATCGTCTTCAATTCAAAACCTAGGTAATTTTGACGAAGGCTTTTCATGCATAAATACAGTGTGTCCTATGGTTGTACGTATTTTGGTAGTGCTGAGACTGTACCTGTGAACTTTGACAAGGGTCCCCTTATCTAATGTCACCTGGCAGTAAAGAGGAAGCACTTTGGTGGGAAACCAAATGGTTCAAGTCACAAATAGGTATATAATACCCACAAACGTTTTACAGTGTAAGAAAAATGCTGCTACCATACAGCCAGGTTAAACACACCTATTTCATTGTGATTACCTTTTCTTTAAAAGTAAGCAAATATATCATATTATTCATATACAGTCGACGCTCGATTATCCGCTTTGCGGCTTAACAACGGCATATTCAGAAAAATAAAAATAAATTTTGTAAACTAACTCAAACACTGCTAGAACGAAGTTATTTAATAAAATGCCTATCTTAACAAATGAAATTCGTAACAGGTACTCTCTGAAAATAACTGCGGAATGAAATATGTTTGTTTATCGATGCAAATGCATGACAAAATGTGTTCCCGATTTCGCAGCGGGCTTAGTTAGGTTGCAAGACATCGAGCTGACAACATCGCACAACTCGCTAGCCAAGCTGCCTCCTGCCAGGTATAGCCGGTCCCGGTGTGATCACCGTATTCCTCCCGCGTATTGCATTCCCACAGTTAGTGTCAGTTTTATCTCACCAGTCAGTAGTTAAGTTCGGTTTTATTTTTGCTCATTTTCAGCGGAAAAATTTCTGCAAAATGTAAACGTGGGGTTATAAATTTACAGTAGAAGCTGGAAATTATTAATAAACTTGGAGGAAGTGCAATAAAACAGCTTTCATTTATGCATGGAGTGGGAGAAACAACAAATTCAGGATATACGAAACAATAAATCCAAACTTATTCCGTTTGCGAGCAGTGCGGACTCGACAAGTGGATTGGCGAATAAGAAAACGATGAAACTATCGACGTACGCTGGACTAGATAAGACTATGCTGGAGTGGTGTAACCATAAACGTGCCTCGGGATGGCCAGTGTCAGGCTTAGTGTGTGCCAAACAAGCCTAATATTATTTTGAACTGGGAATGGAAAGCAAAACTTTTTTCCCATATTTAACATTGTTTTCCACATATTAAACATTGTTTTCCACATGCTGAAACAGCCGGCTATATGCTGCCCATGCTGGTCTGTGTGGGAGGTGTGTGTGTGACATGGGCGACATGCAGTTCGCTTTGCACGTTTTTGTTTCCCCTCTCCAGGAGGAGGGGTGGGAGGTGGCCAGCTGCCTAGCAACCGAGTGATGTCTGCCTGCCTTCCCTCTTCAACTTCAGATTCCAGTATCACTCAGTGATAAACAGCACACACATCCCGCTGCATTGTTTGTATTAACTGTAGCTTCACATTTCTTGTAATGTTTGGGAGAGAACTGCCGTGATTACACACATGTTTTACACACTTTAGATACTGTTTTGTAAGTTAGAAATCAGGGGTGCATAAATTACGCATTTTAAAAAAATGGTGTGTTAATGAATAATATGGTACGGATATTATGTGAGGCCGTAAAATATGCAGGTATATACAGTAGTTAGTATGTCAAGGATAGGCTAGGTTTCACACTGAAACACCCAGTATTCAGTTACGACCATATGAAACTCAGTGTTGGGAAATCTATATTTTTTTCTTAGTATGCGTATTATGCGCGATTTTTGATTATCTGCTGCAATCGTCCCCTCCATTACCGCGGGTAATAGAGAGTCACTATTAATAGCATTTCTTCTTGAAGGGTTTGTCATAAATTAATGCAAAAATACTTCAACCTAAATAATTTTTCCAGCTCTTGAGAGTCATGAATTCAAGTTTAAATATTGATCCCTCAAAAATATTTTTTAGGAAGCGGTAGTCTTATATTCATGGTCGTATTCCTTTCAGGTAAATATGGTATTCATATTCCCAGTAGTTAAAGCATTTGCAATCAATTGTTGTGAAGTATTCAATAATGTTTTGCAGTAAAAAACACTTCTTCCATTAAAAGGACTACATAAATACAACTTGTGCTTGGATGCTTTTCATTGTACGTACTGGGAAGTATTAAAACATTTTATAATTCCAATTGAATTTATTTTAAAAGACAGTATTTGTGATGTAAAAAGAAAATTACCCTTACAGTCATTGTAAAGTAATTAATAGTTTGTGACTTAATGGTTTTAAAAGAATTCTTGGCTATAAAATGCAAAAATCATTCAATTTTTAAGGAACAGCGAGAAATGTTGAGTATTACATTAGACTGCAGAGGTCCTGCACTTTTTCATTATCATTTGTTTTTATTGTTGTGCAGTTTGGAATTGTACAATTTTTCATGGAATTAAGATAAATGAGAATTTAATCTTCGTAAGAGTAATAATCATAAATCGATAATCGAGAAAAAACATTAATCATCCCATCTCTAGTAACTACTGATTATACAATCAGCATGCAGGTTAATGTCTACAAAGAATGTCCCGCCCAAAAACATATTTTCTTCATGGCACGTACAATAATTAGCGGTAGTTAAAAAAGCATTTATGAACTCATTTTGTAGCATTTATTTTGTGGTTTTCAGCATTTTTATAGCTTTTATTGTGTGGTCTGTAGCATTTTGTAGCATATATAAAAAAAACTAGGAAAATAGCATTTAAAACCCATTTTTTTTTTTTTTTGCATTACCCTTGTTAAGTGTCAACATTTTCCTGTGCATTTTCACTAAAATTATTTTTATTGGTACATCAACATTTTAAACGTATGTCGGCATGTATAGGCCGCACATTTTTACAAAAAAAAAATCTATGAAAAGTGGAATGCGGTTTATTTACAAGTTATTGGCACCGAAAAAAATTTTTCCCTAAAACACATTTAGAAATTTGTCAACATACAGTACATTTTAATGTTTTAACTTAGGTTCTAAGGAAGGAAGTAAGAAAAGAAAAGGAAAGAAAGAAAAAAAAGAACTAACAAATAGCTTTTCACTTGTGCAGTAATGTGTAACAAGTTGTCTTTCTTTTGCCATTCCAACATCATATTACAAATACAAATTGAAATTTCCGAATCACTTATGTAAAATTTGTTGGCTTTGTAGTCCTTTGCACTGTCTGCATTAGTTTTTTAATTTTTACTCATAATGGAACTGAACAGAATTTGCACCGGTGTTGTGGGTTTTGCAGGGGGAGGAAAGAGGGCGGAAGTAGTGAAAAGATGAGGCAGCTAGTGCCACATCCCCTCCCCCTCCCTTATGAGGGGGAAGGAAAGAGTAGGACAAAGAAAAAGGGGCTGCTTGTTGTGATGGATGCGGCCACAGGATGTGGGATGTTAGGAGCAAGAGGACGAGAATGATGAATAACAAGGCTTTGGCAGAGGAGGAAGAAAGAATGACGAAGAGGGAGAGGATGGGAGCTGAGTAGTGTGGGCATGGCTAAATGGAAGGTGGGTGCCAGAAGGGAAGAGAGGGTTATGAGCGCGGTTACAAGGTAGGATAGACGAGGGAGCAGAGAGGTATGGATGTGCCCTTTTGGTAGGGAAGGAACAGTGTGTCTGCTGTCGAGGGGCGGGAGGAGGCAGGCTAAGTGCGGCGGGCAGACGGAGGGCGGCAGCGACTGCTGCTTCCTGCTGCCGGAGTTTATACACAAATGCACGAGCAAAGTACATACACGGATCTGTATTTTGCCCCTAAAACAGACATTTTACTTACATAATTTCCTATATTTTATATGACAAACAGTATTAGTAGTGATAAAACTGCAAGGAAACGTAAACAGAGGTAGTTACTCAAAAAGGTAGTTAGTTCAGATTTTTTTTTTCCCCGATATGAACTTTCATAAAATTTCGCAAATGTTTGGCTAAAACAGAACATTTAGTCTCTCTTTCACATCTATTGCAATTGCAAATTTGACATACCTTTAACAATAATACAACCAGTTATTACACATGACCTTAATATGATGTTGACGTGCTTATTTTAGCAATAAAGCAACTTCTTTATTTCCATAGTGATTTTGAAGTGAAAAATGACTTCAAACATGGGTTGAAGCCAAAACTATTGTCGGTGCAGGAAAAGCTGGATATTATTGCAAATCCACACTTGTCTCGCTCAAATATAGCCAAGGAACTTTGTATGCCAGTATCTACTGTCAACAGCATAATATCCAAAAGTGAAAAATTTTTACGAAGACAACTTTCCAACAAACATGTTTATGTTAAGTAAGATACTATTAGATTTTGGAGAGTATCAAAACATGACATTAACTGAGAAACTCTATTATTATGCAAGAACCTTTGTCAGTGATCTTCATAAAGTATCACTTTTAGTAGTAAAACTCATGTTTACTGAAAAGTGAGCTTGTGTTCTCTCTGAAGTCCACAGCTGCAGGCAGTGCATACTACATATATCTGTGGGTATTTATTTTAATATTGACTCACTGTTTTGCTTTGCAAATGTGTAACAAGTTATGGTTTTGAGTTGTTAGAAACCTAAATATGTGAAACATGTTACTATTTAGAGTTTATAAAAACCAAGGAACCTATTGAATTTGCCTCTCAATCACACATTCTTTCAGTAAGACTTTAATATTGACGTATGTCAACGTGCTGCGCTGTTTGAATGTGCACTCCGCAGACGACTTCGCCCCATCTACAAGCGATCATAGCTCAAGGGGAAGTCAGCAGCAAAATTAATAAATGTATTGAGCAGAAGTTTCCACAAGCTTGGACTTCGGAATACGTAATTGTAATTAGCACAAGTAATTACAATCTACATTGCCCGTCCAGAATCCAGCATGCAAGTTTCACCCCCGCAATTTGAATAAATATTTTTTGAGATTCTGCTACTCATTACTTATCCCTAGAAGAAGTTCCTGCAACCCCCAGAGATGGCAGCATCTCTGTGGCCTTGTGATGTCAAGACCCACGAGCCTTGGGCTGAGGCACGTAAAATTATCATCGCCTCCAGGTCCAGGCAGGGCGATAAGAAAAGAGCGGCGCTCCAACGCCCAGATAAACGGACCCCTGCACTGGAAGGCTACGCTACTTCCACACCCCCAAGAATCGCTGATGATGAGAAATTTTCGTATAAATAGAAGTCTAGCACCTTGTACCGGCAGATGCCGGGCTTGCCGTTTAAAAAATGATTGCAAGCCCCTCCTCAGTCTGCAAAGACTCTCCTCTCCTCGAGTCTGCTAAAGACTCTCCTAGTCTGAAAAAGGACTCTTCTCAATCTGAAAAGTTTCTCCTCTCCATGAACTGCAAGACGGCCTTTTTCCGCAGACTGAAGAAGACTGCAGCCTCCAAACAGCTTGTGAAAATGCTCACCCACTACCACACTTACTGACCATGAGGACAGCTACTCCACGTCTGAGGTAATCCTTTATCCCAAGTCAACTTTCGTGACTCCGAGGTAGCAAGTCATCGTGTTCTGGATTACCTCCTTTGGATAAATTCCTGTAGTTTTGTTTACGCTGTGAATTGCATCATTTTACCGTTGAATTTTTATCTAATAATTTTTGGTAGATTATTTTGTTTATCGCCGGGCTCACCTTTCCCTGTCCATTCACGAAAATTAATTTACAGTTATAGTGTTAGCTAGTTAGCACTTTAATTTTGTAAAATTTTGCAGGGACTTTCCAGTTTCTTTATCACGTAATAAAAATTTTGTTTTACCTAAGTGATTCTTTACCGTCATTTTTAGTTAGTATTCCATTATTATTTCTAGAGTCTGTGTCAGGTAACTTCACTCCCACTGGAAAGGTGATTGCAATTGAGTTAATAAGGAACCCAATGTGTACTCGAAGAGACTGAGTACAAAGCAGGCAACGTCATAAGGAACGCCGCGTCCTAACTAGAGCTGACATCTTTGTAAGTGAACCACAGGAGGTCATTCCCAGGAGCCACCCCGCGACCAATCTCGCCATTCATTCCCCTTGAACACAAGTCTCATCTCAAGAAGTATTTAGGCGCCTGTTGACCTGGATATCCCACAGGAAAATTATCCTGCCCAAGTAGAACAATCACCACCAATAGCCAGACCCCAAAGATGCCCAGTTTACTTAAACTCGCCTCCGGTAAGCTCATCTGGGTTCAACACCCGGCAGAAGTAGAGCTGCCTAACTTTTGTGTAATAAAACTGGCATCTGGGAAAACGGTACGGGTTCGACTCCCACCTAAGGCAGTTCCCAAACCACGTGCAACCCCTCCCTCGTCAGATTTCGTCCTTGCAAATTGACCCACTTGTTACATTAGTGTCACCCCTGCCAGATCATATACCTCCACCCCTATGACTGGATAATTGTACCATCACTTAATATCCCCAGGACAGCTGGCATCCCATCTATTAACAACTCTTGTAGTGAGGTGGGTAGAACTCCCTGGTCGGGAATCTACCTCCATCCACTTCACTCATCGACCGCGATGGTACTGTACCCACAAGCGGCCACCCACGACAACTATCTCTTCCACGACCCGTTGGCCCAGAACATTAATTGTATACGCCGTGGTAGATTTACTTAGAGTTACAAGAGGGCAGTCAGCGGCCTAATTATTTACCTTACCAGGTAGGGCATGCATCAATATGTTGAACTACTTTTAGTTATCCATTGCCAATTTTACAGGTAGTGAAGCAACCAATGTAAATGTTAACTTACATGCAATATCAGTCAGTGATATTTTTATGTTAATGTTGGTTTAAAAAGTGCTTTCTTCATCATGTAGGTACATTGAGAATTTCCGTCACCGGTCAGGTCGCTTGAAATATTTCTACTGCTCTTAGAAGCGGCTTTAGTTGTTTTCTACTGTCGCTTATGTGAAGTGATATTGAGTAATATTTTTTGTAGAGGAGGGCATGAATATTTTCATAAAAGAACATAAATATTTGTAGGGAGACATGCTAAAAAAATTTTAATTTGTTTTATTAAGGTGGTGGTGTTTTTTCCTCTTCATAGAAGTATGTTTCAAATTTTTTACTGTTGATGTATGGCCCACAGTTGCAAATTACTTCCCCACCAGAAAAAATTGCAGTCATCCCACAATATTTCATATATTTTTTCTGTGAATTTTTTGATCCATATTTGTTTATGGCTGTATACAGTGGTGTAAAATAAGTTTTCTTTTACACAGTGCCCAAATTATGTCTGTAGTTACAAGACAGATTCATTTGCTGCTACTTACACCTGGTGATATACAAGATGATTCTTAGGGTACCAGTTACTTCTATGGTGCAAACTACGGGCGCCTTGGGTGTCGGGGTAGAAACTTGAGTTCTCCTTTGTCTTCCTGTTCTGTACTGCTGTAAGGGCAGTGCAGCGTCAGAGAGAGGAGTTTCTGGCGGCTGATTATACTGTTGTCTTATCATGGTGGTGGGGGATGGGTAGGGGCGGGTCTGCGACTGATGGTGGCTACGATGCAAGTGGTGATCTCTCTGTCTGTTTGAGTCCCCCTCGAACGAGTGGGGTAGGTGTTACACAATATAAGGTTTTACTTTGCAGTGTCGATAAAGAAATACAATAGTTAATTTGCGGGTTAATAGCAGGAGTTTATTAATCATATAGTCCAGGGCTGCCACCAGACCTGAAGCTGAAATCCTGGTTCCTGTATATAAAAATCCTGAATAATCCTGGAATCATTCGGTCAAATCCTTGGAATTAAAAAAATTGCAAATTACAGAAAAATTACGTTGATATGAAAGATGTTTACATATTCAACATAGTGATTTTGGTTTGGAATGTACAAACCTTGGTAATTATTTTCTCCACTCACACTTATACTTTTTTTTATACGACTGTATCTGCGATAATTTTTGTTTCCTCACCATTGTGATATCAATACCGCATGCAAAACACAGTCCCCAAATTCGAATTGCATGCATAAAAAGGCAATTCACAGCAAATGTTCTTTTCAATAATGGCCTTGGTCTTTGCATGTGTTCATACAGCCACTGACGTATGGAACCTATGCTGGTGAGGATAAATTGTCTGTATATTTCACTGGTTTCTACTACACCGTAATGGTGACTGTTAAAAGGAGTTTGTTTATGCTTTATCACTATGGCGAGTGTCTGAATAACTATCACGTGTAATTCTTACCGATTCCTTTCCTATCTCAGCTTAGTAATGTCTGTGTAGGTTTTGTTTACAAGCTTATCACTGGTAACAATGATATTAAATAGCACTTTTGTGAGTGTCTGGAAGCAAATCTGACTGTCTTTAACTTGTGGCTATTTAATTAATGCTGGTATTTCAGGTCTATAATGAGTCCTGATTGTCACTGGTTTGGTAGCTTATTAAGAGCTACCTCGTTGACATCTCAAGTTACTGCACTTCACTTACTTGTTGGCGGTTTTGTTCTTCACTGGTATTCCCCTCCTCTGCCGTAGTGCTGCATGGGCTGGATACGGCCACATGAATCATGACATGGGCCACCACGGTGACTCTTTATACCAGCCTGGCACTGCTTCTGCTTTGGTGGCACAAGGGGCCATGAGTCTTCTAGGTTTAGCACATGGTGCTGAGGCATCATCTTCAGCTGCAACCGTTGGGGAGGACTTAACGCACACTGAGGACGATGAGGCAGTGCGAGGGAGTGGCAAGGTGGAGCCATCCACCTCGACTGCTGAAGTTCTTTCCCGAAGAGCAGGGATTTCATTTACATCAAATTTCTCGATGTCCAAATTGATTGCCAGAGAGTGGGATGGCCATTCGACCTCTGCGGCTCTCGTCTGAAAGGGGCTGGTTTTCTCTTGGACAAGAGGAGGGAGTAGGGTGTTGGTGTCTTGTTGCTCGACGTCCTGGGTTCGTCGGTATTCGTTCGAGTGGGAAGCAGAATGGGCCTCCCATCCTCGGCGGTACCAATGTGATGTTTCTTCTGCGTAGAAGATGGGAGTGGGGTTTCATCATCTCCGTTTCTCTACGGTCCCAATATAGTTGGTGGTACTTCCTTGGGGACCAGAATTAGCTTCATGGAAGCTTGAACGACCTTGATTCTTGGCTCGGGAGATTTGGCAGGCTGGAGGGAAGGTGCCTCCTTCATCTGTTGGATGATTATGATTGTTTGGATATTCCGCCTGATCAGCAGTTTCTGGCAGGATACTTCATCCTGGGCCTATGCACATTTCACTTGCTTTATTGGAACACTTAATTGTCTGTACGTGGTTACAACAGCAACTACTAATTTCTTATTAATTCCTTCAAACCAGTCACCTCGACGGCCATCTTGCGACCACTGCCCAGACCACGGCCGTAGAATACAGGTCTGGACACTTGCCTATCTAACAGTGTTAACCCAAACTGAAATTTGAAAGACATCCAAACAGAATTTTGAAAAACACTACACACTGCAAAAGGTCTAAAGACAAACATGGACTATGTCACAATTTTAATAAAATGTAAAGTGACCCTAAATCATAGCTGCCACGACTCACCATTTGTTTGGTTCCATCAGTCACACAACTACATACAATCTTTACAACGGTGACCCATTTCACCCCAGCGGTAACTAACACTGTTGAAAGCTCTTCTATCTAAATGTGTCATTTTGCATTTATTATTAAATTTTAAAGTCTTTTAAAATTAATATATTGAGTGATTATTTGTTTAAGAATGAATATTTTATAAATTTAAAAGTGCGATACAATCTCGTGCATTTTTAATTCTTATTTAATGCACTCAGACAAATATGTGCACATTATATTATACTGATGCTTCAGTATATTGAAGAAAATAAGCCAAAGTATTCCAAATCTTAACTTCTGACAACAATGTAAAGACTAATGATTTTTTTTCTGAGATCAAAATTAATGTTTCATCCAATTGCACAATGCAACAGTGAAACTCAGTACAATGTGTTATAACTGTAAGTGAACAATAGGCAAATTAATTTTCAGGTTCGGATGATTTTGCATCCGTTACTGTCATAATAATATTATTCGGAAATATTGTACACCACAATATGATTTTTGGTTTATCTTGAGCTTTCTTTCTTTTACTTTAGTATTACCTTCCCGTATTTTGTTACAAGCAAGGGTCTTAGTATATTGACGGTATTCCGCTGTTAGAGAGATACAATGGTGGTGTGGTCATATTACTCGTGTCCCACCACAACGATCCAGGTTCAGTTACCTGCGGGGCCACCCCAGATTTTTGCACGCATGAAACATGGAGGACATTGCCATTTGCCTGTGGATTTCCTTGGGGTTTTCTCGTTTCCTTCATCATTGTATTCAGTTATTGCTCCACACTTCCACCTGAAGACCTTGCCTGTTATGAGGCGCCTAAATCTCTCACACACACACACACACACACACACACACATTAATCAGTTGTTTATATTGATTTTAATGTACAGATTTTTACTAAGTGTCTGATGTTCGTAACAAAGAGTCTCCTGTATATCCTTCTTAAATATTTCTACATTCTATATAACTTTCTGATCACCTGATTTTTTCCGTGTCCTTTTTACAATAAAATTAAACCAAAGTTTAAAAAATGTAAATGATAAATATTACACATTTTATTTATAAAGTATAGTCATGCAGAAAATAACAAGTGCATTATACCATTAATTAGAAACAGTTTATGTATGATTAATGCACACTAAGTCTTGTTTGGTTGTGACATAAAAGAAATTTATGAGTTTTAATTTTTTATTACTGTGTGAATGAACTTGAAGATATTATTAGTATCTGCTAAAATCTTTCTCTCTTTATGTGTAAATTTTTATCATGATCAGAGACCCGGAAATTTCGTGAGTTCATTTTAAGCCACGCTAGACTTCAAACAATTGGATCGCAGTTTGTAAGCCACGTCTTGGACGAATTTGAACCAATAAGTAACCTACAGTAAAAAGATGGCCGATTCCAGTGCTACGTTGTCTGAGGTTTAACTGGATCAATAGCCAATAAACAACTAAACCCCGAATACATACCGGATTGTGGAGTTTAGCTTGTTGCCAGATGAATCCGTGAAATGTCTGGGTTTCTATTCATGATATGTGCAACATTTGTAACTATATCTTTTTACCAATATTGATACCCTGTTTCCAAGTTTGTTTCGTCTTCCAATCTAGTATTACTTCTCTAAAGTTTGTATTCAAATTTAGGTATGAAGCATCATTTTAGCCTTGAATTTAGCGTTATTTTTCTGTGCACTTTAGGTATTGCATAGCAGTGAATAATGTTGTTCGTGTGCCGCAAAAGCTTTTAGTAAAAGAAAACAGGCTAGATTTACAAATGATAATTGAAACACTTATTACAAGACTTTCAAATTTCTGACAACAGTTTTTAAATGTGAAAGGGGAACTATTTTTATGGTTATGTAAATACATTTCTTTAAAAGTGAGTTCGAGCATTTTTTCTTCACTGGTTATGTCTTAAGTTTGTGTGTTTATTTGACTTGTCTTATGCTCTTCTCTTCTACATGCGTTGACACTATCCCTCACGACTAGAAGCATTACATGCGTTCATTAAAGAGTACCTGCACATATACTCCGTTAAAATGTCTACTTTCATGTCGTATTGTTTCTTGTAACTCACTACAAAGTGCTGCGATTGCGAATGTCCTAATTAATTGAACGGTTAGTCTACTTCCCCCATTGCAAAATGCATTCAAAGATAACCTTTGCTAATGTATTTGTTCAAACTATCAGATACGCATCATCTCATACGTATAATTTAATACAGGGAATAATTACATCATGAACATGCCATTTCTGTTAACTGACACAGTTTTTTTGTGCAAGTCCGGAGAACACATTAACTTAACAAAACATCCCCTCCCCTTTTCTTATGTATTTTTAAACCACGAAGTTTTAAATATCATATCAGCTTCTTTACTCACGTAAATATCCCTAGATCAAACATTTAATGTTTCAGTAACCCATGCAAAAGTGAATATTGTGTGGCATGACAAGTGTGTCTTATTTAAAATAATTTTTGATAGGAATTCATGGCAAGGTGTTCCCTTATTTTACATGCCAAGCTGAAGGTGCATTTATGACTGTAGGCTCAAATTTATGAAGTTGATTAAATGTGGTTCATTTCATAGAAATATCAGATACTTTAGTATTGTAACTTGAAATTTTGTGCAGTAAATACAGTACCTAGCATAACCTAGCTAAAGTTTCGGACAGCTCGCACTGTGTCATGCAGAGAAGAAAATCCCAGGAGTTTGTACCTTGCGATGAGGGATGATGGCAATGACCTTGGGGCTGGAGTGTTGTGGCCAAACGTACCACCTGCCACTCAGGCCTCAAATGCCAATGCGCAACCAGACGCGCGCATTTTCCCCTTTCACGGCTACGCGGCTTCTCCCACCCCTAGCAAACCAACCGTGAAGTTGGTGAGACAAGGTACGCCCAGTTGTCCCCAAAAACATCCGCTCTCATGCCGCTGGCTGTGTTTGAGCTATATAGAGAAAGTCCTTAAGCTGAATAGTTTGGGCTTTATAGAACAACCTAAGTTACTCATACTAGGGGATACGAGATTCACTGTGTCAGATGCAAGAAAAACTTGGGGATTGGCTTTCCTGTAAGGTTTTTTTCCCGTATCTGCTGAAATGTAATTTTTACACAGGACCAGGTCCCCTACTTTAAAATTACTCAAACTACGACCCTGGTCCATCTTTGCTGTGATCTGTTGCTTTGCCATGCGATGCCAAGCCTGCAGTAGACCTCCTCCAGCAGGTGGTTCTGGTCAATGTCATCAAGTGGGGATGGAAAGGGAGGAATTATCCATTTATTCAAAAGAGGGTGAGTAAGATTGTGGCCAAGAATTAGGAGGTAAGGTGAAACTCCTGTGCAATCATGTGTTGCACTATTAAATCCCACACTGATAAAGTCAAAGTTCTGTATCCCACAAAGAATGATCTTGATTGTAAAATATTGTCAAGCATGCCTTAAGATTGTTATTGAATTTTACGCGATTTCCTTTAGGGTAGTAAGGGCTGGAAGTAAAATGCTTGACTGCCCAACGAAAAAACATATTTTTGAACACACTTGAAGTAAAGTGTTGTCTGTAACTATTTCAACAAGTGCAGTGAAAATTTTCCATCACTTGATCAGTAAGAGCCCTGACAATTTTTGACTCCTTCATATTTCTTGAAGGCAGCAAGATGAAAAATTTTGTAAAGGTGTCCAACAAAATCAAAATACTGATGTTTCCCTTCTTAGATCTAATAAGAGGGCCAAAAATATTTAGGTGTACCATGCTCCAGGGTGCCTGAGGAATTTGCATCGCAGTCTGCTCTACATTTGCTCATTGGGCCTACTTGCACTTCTGGCACAGATCATGTGTGCACGAACTTAGTCACATCCCCTTTGAGTTGGCCAAGCAAAATATGCTGTTATTTTTATTAATGGTGTCTTTGACCCCAAGGCGTCCTCTAAACACAGAGTCGTGAAAATAGGAAATAATCATCTGTCTCAAGGCAACAGGGACTAATATTTTTTTAGCACTGCCACTCTTGCCTGTAAAATATTTAATTCCAGTTTCATGAACATAAGGAACTGCAATCTCACTGTTCCAGTACCTTAACACCTGAGCACAAGTTTTGTCATCTCCTTGTGCCTAACGTAACCTGAAAAAAAAAAGAAAAATTCATGGAAAAACTGAATGATGGAAGGGAGGCCTCTGAAATAACTGGCTCGTTTATTTCGAAATCCTCAGTATCGTACATTCGCGATAAGGCATCAGCCACTTGATTTTCCAAACCGCTTACATAATGAACCTTAAACCTAAAACTGGAAAGACAGAGGACCCAACCACCCAATTTCCCAAGCTGTTGGGGGTGATAATGAACCCAACTCAGAGCTTGGTTGTTGGTATATAGGTCACACTCATCGCACTTTATATAAGAGGCAAATTTTTAGAGCCCGCAAATACATGCCAGGGTCTCCTTTTACAGATCCCTAGTCGAAGCTTATTCTCTGTCAAACTGCGGCTAACAAAAGCTACAGGTGCCAAACCCAATTCTGTCTGCTGACTTAAGATGGTCCCTAATGCCAGAGAGGACATGTGAACTTGGACAATGAAATGACTAGTGATGTTGGGAAGATGAAGTACCAGCAAAGAAACTAACTTTTTTTTTTTAATTGGGAAAAGGCCGACTTGCTGCAGACCCCAGAAGAATTCTGCTACTTTCTTTTTAGGTAATTTAATGGTGCTTCAATTTCTAAAAAATGTTTAATAAACCTGGAGTAATATCCGAGGGTTCCAAGAAATTTTTATACTTCCTTTAAAGTTTTAGGATGAGGAAAATTGTGAAGGGGGGCCACTCAGTCAGGATCGATCATCAGGCGACCCTCACAGAGTTAGTACCCCAAAAACCTTACCTTATTTGAACCAAAGGTTACCGTGTCTGGCCTGCTTCTCACATTTTAAGGAAGATCTGGGAAAGGTGAACCAAGTGATACTCAAGATCATCACTGTAAAGTATTATGTTGTCTGTGTAATTAAACACAAATTTAAATTTAAATACAGACACCTCAAAGTCGAGAACTCATGACAAGGGTTAACTGCCAAAATTTGAGTCCACTGGAATACAAGAAAACTTTTATTGGCTCCATGGTGTGCTGAAGGCTGCATGTTTACGAGACAAAGGATTAAGTAAACACTGGTAAAAACTGTTGTTCAGATCTAAAACCGAAAACACGCTCGCTAGCTTTACCCAGGTGTTGCAGGGCACATCAATAGTGGGCAAAGGGAAGGGATCTTTACGAATTTTTTTGTTAATGAGAGTGATTACCCACTATAATGACATTTGTCGCTGTCCTCCTTGCGAACTAAAACCACGGTGAACAATAATCCGAGGTGGGCAGGACTATGACACCGGTTTCCAACAACTTACTTATAATCTCTCGAAATGCCTGAAGTTTTGGAGGTGGACATTGAAGTGGTGATCCCGAACTGGAATATCATCCGTCAACGAGAACTTATATGTCAAGTGTCACTAACGCGGAGTAATGACCTCTTTGAACTCTTCCCTTAAATAACTTAAGCATTGTTGAAAGTTCTTGTCCAAACTACTGCCCTCCACTAAGGGAGAAAATACCTTCAGAATAATATCTACCTGCTATACTACCTTGATGTTTGGGGCAAAACCAATGACAATAAAATTCATCACAATTAACATGCACTAGTTTTACCCAAAAATGATAACCCTAAAATTACATTGTGTGACAAGTGGGGGGGGGGGGGGGGGGGGAGTGTCTACGAAAATCTGCCAATTTTTTAATGCAGAGTTACCACAATGTTCCTCTGAACAATGTTACAGTTGGCAATACACTGATGCTTCTCGGGGAAAACTACTGACTCTTCTTGATATGGTCTTAGAAGCCAATAATTTATTTAAAAAAGATTGGCTTGTAACACAATGGGTAGCCCCAGTATCCACAAAGGCAGAAAGATTTTGTCCCCCAACGGTAATCTGCACCGAATCCTGTGAGTATCCGTGGTGGGACATTACTTTTTGCTCCCATTGCACACCAGCAGAGTAGTGAAATATGGGGGTTGAGACAATATAAAAATAGTGCAGATATATTTTGTTATATATGTGGACAATATACTGTAACAAAACAAAAGAAGTATTGGTCAATTCATAGAAAAGACATATTTTGGTTATTTTGGAAGACAGATAGGACATCAAGATAAACAGTGGGCTCCGCACAAAGTTTGCTCAGCTTGTGTTGAAACACTATGGAAATGGATTGCTAGTAAGACGAAAGCTCTATCGTGTAGTTGGCTCTCTCCATATTATAGGAACACTAATCATGTTAATGACTGCTATTTTTGCTTAATTGGTGTCAAAGTACATAATTCCAAAACCAAACACAAACTTACATATCCTGATGTCGAACCAGTTACGAAATTGATACCACATGGGCTTGAACTACCAGTACCTAATCCACCTACAAATATTGACGGTATATTTTTATAAACATCAGTTGGTAATATTCCATGTAGCGGTGATATATTTTAAGCAGAATGTTCGAGTAATACACCGCGACCTCTAAAACAGTATAAACTAAATGATTTGGTGAGGGATCTTGGACTCCCCAAAAATGCAGCTGAGCTGCTTGGATCTCATGTGAAGGAAAACAATTTATTAGATCTGGACTCTGCATTCTTTTGGTATCAACGAAGAGAAGAGGAATTTACACCTTTTTTATTTGCGAAAAAAGACAATATTGTTTTTTTGCATTGAAGATTTAATGTAGAAGTTTGCTATTGAATACAACACGGAAGACTGGAGGTTATTCATTGATTCTTCCAAAAGAAGTTTAAAAACAATTTTATTGCACATTGGCAATAGATCCTCGTCAATACCACTAGCAGGTTCAGTCTATCATAAAGAAACATATGAAAATTTTAGAACTGGTTTGGAACTGATTGGATATGCAAGACACAACTGGTTAATATCAGGGTGGCCACCGAACCGGGGAAAAAGTATGGAATTGAGAAGGACCCGGGGAAAACCTGGAAATAGCCTGGAGTTTTGTCCATCTGTAGGGAATTTCACCTTTTTTTTTTTTTTTTTTTTTTTTTTTTTTTTTTTTTTTTTTTTTTTTTTTTTTTTTTTTTTTTTTTTTTGCCCCCCCCCCCCCCTCGCTGAATACTGTGATGGTAGGTCAGGGTAGTTTTACGTGAACAATCATTTGTCAACATTGAGCAACATTTTTTCTGGCTGGAGTAGTTTCCCACGCCCAGTTCCTGGCCACCCGCCGTAGTGGTTTTTCCCACGCTAAGCGACATGTTACTCTGGAGGGGAAGAATGTCTGCAGGCATATCTCGTCTTACCTCTTCCTATGTCTAGATCACACAACTCGCTTGTTTTTTAGTATTTGTGTGTAATGTGCTGCGTGATAAAATGATCATGTCGACTAGATATTCATCTCCTTACGAATCAGAATTTCCTTGGGTTTTAGAAGACACTAAAGATAAAGGCAGTGCGCTGTGCAAAATATGTGTTAAAAGTTTTAAAATATATATACAATGAGCAGGGAGCATTTCTAAACCACGCAAAATCTAAAATGCATCAAAAAATACTTGCTGATAACTCAAGAAACTTGCAAGTTACTGCATTCTTTTCTGCACATTTGAACCAAACCGCAACTATTTCTTCTTGTCGCAAATGTAAGTAACATTTGCTTGTATTATTTTTTTTTACTACTGTGTGTGTGTTAATCATCCCAAATGTTTCACTTCATTTAAACATTTAAACCAACGATGGTACATACCCTTAGCTTTATTTAACTGTAAAATTTTACAGCATAGCTTTAATTGCCACCCACCCACACAGTAGGAAGCTAGAAAGCTATGAGTCAACAATGCCGTGCAACTGCTGACTGCTAGACTGTTCGTAGCTTCCCTGCAATCGTTGCATGCCTCCCGTGTGACTTGTAGCGATACTTCTCTCCATTGTCGGCCTTGTATAGTCAGAGACGGGAATGATGCCCACTTCACTAATTTCAGTTAAACTGCAAATGTCTTCCAGGTGAAAGTGTATTTTACCATCCCTTTGGTTCGATGTTAAAACACTAATAAGTGTCATGACTTTTTACCAACCCGAATAAGACCGCATTTAGTCGTCTATGGTAGAAAAACTACCATTAATTCAGTTATATATTAATTAAATATAAAATGTAGATGTTTTAAAAACGAAAGATGTCCCAGAAGTATTATTAACAAGTCTCATTACTATAAACAAAATGTGCGATGTGCTAGGTTCATTTTCTGTTGCTGTTGAGTTCACTGGGCAATTTATTTAAATTATAAAAAAATTTTTAATAAAGTAGTATAAAGGTATATATAGACCTATAAATACATAATGTTGTTATTGCGTGAATAAGTTCGAACTTTGTGTGACGTGTAATTTAGTGAGCTTCGCGTTCAGTTTCAGTTGCTTCACGCGAGAAAACCAGCTGATAAATCAAGTTTTAATAATCAGCCGAATTCAGAATAAATTATGCCCTATATGTATATAAATGCAGCCTTTCTTTATCGCCGAAAAAAGTTAAAACTGTGTGGTGTAATTTAGGCTCGAGTGTCACTGCTTTTTAGCAGGCCGTAAACATTTGTACAAATGCAGCATTCTGTAATTGGTATGCGCAAATTCATTTTAAGAGTTATTGACTATCGTTTACGCACCATGGAGTCACCAGTTAATATCGGAGTCGAAGACGATGGTCTATGTATTTGCCGCCGTGCTGCGCAACCAGTACTTTCTCCTTTTATTATTTCATATTTCTCCAGAATTGTTACTATTTTACACTAGCTACCGCTTACATTGTCTTATCAGGAGTCGTCTAAAGTCTAACCCCCTAAACGTAAGCGAGTTGTCAAATCGAAGCATAAAACCAAAAATAAAACTAGGGCCGACAAAAAACCGTAATTCAATAAAATTGCATACAAATATAGCCAATAATTGATACTTCCAGTTCCAAACTCAGTGCTGAAAGTCGAAATCCAAAATCAAAATCCTGAAAATCGTTATTAACGTAGTAATGTTATGTGGCCTATGCAAATCTGAACGTGCATGCACACAACACACACATGCACATGCCCTACAATCATTCCACTCGCACGTGGAGATAAAAGGAAGTACGAACCGCAGTCAATAGTCGGCGATGCATGAAAATAGCCCAACTTATGGCTGCCCCTGCTTGTAATCACTGCTGACAGGCACACAGCATATAGCAAGCTGTGCACAATTGGCCTGCAGATAAGCAGCGCATGGCACACCGCCTAGCTGGAGGACAGCTTTATATATAATGTGCATATATATTTGATTTTTTTTTTGTCCAGGGTGAATATTGCCTTTATTACAGTTTTTCAAGTATAAATGCTTATAAATAATGAAGATGTAATTGAATTTTTTGATTGGGCTTATAAATTGCATTTATTGCTGTTTTTTAAGGAAAGAACTTTTATATGTAGTAACTTACTGAATGTGTAAATAATTTTTTTTTTTTGTTCTAGGGAGGTTATATTGCATTTATATTGTCTTTTTAATGCGAACTTGTGCGTATTTCTATATATACTACATTGTAAAAGATGGAACACTGTACAAAACCGGATTTCTAAGTGTGTGTGTAAAATCTGGAAAATCCTTAGGATAACCTGGAAAAACCCTGGAATTTTATATTTTCAATAGAGTGGCCACCTTGTAATTTGTGGAGATCTTAAACTCTTATGCATGGTTCTTGGTCAGCAACAAGGTTACACCAAATTTCCATGTTTTCTATGGGAATGGGATAGCAGAGTTAGACATTTACTTTGGCAACAAAATGATTGGCCAGCTCGACAAACATTAGAAAATGGTGAAACAAATATCATCAAATCCAGTTTAATAGATCCAAATAAGATTTTACTTCCACCTCTACATGTTAAATTAGGACTGATGAATCAGTATGTAAAAGCACTTCCTAAAGATGGAGAAACTTTATAATATCTTTGCACCAAATTCCCCAATCTTTCTTGTGCTAAACTGAAGGAAGGCATTTTTACAGGCCCTAACAGAAGATACACATTTTGAGTGTGTAATGACTAATTTAGAATGTTCGGCATGGATGCCGTTCAAAGATGTGATTTTCAAATTTTTAGTTAATGTCAAGGATCCAAACTACAAAGAAATTGTCAGAGAAATGTTTAATAATAGTTACATAACATCTTGGCTGCAATATGAGTTTAAAGGTACATTTCTTGAATTCACATATTGAGCATTTACCGACGAATCTCGGGGACTACAGTGAAGAACAGGGTGAACGCTTCCACCAAGACCTTAAAGATGTAGAAAGAAGATACCAGGGTCATCGGGACGTCAGCATGATGGCAGACTCCTGTTGGATGATACATAGACACGACACAGAGAAAACGTATAAGCGGAAAGCGACAAAGCAATGTTAGGTCAAAGAAAGTAAGATATTAACAATTGTTTCTAAAGTGTGGTTTTGTTTCTACTGTGGTTTGATGTTGTGTGTGTGTGTGTGTGTGTATGTATATATTATATATATATATATATATATATATATATATATATATATATATATATATATATATATATATATATATATATATATATATATATATATATCACACACACATTAAAACAAAAAAACACTGATAGCAACTAAACTGCTGTATATTTCACAATAAATATGTCTACAAATTAAACTATCTGTTTTTCCTTACAAATGTATGTAATCCCCTTACAGGTATATGCGATGTGCGGAATTTTTGTAAGAGACTATTTATTAACATACCTACGTGTATAATTACAAATATAAACGTATTATTTGGAAAGCTTTTAAGAATTTATATTTTGCAGACCTCTGTTATTAGGTGGTACAACATGCTGTTTATTATACACATTTTGTAGAAAAACGATATTGTAATGTCGTCTTATACTCATTATATGATTTTTAATGTTTGTAATTACATTTGTTTGTGTCACTAGTGTGCTCTTTTCCAAGCCAAATTATTCAATTTATAATTGAATATATGCTCGAGAATTACGTATTCTTGGCTAACTTGTTGTTATTTATGAATTTGTGTGTGAATGTGTTCCAAACATACTCTCATATTTTACATTCTCAAAAGTATTGGAACATCACTGTTCCCATATTGTTGTCATTCTGAGAACACTGCAGTATGTTAACTTAGGTGCTCACACTTACGGGGTATCTCATGTTTCATAAATAGTTATAAAAAGTTTGTGTAAATTTTAAAAGTTATAAAGTTATTAAGTTTACAGAAATTTTGTAAATATAGTTTGTGCAAAATTTGTATAATAAATTGTTTTAATTATTCGGAGGTTGGCGTGTTTCCAATAAACCGTAATTTCAGGAGATATTTTTTTAAAGTGCCTTATCAAATTATGTTATATTCGCAGTGTTGAATTCTTTGCAAGAAGCTGTTAGGGCTAAACCAAACTGTAGATGACAATTTTTGTATTAAGAGTTACATTGATTGTATAAGGGAGTTTTGACTTTAAATGTGACCATTTCTGCTGCAAAAAATACTAATCTTCCTTTGCATTGCCTTGTATTTTATCAGTGTGATAGAGATAATTTATTTCCAATAATAAGATGAAACAATATACGTTTAGTAATTAGAAAGAATTATATCTGACTAAGAATAGGCTGCTACCTTAGTCACCTTTATTTTAGCTTTCAGCGAATATTCAAAAGTAAAGTATCATCACAAATAATTTTAATTTGGAAATTCATTTATGGATCCATCCTTGGTTGAAACATTGTTGTACACAAGTCAAGGCATTTTTTTAAAAATAGGTTGCTTTTTAATAGTACTTTCATCTGCTTGCAAATGTAGATTAGCATAATTACACTGACATGTATTTACACAATTTATTTCTTGCTGCAACTCTGTATCACGTGCCCCAGAAGATATACAAACCCTGAATTGTAGCCACCCAGGTCAACATTTCGCCTCCATAAATAAGGTGGACGCCTGGAGAGCGGAATGTACCTCAAGAAAGAGAGTAATATCAATTGCCTGCACCTAACACAATCCGCGGAGAAGGGAGACCAGCCGACAACAACAGTGAAGTTGCCCTTAAGCTCAAGCAGTGAATATCACCCGCATATGAGGAAAACACTGCTTCTAGCCTCCCCTGAAAGATGGCAGCATGTACATCCCCACTTACGAAGGGAGAAGCCACTCCGCCAAAGCCGTCCAAAGGCCGAAGGAACCAGACACACCCTCTGGGCAGGTGTACAAAGGGCCCTGCACCGCCACAGAATGGCAGTTGACACCAGTAGCTCGCCTTAGCACCAATTGTGCTAAGGCTGTCTTCTGCCTCAAGGAAACGCCCTGCTATCACCAGTGACCAACACTGGACTTCTTCAGCACGCGTTGCAACCCTGAAGAGTCGTCATTCCCCCCTACACACGACACTTGCCATCAACCCACACAACTCATATCCCCCTCCTTAAGTCCCTTCAGGGCAACACAACTTCAGTTAGAGTGCAGTTGCTCTTGCTCTTCAAGCACACCCTTCAGGCAGGCTCTTCAAGCCAACAGGCCCCTTCTCCTGTCTTTTGCTTTCACCTTCTATAAGTTAATCAGTGCACTGATTTACAGCAGGATAGTACGGGTCACCGTGTTCTATTCTGGATGAAATCAAACGTGTTAGTAGTCTGCCATCTGTAGCTTCTTGAGTGAACTGTACGTAGTCCTTCCAAGTAAGGGTCACCCCGCAAAGGAGAGGCAGGGAACCGTGGTTTCTGAACTGATTTGCTGTATCTTGAGGAGGACTGTGGTCTGTCCCCTAAAAAGAACTTGACGTATGGCACCCGAAAGCCCACCCACTAGACGGCCACCCTACTGTGGACCAGGTATGCAAAGGTACCTAGTGTGCACATACGGTAGAGCCCCGACCATTAGCAAGACACATGACGAAGAGTCTAGATCACACTTGTCAGTTAACCCTCTCCATCCACTGTATATAGACCCGCTGGAAGGAGTGTCAGGCCCGACAAGAAGGGATTTACTCCTTGTAGGTTACATTTAGCTAGGGGTATCGTTACCTGCCACCACAGTGTTGACTTTAACTGTTGTACCTTTCCCTTGTAAATGCTATTCACCCACAGAAGGGGAAGTAAGTGGCGAAACAGAAGGGCAGCTGCTATCCTCGCCGAGAAACCACCACTGCTTAACCCCCCAGGAATGCACTCATGCCGCCCGTTAACTGTTAGGCGTTACCTCTCAGCCCCCCCCCCGTAATTTGTTTGGCCCGGTGAAGACCTCTTGGAGCTGTTCACCCCATCGTCCAGTACCTCCGCCTGGGTATGCCTGAAGTACTGGGCATCGAACCTGCCGAGAACGCGTGACCTTACCAGTCAGCCACCGACAGAGGGCCCGACGCGTGCCTACACTTGCAAAGCCAGCTACTCGCCAGAGTCAACCAGCTGACAGTCACCGTCAGCCAGTCAGGTCAGGAGACTTCAATCATTACTCACGCCTAAAAGCGCTTTGCCCACGGCAGTAAGGCATGTCAGAGGTAAGCCAACAGCCCTGCCAGTATGGAACAACCGTAAGCCCAGTCTAGCTCAGCTAGACTTTGTGCGGGCAGGTGGCCTACCTGCCCAACTCAATTTAAGGGCACAATAAAGGCCAAGTGCCAAATATTGCAGACCCTGCTTCACTAAGGTCTATCTGCCCCCCCCTCCAAATCCCCGAGCCTGTGTGTCTGGCATGAAATAAAGCTAAAAACCTAGTGGACACTGACGTGCTCCTGCCCTTAAGGCAGTCAGGCATCAACACATAAATTCTAATGTTTGCATCGCACATTTGTAAAACTTGATGTTCAAATTACCTTTGTATATTTTGGAATGCTTAAAAATTACGAGAAAACAGTATGTTAAGTTTTATTTTTCAGACAAAGCATTCAAAACTTTATAGGTTGATGTTTTGGTGCATATCCACCATATAACACGCAAATTTTAGGCCGTTTGAACTGGTAGATAAATTGGTTTAACTGGATTCAACTTACATAGTAATTTTCGAAGGTCCAGTGTTGTACGTTGATGGATGCACAAATTGAATTTTTTGAATATGTGACTGGAGAAATTATAAGTTTATTTTGACAGCTTTCTTGTGTGTGCAAGATAAGAGCTGGTCAATTGCCAATTCTGCTTTCCTGTACTGAAGGTCATCTGTATATCCTTACCAGGTACCCTTTTGCCCCTACACCCTCCATTTTTCGTTCTCTTCTTCCTCCCTGGATTTGCTTTGCAAGCGCGCACGCTCTGGCACAAGATTATCTCCACTATGGCACTGCCTCTAAGTGCATTTATACAGTCATTTGGAAAACCAAAGTTTCTGTAACCTGGGTTTCGGGAAGTAGTGTTTGTGTGTGGTATAAATTATAGTTCACATATATATATATATATATATATATATATATATATATATATATATATATATATATATATATATATTATATATAATGCTCTGGTTTTTCTGAACGAGGCTATCAAACGTAGAATTTATGCTCGCAAATATGTACACAGTTTTAAAAGTAACATATTTTGTAGTAGTTTGCTGACGAGGGAGTTCTCAGATACCCTTCTGTTATAACTTTACTTTGAAGACATTTGAGTATTTATTAAATTAGCATTCCATGTAGAAAAGTACAATTTTGTTCCACAGACAGTTGAACATAGACTTAAAATGATCTGTAAATCCTCACACCTCTATGTTTTCAACATTTTGGGAGACAAGGGGAGGCCAAGTTTAAGCCTCTCAAGCATCAGTTTTTTTAAAAACAAATGTATATTTAATTTTTTTTTGTGTGTTAATTTTGTACTAGAAATGATTGAACATGAACTTTATGCAAAAAAATTACAAATTTCGGTGTGAGGGTTGGAGGTGGGTAGAATCAGTTCAAAATTCCCCAGAATATCTATAGCAACCGACCTGTCATGACGACCATATTTCTGGAAACTCTAAGGGGTCATTTTAGTAAGGTTCTACTGTAATATTTTGTGTAAATCTACAAGTTACAAGTTGTAGTTTGTAATTTTCTTTTAAACAAATGGTAATAGCAATTTTACAAGTTTTTGTTAGTAAAATTACCAATAATATTATTACATTAGACGGGATTACATTACTCATTAAACATAATATGACAAGTTACAAAGGTTTTCCTGTAAAACATTTACCAGTCTTAAATGATTGGTATTTAAAATTACAAATAAAGATATTACAAGTTTCTGTGGATGTATTTTGGTAATATAACTCAACACAGTTAGAAACTAACTTTGTTATTTTTTAATAAATGCTGAATCATAATTCGTATTCTTCAAGCAGCAATGATGAATAAAAATTATTGGGTAGGCAATTTAAAAGGTAATGTAGGAAAATAAATTTTCATTTTGAGTATGAAAGCCAATTCGATCAGTGGTACAGAATGTCACCTGTTGATGCTGAATACATTTTTCAGTCAATTGGAAATGCAATTCTGCTCCCAACAAATAAGAGTGGTGCATTAATGGCAATGCAGTAATTGTTGGTGACATTGCATTGGCTTAGTACTGGGAGGCAATTCTGCATCATCGCTAAAGCTCATAGAATTAATTTAGTGTGCAGAAGTGTTTAGAGTCGTGACAGCAGCAAATATGTTCATATTTGTTGATGTTAGTCTATGTATGTCCCATATTTTCTTTTTTATCCTTTTGAAAAATATCAGTATGATTTTTTATTATATTTGTGTGTATATAGTAATAATTTTGAGGAACATTTGAACCATTTGGAAATAGTTTTGAATCCTTTGCGAGAAGCCAGTCTAACCATAAATTCAGAAAAATTAAATAAATATGTGGTGTAATAGACATGTGGAATATTTGGGTTTCGTCATGTAAGCTATTGATGAATCTGGAGAAAATACAACTGGTGGTTATTTCCCTCCTCCCAAAAATCTTTCAAGAATTAGATGTTTCCTTGGTATGGGCGGATTCTCTTCCAAATTTATCAAAAACTTGCTAAATTGCAAAGCCCTTAAATTCTCTTCCAAGGAAAGGGGTAGATTTTGTGTAGGGTAGTGTATAGAAAGTTGAAAGAAAAAATTTCAAAATTTCTTCACCCCTGCAATTACCCAATTTTGAAAAAACATTTAGAGCCGAAAGCCTTAGGGATAGTATTATGCCAGGAAGTGAATGGGAATTTGGTTCCTATATCTTATGCCAGTAGATTGTCAGTGCTACATATTCTATGAGTGTGGAAATAAAAAATTGTGATGTTTTTTGTGGGGAGCACTGTGCAGATGACAGTGTATTATCCAAAGATTAATTTAGTAAAGCTTTATGATAAAAATTTGGTGGGTGCATTACATGCATTCCAGATTGGAATGTAGAGACAACGAAATGATGTGTTGTACCAAGTGGTGCTGGCCTTTAATAATGTATCACATGATGCCACAATGCATATTGAACTTTGGGGCAAACAGTATTTCATCTGCTGATTCATATGTGGAGGCAACATGAATTTTGTTGAAATCTTGTTAATCCAAAACATTTGGATCAAGTATGCATGATAGAGCTAAAATCTTGCATTCCTGTAACCAAAATTTTGCTAGTAGGCATAATAAGCAGAGTGGTGCAGATTTGCTCTGACGAAAGTGCAGGCTTCTCTAACTCACAACCTGTACAAAATTTTCTAAACATTCTACATTTTGACGCATGATGCTTTCTGCAAGCGCATTCTCCTTGTGACTGTGTTCCATCTTGGAAAGCACTACTCCTTATGAGCCAGTCAGAACTCACCACGGAACAAAGACAGGGAGACGGGACACATGTCTACAAGAGCCCCTTGGGGAAAGCCTCCGTATTAAGACTCTTAACATCTTAATTAACACTACTACATGCCAGGAAGTTGTCACAAGTGTCACTCCTCCGTTGTCACAAGTGTCACTCCTCCGCTGCAGTTTGAACCACCCGCTACTCCAGGATGGCAGCTGTATCTCAAAATCCTACCACTGGAGCATCACAGCCTCCATGATGCACAGGCTGACAAGATATATCGACACCTTCAAGCCACACAGCGAGCATCGTGCAGATAAGGGTATCCAGTCACCAATGCATTATGTCAGATGCCCAACCCTCGGAGGGCAGAGCCAGCTTCCCCCTCACCCTTGTGAGCACCAACAAGCTGGAGAGATTAGTATAAAAGGACACCCATAACATGACTGCCCTCGGGGCAGTGTGCTTCATCTCCACTGCTGTAATGGCCACTGGAAGGTGTCGCTCATCAAGGGTAAGCTGTAGCCCCCTGTCTCTCACTGTAATGGCCACGAAATAGTCTAACAGAGTCAATTGGCAGCTAGAACTCTTTGCGCTGCATCGGTTACCACCAAGTCTCCAAAAGGTCCTCGACATTCAACATCCACCGCCAGCTCCGGAGATCCCGCCAGCAATCCAGAGGGTCTTCCACCTCTTTGGCTACCTCCAGCTCCAGAGGCCTTGTGAACAGACACCACCAGAGGGTCCTGCCAACGCCTTCAACCACCTACCCTACTTTGGTAACCTTCCTCCAGGTCTTCCTTGGTCTCCTCCAACTATGATGCTTCCTGTTGTTATCAGCCACAACATTCTTCAGCCCCTTCTGGTGCTGCTTACACAATTTAATTAGGTTTCTTACGAACACTTCCTCTTGAAGTAATTATTAACTAAATATTTGAATTGTCGCTCCTAATATTCACGTCATAATACTTTAATTGACTTGTCCATTGGCAATCATGTAGAAAGCTTTTATAAATTGGTGGAAAATATATTGGAGTGTTCTGGTTTTTTACGACGTGAGAAGACCAAACAAGTTTGTAAGTTTCGTAGTTCAAACAGTACTTCTATTAGTAAATAATAAGATCATTAAGTTTCAGTTAAATTGTAATAATGTTTCCTAGGATTGTGTGAATGTGAATTTTTGTTTCACAAAATGAAAATGAAAAATAAGTGTTTGAAGTTCATGAACCTGAAAAAAAAGTGAAAAATAATTTGCGACACCTTATCTTTATCAAACGTCTAATAAAAGTTAACACTCTGACTCGTAGTATCACGTCACCTTGAGCGGGGTTTGAATCTAGGAAGGCTGGCTTCCGAAACCAACCGGCTTACCCCTAGACGTGGGGGCTCCAAAGAATACAGCAGCAAGGCCATTCACACCTTTTGTTGGACATCGCGTATCTGGAGTTACCCTCAGCATGTGTGTGATTGAACCCAGCGAAGTATCCCAGCGCTGGCCCCTATCTCACGAGCACGATGCAACCCGCCAAGGAAAACTGCACTTCCGACCTCCCTCGAGAGATCGCGGCAGGTGCTGCTAAGGGAGGAGTGCCACAGTCAAAGACTCACGACCGGCCGAAGGACCCGCAGTCAGCCTTCCATGTAGGCAAGCACACAGGCCGAGAAACACCAGTTGACATACTGCAGCTTGCTCCACCACTTGCTAGTGCTGGAACTCTCTGCTCACCACCTTCCTCATGAGGGACCCACTCTACAAGCCAGGTCTTCTGGATCTTCAGCAACTCCTGCCTGAAGTCCACCACCATTCTAGTGGTGACACCCAGAGTCCCTTCTGGACAACCAGCATTAGAGTTAGTTACATAGCCGCATCTGCCTGTGTCTAAGATAAAACCAGGTCCCCTACACCTGGATTTGCCTAGAATACGTCTGTTCCAATTCACTTGCCTAAGTTAGGAGATAGCATGGGCCACCGGGTTTATTCCTCTTAGGGAATAAACTCGTTCTCTTTGATAACCTCGGAGTACTTCTTTCTAGAGTGAATCCTTTCCTTGTAGACATCAGTCTACTAGAGAAAAGCAGGAGACTGGGAGTTGAAAACCAATTTTACCTAACTTAGCATAGGACTGCGGGTTTCCTTAAACGGGTGCACATATGTCGTAAACACACACATTGAGACGACCACCCACACTGTGGACTAGGGGTTACAAAGGCACCTGGTGCACATACAGTAGAGCCACAACCATTAGAGACTCAATCCACGAGGCGGCTAGACAACCAGACCAGTTAGTTCACTCCATCCACCGTTGTACTTTCACCAGTTGGAGTGATCAGACTGGACCTGGGGACCTGACCCCTCTTGGACTACACCCACGACGGGGTTAGGTACCACGTTCGGCCCACCACTCCATCCACTGTGTTGTACCTTCGCTGGTTGAAATGAGATGACTATATGGGTGACCTGGCCTCGGCTGGCAGTACACCTAGCTAGGGGAATTGTCACCTGCTCTTCTGTAGGTGGCAGAGTGCTTCGCCGTATGCCCTTCACCAACAGAGGTTGTGCGAAGTGGCGAACAAAAAAGGCAGCTACTGCAGACAAGCCTAGCCGAGTGATTTGTGACCTCTTGCCGACTACCTTAAACAGCTTAACCCCTCGGGAACAAGCTTAAGCTACCTGACAACTGACGAGGCCTCATATCCCAGTCCCACCTAGTTCGTTATTTCAACCACCCCACAAAACAGCCAGCCAGCCACATCCCATTATAAAAAACCTCAGCAAAGGATTACCAGCACCCTTTGGGTATTGGCATCCTATTTTCAAGGATCAAGAACCAGCAGTCAACAGCATGGAACAGCCAGTTCCCCCAGTTCCGGTTACACCTCCACTGGCCAAGGGCAGTGGACTATAGCTAAAAAGTCACCACAGCTGTTGCCGCCATGCCAGGAACTACCCCGGGCCACGAACAAGTCCGGTAAATCAGTGAACGCACCCACGCTCATAGAGTGGAGGATGGTGAAACCCACACCTGATTTTGCACCGTGTAGGAAAGACACATGACCGACTCTCTACCTCGGCCAAATGCCAATTTATAGCCAGTAATAAGGAGCTCAAGTAGTGTAAGTTAACCTGTGCCTCTGCCCGACACAAATAGAACCCTTGACCGCCCGCAATATAGGTGGTCGTCTTTACTTCTGATATCTCGCGTCAGTTGTATAAAGTTATTCTTTGTGTAATGTCATAAATATACTACCATATAATAAAGTTAATTAAATTCATATCATGAAAGCAAACTTGCACAGTATCTTCAGTGGTCATACATCACAACAGTACTTCTAAAATATTTCCGTTAAGAAGCACATGTAAAAAAAAACAAATGGATCACCAAAGGAAGAAATTAATTTATTCTACCAACTTTTTAAGTTTTTTTTTTTTTTCCAGTAGTAACTTTAATAGTATTATAATGGTCAAATAGACTCAAACAAATTGACACACAGGCACAAAAAATTTTTATTGGTGTTCAACTAAATTAACATTTTATAAGGACTCAAATATTCAAGGAAGATGAAACTTTCATTTTGTTTGGACTTTCAACTATCAGTTTTTTTTTTTTTTTTGCCAAAATTGATGATGAAAGCTCAGATATTTTGTTATTGTTTCGCTAAAGCCTACTTGAGGTTCGTACTGTCCTAAGTAATAAATCCTTAATTATTAATATTTATTTTAAGAGCCCCTAAGTTTTTTTGTTGTAGAACCCTTAAAAGTCCATAACTTTGAATAGAAACTAAAGGTATTATAAAAATATTGTTTGTTATAAACATGTTTTGCCTACAGGAAACGTTTTAATTTCTGCTTCATGTACTGTTCAGTTATTACCAATAGCCATCTGTGTCCCAGTGGCAGAAGAATATTTGAATTTACAGCATTGGCATATTTCTTAAGATTTGCTGTAATTGATTAGTTAAAATATCATACATTTTATAATACAGATGGTTAGTTTCTGTTCGGAATATTTTGTGGCAAGTTTATTCAAATTTGTGTAAATTACTTTAAGATGTCTTTAAAACTCCTTAAATAGTTTTTTTGAGTATGAACCTTGCTTCTGTTTTCCTATCATAATGAAAATTGTTTATAATACTTTTTACTTAAAAAACCTTTTTAAAATACCCAGTTTAAAAGCACAGAGCAATCATATTAATAATGCATTTATTTGAATATGCATTATCTGTAGTGCTGTATTAACAAACTTTATTTACTATAATGTAATAAATGGTTTGACCCATCACTATGATAAATTAATTTTATATTATATTTCACAAAATGTAAAGGACACGGTCATTATTTAAATTTTTTATATAAAAGCCAGCAGGTGATAAATATCTGCTGACCAAACAAAAAAAATTTGATTTTTAACACAAATGATGACAGTGAAGGTTAATGGTTTGGTCACATCCAGCACTAAACTTGAAACCTATATTATTCATATACAACTTCTTTGTCTTGTTTTTTACATGTAATTACATAGAATGGGTTTGAAGGGAGGTGGTGACTGGGATCACAGGTGTCTGAAGGGATTAAGGACAGCAGTGGCAAGATACCAATAGCCTCTAGGCAGCCAAAATGTTAATCCGCCTCCAAGAACGTGTGTTGTATGCCTCTTTGCATGGCTGCCTCTTTTGCTACAATAGGAGGCTCAGCTATCCCGTCTGATCTCATTTTGTGTAGATGCCAAACAGGGCTTACTCATGCTCAAGGAACAACTCTAGTGCTTTGTAGCGTATATGTAAGATCTCTCTTTGTGATGATTACCTAAAGTTTTGAGTTCTGCAAGTAAAGTTTATAGTGTAACAATTTCCATGTCCGGTAGTGGACGAAGTTGGAGTTTTTAGCTGCCCCTCACATTTTCTTTTATCCAGTTTCAATGCAATGAAATTGAATCAGAGCAGCTTCTAACCAAGTATTTTAGGTATAGGCTGTTAATGGTAAACTGAGTGCTGCTTAAAGCGTCCGTCTGCCTGATGAGTGAATGATGTTGCAATGCATCAGAAATAGATGTTTTTCACATAAACTACTACATGTGTTTAAAATTTGTTTTCGTAAGAAAAGAAATCACGTTTCAGCCTATGCCTGAAAAGCATTTTCAGGGTACCCTGTGCAAAGGAAACATGATTTAGAAAGGTTTTTGAAATCACTAAAAAAGGCATTTTCAAGCTGTTATATCTTAAAATGTGTTTGTGTACTAGATACTGTTTATCCACTGTTGCCAACTCCTACTCCTAACATCTCCCTTTCTTTTTTTTATTTGAAGTCGTTCTATCTCTTAGGTTTTTTATGGTGTCTCTATTGTGAAGTACTTGAGAGCACTGCCCTGTGAAGCGAACTCTTCTTGATGGTGTACTGTGTGGCTCCTGCTGGATGCCCCAGCCTCGCCACCCGTCCCGTAGGGAAAATGAATCTGCCTCTGCATTTGTTACCACTGATTGTACTGGAATTGAAGCTGGAGTACAGCATTCTGTGCTGTGTGGAGGGGTGATAGTTGCTGCTCTGCCACAACCAGTGATGATCCCTCGTGCATCATTATTGTTCCTGATGCTGTTTTGTAGGTTTATTGAGTCCGTGTTGAGGGAACTACTGTTGCTGGCCTGACACCATATGAAGTGTTTGATATTCTAGACTCTATCAAACCTGATGTCCATGACTTCTTGGCTCCCCCTATACCTTGTACCATAACTGTTTGTCCAAGATCCAAGCTTGGGAGTGCCTTTTTTTTCCCATAAACTTTTTGTATGCATCATTCTTGGTGATGAGCTTGGTTGGTACTGCCGTAGGATTTCTTTGTTTCAGCTGTCTGTTATCTATGGGGAGAGGAGCGTTCTTAGGCACCTGGCCATGCATCATTGAGCTAGACTAGACTCCATACCTTGTGTGGTTGTGTTGTGCCATTCAAGGATAGCCATGGCTGGATCTGTATTGGCTAGTGTGCATTTCATTAGCACTGTCTTGGCTATCTTTACTGTGGCTTCTGCCTTGCTATTGCCTTGTGGATAAAATGAAGCTGATGTGATGGGTTTAAATTGTCAAGTTGTTGCAAGATTTGCAAACTCCTTGCTCGCAAATGGTGGTCCGTTGCATATTACTACGACTTCTGGAATGCCATGTAGGCTGAAATATGTTTTGAGATTCTCAATTATTTTGAGCGCTCGGTGGTCCGTGGCTGTATCCAACTCCCAAAAATCGGAGTAGGAGTCCACCACAATCAAGTATTGTTGTCCCTCAAGCTCAAACAAATCCATCCCGACTTTCTGCCAGGGTCTTGTTGGAGTATTGTGTTCATGGAGAGGGAGTGGCTGTTGGTTTGGTTGATATGTCAGGCATGCCATGCAGGTCTCTATGTGGTGTTTGATATCTTGCTTCAGATGGGGCCAGTATACCGTTTCTCGTGCCTGTCTTAATGTTGCTTCTTTTCCTACATGGCTAGTGTGTAATTTGCGTAACATGCCCCTGCGTTTCTCTGCTGGTACGACTACACGCATCACTCTGTATATTACTCCTTTATAGTAGCTCAGCTCATCCTTGCAGTGGGCAAACTGTCATATGTCAGGGGGAATGTCACTCTTTTCCGCTGGCCGTCCTATTTGTATTAGTTTTATTAACTCCTGTAGTGTTGCACCATATCCTGTTACTTCTGCTATGTCATGGAGTGTCTGTGGTATCATGTTTGTGACAGGTTCTATGCTTTCTGAACTGAGTATGTATTGTTTGATCTGTAAGCTGGAATCTGGACCTGTGTTTGATGTTCGTGTTCTACTTGGATGTTCAGCTAGTACTTGTTCTTCGCCTTGCTTGTACATGATTTCCAACATGTACTCCTGAAGTACTAAGCATATACTTTGAAGTTGTGCAGGCGCCTGTGAGATTGGTTTTCCTGAAAATTGTCTCGAGTGGTTTGTGGTCAGTGTGAATTACTATTGTCTGTTCTGCCCCTGATGTATGAGTTGAACATCTTGCATGCAAAGTAGATGGCAAGTGCAGCCTTGAATATTTGAGCATACTTCCATTCCGTTTTTGTGAGGCTTCTTGATGCATATGCAACTGGTTGTCCATACTGAAGCAAAACTGCCCCCAACCCATACATGTTTGCATCATACTGTATCACCACTGGTACTTCAACATCATAATATTGTAGAACTGGTGCCGAGGTCGCTAGCTTATTTATTTCTACCAAAGCTTGGTCTTGCTGGTGTCCCCAGTGTCTGATGGGTTCACAGTGTTCCTAGATGTGGTAAGAACTTCATCAGGTAGTTGACCAATCCTGACATGGTATGTACTTCCTGTTGATCTTGCAGGGTTGGCATTTCTTGATTGGCTTATACCTTCTCCAGGTCTGGTTTCAGTCCCTAGCTTGTGACTTGGTGTCAAATGTATTCCAGTTCTGCCTTCCAGAAACATAACTTGCTGGGGTTGAATTTGACATTCTTTTCTTCGGGTTGTTGGAATAGCCGGAGCAGATTCTCGTCAAGATTTATTTGTGCCTCTGTTTCGGTTTGCCCTTGTCCATGCACTAAGATGTCATCTGCCACTATCTCGACTCTCCTGGTAGATCACCCAATGTTTCTTGCAACTTCCTCTGAAAGATTTCTGGAGCACTGCATTTGCCAAAAGGTAACCTTGCCATATGTATCGTCCAAATGGTGTATTGAAGGTGGTGAGTTTGTTGCATTCTTCTGAGAGTTTTATCTTCCAATATCCATTTTTATATAAACAGACTGAAAGTCTGAGTCTTAGTTAATTCCAGTAAAATTTGATCCATCATTGGTACTGGATAATGTGCTTGCCTAATTACCTCATTTAGATTTTGTTGATCCAAACAAATTTGTAGTTTGGCTTGGCCCTCTGGATTGCTCCTCTATACAATCACCATGCTGCTGACCCGATCTGTTGGCTCTGTCTCCTGCACTATGACCTGTTGTTCAAGTTGTTGTAGCACTATATTTAACTCTTTCGTATGTGGTATTGGCACACAACGAGGTGGAGCTTGCTGTGGTTTGGCATCATCCTTCACATTCAACTGTACTTCCACTGATATTTGCCCCAGACCTTTGAATTCTTGTCTGATGTCATCTTCTGTTATTTTCCCTGATGTTAGTCTGTTTCCCAGTTGTGTTTTGTATTAATTCTGCCTGTTCACATATCCTTTCATAGAGCACAATTTGGCGTTGACCTGTATTAATCCTAGCAGCGTACTACTATCTGTCGCACCTATGATTGGTGTGCGGTCAGAACCTACTATTTGGAATGTGAGACAATGTACTTACCCTTCGTATGTGAACTGCAATATTTTTTGACCTAATGGGATGATCTGAGTGTTGGCGTAGTACTTCAGCACTGTGGTGGACTTGTTAAGTTTAGATTTTGCTTCACCTGTAACTCTCTGTAGGTCTTGAATGCTTATGGCATTGCATGTGGCACCACTGTCTATTTGGCAGACTACTGCTGTTGGAAAATGTGAAGTTGTACACAATTTTTTACCAGTTTTATTTGTGTCTGCTTGGAACGGATTCACTTCATGACTCAAGCCTACTTCTTGTATGGAGTACATGATATCCTCATCATCATGCTACTCCATACAACCTTGATCTTGTCTCAAATGAATAGGTTGTTTCTTTTCTGCATCATCCATTTGCCTTGACCGACATACTGTCGCAAAATGACCTATTTTCTTGCAGTGGTGACACTCCTTCCCTGCTACTGGACAAAACCACTTACCTCGTTGGTGAAATCTTCCACTGTAGATGCATGGTCTGCGAATTTTTTGCTTTTGCTGGTTGTCTCTTTTCTCGCACAGTTTTCTCACTGGGCTGCAACTCTCGGGACTGCTTGTGTCGTGATCCTTGCACTTCATGTATCACATCTTCTGATAGTTTGTGCATGTCGGTGGCACTCGTGTCATATGCCGTGTTTGTTGTTCTGTCAGTTCATGGACACGAGCAATGTTGATAGCTGTTTCCAAGATTATGTTTTTGTCTGATAATAACTTTTTCCAGATACTGTTGCTTTGTATTCCTAACACAAGCCAATCTCTTACTAACTCATCTAACAGTCCACCAAATTCACACATCGCCACCTTAGTTTTTAATTTCTCCACATATTCTGTTACAGATTCTGCGTTTGCACAGTCGATCCGAAAATGAAGCGCTCATACATGAAATTTGTTTCTGGTTTGAACACCTTATCTAACTCCATTATTATATTTTTTTACTGTGTTTGTTTCATCGTCTTTGAGGTCAAGACTGTGATATGTCTTCACACCTTCAACTCCTAAAATTGTTTTCAATGTGGCCACTTGAATTGTGTCTGGTAGTTTGTCTATTCCTGTCACGTGTGCATAGTCTTGATAATGCCTCTTGAAAATATTCCAATTGTCTGCAATGTTTCCTTCTTCCAACAGTGGCGGAGGACATGGCAATGTGAAGCTATGAACCATGTTGGAGCACACATGAATGTCTCAGTTTTCCGACTTGTATTTTGCTCCCACCACGATACTTTTTAATCTTTGAAGTGCTGCATCACTTTGCGATCGCGTGTCACTTGTTCGCTTTCCCAGCACAGGTTTATTTCCTCGTAACAAATAACACGCTGCTGTCACCATGTTTGTGTACTAGATACTAAATGTTTATCCACTGTTGTCAATTCCTACTCCTAACAAAATGTACTTCGAAAAGTGATATTAAACTTATATTTGGGACATGCATTTAAGTTTAGTACAGCATTTGCAGTAGTAAAATGACAGGGTCACCGCAATAAAGTTTTAGAAAAACATGTATTTCTGCGGTATGTTTTGCACTTTCTGAGTGTCCATCAGGTGGCACTTTCTGCTGCCATTGACCGGCCCAGCCTGCACAGAAAGGGATGGGGGAGAAAGGGACCAGCTCTGGCACACTAAGCTGCTCCTCCCTCCACCTCACATGGTGTGCAGTAAACTCGTGTGAATTGAAATACTGCATGTATACTGAACCATGTGAAGGAGACATGGAATTATTTCTGCTACATAAAAAATTGTTACTTTTTCTTTTTAGTAACTATGTTGTGGCACTGGAAGAATCAATGCTGTTAGCGAAGGAAAAATATGAGAGAAGAAAACAAGGCTAAGGTCACACGAATCCATTATAATTAGTGATATACTCAATTGGCAAATAAGTAAAGCAATACCACCAAATTAATAAAAATAATCGGAAACGGATTTATGTATCAAAGTTGATTGAACCTAATTCATACAACATAGAAAATCAACTCTCCGTAACATGATTCATGTATTTTAATTTTAAAATCATAGACTGATTTAATGTCAATTGTTATTTTTGTAATACTCTTTAAAACAAAAATTAAATATTTTGTTATGTTTTAGTTACACTAAAAAGTATCAATTGTTCCACTGCACAAGCCTACAGTCATAGCATCAGAATAATTTAAAGAATTCTATTCATCCAAAAAATATGTGTCAACAAAATTATAAATATTATGCCAGCAGACTACTGAGATTCAATGAAGTTTGGGTGGCAGTTTTTATACTATGACTTCAGCACTTTTGAAGTTAAAAAGAGGTTGATAGCAGACAAGGACTGGATAAACTTTCCTTATTCTACAATTCACCAAAATGTTCTGCATTGTCAAGGAATTTCTTGAAAAATGGAATTTACCATTCCCCACATTATGTACAGACAGCAATATGAATGGGAGTATTTACATAGCCTATATTTAGAACTCTTGTGAAACAGAATGTCTCTGAAAATGAATATTATGTGCTGTTGAATACCAACATTTCAGTCTTTTGTGTAGACTTTTACTGCACAGCAAATTCAGATACAATGAACAAAATTAAATTTCTGCCATTAACAAATTCCTTGAATACACCGGCACGCTTATGCAGAAAAACTGCAAGATACTGCAGTCATTTTGTACACAAGTGACAACAAACTTGTTAATATACTAGGATCCTTTGCAAATTATTTTTTGCATTCTTGGCAAATGTCTTTGTATTTAGATAACTAAGGGTAATTCAAGAGGTGAGTGACAGTTAATGACTGCGTTATGGACAAATTCAAGTGAGTCTTTATGAAATGTTTATTTTTCGGAGAAAGTTGTCGTATGTATGTCAATAAAAAGGTTTCGGTCGTTGAATGATAAATAATCCACACTACAATGTAGAATTTTTTTGTAAATTTCACAGTGAATTTCTTTGTACTTTTACAAACCATTGTGAAAGTCCAAAGATACTGCTTGTAAAATATCTTGTTTGTAAAATTACAAGGGTCGTCTTTGTAGTAAAACTCTATAAAGTTTTGTAGTCAACAAGAAACGCTTTCAGTCCAGAAGTGAAGATATGAATTATCTCATTCTGTGGATGTGTTATGCCAGCAAATGTAATTGCATGAATAACTTTATGTTGAATAATGAACATGGATTAAAATTAATATGAAGCCTGTGTATTCTTGTAATGTAATTTTATTGCATTTTAGCACTCTTTTGCAGGAGAGAAAATTATAAGTGTTCATACTATTGTGTCTGTGTATTCCCCCTCTCCTAATATTTTTAACCTAACTTAATTGCCTGTAAGAAAATTCTGTGTATGTGTTATGCCAGTAAATGTTATCCCGACTAAACATTTCATACGAGACTATATTTTGAAATTATCAAAAGGTGAAAGTGAAAATATACAATCCACCTAGAAGTGTATTTAAAAAACAGTAATTAAATGTTGAATATTTTTTCCATGTTAATACATAATTACTTTTAATTTGTTTAACAATGCAAACCGTGTAATAGTTTGGTGTAGTGGTGGTCATAAGCTCGAAACGTAAATGGCGTGGATTCGCTTCTGAGTTATCACTTTGTTTTCATGAATTAATATGAATGTTAAATTTTTTATCATAGTTTTGTTATAAGTTAATTTGTTAGGGGGCAGCGGTGGCGCAGTGGCTAGGGCGCTTGCCTCCCACCACAGCGATCCGGGTTCGATGCTCGGCGGGTTCGCTCCTGTATTTTCTTCGGGGATAACAGGCACCTACGGATCCCAGCTGGAAAGGCTGTCACTCAGTGAGTGTTGCCTTGCCCTGGACTCACTCCCAACTCGTTTTTTTTTTTTTTTTTTTTTACGTAATTTGTTTTCAAAAGCACGCTAAACAATATGGCTTTAGATTCGCTAATTACCAATTATTAAAAATACAAGAATATCCATTGTAATTTTGCAAATTATATATTGGATGTCTACGTAGAAGGTTATTTTATTGTTTACAAGAAAAACATTTCTAGTTTTACAAAGGGCTCCTTTGGCAACAGGGTTGCTAAATAGTTTCTTTTTAAAAGTAAAAAAAAAAAATATTTATGGTGTATACTATAAGAATGTCATCCCTTTAAAATACTGTTGTCCTCATATGCACGTGTGATGGCGACAATAGAGTGATGAAACATCTGATAGCAAATCAACTGTATGGAAAAAATTTCAACATCACAAAAATTCCTAGCCATCAGCTTATTTGCATTGCAGTGACTAGTGCCGTAAAATACAGGACCACTGAAAATTTGCCTTGGCAACAAAGAAAAATTTATTGCAAAAGGACATTCATAGTGGACCTTTCATGGTGTTGGTGATCACGGAAGATGCCCAGAATGAGGTTATTTTTGCAAAGGATGAAAGGATGGCAAAGTATGAGTAGTGGAAGAACTTAAAGCAGTTGGTATGTGGGATTAAGTAATGTCAGCTAGGAACATTTGTCTACCATGCCAGTAGCCGTGTTCACAACGTTTCTACAAATTATGTTGAAAGATTCAACTCAAATTGTTACAAATTAGTAGGAGGTAAGAGGGTGAACTTTTCTTCGTTAGGTGGGTTCGATACAAGATGCAATATCTCTGTTATCAATATAACAATAAAGGGTAAACTCAAAGGATGCTTCACAAACAAATGACATTTCAAAGCCCAGGCTTATATTGCACTAACAATATTCGTAACAAATGAAGGTCAGGGCAGAAAAAGAGAAAGCTGCAACAAGGAAATCATGAAATACTTAAACTTCTAAACTGTCTCTATGATAATGTTAATTCAGAACCTGAAATGACAGACAAAGAATTTCGGAGTCAAAACAAAAATTCTGCAAAAGCTGAGCCTTAAAAACTCTGAGAGAAATGCTCTTCAGGCCACCACAACAGCACAGTACAACTCTCAACTTTGGCTAACAGAATGATCGAAACGGTTAACAGCTCCATCTTTTGGACACATTTGTAAAATGAAGTCATTAAATCTAAGAACCAATGTCTGTAATATCTATAATTTACAACAGTTTTCAAAGAACAATGGCCACAAAGTACGGATTAGTAAAAGAACCTTTAGCTCTTGAATAACTAGCAAATGCACTAAGTCTAACTGTGAAGGTGTCGAAGTTGTTTGTCGATAAAGGTATGCTTTGGTTAGTAGCTATCCCAAATGATCTGATAATCATCGATTCCATTGCCGCTGTTGAGTGCCCTTTCATTGCGGCACACGTTACTCCCCAACAAGCAGTAGAACAAAATGAAATAAAGTTTCGTCATCTTGAATCAGGAAAACTTTGCCTGAAAGAGAATGACAGACACCTATACTAAATTCAGGGGTAACTGCACGTCATGCAAAGAAAGATGTACTATTTTATCATTTTGACTCCTTTAGGCATGATTGTCCAAAATATTGAGCGTGACATGGAATTTTGGGAAACAAAAATGGTACAAAAATTGAACTACTTCTACATGGATTTTATGCTGCTTGAACTTTTAGACCCACAATATCTTAAAGGACTCCCTGTACAAGATATCAAACAGTGTTAAAGAGGATAGCAGTATTTTAAACAATAATTCATTCACAGGTATTTGTACCAAGAGTTGTGATATGTATTGTAGTAGTGCCTCACGTAAGGGTGCCAAATTCTGTAGGGTTGATATTTTAGTTCTTATAATAGTAGTAGTACAATATACTTTATGCAAATGCACCACATATGTAAAATTCTGCGTGAGAGTGATTTTAGTAAGCTAGGCTTTACTGCAAGTAGGATTATGTGTGCTTAATAAAAGACCACCATCCTCACAGTATATAATATAAAACCAGTTAATAGAATAAAATGGAATAATTAAGGACGTGTTAATTTTAGTTCAAATAAAAGAAAATCAAAATATTTAAATCCAGAAATAGTTTTCACGTGTGTTCAAATTGTGCAAAGTTAACGTGAGCTCCAATCCCAGGTAAATTCTAATAAGTTCTCTCTATTCAGCAATCAGTTAAAATTTATTCCTTCACCTTACTAAAATTGTAGTACTTGAACAACTTTTAATAGAACTCAAAATTAAATGACAAAATTTATCTCACATTCTACACAATATTACTATTACGTGATTTTACTGTAGGTGATGCCCATAAATATATCAGGGGTTGAAAAATTGAGATTCATCAAAATATGCCAAAATAAACATATGATAGTGTCCCAAAAGCATATGTAATTGATTAGCATACTTGAATATAAACATAATTATATGCTCTCTAGTAAACCCTGACAGTGTATACATAGCATTTACTTTTTCTTCGTTGTCTTGTAACCCAATTTTTTTTCATATGTAACACATGTGAAAATTACTTTGATAACTTGTGGTGTAGGTTTTTTAAATGTGTTTTTAATTGTTTACTATTTTTGCGAAACAATTTTTCAAAGTGCTAGTAAATGCTACTTATTTCAGTTTATATATTAAAACTTTAGCTAGAATATGGTCATTTTCCTTTCTTCTGTCAATTCTATTATTTAACAAATGGGTTTTGTAAGTGTTGTTAAAGACTAGTAACGACATGTCATCTTTATAATGTGAGAACATAATATTATGTACTTAATGTTTTACTCGCTTAAAAATTGCGTAATGTTAATACTCAACTTTGCCATGGAATTTGTACAATTTATAATGAAAGCCTTTTTGGGAGTTTGGAAAATGTCTACATGCAAACAATATATTTTTATAGTTAGTTTTAGGCTGTGTTCAAAGTTTTCATCATACTGTAGGGATTAACATACCGTATTTACCCGAAAGGAAGGCGACCCTGAATATAAGATGACCCCTTCCTAAAAAAATATTTTTGAGGGAAAAATATTTAAACCTGAATTCAAGATTACCCATGTGAAGTGCTGAAAAAATTACTTAGGTTAAAAGTATTTTTGTATGAATTTATAACAAATCCTTCAAGAAGAAATGCTATTACAGTAAACTCTCGATTATCTGCGAGCAGATTATCCGCTTTGCGGCTTAACCGCGGAATATTCAGAAAGATAAAAATAAATTTTGGAAATTAACTCAAACACTGCTAGAACGAAGTTATTTAATAAAACGCCCATCTTAACTAATGAAATTCGCAACAGATACTCTCTGAGAATTACTGTGGAATGAAATATGTTTGTTTATTGATGCAATTGCACATCAAAATGTGTTCGCGATGGCGCGATGAGCTTAGTTATGTCGCAAGACAGCGACCTGACAACACTGCACAACTCACTAGCCTAGCTGCTACCTGCCAGGTATAGCCAGTACCAGTGCGACCACCACATTCCTCCTGCATATCGCATTCCCACGGTCCATGTCAGTATTATCTCGCCAGTCAGTAGTTACGTTCAGTTTTGTTTTAACTCATTTTCAGCCGAAAAATGTCTGCAAAACGTAAACGTATGGTTTTAAATTTACAGTAGAATCCGGAAATTATTAATAAACTTGAAGGAGGAAGTGTGATAAAACAGCTTTAATTTATGTATGGAGTGGGAGAAACAACAATTCAGGATATACAAAACAAATAATCCAAACTCATTGAGTTTACGAGCAGTGCGGACTCTACAAGTGGATTGGTGAATAGGAAAATGATGAGACTATCGACATATGTGGAACTAGATAGCCTCTGCTGGAGTGGTTTAACCAGAAACATGCCGCGGGAATGCCAGTGTCGGGCTTAGTGTGTGTGAAACAAGCCCAATATTATTTTGAAGAACTGGGATTGGAAGGAGAAACTTGTTTCCTACATTAAACACTATTTTCCACATGCTGAAACAGCCGGCTGTATGCCGCACGCACTGGACAGTGTGGGAGGTGTGTGTGTGACATGGGGGACATGCAGTTCGCTTTGCACGTCTTTGTTCCCCCTGTCGGGAGGGGGGGAGGTGGCCTGTTGCCTAGCAACCGAGTGACGTCAGCCTGCCTTCCCTCTTACGCAACTTCAGGTTCCAGTATCACTCAGCGATAAACACAATACGCATCCCGCTGCGTTGTTTGTATTAACTGTAGCTGCATATTTATTATTATGTAATTTTGTACATGTAGCACAAACTTAAATACTGAACTAGTACTGTTACACATTTATGGTACTTGTGCATAGGTTTTGTATTGAAGACAACCCCGAATTGTAGACGACCCTTTATTTTTTCTATTCCTGTTCTATCAAAAAACCTTGTCTTCCTTTCGGTTAAGTACAGTATTACTGTTCATTTTTGTTAAATATTTTTAAGATGTGATTTCTAATATAGTAAATACATTTCATATTTTAGACTGTAATGAGTACATTGTACAAATAACATGCTTATTTCACGTTATTTGTAATAATGTTTAAAATTTTCAAGAATTCTCTTTAAAAATAATGATCAATGTTCCAGTTTAGTATGAACTTCATTTCTTATTTTAACGCATGTCATTATGTTACGTTTTTATATTTAGGCAATGCAACACAAACATTTACGGAACTTGTTCCAATTGAAAATTATTTCTGTAACAGTTTTTTTGTGGAAACGAGTTAGTTTCATGTTGGATAACTGTGTTTTGCATTTTTGCTATAAGAACACTCCATTCTGGGTTTCATTTGCATTCAATGTATGGCTATGAATAGTTACTTTGAATCAAGTGTTAACAGTAATTATGACTCTTAATATGGGGAAAACTTCAGGAGTAGAGAATGCGAATCCAAACACACACACTGTGATATTTGTTTTGTTGTAAACATTAAATTATTCCACTGCAACTGTTTTACATTATTTTCATACTTTTTCATGTGTGGTTTTCTTGCTTTAAAACATATTACTCAAATAGTAGTCTTACAACATATTGCAACGAGAGCAGAAAAAGTTTGCTAAATTAATTAATTTATTAACCTGGATTTATTATTATTATAATTAATTGATTAATAAATCTTGATAAGCTTGAAAAATATATTTTTTTTATTACACTGAATAGTTGTTACTTGGCTGAACAAGAAAAATTTCTATTTTACAAATAGT